>CM052707.1:38290587-38405954 GCA_028551405.1 Uromys caudimaculatus
CCCCCCCCCCCCCCCCCCCCGTCTCTCAAAATCTCCACATTCTCTTTTTGCACATGGCTTCTGCTAAGTCTGGTTACAACCATGCAGCTCCGTGGCCAGAGCCCACTTTGTAAAGCAGGGCGATGTCTGCTGCACTTGCCTAGCTGTGAGAGCCACAGGCTGCTAGTATAAAATATAGATCGCTACTGTACCTCAGACCCATAGAGGCAGAATCTCCAGGTGAGAGCAAGAGTGCCCGAATTCTTAAAACCAACTAAATTTGACAATCACTGCCCATAGACCATTGAGCAGGCTAGTAATATTATGGCTATCTGTGGGTTATGGGTGTGTGTGCATGGGCACACACTCAAGTGTCCAAGTGTGCCAAAGAACAAAGGCAGACATCACCCTCAATTGTTCTCCACACTATTTTTTGAGATAGAATCTCTCGAGGAAACTGAAGCTCACCTGTCCGGATAGACTGGCTGGGCAGCAGGCTCCCAGGACCATGCTGTTGATCTCTGTCTCCCTGGTGTTGGAATTACAGACACACACCACCATGCCTGATATGTTTACACAGATGCTCGGATCTAAGCATGGGCTGTCAGTGTTATTATACTGGCACCCTAATGTCTCCCTATAAGCTACTGAGCCAGAAGTCTTCTGGGGAATTCCTAACTGCTACTCATGAAGAGTGGGGGCAAGACAGACTAGAACACAAGTTTTAAAAAACATAAAGATCAGGCTGGTAGCTATAGAGATTCCTTATTGGAAGCATGAATGAATTTGGCCCTGCTCATATGAACACATTTTCTATACCACCAAATAGTTATTTCCTGTATAAGAAAATAGATTCTTCTTAAGGCACAGATTCATCAGTGTGTCGGTGCAGCTGCTCTAAGCAGAGAGTGTGTGTGGATGGCTGTCAACAGTGGGCGTGAGGTGAAGTATAGGGTTAAAGTTTTAGTCCCACTCAGCATCATGTCTATGAGGAATTACGAGACAGGTATTATGCTTACAGATTGCGAACTGTAAGTGTAAAGTAACACAGCAGCAACCAAGATGCCGGCATTGAAGTCAGAAGCCAGGCCAGGGACCTTCCTGTTCTGCATTCAGCAGAGAAGATGGAGAGCAAAGCAGATGAGCAGTCCAGGTACCCTGTGCTCCGTCTCCATGTCCTACACACGAGATGCTTGAACACGCTTCTTCTTAAGGGAGTCTAGATAAAGCCTTCAGTGTCAGTATCCCTCGTGTTGATCTTTCTCCCACATCTAGAAGCAAAGGGTAAAAGTATTGTCGAATTTTCAATGTTCTATTCATCTAGAATTATGGGATGAATGATATACACTCAGAGAATCAGTTTCTGAATCAATCCAAGGGTTCTCAAAAATTCTTTCTCCTGCTCTCTCTCCCACTCTTTCTCTCCCCTCCCTCTCTCTTTCTCTTTCCCCTCTCTCTCTCTCTCTCTCTCTCACACACACACACACACACACACACGCACACACACACACACACTCTCTCTCTCTTCCATGAGCTCTATGTAAGGGAGAGGTGGAGATTGATTTAGGATGTTCTTCTAGAGACCTGAATCCCGTATCTGGAGATGAATTGGATTCTGGAATGGAATACAGACTCACAGTCCATTCCCAGCCAGAGAAAGGTAGAACCCCAAGCCGGCTCTGACCAAGCCTAGCCCCACTGCAGCCTTTCTGTGGGGCAGCAGCATCACCTAGTGATGCTCTGGTTTAAGTACAAGCTCTTTTTCTGGGAACTGTCCAATTTCATCAAACTGTCGTAAGATGAATTAGCCACATTAACGAATGAGGGTGACGGTAAACATAATCCCAAACTGGAGGTGACCCCTAATTCCATTTTTATTTAGTCTGGAGTATATCCAGTGCCTACACAGCATTTGCGTTCTTCATAAAGTAACGTGAACGCTCACACGGCTGAGCTTGTGCCAGGCAGGACAGACGCGGAGGTAGAAGAGGCCTAACAAGGTTAAAGAGAGACTCAGCTCTGTCAGTTCAGTGCTTCAGGAAGCAAGATGCTGGAAGGACATCTGAAGGGTGGGGGGTTTAGTAAGAGAGAGAGCTTGGAGGGAAGGGGCAGGGGGAAGAGCCTTCATTCTGTTACACGCGGGCCCAGCATCTGTAAAAGGAGACAGGGCACTTCTACTGCAGCACATTACAACAGGCAAACACTGTGCAAAGCCCTCCCACAGAGGGGCCTTGTACTGCCAGAGTGGGTCCTGGGACCACCAGTGTGTAGGGTCCATCTTCCGCTGCAGCTCTGAAGACACTCCCAGCTATGGGAGGCGCTCCCAGCTGGGGGTTGTCAGCTAACTGCAGCTTTGTGGCAGGTGCTCTCCTCACACCAGGAGGGCATGCCTTCATGGCTACTGCAGATTGTAGGGCAGCTGTCCTAAGGTTCCCCAATGTCTACACGCTGTCACCAGGAAAGCAGTGGGTTGATGCATCTAAACTTGCACCCTCAGTCACTAAGAGGAACTCAACTCATGATCAGCATTCCCTGACCTCACCCTCGGTCAGGAGGCCATGTGCCTGTCACAGCATGTTCCCATCCGAGAAAACTAGGTTTAAGGTCAACAATCTGGACCACTAATTCACTTAATGGTAGAGGATCCACTGGGGTGTAAGAAAGTCTATATCCTGCCCCAGGCATGAGCAGTGACCTCTCCTGGATCCCTACTCCCTCCTGCCTGAAAGTGTTCTTTGATGCTGTTGACCAGGAGATGCGCTGCCCAGGCGAATGCCCTGATCTCTGTATTGAAAACATGAAGGAACTCAATTCTGGGGTTTTCAGAAATCCAATTTGGAGGAATTAAGAAGCCCAAAGAGTGCACCAGGCAAGGGCACAAAGTTTTCAAGTCACAGTTAAGCCACAAAGCCCAAGATGCCTTGAATGAAATATGCAAGGAGCAGCTTGACAAAGAACGCTGAAAAGATCCGAGAGTGGAAGAAAGCCCACCACAGAAATAAAGGAGGAGGGAGAGAGGGAGAGGAGAGAGTGAAGGCAGGCTTTTCTACGGCTCATCAGGGAAAGAAAGGGAAGAGCAGAAGAGAAAGCAGACCGTGTTAACGCCACCAAGGAGGTTAGAGACGAGGCCTGGGCTGGAGAGGGGAGCATTAGCTGGACTAATAAATAAAAAGGAGAGAGAAATTAATGATGACTGAATGGCAGAGAGACTGCACTGCTCTTTTAAATTAGTCTTTAACAAGAAAAATAAAGAACGGGAGCATAGATAATTAGGAAGTAATGAAGATCTTTAAATATAGATGTTGAAATAAAACCAGGTAAGGGAATACTTGAAAACATGGCACGACATGTAAAACAGCCGACCAGATAACGCACGCTCCCCGGCCTTGAGGGAATCGGTTAATGAACTTGCAGAACGACCAGCCATTATTTTCAAGGGCTCCAAGAGACCACGGACTATAAAATGAAAATATTTGGCCAGCTTTTTACCAAATAAAAGAGAAGCCTTGGTAATTACTATACCTGACACCATATACTCTCCCCCACTCGGGGATATTAGAATGACACACAGAATTAAAAATATTGAACCACCTGGCAGTGTGAGGGTGGCAGTTAGCACATGATGGTGAGGTACTCCATGCTCTTGAGAACGCACAGGGCTAACACAGATGCTTGGCTTTCCATTCAACAGAAGGCTTTGCGGGGGTGCGAGAGTGTCTGTGTATAATTCTTTGTCTGGTTTTTTGTTTGTTTGTTTGTTTTTTAGGCTAATGTAAAATCAGTTCCCATTCCCAGAGAGCATAACAAAGGGTTAAAAAAGTCTTCATAATAGCTATCAATCTATGATATTTTTCCCCAAAGATAGAGGAAATAATGGAATATAGGCATTGTCAAAACTCTTCAGGCTCTCGCTAACAAGTGTTCTCATTAGCGCATATTAATTATGCAAATTAGTGGGTCTCACTGTGACATTCGCATGCTTATCACCTCACTATCCTCTCTTGCTCCCCCCACCCGAATTAGTCCCCACCCTCTTCCTAAATTGTTGGCTTCTGCTTTGACGCCTTGTTTAAAAAACTAGACCGTGCACATGCAAGAAAATGCTCAATATCTGTCTTTCTGGGTCTGGCTTGTTTCAGTTAACGTGATGAACTCACCCCAGCTCACTTCCTCAAAACATGATTTTATTCTCCTTTACAGCTGGATGGTGTGTGTGTGTATGTGTGTGTGTGTGTGTATATATATATATATATATATCTTTATCAATTTATGCATTGATGATTGATCTGTCACCTGACTAGGTGAATCATGCTTTAGTAACCATGAAGGAGCAGGTATTGCTGACTGGTATATTTAGGTATATACCCAGAAGTGATATATCCAAACTTTTTAACCTTAGCAAATAGGATGTAACAAGTCCTTCTTCATTTTATCAAACTAATAATTATCTAAAACTTTGCCATTGCTTATAAATCGGCTGTATTAACATCCACGACGTTTCAGATAAATTCTGAAGTTATTTTATGAAACTCAGATGGTCCTAAAATAGGGTGACCTGTGTCCGTACTATGTAATCAGTTTCCTCCTGTCCTAAGCACTCACGTTCTCTTGCAATTTTAATTGCACAGTGAGTTAACCAATGACCTTTGAGGACATGGGTTATTTCTCCTGGAGTAACTTGCTCACGGTTGTTTGAGAAGTTCTGCTGTTACCATCCTTAAACAGACATCACTGTGCACTGGTTCTGGTCTTCCCTCAGAATAAAACCCCATGAGAGGAAATTGCTGTCCCAGCATGCTTTTTTTAGGACTTCTGTCCCATACTAATAAATTACTTCTAAGAAGGAAAGCAATTATGACAATAAATAAGAGTGCTGGCTTCCTCAGACGCACACCAACTGGATTCAGTAGTAACATTTTTAACGCTCTGTAAGAGATGACTTTAGATCATTACATGGAAGGAAACAGCTGAGAATGTTTGCAGATCTTCTAGGCTGGCCTTAAAAAGAGGGAGGGAGAGATGGGAGGGAGAGATTTTTCTCTTTCCTTAGGGACCTATGTAGATATGTAACACAAGGGTATTTTCTGCATGTGTGTGTGTATAAGGTGTGCGTGTATATGTGTTCATGTGTGGCCTCACTAGTGTGCCTGCATAAGAACACATACACTGTGTGGAGGCCCAAAGTTGATGGTGGATATCCTTCTCAATCCCTCTCTACCTTACCCTCTGAGGCAGGGTCTCTTATGAACCTGGAGCTTATTGAGTTGGCTGGTCCAGCTAGCCTACTTGCCACTATCCCTGCCACCCAGAGTGATGAGATTACAGGCAGCTACAATATCTGCCTGGCTTTTACCTGGCAGTCCAACTTCCAAGTCCGCTAGGAATCTGAAGTCTAGTTCTCACACCTCCGTGGTAAGCACTTTATCCACTAACCCATCTCCTCAGCCCCCAAGAATCACTTTCTTCAGGTAAGCAGGAAACATAAAATTCTAGTGTGGTTACCTCAAGGAGAGAGGTAGCGACTGGGGAAAGGAGGAAACACACTTAGATGCCACCGTATTGGTGACATTTCTGTTCCCTGAGAGGTTGACCTGCTTCATGTCTATGTTTATGCTAAAAGCATTTGAGTAACCCAACCCTGGATGGACTTTGGATTGACATGCAGTAGTTAGCAAGTCTCCATTTTGAAACACTTCTAATGGTCCTCTAATATCCCCAAGGAGCATAAACAGCATGCTAAGCCCTGCACCTCACTAGCATGGTGTCAGCCACTGAGAACAGAACACAGTCTCTCTTTCTACAGCACCCACACACACACCCAAGAAAAGTGGCCATACCTTAATCCTGCGAGTAAAGAATTCCTCTCCTCTGGAGAATCAGGAAAGGAGAGGCATGACCTACAATGTCTAACAGATACAACTTCTGGAAGAATTCCCTAAGGCTCATGACTATGACCTCACCTGGACTTCTGCCCGATTCTAAAAATCGCTCCCCAATTCTGGTAAACTATTAGAAGAAAATGGTCTATTTTTAAAATGAGAAGTCCTAAACAGCTAAATCATTTTGCTTAAGCAATGAGCCAAGTTGCTTCTAATGAGGTTGTAGCATTACTGGAAATGAGAGATATATTTAAATACATAGTCCATGCATTACCCCCAATAAATCACTTGAAAAATATTCTCATATGCACTAAATGTGTTTTTTTAGTGGCACGTGCCTGACCTTTCTGGAGGAAGAAAGATAATGTTGGAACATTTCGAGAATAAACATTTATCCAAATTAGTAGTCAAGACACTAGTAAAATTGTTCTACATTTTCTTAACACCCTAACTATATCCTATGCCTCAGAAACCATTTATTTTTCCCCAGCTTTAATAAAACACAGAATACATCTGTAAAGTAGCAAATGTGAGAATGGAAACTTTCTGGATGGCCCAGTGAGAAATCCTGTAATGGTCCTATTACCTCACGGCCCGGGGCGGGATGTGTATATGTGCTCGCAACATTTCCTAAAATGACTTGCAGGCCATAAAATTTTAGGCCTTTTTTTTTATGACTGCATCTCCAAGTGTTTTAAAATCAGTACCATATTCTTTTTCTATAATATTCACAATAAAAATGTAAATAAGACCAATTTATTCAACAAACCCTCAAAGAGTCTGCTCTTGCCTGGTGCTCTGCTTGGGATGGGTGGGACGGTCAGAGTCCCTATCCTCCTTGATGGCACCGTGTTAAATCTGCACCTTTGCACCATGTGCTTCGCTGCCTGGGAGAAGCCGTAATTGCCTTTTGCTCCCAGGGGTGCACAGGAGTGAGGAGGGGCCAGGTTTCCAGCCTCTGCTGGGCTCAGCTCCCTGCACTCAGCCCTTCACGGGTTTCTGCCTCCCTTACCCCCAGACTCCATGAGGCTTGCTGTCTTCTCTCATGTCTGGCTCCTTTCCTTTGTGCCCCCTCTCCCTTTATTATGGGAAGGGGATGGGGAGGTGACGACTCAGTCTATAAAGTGAGTGCTGAACTAGTCTGGGGACATCAGTTTGATCTGTACCCACATTAAAAAGCTGGGTGTGGTCATCTCCACCGAGGAGATGGCAGCAGGAGCATTCCTTGGCTTGACCAGCATATCTCAGGCCCTGGCGAGAGACCCCATCCCAATAAGCAAAGTGAACAGGGCCTTCGGAAGAACAACAATCAAGGTTGTCTCCTTGTTTCACATACACACACACTCATATACTCTTACACACTCACACACACACACTCACACATTCATACACATGTACACTTGCACATACACAGTCTAGAAGAACATACATGCTACTCTTCTTCCAGAAACTTTATCTCCCCAAAAGAACAGCTTCTTTTCCCCTCTCTCCTCTTCCCTCCCTCCCTCCCCCCCCCCTTCTTCCATGGCTATCACTGCCCCCCCATGCCAAGACCCTTTTTCTGGTTTTCCTTCAGTGAGTTCCCCAGCCCTCGTTGTCAGCTCCCTTTTCATACCTACCCTTCCCCCAGCTTCCAGACACGCCTCCTGTGTCCCACCACTCTGAGTTCTGGGGCTCTCCTCTGGGATACATGTGCCTTTGAGCAGGCTTATCCCTGCGCCAGAACAGTTTCTGATGTCCTGTCTCACTCATGCCCTTACTTCCATCTTCCTCTTCCTGAATCCTGCCCACTCGTGTTCTAGAGACTGGTTCACAAGGAACGTAGCATTTGGTGACTAAATATGGACACCAGAGCAAGAGCCTAGATCTGAGCTAATGAGCTCTGTGATCTAGGGCAGGTTTCCTGACCTCTCTGTAGTTGACTTTTCTCTCCTAGAGAGTGAATAAGATAGAAGTATCTGCCTGTAAAGGGATATGTACGTGTGTGTGTGTGTGTGTGTGTGTGTGTGTGTGTGTGTGTGTGTGTGTATGTGCGTGTGCGCACGCGCAAGTGTGTGTATATGCATGTGTATACGTGCATGTGTGTACATGCATGTGTGCATGTGTATGTATGTGCGTGTGCACGTGTGGGTATATGTGTATATGTGTGTGCATGTGTGTGTATGTATGTGTACATGTGTGTATTATGTGTGTACATGTGTGTTATGTGTGTGTATGCATGTGTGTATGTATGTGTACACGTGTGTATATGTGCATATGTGTGTATGTATGTGTGCATGTGTGTATGTGTGTGTGCACACATGCATGCCAGAGTCAGGTATAACTCCTCAGGCACCATCTACCTGGTCTCTCATCAATGTGGTGCTTACCAAGTAGGCTAAGCCGGCTGGTCAGTGAGCTCTACAGACTGCGCTGTCTCAGGCGCCCAACATCTCTACAGTTTCTGGGGATCAGACTCAGATCCTCATGCTTACACAGCAGGCATTTATTGGCAGCTTAGCCATCTCCCTGGCCCCTCTGAAGATTATTAAAAGAATTAATAAACTAATATTTGTGAAGTTTGACCCTAATTGTGAGGACACTGTGTGCTGAAAGAAAATGATCAACACTAAAAGTTGTTTTTTTTTAAAAAAAAAAACCACCCCACCTCTCCCCGGCCTGTTTCATCACCGTGTCTTTTCACTTAAAGTGCCACTGTCTCCCCAAGACACTCTGATCCATTGTTCAGGAATCCTGTTCCAGTCATTTGTGCCCAGCCTGGCACACGACAGCACTCAGCATGTTTGTTGAATGAGTGGGAGATCGTTAGGGGTGAATTTTTCCATGGCAAATTAGAGATCATGGGCCTCAACTTTCCTTGGGAGGTATTCTGGCAGGGAGTGAGACTGGGGTTCTGTTAGGCAACAACACCTTCCACACCCCTGATTTCTCCAATTCTGTAAACTGATCAGGTGACAAGACCCCTCACAGTGCCAAGCCCAATTAATCCAAGCCAGACCGGCTCATGCTGAACCTTTCTGTATCCCATCAACGGCGCTTTCTTTCCCGTCCCTCAGACCTGTTTCCTTCTCTGTGCGTAATGAGCTTCATATTTAAAACATGAAAAGCCAATAAAACACAAAACCCGCACATCAACAGTGCTTTGTTCAAGGACGTCCTGTTTAATCAAGAGACTGTCTCGAGTAACACACTCAATTCACCCACCAGGTGCCAGGTGGCAACAGGCACTTCAGGGGGATGAGAGCCAGGTGACAACGGGGCTAGACAGCATGGGAGATGGAAAAGCCGTGTTCTCTGCCTCTGAGGACTTGAAACACCATAGATGCTTTAGGACACATCAGCCTCCCAAAGCAAGCGCCTTTAGAAATCAAAACCACTCCCCCACCACTAATGGACCCGTACCTTTAATTAGCCCAGCAGAGCAGAGAACACGGGGAATTTTGTCACCTCTTTTGCTCCTTTCAACTAATATTGGAACACTTCATTTTCTCATAAGCGTTCGCCACATAACAAGCACTAATGAAATGACCAATATTAACCCATTGTTAGATTAAACAGAGTACGCCATTGGCTGATGACATTCTCTATGATTGGGGTTTGAAAATGGGTCCTAGCCCATGATGAAAACATTTGGTATCTGCCTAATGAGACCATTCTTGTGCCTACCCAAAAAAAAAAAAAAAAAGACATTATATTAAAATACTGCATGTTAATGACAGCGTGCTCAGCATTTTCCACTCCTGGCTACATCTGTGGGTGAGGCAGGTTCCTTAATATTAAATGCTCCAGTCAGGGCCGCATTCTTAGGAAGGTGTCTCATTGGCTACTCCCCAAATATAACTTAAATTGGCTTAAAATAGAACAATCACACGCTAACCCGGTAGCATTAGCAACTCTATTAACAGTCAATTTCACATCCACACCAGAGGGAGTGCAAGGTAATTTGCTCATTATCAACACCCTCTGGCAGTGGAAGGAAATGACTGTCCATCAAAAAGTATTTTCCAACATAACAAGAGCAGCACCCACATGTAACCACCCCACAGTAACCACCCGCCCCGCCCTTCTCTTCCAGGACAAGATCCCTGGGAGCAAACAGCTCCAGAGGAAGACTTGCAAATACCAGTGGGTTCCTAGGAGTGGGCTGCTTACCTACCCTGATCCGAAATCTTTTCTCACCTCCTCTCACCTTTAACCTTTGTGGTTACAAAGAAAAGTTTGACGAATTATCCTAAAGGTACAGGTGGACCCTAGGACCATAGGGATTGTTTCGAGCCAAAACTTTGCCGAGTCCCAGACACTTGACTGGTACCTCACACTACTCTAAGCCAACAAGATGAAGGTAGGTAACTCCGGGAGACCACTGAGGAAGACCTGCTTAAACACTCATCTGGTTTGTAAAGAAAAGGGGCCATTCCAAAGGTGGTATAGTCCCCTTTAAATCTCACCCACCCAAGTCTTCATTTAGTAACTAACACTTCAGATACTGACTCCCTTTGTTTGCTTTTAATGAGTGCTCAACAAACCTCTCTACAGGATATACTTCCATATTTGGATTAAATATTATACTATCACACTAGCAAAGAAATCAATTTCTTGGCTATTGTTCTACTCAGTTGGCTCTTTTTCTTGAAGAAGAGTCATCTCCTAACTTCTTTGTAGCTGTCTAGGTCCTTCCCTTTTCTTTCTAGTTCTGGCTCCCAGTCTGTTATACATGAAGGTCAGGCTAATCTGACTGCAATTTTTTTTCTCGTATGTAGCTATATGTAATGTATGTAGGTGTGTGTATGCATGTGTGTTTCTGTGGAGATGAATGTGAGGAAGTGTGGTGGTACAGTGTGTGTGTGTGTGTGTGTGTGTGTGTGTGTGTGTGTGTGTGTGTGTGTATGTGTGTAGATGCTTGAGGTTTAAGTCTGCCTTGGTAACTCTTCACCTTGTTCACTGAGGCAGGGTCTCTCAGTTATCTCTACCTTATTCATTGAGACAAGGCCTCCCAGATGAACCCAAAGTTCACCCACAGTTAATGTACCTCGGCAGTTGGCTCTGAGGATCCCGTCTCTGTCTTTGGAGTGCTGGGATTACAGGCAAGCCACCATGCCTACCTGGCATTTAGGTGGATTCTAGGGATCTGCTCATATTTACATGGTAAATAAACCATCTCTTCAGCCCTGAAGCCAATTTTGATGTCATTCCCAGATTCATACACCTGTCAGTGCTCCCACGGCCTCTAGACAAATCCTAGACTCCAAATCCTAGTTGGGAATTTTCATTTCCCCTCTGTATCCCAGAATATAGCCCATCGCCTTTCACCAGAATCAATAGCAAAGTCAAAAGCAATCATCTCCATAAAATCTTTCTTGACTTGTGATCCACTGTACCTCTAAGCAGCAGTAGGTCTACAAGTCTGAAGGGATCTAAGAGGAAGCAAAGGCATCCCTTAGAACTGACAATAAGAAGGATTGTTTGGGGAAAGCTGAACTCATGACAAAGTAGCTCCAGGCCAGCAGACCCAAGATGGATTAGACTGTATAACATAGGCGGGGTCTTAATAGTTCTGTGATGCAGAGGAATAATAGAGTCACAGAGAGAGACGCACCCAGAGCCCTCCTAGAGATGTTCAGAGCACAGCCAATAGGCTGAGAGCATTAACTCCACAGCAAAGATCTTAACTATCTGAGATACTTTCATGATTCTGCCTGAACTGGTTGCCATTCAAGTGGATTATTTCAGGGTCCTTTGCTTTGCTGCCTTACAGACCTCTCAGAACCTTATGTCAGTCTGTCCCTAAAGAAAGAGTACACCGCTCATGGAGACTGAGTATCCCATTCCCAGTGACAGTGGCTTCCTTCGAGAGCCATTAGCCTGCTGGTCTCTATTCTCTCAGTATGATGCAGCATCACTGTATGAGAGGTAGTTGGCTGTTAATTGGAGACAAGATGATTAACAAGGAAAGCACGGTGGTCCCTTGATCTTCTTCTAGAGGAAGATTCCAACACGTATCCGCATAATTCTAATGCAGTGTGATTACTGCTTTGGTCAAGGGGATCAGGGAACAGGATGGAAGCATGTTCTCAGAGGAAGAAGCCAGGTCTTGGAAACCAAAAAGGGTTTTCCATAAGACATTGTATTTTCCGGGCCGTGGTGGTGCACACCTTTAATCCCAGCAATCGGGAGGCAGAGGCAGGCGGATTTCTGAGTTCAAGGCCAGCCTGGTCTACAGAGTGAGTTCCAAGACAGCCAGGGCTACACAGAGAATCAACACCAGCCTGGGGCTGATGGAAAGAGGGAGCATGCAGCATGAGAAGCATGGGGCAAAGGCAGACTTCAGTAGAACTATGGAAGAAAGAAGATGGAGAAGCATGATCAGAAACATAGCCCAGATCAAAGAAGCCTTCCTGAGCCATTTGACCTAAACGTTATCATGTTATCAATAAAGAGCAATTGAAAAACTTTTAAAAAATCAATGACCGGATCATATTGATAATTTCTGGAATGAGTATGGCATTTGGATGGGGATAAAAGAAGCAACAAAAGCTTTATTTAGAAAGTATGGTGGGAAGAATTTTGCAAATTATGGGTTAAGAGGACTGGGGGGGGGGGAACAGACAGACAGACTGAATATATCAAGACAGCACCAGATTCTTGGACTTAAATACAGTAGGCAATGGTTCTTTTTACAGGGCAGCATGCAGGCACACAGTTACATGTATGTTAGATAAACAGTCAGCCACAGAGGAGAAGCTTTGGAAAAGAGGGTTCCAGGTTTCCTGGCGGAGATGTTGAATTACAGAAACAGTCAGGGTAGCACAACCATCTAGAAGGCAAAGCCATGCCAGAGATTCTATGTTGGAGTAATTCTGAATGGTAATTGATGTCAAGATGATAAAAGAGCCCTTAGATGTTACAGGATAACAAGGAAGAGGGCAGGAGAGAATCTTGGAGACCAGTTCAGGCACAGGCAGGAGGAGCATGTGCCAAGGACTCTTAAGGAGCAGCCAAAAAACCTTGAGGTAACCTGAGACAGAGTCTCAAAATCCAAGGACAGAAAGTGATTCTGGGATCGGGGTGGGGCAGTATTCTAGAAGTAGCCTCTGGCATCAAGTTGCTCAAACACAGTAAGGCCCATTTATTCAGCAAGACAAGTGACTTGAGGTCAGAAGAAGAGACAGAGACAGAGTGGGTAAGATCGAAAGTGATTTCTTTTTTCTTTTTATACAGTAAAAGATACTTTAATATACTTCACTGCTTAAATTAAACTGTGTCCCACCCCCACCCCAAATTCATATGTGTAGTCCTAAGCCCCAAGATTCAAAAACGTGACCTTATTCACAAGTGGGATTATTGTGATAATAATTAGTTAAGATGCGGTCATACTAAGTGGCTTTAAGTTATAATATACTCTTACCACACTGGATACAAAACAGTTGAAGTCAGGGTATCAGCAAGGTTGATTCTCTCTGATGGCTGGGATGGAGAATCCATTCCAGGCCTTCCCTAGTTTGGCTGATTCTCTGGCAATATTTAGCGTTGTTTGGCATGTCCATCCGGGCTCTTACATTTACTACTGTCCCCCGAATGGCATTCTCCCTGTGGGCATGTCTACTTCCAAATTTCCCTTTCATCAAGACAGCAGTGACACAAGGAACTGAGAGACAGACATGCGCCCATGGAGGAAGCCATAGAAAGATGGAGACAGACTTAGGAGGGGTGAGTCAGCATCAAGGAAGTAGAGAGCGCCTCCGAGAGAACAACTCTTCAGATACCCTGACCACAGACCTCTAACTGTTTGGAGTAACGACACTACACATCTATTTTAAGCCACCAGGTTGTGGGATTTTGTTAAGTATCTCTGGAAACATGAGTACAACAACTGCTAACAAAGATGACCCACCGAGTTTCCCTTACTGGTGAGCATAAGAGCAGGGGAACTCAGTGGTGCACACGCACAGAATAATCTGTGGCATATCTCACAGAGATGTGGGTGGGGTGTGAGGAAGCTACAAAATGCCATGCTGTGCCCAGATGCCCTGACCACGTCCAGACCTCAAAAGCCAAGGGAGGGAGCAGAGTAGAAATGGTCAAGGGGGAACCCTGCATGGAGGAACCCTGAGAGAGGCATCTCCATCCCTCCCGGGGACCTTCAAGGGCAGAACTGAAGGCAGCATGCATACTATGCAGTCTTCCGTCCCTCTGGTCTGCTGCTCTCTGCACTGGCCAAGACAGGCGGCCAGAGGCCAGAGAACAAGGGTACACCTTAGAAGGCAGAGAGCTGAGAAGGGAACCCCCACTCCAAGCCTTTTCAACTTTCAGAGCCCCATACTGCAATGTACACTTAAAGTTTAAAAATGCTAATCCTGAGGAGATAACTCAGTCAGTAAAGCATTTACTGTGCAACAATGAAGACCTAAATGCTGGCCCAGAAACCCACATTTTAAAAAGTCAGGTATAGTGGTCTGTGTTCCTGATCCCAGCCCTAAGGATGCAGAGACAATCTGATCCCTGGAATTCCCTGGGTAGACAGCCCAGCTGATCAGCAAGCCCAGGACAATGGGAACCTGTCTTAGAAACAAGGTAACAGCTCCTGAGGAATGACAGCTAGGGTGGTCCTCTGCACTTGTTCACATGGGGGGTGGGGAAGGAGAGAGGGAGAGAGAGAGAGAGAGAGAGAGAGAAAGAGAGAGAGAGGGAGAGAAGCTAGTGGTTGCAATGTAGCACTCTGGGTGAGGCTCCTACAGGAGGAATGTGGTTTTCCCCCCCTCTGAGTTGTGTTACATATCACTTGCTATGTACCAGGTTCTTAGAACTTATGACTTGCTGAATAATAAATTAATATTTAGTCTGTTTCTCTGATCTTTGTTTGTAATTTGGCTTGGTTTGGTTTAACACAAGATCTTGCTGTAGCCACCATGACACTGACCTCACAATCTTGTTTTGCTCTCCCAGGGTTACCATGCCCAGCTAGCTTCTCTTTTTCTATCTTTAGAAACAACCCCCAGGGGAGAGATTCCCTGCTACCACTGCCCAAGGGCCCAGCTTTTAAAGTAACTCTGTTATAGCTCTCTTTTCTTGGGAGCGCTTTGGATATATACCAGTACCCCTATAGAGAACAGGCCTGTGACTTGAGGACTCATACCTAGCAGAAAGTGACTCTAAGCTTTGGTCTATAGCACAACTGATAAGAAAAGTTCCTTTCCCTCACGATTATAGACAAATATTTAACTAACTCTACTCTAGTTAAAGAAACTATATTATCAAAACTAATAACATGCTGGTCTTGGGGTGGGAGGTGTCTTGGCGGCAAAGCACTTGCTGAGCATGTGTCTTAGTTAGGGTTTTATTGATGTGAGGAGAACCATGACCACGGCAGCTCGTACAAAGGAAAACATTTACTGGGGCTGGCTTACAGTTTGAGAGGTTTATTATTTTCATGGAGGCACACAGGCAGACATGGTGCTGGAGAAGGACCTAAGAGTTCTACATCTTGATCAGCAGGCAACAGAAAGGGCTGCCATACTGGGTGGAACTTGAGCAGAGGAGGCCCAAAGCCTGCCCCCGTAGTGATGCACTTCCTCCAACAAGGCCACACCTAGTCCAACAAGGCCACACCTCCTAATAGTGCCACTCCCTGTGAGCCAAACATTCAAACACGTGAGGCTGGGGGGCGCCAAGCCTATTCAAGCCACCATATTGTACATGAAGCCATGGGTTCAATGTCCATCACCACAGAAAAAGATACTATTAAAAGAAAAAAACCTAACACCTATTGTGCTAGCTGTGGGTATGCTTCAGCACTAGACCTGAACAGAATTTTGTTTCTAATATAGAAGTCGGCACAGGGACCCTCGGTAAGAATAGCAAGTCTTCCATAATGAAGACTATTGTTCATCTGTTTACAACATCCACCATTGGCTTTTACAACTTGGAAGAGCTGCTTTTGTTGTTGTTGCTGTTGTATTTTGTTTTGTTTCACAAAAGAGGCCCAGCTATGTGGCAGTCTTTGAATCTCTGGATTGGCTTTTCCAAGTGAAATTAAGGATTTGGGGTTTTTTGGCATGGTTCCCCTCTGAAGTCTTCAGCGTCTCAGAAGTCCCAGAATCAAGGCTCTAACTTATTGGTTCCCCAGTCTTGAAATTGAAAGACCAACTTTAGATCTCAGCCTAACTCATGTATCTGGGCACTGCATTATCTTTAGTTGGGGGGGGGGGGAGTTTCAATAAAATATAGACGTTTTCATAATGGAAAAAGGCTGCTCGTGGGTAGGAAAGTCATTTGAGGAAAGTCAGAATTGAGCTTTGACCAAATTTCTCTCACACATGAATAATAGGATTTAAAAGAGGAGGAGAAACAGGCCCCGGAAGACAACTGTGATGACAAATGAGGAAACCAGGTATGTGAGAGGCATCATGGGTAAACCAGAAATGCAGTACTCCGAGTCTGCTGGAGGAAACAGGTAGAAAGCAGACTGCTTTATGGAAAGAACACATGTCGGGCCATGGGGTAAAAGACAGGTAGCCAGGTTCTTTTAATACGTGCTTACATCTTAAAAGGCAGGGGGCAGGAAGAAGAGGGAGTGTCCTGGGACATGCTCCAGGGTCCATGCTGTCACCCAGTGAGCAGGATGGCCACTGATCCTTACAGCGTATCCCCAGCTCTTAAAGACATCTCACCCAAATGCTGTGATGCACCGAGGGACTTTTCATTTCCTCCATTCATTTTGGGTACAGGAATTCCCTTTGAAGCCTCCCTGTTATTGGAACCCTGCAAGCGCAGGGGTTTCATTCCTCGTCACCGCCTGTGTGTTGATGCGCTCTTGGTTACAAAGCGCGGACCGCCGCCGCCTTCAGTCAATCGCTTTAGCCGAAGGCCTCTGATTTGTTCACATTTACTACAACACATACAGAGGGCTGCAAGATTTTTTTTTTTTTAACTATTGATCTGGTGCTTTAAGAGGGGAAAAAATCTCCTTGGCTGTCTAAACACTATCGATCCCTGCTTGGGAGTCGCAGCAGAAGTGTAGAAAGGGCGTGGATGAATTGAAATTTCATTTCCGACAACTTGTTCCTGTTATTTTTACCCTTTTGGATGGGAAGAAACACGTTGCCGCAGCTTCAGTCAATGTGGTCGATAGCTCCACTGAGAAACTCAACACAGCTTCTGCCAGAGGTTTGGCATGAGATGCGATGTTGGATTTCAAACATGTGAAACTGAAAGATAATGGTAAAATGTGTTCAGTCTTAACACCAGACGCAAAGCATGTGGCTCTGGGCTCTAAATGACCCGGGAGCTCAGGCGCTGGAGAGAAAGGATTCTGGTCACTAACAACCACTCTTGTTCATGGAGGGCCTCGGTTCTGACTCTTACAGGTTTTCTGTGACAATCAAAGAAGACATCCAGTTGAACCAGCTCAGTTTTATGCTATATGTTGATTCCTTACAGGAGGTCACCCTGACATGTGTGGGAAAGTACCAGTGCAGAAACAGGAGCTGTGGGTCAGCAGGAGTTAGCGGATGCTGCCGGCATGCAAGAGTGCATGTCTGCAGCAGGCGGTCTCGAGAGGCACCACAGCCCCTGAGCACACCAACGGGAAGGTGAGGTCTTGCCAGCTGCACCAACTTTGTTCTTTTATGAGATGTTCAAAGAATCCAGGAGAGGAACAGGCTCCTGCTTTCTACGGGCAACATCTGGCATTTATGTAGCTCTGCACCTTTGATCTTTGCAGATCCCAACGCCCTTCATAGCCCACTGCGTTGCCAGTGGTCGCAGCAACCACTTGTTAGGAAACATGGCCAGATTCCTCTCTTCGCCCGTTTTCCATGTTACAAAGGTTCCACTGTGGATCTCAAATCCTTTCTCTCTCTCTGTCTCTCTCTATCTCTCTGTCTCTGTCTCTCTCTTCTCTGTGTATCTGTCTCTCTCTGACTCTGTCTCTCTCTCTATGTGTGTGTCTCTCTCTTTCTGTCTCTCTATCTCTGTCTCTCTCTCTCTGTCTCTCTCTCTCTCTGTCTCTCTCTTTCTCTCTCTCTCTCTGTCCCTCTCTCTCTGAGTTTGTTCAAAATCTGCTTTTTTTTTTTTAAGGCTAAATGTACCTCATAACCACTTCTTAATAAGCAGCACTTCATTTTTATTTCCAATTCTTTCCATTTCTGTCCCCCGGCCCCAGCCCTCCCATTGCAGAGAAATATCAAAGCTCTCTTCTCCCCTGGGAGTCAAGAATCTGCATTGCCGATGAGGTTGCAAATTGAGACACAATAAACAGAATTAAGAAAAACCGAGCTGGCATTTGACAGAAATTGTAAAATGACACTCAGAAATGTTGCTCTTGTGGAAATTACTGATATTAAAATATAAATCAGTGTCTTGTGCTTCCCGTAGCACCAGGGGCCTCTATTACGTTATGCAGTTTGATTGCTGAGCTGAACCTAAGAGACTTGACAGTTTGGTGCTGAAGTTATCACAAAGTCTTTAACCCCTTTCCTGCCAGAGAGCAGGCATCTAGGAGCGTGACCACTGGTGCTATCACAACTGCCCCTGACAGTCCTCATCTTTTTCTCTGTGATGTTTAAAAACTAGAAGATAGAGAAGGGCTGAGATAAGAAGAAAAGGGGGGAGGATTTAGAAAATCCTTTCTCAAGATAGGAATCTTGTCTAATGCCAGGCTGAAGGCAGATAAGGCAATACAAGAAACATTCTACCCTCCTGAAGGCAAAAAAGGAAGGAAGGAAGGAAGGAAGGAAGGAAGGAAGGAAGGAAGGAAGGAAGGAAGGAAGGAAGGAAGGAAGGGAAAGGAAAGAAAGCCCATTTAAATTTTAAAAATATAACACCAGTCATGCATGTGTTTTTTGTCATCTGGTACCAACCTGTAAGGTGGCTATTACCGTCCCAGTGGTTTCCAAGTAAGGATGCTGAGATTTGAAAAAAGTTACTATGACCACTGTCACATGAACTGGATGAACACGTGATCCCCAACTCTAGGGAGAAGTGGAAGAAGGGGACAGGAAATACAACCTGAGGCCACAGTCTACATGTTGTGTCCCTGGACATTCCTGATGCACTGCAGAAGTGATGGAGCTTGTTCAAGAGTAGGTAACAGCCGGGCAGTGGTGGCACACGCCTTTAATCCCAGCACTCGGGAGGCAGAGTCAGGTGGATTTCTGAGTTCGAGGCCAGCCTGGTCTACAGAGTGAGTTCCAGGACAGCCAGGGCCACACAGAGAAACCCTGTCTTGAAAAACCAAAAAAAAAAAAAAAAAAAAAAAAAAAAGTAGGTAACAGATATGAAAGGACTTCCAACAGTTGAAGTAGGAACGGGTGCGCAACCAATTTAATAGTTCTAGACTGCATCTCATCGGCTAGATACATGGGCTCATACCAATACAAATAAATGATTAACCAGGGATAAGGAGCGGCCCTTCTGTCCAGAAGCACCCCAATAAGTAAATGTAAAAGGAACAAGGGAAATCAAAATCTCTATTAGAATACCACAGTAATGGTTCTGGGCTGATAGCCAATGGGGAAAACACTTGCCAGCATCGACATAAGAGCCATGCAGGCGTGACAGCCTGCCTGTAATCCCTGCACGCCACAGAGAGAAACAGGGGATCCACAGGACTAGTGCCTAATTGGTGAGCTCTGGCCTCAGGAAGACATCCTGCCTCAGTAGACAACAGTGGAGAGCCATCAAGGAAGACACTCAACATCCGCCTCTGGCTTCCATGGGCACCCACACACATGTGTGTCTCCACTCATGCACACACATGTGTGCATGCAAAAAGAAAAAAAGACAAAAGGGAATAACACAGCAATCTTATTTGCAAGAGAGATCTAGCTTGCTAAAAATAAATAAATAAATAAATGGTGAAGTTTAAGGACAAGCAGAATATCTGTATCTCCCCAGATGTACATCCACTAAAATCAGGTTACAGTAAATCAAACCAGAAGAACCGGGTGACCCAGGATTACGATCAGCGGGATGAAATGTATTAATGTCACGAGGACCTGACAGGATCCACTAAAACGGCTTATAACACACATGACCAAAATGTGCAGCCTTGGTCTAAGCATGGAGAAAACAGGAGGAAAATCCAAATTGAGCATCACTCTATAAATTAACTGGCTAATAATCTTCGAAAGTATCTAGGTCGTGAAAGAGTGAAGACCTGTCAGATTAAAAGAATCCCAAGTGACTGTTTCTGCAGCTTTTCTGCAAATCTAAAATGACTTCAAAAAGGTCTGTATGCTCCTGTCCCCTCACTAGAGCAGACAACTGTTACTTAGGTAGAATGCACAGATCACCCACATCCACAGTGAAGCCAAGAGGTCATGTTCAAAGGCATTCACATGCTGTGACTGGCAGAGGCTCACCTGCCTGGCAAGACCACTGTGAGAAATAACTGTCACTTTATGTCTAGAACAGGGTGTGGCGCACAGAACCTTCCAATACAAATACTACACATGACTGTGAGGGGGATGACTGGAATGTCCGTCCAGTTGGTTTATGTGGGAGGGGATGTGATTTTTGGCAAACAGAAAAGAATGCATCTCATAAAGACAGACACAAGGAGGAGGCGGGGCTTTCCCCACTCGCTGATCACGTGATCAGTGATCACAGCAACAAAGATTGACAGCATTGTGTACTTCTAAAGAGGAAAGTTTGTCATAGGGCCTGAGTTTAAGGACACAGCAGTAGGAAGCCCGGGCCTGTAAGTCCCTTCCTCACCCTGTTCTCCTACTGCATGCATCGAGGAGGGGGAGGAAGTGAAAGCAAAGAACTACAGCTCAAGTCAAGTCAAAGAAGGAAGGGGACATTTCAAAATAAATGAAATAAATGTCTCTCCCAGCACTCTCTCCATCCTCCTCCCTCCGCCTGGTCTACCATTCCTGGCCCCCAAACCCCCCCCCCGGCCACCCACAATGTCTCTTCTATTTCCCTTCCCCAGGAATACTCATGTGTCCGACCCACCCCCAACTCTTCTTGTTACTTAGTTTCTCTGGATCTACCAATTATAACATAGTTATCCTTAACAGGGAATGTTTACTTATAAGCCAGTACATCCCATGTTTGTCTTTCCGGGTCTGGGCTACCTCTCTTGGGATAATTTTTTTCCAGTTCCACTCATTTTCCTGAAAAGTTCATGTTGTTACTTTTTTAACACCTGAGTAATACTCCATTATGTAAATGTATCATTTTTTTTTTTTTACCATTTCTTCAGTAGGTTGTTTCCAGTTTCTAGCTATTATGAATAAGGCTGCTGTGAACATAGCTGAGCAAGTGTCCTTGTGCTATAGTGGAGCATCCTTTGGGTATATGCCCAGGAGTGGTAAGCTGGGTCTTGAGGTGGATTGATTCCCAATTTTTGGAGAAACCACCATATTGATTTCCCAAGTGACTGTACGATTTTGCACTCCCACCAGCAATAGAGGAGTGTTCCCTGGCTCCACATCGTCGCAAGCGTCACAAGCATAAGCTGTCACTTGAGTTTTTTATCTAAGCCATTCTTATAGGTATAAGATGGAATCTTAGAGTCATTTTGATTTGCATTTCCCTGATGGCTAAGGATGTTGAACATTTCTTTAAGTTTTTCTTGGCCATTTGAGTTTCCTCAGTTGAGAAGTCTCTGTTTAGAATTGGACCCCATTTTTCAATTGGATTATTTTGTTTATTGATGTCTAGTTTCTTGAGTTCTTTACATGTTTTAAAAATGACCCCTCTGTCAGATGTGGGGTTGGTCAAGACCTTTTTCCATTCTGTAGCCTGCCATTTCTGCCTACCAGTGTTGTTCTTTGCCTTGCAGAAGCTTTTCAGTTTCATGGGGGTATCTTTGGCATGAGCTAGAAACCCAGGACAATGGAAACTCCCAGGAATCTATGAGGGTGACCCTAGCTAAGACTCCTAGCAAGAGGGGATACTAAGCCCAAATTGGCCATCTCCTATAACCAGGCAAGACTTTCAGAAGGACTGGGACACCAACCCAGCCACAAAATCTTCTACCTTTTTCCTGCCTGCAAGATGTACTGGAGTAAAGATGTGTGTACTGGAGCACAGAAAGTGTGGGAGTGGCCAGCCAATGACTGGTCCAGCTTGAGAGCCATGCCACAAGAGAGAGCCGACCCTTGATACAGCCTGGAGGGCCAGGACCCAGAGGCTGGATAGCTGAGAGACCTAGAACAGAACCAAACATGACTGGTTAAAAAAAAAAAAAAAAAAGTTAATGAAATGATTCTTAATGATATTTTGCTATGCTGAAGGATTGGTGCCTAGGCTAGTTGTCATCAGAGATGTTCATACAGCAGCTCACAGAAACAGATGCAGAAACCCACAGTCAAACATTAGGTAGGCCTCCCAGAATCCAGGAGGAGAGAGAGGAAGGATTGTAGGAACCACAGGTGCCAAGGACACCACAAGAAAACCTACAGAATCAACTAACTAGGCTCATAAGGTACCACAGAGACTGAATGACAACCAGGAAGCCTGCTCGAGCCTGACCTAGGCCCTCTGAACATGTTATAGTTGTGTAGCCTGGTCTGCTTGTGGGACTCCTAACAGTGGGAGCCGGGGCTGTCTTACTCTTTTGCCTGCTTTGGGGGACCTTTTTTCTCATACTAGGTTGCCTCATCCAGCCTTAATACAAGGGGAGGTGCCATGTTTGTTGATATCCATGGGAGGCCTGCCCTCTTCTGAAGAGAAATGGAGGAGTGGATGGGGGAGGGGCACTGGGGAGGTGGAGGGGAGGGACTGGGATGAGAAGAGGGAGGAGAATGTAAAAAAATAATAATTGTAAAAAAAGAGAAGAAAATAACGAAAATGACATGTACTGATGTCAGACTTGTTACAGAATACAAAACGTGCAGTCCTCTATGCATGCTAGAATTTGTTTTTATTTCAGGTGTGTGAGTGTTTTGCCTACGTGTTTATGATTTTCACCATGTGCATGCAGTACAAGCAAGAGCCAGAAGAGGGCGTCGGAAGCCCTGGAGCTGGAGCTACTGTGTACATTCTGAGAACAGAACCCAGGTCCCTTAACAGTGAGCAACCTCTCCAGCACGAAGTCCAGAATGCATTATAAAGCTAGTCATGGTGCTAGAACAGAGTGGATTGTTCCTCTCCAAGAGGAGCATAGACAAGGGTTATTGTGTGCGTCAGCATTAAATTCCATAGCATGAAACAGAAAAAGGAGAAGATGACAACTACTTAAATAAGACCAATATCCCCCCCCCAACTTTCTCTCTCTCTCTCTCAGAACTGGCATGGGCATTCCCCATCATTAAGGACCAGAGCTCCATCTCTGGGAGCATCTCATGTTCCAAATGGCTGCTGGTGAGCCAGGCACCAAGTCAGCATTGCAGGCATTTGGAAAGGACAGAAGCAGCAGAGTTGTGCACTTTCTCTCTTAAAGATGTCTTAGAAGTCCTCATAATGCTCACCTTTTGTTAGCCAAAAATTAAATGCATAGCCATGCCTATGCAGGAGACATGCTGGGAGATGTGGTTTTATAGTGAATACATAGACATTTCAATAAAATTAGGGTTCTGTTACTAAGGGAGTGGATATTGCAACAGGCGATTAAAGTCTCTGTGAAATGCACCAAAAGAAATGGGAGGTTTAAACCAGGACAGAGAGTCCTGACAAATCCTTCAGACGCCTCCTTTCTTCTTCATCCCAAACTCTTTCTGGAAAGAGTCACTTGACTTCGGTACCAGAGTCCTCTTCCCTCACACCCAAGCAAAACCTACTTCTGCATCTGCTGTTCCTGTGGCTCCACCCCCTCCCCATCAGACACGCCCTCCAAGATCAAGACTCTTTTACTACTGGGTTTAAACCCAAAGAAATGAGGCTCTAGATACCATGGCTCCTTCCATACATTCTGGGTAGAAAAAGAAAATTATCTCACAAAGGGTATCTCAGTCCATTTATGATGGTCACATATTTTTAAAATCAAGAAAACTTTGAACATCTTATCATCAGTTCAGTAACTGATGTCTCTGAGATTCATTATATTTATTCCTTGTTAAGATGCAGAATGTTGAAGAACTATCTAAAACCCGGTATGAATACTTAGAACTGACTGTAGGTAAATCAAATTCTGATTAGCCCCTGAAACTTGTTTTCATTTTAAATGAAAAGGCCTCTTTCTCTGAAAATCCAGAAGTATATTTTATTTGGGGAAAAATAAGTCCTTGATCTAGTCTGCTCGGGTCAAAAAGAAGGAGGAGCCTGTGTGGCCATGCATACATGCAACGCTGACTCTCACAGGAAGAGGCTGGGTAATGAATTCTACATGCATGGCCAGCCTGGAGGACGTCGGGAGTTCAAAGCCCACCTGATATGCACCTGTTTGTCACTGAACGTGTTCAGGTGCTTGCCTTTTGCTTCCTCTTCCCAAAGCCAAACAATGGCCCTCTGAGTTAAGAAAAGCAATGGATGAGTTAGTCAGAACAAAGACAAGATTGGGTCCTAGTGAGAGACATAAGCTGAGGCAAATGTGGACGGAAACAGTGGCTCCTAACAAAAGCTTAGCACTTTGATCTAAGTGAAAGTCTGGATCCTAGACACCTTCAAGGCAAAACACAGACTTTGGGCGAGGAGAGCAAAGCTGTGTGTGTGTGTGTGTGTGTGTGTGTGTGTGTGTGTGTATTTATATATGACATGTACACATATCAAATATTTATATATGTCAAAATCATAAAACATGAGCCTCCAAGAGTGAGATAGTACCAAGGGACCCAAGGCCTGTGGGAAAGGAAGATGCAATGTAAGTAACACGTTGCCCCTGATGAAGACAGTGCAGCATATAGCACTATATATGTATAGCTATAGCTAGGAGTGGCCATGGCCATGAGCCAGAAGCCGCCACTCCCATGATTCCAGGACCCAAGAATTTAGGCACACTCTAAAGAGACTTTAAAGGGGTTTTAAAAGAATATGATTTAGTTTTTACTTGTTAATACTGACACTTTCTTAGAAATAACTAAGTTTCTGTTGTGTGGTGGCATGGAGCATAATGAAGATTGTGTAATGAAAACTAGGTTTATTTTTCTTCTCGACCTGAGTCCATAGCTGACCCCCAAGTGGGAGAAAGTATTGTTTCTTGCATGCATATATTAGTGCTCTGAGAAAGGGCTGATGGGAGAGCAAAGCATCACTAGAATATCTAAGGTTTTATTTATTGTGTGTGCGCATGAAACTGCACGTGCACATACACACACATGCTTGCCATATATGTGGAGGACACAGGACAACCTCTGACTTTGGTCAGGCTTTACCTTCCACTTGTTGAGAAAGGGTTTCTCTTGTTTCTCTTGTAGCATGCTCCAGGCTAGCCACCCCAGAAGCTTCCAGCTGTCTTACCTAACCACAGGAGTCCTGGAATTGCAGATGTGTGCCCCTGTATCCAGCTGGTTTTTTTCTTAACATGGATTCCAGGGACCAAACGCCCGTCACCAGGTTTGCATGACAACTGCTTTTACCTACTAGCCCATCTTCATGGGCCTCTAAGTTTTTATTTAGACTACAAATCATTTTTCCCCTGGGCAGAGCTGTCACCAAGAGAAACACTGGAAAACAGATAGCAAGACTCTGAAATGGAGAAAACAGTTCCCGGGGCGAACAGATGAGGCATGAAGAAGTGTGGGCTCAACAGGGACGCGGAGACAGACATGAATCCAGGGGCTTGAGGATAAACGACATTGAAGAAGTCTTAGGTCCAAAAGAGCAGTAACCAGGGATCTGGTAGACTATCCTATTCCCTCTGGGACGAGTGTCCTTCTGCATAAAATGTTTGTCAGTCATTCTCCTGAAGGGCGTAGTGGGGGTTCCAGATGATTACTTATGGAGGACGGAACCCCCCTCTATGCTCTCTTTCTTATCCACCCGGCAAACATTACATCAGGCGTCTCTAGAATGTACCACACAACCCATCTTTCCTCTCAACCGTAAGTTCTTCCAAACTGCCCACCACCGTTATTGCAAATGGCTCACAGGAGTCCTGTGTCTTCCCTGTGGGACAAAATCCCATTATTGTTTCCCGTGACCTTTTACTTGCTACAGTCCGGTCTATTTCATGGGAATAATGAATCCGGCGCCTTCTGATTTCCCTTTGAAATACTCTTTGAAACGAAGGCAATCTAGAAAATTTGTGTGGGTTTTTCTTTCTGCCTAATTTTAGATATTTTATTTGAGTATCATCTGTTGATGACTCTGCAGACTTTCCTGAAGAGAAATGTCATTCTCAAGAACACATTTTTAGTGTGTGATGCTCAGACCAAGTTTATAGTTCTTACCAAATCAAAGTATTTGTCAAGATAGGACAGCAAAGTGAAGTTGAGAGCTAGGACAGACCAGGAAGGTCTACAGCATCTTTATCTCCAGAGGCAAAGATGAGGACTCAGAGAGATGAGGCCTTCTGCTGGGACATGATTCACATGATTTTAATCTTTTTTTGGCTTGCCTAGTGTAGAAATTATTTGTGATGTTCGCTAATATATCCTTTGGAGATCAAAGGAAGTTAGGTGTGGTCATGTAATTTGTTTGGACCAGGCCGGTGAGCAGCAGTGAAGTGCTCCACTTCCACCTTATGAACCCCTATGTACTTCATTATGTTACCTGTCTGTCGTCACGGCAACGGACCACATACTGGATAATAGGGGTTCTGCTAATTTAGGCAAATAAGGAGCCAAGTAAGGACAATGTGGGGCAGAGCATCACATGATTCACAAAGCACGTGTAGCCCACGCAAAAAGCAGCCCTTCTTGTTTTAAGCTGTTGAGAGTTGGGGTTTGTTGATGTGAAATCACCCCACCTAGCCTTACCAGGTAATATGGAGCGATGTCATCATTCCCATGATGCATCTCTGTACATGAAGATGTAAGAGGACCCAGAATGCAAAAAACCAGAATACAGATCCATTAAACATTCCAAGTTCCACACCTCACAGTCATTTCTTTCTTCTTGGCTTATATTAGGGATGGGGGATGTAGCTTATTACAAAGAATGAGTATTTGGTGGCTTCTCATTCTTGGAACCATTCTGCAGGTGAGTGCGTGGGGGAAAGTCCCTCCAGCCCCAAAAGAACATAATGAGTAAGATTATTTTACTAAGTCCAGTGCATTGTGACCTCAACCACATCACCCTGTACTTACACACCATTACGTGTGCGGCCATCTTTGGTTTCACTAGAAGCTTTTTAATCGAGATAATCCTCATTACTTTACAAAATTTCTAACTTTATAATCCCCCACCACGGCAAGCTGTGCTTCAAAAACAAGTCCTATCATCGGACATTTCATAGTCGTAGTGGAAAAATGAGTGGGCAAGCTTCATGGAGTAGTGGAGAGTCTTTGTGACCTTGGGTAAGCTACTTAACCTCTCTGGGCCTAAGTTTCCTCCTCTAGGTGATGGGGATATTAGTAGTTATTGCTCCTTAAACCCCAAGTTACTATGGGAATAGGTCACGAACATCCTGTGTGCTCCATAAAAAACTAAGTCTTAACTATATCTGACCCACGGACATCTTCCCTAAAACAGTGAATTCAGGAACTTTTTGGTCTACCACATAATGGTTTTCTGGGAAAGATGAAAACTATGGCCCTGCCTCCCTCACAAAGGTTTTACACATGAAGACACAGATGGGCAGGAAAGCTGGGATATTGTTAACAGTTTAGCTTTTTCCTACTCCCCTGCTGAGGGCACAGATCCAGCCGGGAAAATCCCTCAAAGGGCTGGGCTCACTTATGCCTTCTCCATCTTAAACACTTGGACTTTTCCAGGTTTACAAAAATGCTAAAGCTTAAAGGAGATTTGCGAACTGCCAAGGGACTGAAGGATGAGGTAAGGCTCCCAACTGCCTGCACATGTGAGGTAAATCTTGTTGAAGGGGATTGCTTCCAAGCTCCTTGCTTCCAAATTCCAGGTATAAGCATCACGAAACACTATGGGGAGAGCAGACATCAGAACATAGATTTAAGAACCCAGGTTCGAGCCTCAGCAGCTCTGGGTCTACAACTAACAGCAGAGTGACCTGGACCATGTTGCCCACTCTCCCTGAGGGAGAGTGTACATGATGAATACGTATTTCACATGCTTGCCAGGTAGTTTATCAGGTGCTATGTGCAAAAAGCACCTAATGGATGGTTTCTATTTTTTTTAATTTATTTGTTCAATGTGAGTGCTCTGCTGCATATACACCCACAGGCCAGAAGAGGGCATCAGATCCCCTTATAAATGGTTGTGAGCCACCATGTGGTTGCTGGGAATTGAACTCAGGACCTCTGGAAGAGCAGTCACTGCTCTTAACCACTGAGCCATCTCTCCAGCCCCACATATTTCCTATTATTGCCAACATTTCACTTTATCTGGTAGGACCTATAAATGGAGTTTTCTGTTTTGTATAATAAAGTGTTGGCCAAATTCTATGTATATATTCCTTCATTGTTTCCCGTAGGATGGGAAGGGTCCCTTGGGGTAAGTGTAAAGATGTCTCACGTGGCACGTGCTTCTGCCAAGAAGTAAGCTGCTTCTAAAACCAACATTTCTGCTCCTTTCCTGCTGTGTTACTGCTGCTAGTTCTACTTGGGAACAAGGGCCTGGTATAAATTTTCTAGGCTATTGTTTTTTTTCATTTAACATATGTCTTTGAAACACCTTCAGTGTACCAGGCATTGTTCTGGAGGTTCAAGAAGTAAACGACATAGAGATTCCTGTTCTCCTGGACCCTACCCTCTAGCAGAGTAGCCCCTCAGGACATGATGGCCCAAAATAGGAGAGAACTACGAAGTGCCAACAGAGAGCATCGACATTCCACAGGTAGCCAGTATCTACCACAGACTGCATGTGTCTTAAAGCACCTCCTCCTCCAGCGTGCCAGTGTCGCTGGGTTCAGAACAGTAACATGTTCGTGGTCTTTGTTATGTGAGTAGAGCTGTTTCTAACATTTGTGCTCACAGGGCAAAACCTTGAATGGCTTTCCATTCGTTTCCATCGAAAGTAATGCAAAACCTGTAGCATTTCTATAATAGTAAACTTGGGACTTCAGTCCCAAGTCAGCAAGATCAGTGTTTGTGTTTGGAATTGCTATAGATAGCTGTAAACTCAATTATTACAAGTAAAATGTAAAAATTCCTGCAGCAACATTAGCTGCCTTTCAGATTCTGAAAACTCGTATTACATTTACCCATTTAGAGGGGCAAGGTGGCTATCAGAAAACAACCTCCACCACGTGGGTCCCTGATCTCCAACTCAGCTGAGGCTCAGTAGCCAGTGTCATAACCTCACCCATCCAAGCATCCTAAAATATAACTCTCACCATGAACTGGTATCTGTCTGGCTGCTGTAGTATTGGTGATGGTTAAAGGTGGTTTTCCATTATTTGTTGAAGATTGACCTTTGTCCTTAGACAAATAATTTCCCAGAGACAGTTAACTGGGTTACTATTTGACTACAAAGTTACCTTAGAAACTACAACTCCAAGTTTTCCAAGCCTTCTTCTTCAAGTTCCTAAAGCCTGAGAATGCCGCCATTTTGAATCTTAGATGTTCTTAGCTCTCCAAGTGCTGCTGAGTCATGAGCTTAAGTTTGACACAGCTCTCCCTGGGAATATACATGAAACTATTTGTCAGTCCTTTAAAACTCAGAGGAAAAATGTCTTCCCCTCTTGAAATATATGTTTGAGAAGGCATAATAATTGACAAAAAGTTCATTTAATCAATACAGAATCAAATAGCTGAATTTCCAACAATTACCATGATCATGGAAGCAACTGCAGTATCAGCACTTGCTACTTTGCCTATGGATGGGCAGCTTGACCAATGTCATGTAATTCTGGGCAGGTTTGAATGTTGTGTTAGTAAAACTGAGTATCTGAATCCACAGCTTGTGGAAATTAAACTTCACCTAGCTGCAGCAGTTTGCTATTTCAGCCATCACTAACAACTTCAGATCCAGGATGCTATCAGGTGATGCCCAAGAGTCAACATTAAAACCCTTGGTTCATCTCCTACCTCTAGTACTGGTTACAGAGCTATGATTGATGAAATGTCACCTCAAATCTATACCTAATGCATATTGATACTCTGAAGGCATCTGCCTGGAATTCATTCTCTATAATGTACATAGGATTATAAATAGTTCCCAGCTAATGTCTTGAGCAAGGTATTAGAAAGAAATTAGATTTATTAGGACCCCATGAAAACTCGCCTTTCTTGAGTTTCTGAGCACAGCCTCCTCTTACATCTAACTGCATTAAAAATGGATGCTGGGGAGCAGCTCATTGCTCCTCGAGTTCCTTCACTCTTGCTCTGATACCTTGAAACTGTGATGATTTGCTGTTTAGGAATGAATGGTCACATTTTTATTTTAGAGGCAAATTTCATCTGACATCTAGCAAAACACATTTGTTATTCAACTGGTTTAGAGAACCTTCGAAGGAAGATGATTTATCCTGGCCCTCTTGTTTTATAAATGAAGGCATTTCCTCGGAGACTCCAAGCTGTTCCTAAATATCCAAATTTGATGATGCTGAAGGCCCAGCCCGGAGGTCCTGATGATAGAGGAAAATGGGATAGCATTAGGCTTTCTAGTCAGCAGGAGCCCAACCCGGAGAGAGAAGAATGTTTTCACTAGCTTGAGAGAGTACATTCAACTGTTGACTTGGGGAAGCCCAAGTTGTGTCTTACTGGCTTTGTGATAATGAGCCCTCAGGGGGCATGACTCCTTCAGAGCAACTAGCAAACATGGTTGTAGTGGCTATTCCTGATTGTCAACTTGACTGTATCTGGAGTGAACTACAATCCAGAATCAGAAGGCTCACCTGTGATCCAGATCTTGAGGCTGGGAGACACAAGTTTTTAACCTGGATCTTGGCATGGAGATCTTGAGGCATAGTGGCCATGAACAGCTTAGGCCCAGGCAAGGCAGTACACACCCTTAATGCCAGGAGACTTGAGGCAAGGAGATCTCTGAGTTCAAGGTCAGCCTGGGACAAAACAAGTCCCAGATCCAGGCGTGGTGGTACACACCTTTAATCTGGGCCACACCTTCTGCTGGAGACCTACATAAGGACATTGGAAGAAGGAAGATTTGCTCTTCTTCACCTGCATGCCTTGTGGGACTGAGCAACTGCTAGATCGTTGTACTTTCATTCACAGCTGCTGCTGACCATTGTTGGGGAGTTGGACTACAGACATTAAGTCATCAACAAATTCCCTTACTATATAGAGACTGCCCATAAGTTCTGTGACTCTAGAAAACCATGACTAATACAGTGGTCCTCAAGACAAGATCGACATTGAGACTGGCATGCAGAGCAATCTCAGACTCTCCTGTAAGACAAGCATAGCATTGTCGCCTACCTCACAGCTCATACAAATGATTCTGTAGTAGCATTCTGGGCTCCCGTGAGATCCACACCACCCCTCAACTGCAACCATGAGAAAAGAAACTGAAAGCACTCCAGGGAGAAGAGGCTGCTCTCTATGGGGATCGTGGATTTGGTTTTCAAGTTAGAAAACAATGACTACATGCCAAGTTTTTTTTTTTAAACCACTCTACACATATTCTCTTAAGAGAGTCCCTGGTAATTGTCTTAATGGTAATTACATGCTTGGGGCAGTTGACATCCACTCTTATTTTTCTGAAAGTGAGGAGTGAAGAGCAAGAGCTAAAAAGGAGGAGGGAGAGTTTTGAGATAATGAAATCCTTTTAATGACAGAGCCATGCCGTTAACCTAATTAAACTGTAAAGTGGGAAGAAGAAAAAAACTGCAGGTATTAAATGGAAATGAAGTGAATCAGCTGAGACAGCAGTGTTTCTGGAAACCATGTGGATTCCCGGTACTCTGACATTGTGGTTCCGGTTCCCACACTGTCCTCTGGCCCACCTTGGCCTGTTCAGAGGTCTCCTAGATAGAGTGTCCATAGTAAATGCCTGATTTACTATGTCCACCTCAGATCTCGAGTTCCCACGGGAATGTGTGTTGTGTGGCTCATATGTTTCGGGAGCCAAGTCAGTGTGATAGGTTGGCGGAGCCCTGGTTCCTCGGTACAAAGGGACGTGAGCCTTGGCTCTTCTAAGTTACAAGGCTTTGGAAAGGTGGCTCAGATCCCTGACCTGTTACTGTGTGTCCTCCCCTGGTTTCCTTTTAAAATAGTTTCTTTAAGTCCACTGAGATCACTTCACCTATAAAAACACGGGGCTGGAAGTGTTTGGGAGCTCACAAGGCATGGTGCAGTCTTTGACCAGTGACATCACTGATATGGAGCTGGTCCACTCAGCTTTCATTCCCACTAATCAAGAACGGTTCCAGGATGTAATTATACTCTGCCGTCTCCAATAGGATCAGGCTAACATCATCACTCAGAGACCTTTGTGTGAGCCAGTTTGTTAGATTGCCTGGGAGTTTTTCTCCTCCTTCCTTCTTCCTCAGGAATAGGACAGAGAGCAGCACAGAGCTAGGAAGGAAGCCCTGCAGAGCTTCCCAGAGTGCTTCCTGCTAAATTCTTCTCACATTCTCACCACCCACACTAGATGGAGAGCCAACCCAACCGCCATTGCTTTGTACTCAACCCCCTCCCCATGCAAGTTGCTAGTCTCTACACAATCTGTTTTGATCTTAATCATTCCATTCTGACCTAGCAACAATTAGCTAGCCCTTATAACTCCTAATCAAAGACAAGGAGATCCTACTGATCAGGCTAGGGCTTTCTCTTTTTGCTCCCATTGGTGAACACCTATAAAGAAAAGCACTAGGTTTATAGGCAAGAGGGGATTGGTTAATGGATAAAGAGAAAGTTAAGAGATCTCAGAATCCCTCGTCAATTCTATCACTAATTCACTATAGTCTTGACAAGTTCATTTGACATCTCGATATGTTTATTTCATCAGTGGCAGAACCATTAATATTTATAGACAGTTCTCTGGGTGCCTGGAATCATTCTAAGCACTGACTTCCTCGTGAAAAAAACAGGGGAATTGTCTGATGCACCCAGAGCCGTGTGGCGAAGATTAATTAATATAAATAAGTAATTGTCTGAATAATGCAAGGCTCTAAGACACCTCACAAATGGATCCTGTGTAAATGTTACCCAAGATGAGTAATAACAGCACAGGGCTCAATAAACAAATTTCCAGCGAATTCAGCTCCCTGTCAACCCATTAAGTGAAGGAAAGCAAGCGTTTTCTCAGTCGTTCATAATTGATGCTTTTGTTTTTCTGGCCGCCTAGGCTGGGGAGAGAGACAGAGAAGTCAACAACCTGAATAACAAGCTCTTGAGCCTGCAGCTGGACATCAAGAATCTCCACGATGTCTGCAAGAGACAGGGGAAGACCTTGCAAGAGAACCAGCTCTGTGTGGAGGAAGCCATGTTGAAAACCAGTCATGTAAGGCACCAGGCAGCATTGCCTGTCTCTGCTCCCTTGACCACTGTCATATCTGATGGGAACAAGGGGTCGTTTCACTGTGGGCCACTCAGAGTACTAACTGAGCATGCATCAAAAGAACCAAATACACCACACATACTCCAACATAGAAGAAACTACTCCTATCTTCAGGATTTTTCAATCTAGCTATTCCCAACATTATGGAGATACTAGGTATTATCCTTTTTCCTAATCTGGATTTAGCTCATCCGGAAAATACTTGCATGGGTCTCAGACAAACTTCCACATTAGCTATGGCAAAGAGAGAGCCACTGTACCTGCTCTGAGGCATCTCTGTGCAAGAGGGGTTCCTAATGCCACACCTGTGCCTTGCTGCTGTCCTTCCGGAGGCTGGAATCCAGCCATCTGATAGCTAACATGCCAGAGAGTCCTCAACCAATAACAAATAGGGAGAAGTTGATCAAATAACCATATCCTTTTCCCCTTAGTCCAAGTTAACTCAACGCAGGCTCTTAGTTCTCTCCCAGAATTCCTCAATGGGACCGAGCCCAGTGGACCAGTCCTAACCCAAGCAAAGTCACACTAGGTAACCCTATTCGAGTGTAGAAAGTGCAGACCTCACAGCATGGCCATCTTTCTCAAGACTAACTTTGAGTTCATACTAACCAAGAAGTCTAGGCAGTTCACCAACTGAGCAAATTTCACTTTGACCTTTGGTTCTCTTTCTCTTATGAATCTCTAAACCTGAAGTGTTTATACCAGTCTTTAAATTTGTTGACATAAATCGGAGAACAGATGTGGCCGCTTTCTCTGTTTATAAACTGGGTTGTATGTAAACATGAAGAAGTTAGCGGTTGCACAGGCATTTGCCGCATCCCTGGGTTAGACCTCAGCTGCTTTGTAGGTAGTCACATGTTCTGGTGCTTACGGGCCTGGGCTCTCCACACTGTGCCTGTCAGCCTGCTTCTAGGACTCATCTCTTGACCATAGAAACCTCACATTGTTCTTTGCAGCTGCCTGAATATGTTGTCAACGAAGCAATTTCACCTCACTTACTGGCCTTGCCATCCCTTCCTCAAGAAATCACAAAAAGTGTGGGGGGGGGGGGGGAAGATTCCACTGGTTTCCCTAAATCAATCTCAGGAAGGTGATCATAATTTCTTTCTAAATATTAACATTTTTAGGATATTTCCACTAGAGCTATCGTGAGTTTACTTATTGCCCCAGTCAGAGAAAGCCATGTGGTATATAAATGTATCTGGCAACCTAGAAGGAGAAAGGCAATAAATTGCATTTTATTATTCTAATTGCCAAGGAGAAAGTCTAACAGCTTGAGACAAGCTTTAAAACAAGCTCTCTTTTTTTCCCTAGCACTTAGCACAAAATTTAAATTGCAGACTATGCATACAAGTACACAATTACACTCAGGCCTCCACCCATCTCCTCAAAACCCCTTTAAGACCTGTCTTCCATAGGAAATGTACTGAGTTGACAAAGGAGAAACACCAGGCTTTCTGGAATTTTGACTAATACTGATGAGAAACTGGGGAAATAGGCAGGCGGTCATGATTGAGGGCCACATTGAAGGGGGGAAACTAAAATATTCTATCAGATGCTGTGTGTAATAAAAGAAATAGGAGAGAGACGGTGGTGGAAGAGAAAGTGCATGACCCTGTAAATCAAAGAAGATAGACTCCAAAACCCAGAAACAAGCAGACTGTGGCAACAAGAATAAGTTCTGGGGCTAGGGACCTGACTCAGCCATTAAGAGCACACTGCTGTTGCAAAAGACCCAAGAATGGAATTGAGTCCCAGTGCTAGGCACCAAGTAACCTCTCAGAACTCCAGCTCCAGGGTGCTGACGCCCTCTTCTGACCTCCACGTGTACCGCATTCATCCGCACAAACCCACACCCAGATACACATATATACACAATTACAATTAAAATAAAATCATTTTAAGATAATGAATTATTTGAAAGTAGGGTACCCAGGGTGCAGAACTTATGGGCACTTCACCCTTTGGGTACATGCCTGACTGTAAGACTGAATATTTCCTTTAATTCATACCTTACGCCCTATTATTCTAGTCAAAGTGACTCAAAGTGAAAGAAAAGAAAGAACAGCAGAGATATTAAAATAACATTATGGTCAAAGACTGGTGTAGTCCACACCTGAAATCCTGGAGCTAGGAAGCTTGCGGTAAGGGGATTACCAACTTCAGACCATCATAGCCTATGTAGCAAGCTGTAGACTAACCTGAGTTATGCAGCAAGACACATCTCTAAAAACAAGTCAGACGCTGGAGAAATGATTCAGTAGGTAAAGTCTCTGATACACAAGCGCGAGGTCCTTAATCCTCAGAACTTATATAAGAAGTGGCAAATAAAACATACTCATATAATCTCAGCACTTGGGGACCCCTGAGCCTTGCCAGGCAGCCGGTCAAGCTGAATAGGAAAGCTACACATTAGGGAAAGACCATTTCTCAAAAATAAGGTGGACAGCAACTGAGGAAAATGCCTGACATCAACTTGTAGCCTCCACACAAATGCACACAGATGTGTGTCTTAATGAGGGTTTCTATTCCTGCACAAACATCATGACCAAGAAGCAAGTTGGGGAGGAAAGGGTTTATTCAGCTTACATTTCCACATTGTCGTTCATCACCAGTGATGGACCTCAAGCAGGTCAGGAAGCAGGAGCTGATGCAGAGGCAATGGAGGGATGTTTCTTACTGGCTTGCTTCTCCTGGCTTGCTCAGCTTGCTTTTTTTGTTGTTGTTTGTTTTTCAAGACAGGGTTCTCTGTGTAGCCCTGGCTGTCCTGGAACTCACTCTGTAGACTAGGCTGGTCTCGAACTTAGAAATCCACCTGCCTCTGCCTCCCAAGTGCTGGGATTAAAGGCGTGCGCCACCACTGCCCAGCTCAGCTTGCTTTCTTATAGAACCCAAGACTACCAGCCCACAGATGGTACCACCCACAAGGGGCCCTCCCCCATTGATCACTAATTGAGAAAATGCCTTACAGCTGGATCTCATGGAGGCGTTTCCTCAAGGGAGGCTCTTTCTCTATGATAACTCGTCAAGTTGACACACAAAACCAGCTAGTACAAACATGCGCACTCAGAAACATACATGTCACATGCACATGCAAGCTGAAACCAAATAAATAATAATCAGAAAAAGAAGAACATTAATAGCCATTTCCCCAGGTTTTATTCACGTTGAGGAATGAGGAGCTCACCAATGTACTGGATCTCCTATCGTTGAACTAATTTTGCAGGTGTATGGAGGGTACTATTTTTAGCATTAAAAGATATAAAAACAAATGTTCTCTTTTCAAGTGAAGCTAATTAGTTGAATATCTAAAGATTAGCAGAAGCCTGGTGAGCATTATCATAAGATATCATTTTGAACCATCGGTAATGATCGGTAATGAAATTTTAATGAATTTGCTCAATACAATGTGTGGTCCTGAATTGGATCCTAGAACAGAAAATAAAAACTAATGGAAAAATATGTGAAATTCAAAACCAGTATCTAGTTTCATTCCTAATACCCTACCAGGGTTGATTTCTTAGTTTGGTTGCATATGAAGTTAAGACTGGGAAGGTATAAAGGAGGATCCATGGGAAATTTGTCTTAGTTTTGGAATTTGTCTGTGAAGAGAAAATCATTCCAAATGGATTTTTTTTAAAAAATGGATCCCATGTAGGCAGAGACCTGGTGAAAAGAATGTCTAAGCCACAAACATACCTTTGAATGGAATGCCTGTCGCTGAGCACACAGCTCTTCTGTGTTCAACAAGAAAGTGCACAGTGATGCAGGAAGTAACAGACAAGTTTTACTACTAATAGAGAGGGCTAACCTGGTACTCCAAGGGAATAGCTCACTCAATACCTCCAAGACTGGAAAAGGAGTCCGTGGCAGAGACTGGGGAAAAGACAGAGAAACTCTAAGTTCTTAAATGGATAAAGAAAACCATCAGGGACACAGCTACTGGAACAATGCCAGCCTGTGACAGAAGAGCATTGCAAGCTGAAGAGAGAGTAAAGGGTTAAGAGGTCTTTTGAAAAGCCAGCTCTAGGCAAATCAGCAGGGCCTGATGATGCTCCTCCAGGAGCGCTGAAGGAATTGGCAGGTGTTATTACATAGCTGCTAGTGGTAATTTTTGAGAACTCAAGAGGATAAAGAAAATCCCTGTAGACTGAAAAAAGGGTAAATGAAGTGCTCATCTTTTTAAAAAAGGAAGAAAGGACAATCGTGGTAATTATAGACCTGTCAGCTTCACTTCAGCATCAGGGAAAATATAGAACTTAACATCAATCAATTAGCAGCAACTTCAAAAGCACAAAGTATTGGGTGGTAACCAATGTGACTTTTCAAAAGAAGAATCATGCCAGGCCAATTAATTTCCTTCTGTGATCAAGTGGCCTCATAGGCAAGGAAGGAGCAACATCTATCATCTCTTGAACCACAGTGGGGCTGAAAGTTTGACTAAATATGGGAACAGTTCCTCTGGGCAGCCAGAGATCTCCAGCTTTTCATGTGGCTAATATGAGGGCGTAAATCTAGCAGAGAAATCTGGTAGACCAGATGGCCTCAAGCGTCACATCCAATGCTGGACAGTCACCTAAAGAGCTAGTATTACTTCTATAAGAGCACTTCAAACTCACTCTTTTTTTTTTTTTCCAAATCCCAAGTTAAAAGTCAAGGAAGAATATAATATCTGTATCTTCACTAGGAAAAAAAACTTTTAAGAAGACTGGAACTAGGGGAGACGGTTCCATGAGTCAAATACAAGCATGGGGACCTGAATTCATGTCCCAGCACCCATGTCACAGCTGGGTGTGGTGGCACACATCTGTGAGCCTAACACCCAGGGTCAGGAGATGGCAAATTCTGGAACTCAGAACTAGCTTAGTCAAAATAACAAGCTCCAAATCCAGTAAGAGACCCTGTTTCAAAACATTTAACTGAGGAAAATACCTAATGTCAACCTCTGGCACCATGAGTATGCACACGCACATGTGTGTACACAGACACATGCACACACATACAATAGAAAGTGGAGTGGTGACTTTCTGAATCTGACCTTTCGTAAAATATGGATTTAGTCCATCATGTATTATTTCACATTTATCAAGAGTTAAGAAAAATACACTTTTAAACATATAAAAACAAATATGTGGAAATTTAGTAGGTCTGAACTCATTTTTAGACATTTCTAATAGTCTTTAAAATTTGGCTTCTCCAAACCTATAGATATCTCTTCATGTACAAATGTCTAAGGTGCTATGTTCTCTATGGACAGCAAGAGTTCAAAACACCCTCGTTATCTGGCTGGTCCATCGTGTCACCTGAAACTAAAGTAAAATCCAAAAAACTTCCACATGACCTGTGGAGGAAGGAAGTGACTCGGAGCTCCTTAGGATTGCTGCCGGGGTGTAGAGCTTCACACCCAGCACTCAGGAAAAGACATTCTTTACCCACAGAAAGCTTCAAAGCCAACAAGCAATTCTGAATTGTGGCATCCCCAGGTACCAGGAAGAAAAGCCTCAAAGGCAATTTTGCCTCTCTCAAAGCATGTTTTTCTCATTCTTTTGGACAATGAAGAGCAAAGTAGAGACATGAGGAAAAGGAGATGCAATGAACGAATACGCACTGGGAGATGGCAGCTAGTTTTCAGCTGGGACCTCCGTGTCCAGCAGTGGACAAGCAGATCCAAATACGTTACGTACTAGATCCAAGGTCTAGAACCCTCGGCAACTGGTTTGCCCTCTAAAAAGACAAGAGGGAGAAAAAAATAAATTGAGCAAAAATAACAGGGAACTTGGGGGTATTTTCACTGAAGCAGGTCCCTCAAAATCACCCCAACCCAAAATGTTCACATCTCCTTTTAACTCAGTTCACATTAAGTATTTAGCTGCAAAAACTTTTTTTCCCACATAGCTTCTAATAGTCCCCCTATCTGTATAGACAAGAGAATTTGGGCTCTTGGAGACTTCCCTGTACACACATTTGTGTCCTGTGTGTGAGGGTATGCAGACAGACAGACAGACAGAGTCACGCACACCCTTGTGCATGCACATGCATGCCCAACTCGCTCTTCTTCAACCCTCATTTACAGAGGAGCTGTGAGAACAGCAACATTCTTAGCTTGGGAAGACCAAGAGCAGCTAGCAGTATTTCATACGCACATAGACAATTACAACTACGTGCTGTAAATACAACTTTCATCTTTGTCGAGAAGTCTCATCACCTTCTCTGCAGCTGTATTCATGAATTTCTTGGTCCATCTGCTGGATATTTCTGTTGCTGGTGACAGTGGTGGTCTCTTTCTTGTTCATCTTCTCAACTCTGAGGTGTGTGGGTGAGACAGGCTGCACACAGTGAGCATCTGTCTTTCTGGTTCTGAGCTGGGCTATACCTTACCCTGCTACACCACCCTTCTCACCTAAGCTTTCTTTCCTTAGAGTCTCAGCAAAGTTTCATTAAAACTCCATCTCCCCAGTGATCCCTGCTAACCCATTAAAAATCACTCTGTCTTGGATGGCCATGATTCCCCACAGTGCAACATCTAGCCCAGCAGTGAATTTCTGGCGGCTCTGTTTTCAAAATACATCTGGAATCCATCATGTCCTAACTTCCATTACTACACCCTGTGCCACACCACTCTTTCTCCCTCGTTGCCTGGACCCTTCCAGTAGTCTCTGTGCTCTCTCCAACCTTTGCTTTCTTACAGTTGGCTCTCAGTAAAACATGTGATGTGTCCTTCCTAAACTCTACGAAAGGTCTTGTAATTCCCTTCACAGTGCTTTCCAGTGGACTGTCACCTCTGGAAAGAAGCTGGGGACTTCATAATGGCCTCCTTACCCTGTTACAGGACCTGGTGTCCTTTCTCTCACCCCCTCTGGCACCGCATTCCTGCCTTTATGATTTCTGCTTTGAAACATGACAGTGGCTGAGCTTCCCCAGGGATCTCAGATCCCACCAGGCAGGATCGCACCTTGTCTGTAGACTTGCTGTTATCTGTCTCTGGAACACTCCAGCTACTTGGGTCTACTGTTCTCATTCTCCTGTATCCTTCCCGTATGGACTCAACCTACCTTCTCTATAAACTTTTCCATAACAACTTTTATTCTGAAAGGATAACCTACTCTACGCTACCTATCTCATCCCCCTGTCTTCTTTACTCTGTGGAACTTTTGCCCACAAAGCACTCAATCGTTCTCTAGTTTCTCTCGTGTGTCTGTCTCTCTCTTGTGCACATGCATATGTGTGTGTGTGTGTGTGTGTGTGTGTGTGTGTGTGTCATGCGTGTGTGTGTGCATGTAGAATACACATGTACATACATCTATATACATGTAGAGGCCACATGAGATGTCTTCCACTGTTCCTTTATCTCTTGAGACAGGGTCTTCACTAAATCCAGAGCTCACTGATTGGCTGGCCAAACAGTGGTTATTGGGCAACCTGCCTGCCCCCACCTGTCCCCACTCTCTTCCCCACTAACCAATGCTATCGCTACAGACCCTGGTGACAACACTTGATTTTTATTTGGCTTCTGGAGATTTGACCTCAGGTCTTTATGCTGATACAGCAGGCACTTTACTGAGTCATCTCCACAGCCCATGCTCATAATTCTATAAATATAGCCCAACTATCAAGTTGTATGCTTATCAATGGCAGGACTTTTATCATTTATAAATTATTAAAGTTTAATAAGATGATATAAATATTCATTTTTTTAATGCCTTGAGTAGAGCCCAAGAGACTGAAAAACAGTCTAGCTATTGTCACTGCTCTTGGTTCTTGGAGGAACCTGAAGGTAACACCCTATTGTGGAACATATCACATGGTCCATGGGAGATGCTAGTGAGGGTTGAAACCTCTTTTCCCTCCTCTAAGTCAGTCTTTCTCCCTACAAAGTCCCAGGCAAGCCTGGAAATCATTACAGTGACGAAGCCATGGCTTGGAATGACACCCAGTGCTCTGTGACCCTAGCCTTGGGCCAGAACTGAATTTGGACCAACCAGAGCTGCCCTGATCTGCATGACAGACATATGACTGGAAGCTCATGCACAGCGATTCATGTTAAGCTCCCATACAACCAACCAATATGATTGCCCTCCTTTACATGCCGTGTGCTACACATAAAGGAACTCATCTGAATGTAGAAAGACAGCCCACCGCTGCCCTAGGCTAGGCCACATGTTATAGTCTAACTACTGCTTTGGCCATCAGCCCTCATCCAGTGTATTCAATAAGCAAATGGTTTTCAAGGTCCTAGTGCTGACCATACCACATACTTTGAACACAGGACTTGGAGGAATTGAGCTGGAGCTGGCCTTGGAAGCCTTCTAAAGACTGACTGGCATAGTAATGGGAGGTGCTATGTGAGCTGCCAAGGGAAAAAAACCAATCAAAAGTCTTGGGAAGCTGGAAAACATACAAACCACAACAGTCACCAACCTGGCAAGATATATTTGGCGGTGTCATAGTGGCACCTTCATCTTGTGGGTAACCAACAGCTGCCTGATTAAACTGAAGACTCACTCAGTAGTCAACAGCTGTCTGATTAAACTGAAGGCTCACTCAATAAGAGGAAATTTCATACCTGATTCTGCAAACCTAGACAACTACCTGCAGCTAGATGTCATAGACCCTAGAGAAAAGCCTACTACTGCCATTTTCTAAACCAATATAATTTCTAACTGTATTCTAAACTGTTCCCTTATATCCACAAATCAGTGTAACTCTCTCACTCCTCATCAGAAAACCTTCCTTTTGCAGCAGATAGGAACTATTACAGAGATCCACAACTTGGGCAAAATGTAGAGAACAATGACCCTAGTCTTGGACCAGGGCTGAATTTGATGAAAAAGGACCATCCTAATTTGCATGACAGAGACTGCTCAACTCCAAGTAACAGATATCTACACTACAACCCCCACGTCTAAGGCTTAGGAAGAATCATAACAGAGTGGGTGGGAAGATTGTAAGAGGCAGAAGACCAGGACAAGCCCAGGAAGTTCCTATGAGTCCTCAACCATATAGATGCTTAAGTAAGACCTACATAATGGCAGCACCAGTTTACATGCCAACGTGGATGAGGGGAGCCTCACAAGACCCTCCCCTAAATGAAGAGCTACAGGCAATCAAGGACTGCTGAGAAAAAGAATTAGTTGTCTCCATAGACAAGACCCCGTACAGGTTATTCAATCCCAAGTGCTCAGCCCTAAACATATACACATACAGTCAACACTAAATGGACCCAATAGGTCAAATGGATGGATAGGTAGGTAGGTAGGTAGGCAGACAGATGATAAATGATAGATGATAGAGTTCAAAATAACTAAAGAGCAAGAGATCATGAATTTCAGAGAGAGAAGGGAGACATGGGAGGAGTTGGAGGGGAAGGGGAGGGATTATGAAAATACAGTATTCATATATGAAAAGAGTAAAAAGAAAAAAAAGAAAATATTCCAAAACCTATTTGAATGCTGTTTCCTTAAATGTATTCTGTTAGCGTGACCAAGGCCATTGGCTCAAGCTCTAGAAAGTCAGCATCATTTCTAAGGCCTGCCTTTCATTCCTTTTATCCAAATACATAGCCATAAATCTCTATCTTATGCCCTGTAGAAATAGGCATAGTCATTTCTCTGTGGGAGTTTATAATGCAAGTAGAATGTAAGATACACAGAAATAATTGCAGGCGAAACTAAGAAACACCAACCACATCAAGGAGTTGCCAGGTAGGTCTGTGGTCCTGATTCAAAGGCAGGTTAGTGAGCCCAACAAGGAGAGAGGGCTGTGAATCGAGCCTTGAAGAAGGGGTGGAAAGAGGGACGCTAAGGTCACCCGTCAGGCCACCTCCTTACCCTCCTCTCTTTCCCATGTCATTGTCATAACGAATGACATAGAAGCACCATGCAAAACTTTGATTTTTCCTGGAAAAATAGCTCAGGAAGTGTCCTACTAGCAAGCCTGGGACAGATGGGGTGCCCAATGTACAAAGTGAAGGATCCAGAAGCCTTTTTGGAAGACTGTGTACTGGCGGGGAGGGAGGGAGGGAGGGGGGAGGAGGAGAGAGAGAGAGAGAGAGAGAGAGAATACACACACACACACACACACACACACACACACACACACACACACACGCCATCTACCAGGCCACATGTTTCTTCAGCAGGAACAGCAAGTGGCCAGCTGTGAGCACTGTCTCTGCCTTCCATACTCCAGCTTCCAGAAGCCTCAGAACCTAGCAATTTCAGTGTTCTGTTACCTGGGTACTTGTAATAACTAAATTCAGCTCAAGAACTGTTGACCAAAAATTCACCTCTTCCCAAGTAAAGCTTGTTCTCTTTCTACGTGTAGGTAACATGTGTACATAGCATCAACCATGTCTCTCTAGATCATTTATATGTATGATTTTTTTCTTCTGGATGGGGGATACAGGGTAACGAGATGGCTCAGTGAGTAAAAGGGCCTGCCACCGCTCTTGATGGCCTGAGTTGGATCCTCAGGACTCAGATGATGGATGGAGAAAACCAGTTCCCAAGAGTTGCCCTCTGACCTCCACATATAGACCACAGTAGGCACACCCCCACCCCCACTCACCCAAATAAATAAATGTAATTTTCAAAATTTCAAAAGAACCATCTTTTCTTCTTCAGATTCCTTCTTGCAGAGTAGGACTAGGAAGTGACAGAGTGCTCAGGGAATGTAGTGAAATGTTTAGAAATTTCTCTATGGATGAAAACATCAGCCAGAGTGACTGAGTTCTCTGTGGCCTTCTAACCCTCTCCTGTATATCCTGTCTGTGCTACAGAACAAGAAGCAAGCCCAGCCATTGGTATTCACAGAGAACCAGATGGACTTCAGGTCCACTAAGCAGTATCACCTCAGGCAACTCCAGCAACTGAAGAAGAAGCTGCTGACCCTTCAGCAGGAACTGGAACATCGCACCCAAGAGCTGCAGGCTTCCTACTGCTCTCTCCTGCAGTACCAGTCCATCCTGGAGAAGCAGACTTCTGACCTCCTTGTTCTTCACCATCACTGCAAACTTAAGGAAGATGAGGTATCATGAGATTAACCTTCGATGTGCCCCAGGTTGCCCTTGTACTTCCAGCACATAGGCTAACATACAGTGGGCACTGCATTTCAAAGGGAGGCTTTGCACCACCTTGAGCAGGCTTAAAAGCCTTCCCTCTTTAGTTCATGACCGGTCTGAAGGTTAGCAAAGGGAAACGAAATGGACTGGCATGACTAGGCTGAGAGAAAGAGTGTTAATGTGTCTGGGGTGCTGGGTATGGGTTTGTTTACACACATGTGCGGTGTGAGACAACATCCTCGCCATATTGTTAGGGCTGTTAAAACACAAGAGACTCCAGGTCTCTCCGAGGAAAAAAACAAAAGCAAAAGGCCCATTAAGTCAAGTATTTTTAGGAAAGTCAGCTGCACAGATGGTAAGATGCCCAGCCCCTGGTGCAGCGCTGGTTCTAAGTGGTTCCTGGGCGCCATTTTGGCTCTTCAGGCTGGAGTTTTAAAGCCTGCGAGACTTAGTGCATTCTGGACATTCATTTACACTGACACTCCAGGGCAATGGTTTGTTTTTTGGTTTTTGGGGTTTTTTTTAAAGCAAAGAACAGGATGCCTATGAAATCCCAAGCAAATTCCAAAGACCCACAGAACTGAGATGGGTTTAGCAGGAGAGACGCAGACAGCCTTAGCACTGTGGTTTTACGTAATAGGGCAGGCAGGACTCATGGGCGTGCCTTCCCCTGACAATTGCTTCTTTCAGGCTTAACAAAATCTCGAGGAGTATTTTAGACAGTGTTTTTGCTGAAAGACTAACTCCAGGGACTGTAAAGGGGGCCTTAGAGGGAGTATAGAATATTCTTTAAAGGGCATAGTGTAGCCGAGAAAGGAAGAGTTTGCTGGAAATAACTGGGAGGGAAGGGAGAAAGATGATCCCACAGAATGCAATTGGGGGAAAGTCTGTGAGCCTCAACTGTGGTTTAATAAAGCTCTTAAGTGTTCAGACTGGCTGATCTCTACACCCTAAGCCAGAGTCCAGCTTGGATAAAGTAAGCCCCAAGTTAACTGGGATGCTACTTAGCAACAAGGACCAGAAAGAGCTATTACCAGTAGTCAGAGATGGGTGACCTGTCGTAGCTGTGACAACTGCACATATCACCACAGACCTGAAGTCTCTTTTAGCTCCGTCACCACATCCAACCAAGACATCCATTCCCTCAGGCACCTGAGGTGGCTGCCAGAGCTCTAGCAATCACACCCTTATTCCAAATAACTTAAGTGAAAGGGAAGACGGGAAGAAAGCACACACCTTCCTTTTAAGGATACTTGCCAAAAGTTATACACACATCAAACACAAACACATACACACACACACTCCACATGACCACAGCAAGTTCCTAGAAATCCAAGAAATGTCTTTTTTTTCCAAAGATTTTATTTATTTTCTGTTTGTGAATACACTGTAGCTGTTTTCAGACACACCAGAAGAGGACATCAGATCCCATTACAGATGGTTGTGAGCCGCCATGTGGTTGCTGGGAATTGAACTCAGGACCTCTGGAAGAGCAGAGAGTGCTCTTAACCTCTGAGCCATCTCTCCAGCCCAGGAAATGTCATTTTTAAGGAGACATATTGCTGCCCCCAGTCTAAGTCAAATAAATGCTCAGCTGCTAGGGAGGAGAGTAGGAGTCGGCACAGTCACCACCGCCAGACCTCAAGCTGAGAAAGCAGTGCCAAATTTATTCTAAACATTGTGCCAACCTCTCTCGATGCCATTAACACAGAAGCATGGAACCCTTCCAAGGCTGGGTTCTGCCAACAGCAGCTCCTAAGGTGAGTATATGAGCACAGTCACGTACTGAACCCAGGAGATCATTGGAGGAAGCGTGAGGAGGCGTGGCCAAGAAAGGCAAATCCTGAGTAGAGCGGATTACCCGCTCTAGGCAAATGGGGGTCCAAGCCCTGGGGATCTCTGGAAGATACTGTGGAGCATTCCTTAGAGTGAACTTTCCAATCCAACCCACTACTGGTACTCGCTCCTGGGGGCACTCACTCACCATGTCTTCTCTAGCTTTCAACCTCTGGTTGAAAGAGCAAGCAGCCAAACGTTCTTATAGTTAGAATGGACTGTGTGGAAAGAAACGGTGAATGCTCAGAGTTTACTGTCTAGCGGGGTCCTCGGACCAATGTAAATAGACAGCAACAGAGCTGGTGCTGTGTACGGACTGCATATAGATGCATGCATGTGTGCATACACGCTCATGGACGTGTTTAAAAATAGTACTATAGAAATTTAAGTAGGACCGACTCTTCCTGCTATAATGCATGACTAGCAAACGCCTTTCTCTGTTTGCCCTAAGAGATACCTTAAACTAAATGATCCCTTCCTGAGAGGACTCTCACACATGAAGCAGTTCGTTCAGCCAGCTTAATTAATGGACCGGTTTCTGTAAGAGTCGGACAGTTTGGAGCAACATGAAGCCTTCTCTGGTGATGCTCCTCTTGACTCTTTCTGAACGCGTATAACTTGACCTGCAGTTTAGCTCGCTCAACCACATACGATCCTTGGCTAATTTAAAATCTAGTCCCCTCCACATTATGAGAGAGGTGAGGCTGTGTCTCATATAAGTACCTCACCCAGTGTGAAGCTCGTGAGCGTCCTAGAGATTCCTGTCAGTGGATGACAGATTAGAAAAATCATTTGCATAAGCATCACACAAACCTCAGAGGGACTTCGGATCGTGGCCCCTCTCTATCTCTTGGGACTTTGCTGACATGAAACTGTGTTCATGTGGGGCTCCTTGCTTTCCAAATGAGATCCCTAGAGAGTACCCAGGAAAGAAAGGGCATGGCATTCCAAGGCCTTTCAGTAAAGGGAGTGGCTCAACCCCCTTCCCTGTTCATCATCAGGTGTTTATTCAGAGAGAACAGGAGAAGGTACGAAGTAGAGGACATCCTGTTTAGTACTTCAGTCGTTCACAGTCTGCCATGGAACGGGGGCCCTGAGACCTGCACCAGCCTTAACTGCTGTTCATTTAGGCTTCTATTCAGACATGCTCACTCCAGGCTGTCACGGTCCTATCCATGTTGGCTGTCTGCATGGCTGCAGTGTGCTTCCCCCCCTAACAGGTCATTCTCTACGAGGAGGAGATGGGGAGTCACAGCAAGAACACTGGGGAGAAACTCCATCTGGCACAAGAGCAGCTTGCCTTGGCGGGGGACAAGATTATCTCCCTAGAAAGGAGCCTAAACCTCTACAGGGACAAGTACCAGACTTCCCTGAGCAGCATTGAGTTACTGGAGTGCCAAGTGAAGATGCTGGAGGGGGAGCTCAGTGGACTCATTGGTCAGGTAGTACCTCAGCCACACCCCTTAGCCAGGAGCCCCAGCAGGCGGATGTTTCTCGGGTGGTTCTCATTACGGGTCCTAAGCTCTTCCACCCAAGACTTGAACCTCCCACCAAAGGAGTTCCTCCTGCCACTCAGTTTTGTAGTGTTCAGGTTTTTATCAGTTTCTAGTTTGTATATCTCCTTAGGATTACTCCTAACCAGGTGTTTGCGGGGGGGGGAGGGGAGGTAGAATGGCACTCAGCTGATAGCATCCATGATTCAAACCCTAGTACTACACAGTGAGTTCAAGGCAGCTTCAGAAGACCAATCCCATCTCAGAAACAGGGGTGGGTGAGAGAGAGGAGAGAGTCGTGATTACGGGGACTGCTACATCAAAGAATGTGTTCATTTGGGGTGATGGCCATGTAAACCAAAATGGTTCTACCATTCAATACTTTGGCCAGCAATAATTAAAAGAAGCTTTCTAATTGTTTTTTTCTGATCCTTCTAAGTTGTGTTAAACTGAAGGTTGGGGCAAGGAACTTTCTCTCAATTCAGTCCTCATCCTCTTTCTTCCTAATAGAAGTCAGTTCTCCAGGAAAAGGCCCAGGTAGATTTGCATGCAAATGTTTGTAGACAGAGATCTTGGCCTGCAGGAGAAAGCAGAGCTAAGCTAGATAATGCAAAGAGGAAAGCTGCCCTGCGTTCTCCCAAAGGCCTTGGCCTACTCCAAAGAGAGCCAGGGAGGTGAAGGGCCTCCCAGAGCTGGAGTTGAGGAAAAGGTCACCTCGACACCTGCATGTATGTTATCAACTACTGAGTGTGGGCTGCCCCTCTGTGGCTTGGGCAAAGCAGTTTTCTTCAAGGGCCAGGAAAGGCCCTTACATGGCCTGCAGCTAACAGCAGCCTTGCCACAGCTCGACAGGAATCCCTAGGACGCTTTTCACTACCAGAGAGATCTGGCTTCCACTGAGTTAGTAGTTTTAATCCTTTTGTCTTGACTTATGGGAGCGTCTTAATTTCTATAATAAAAATTCTTTGCTATGTTGCAAGTATTCCCCACCACCCATAGCATTTCACGTGGCTTTATTAACGATGTTTTGACCGTGTGCAAGCTTTAAACATCTGTGGAGTTGAACCCACACACGCCTATAGATTCCAGGCCTGACATATTGCTTTAGAAGGCCTCCTCGATGCCCAAGATGTTTGAGGGTTTTTTTTTTTTTATTAGTTTTGTGAGTTTTCAATTTTATGTCTTTAGTCTTCAGTCCATATGTACATAGGAAATGAGACGTGGCTTTGATTTTACACTTACGTATGTGACTCTCCTGGGGTCCCCGAACCATTCACTAAACCTCCCAACCCTCCCCATTAATTCAAGCGTCCACTTGCAGGAGCCATGCTGAGGTACACAAGGTTCTCAGGACTCTCCTTTATGTGCTTTCCTTCTACCTGTGGCAGGGCTCCTTGGGGACTGTGACTGACAGCCTGTTGACAGTATCTTGTAGCCCCTCCTCCTTCACTGTGTACTTCAAACTTTTCTCAAGCATCCTTAGACTTCTTGATGAAATTCACACCTACCCTGTCTAACGCTCACATATATTACTGTAGGAGATTAGCGAGCCCTGGGGAGCATGAAATGTTATGATTTTATTCATTTTTTAAAAAGATTTATTTATTTATTTTATGTATATGAGAACACTGTAGCTGTCTTCAGACACACCAGAAGAGGGCATCAGATCCCATTACAGATGGTTGTGAGCTACCATGTGGTTGGTGGGAATTGAACTCAGGACCTCTGAAAGAGTGGTCAGTGCTCTTAACCGCTGAGCCATCTCTCCAGCCCTATTCATTTGTTTTCATTAAGGGTTTTACACTTTCCTTTATAGGTCTGGTTTTATGAATAGGAGTTCTTTTTTGCTTTGAGATAGGGTCTCACTATGCAATCCTGGCTAGCCTGGAACTTTCTATCTATAACAGGACAGTCTTGAACCCACAGAGATCTTCCTGCCTCTGCCTAGGTGCTGACTGAATATGCTACAATGTCCATCCTGAAGAGGAACTTCTAGCATTTAACCTTAAGAGTTATAGGGGCTGAAGGGCAGTTAGGAGTGTTACATAAGCTGCTCTTACAGAGGACCCAGATTCCCATCACCTGCAACGGTTCATAACTACATTTCTGGGGATCTGGCGCCCTCTTCTGTCTTCATCAGGAACTGCACACAAAGGTGCACAGACACACATGAGGCTAAACACACATGCATACTTTTAAAAAAAGAATGGCAGTGGTGGTACATGCCTTTAATCCCAGCACTCGGGAGGCAGAGGCAGGCAGATTTCTGAGTTCGAGGCCAGCCTGCTCTACAGAGTGAGTTCCAGGACAGCCAGGGCTACACAGAGAAACCCTGTCTTAAAAAAAAAAGAATGATTACTGGTGCACAGAAGAATTTATCTCTTACCAGACACTTTACTGAGCTTACTTTCTAGATTTGCAACTGAACATTATGGAATTTTTCTAAACTTCACTTTTATCTTCAGATTTTACTCAAGCCAGGTGTAGTGGCATACTCCTTTAATCCAGCACTTTGGAGGCAGAGGCGGGTGTATCTCCTCTTTGAGTTGGAGGCCAGCCTGGTCTACATAGTGAGTTCTGGGACAGCCAGGGCTATATCGGGAGACTATCTCAGAGAGAGAGAGAGAAGGAGACAGGGTTACTAGCTCTCATTGGACTGAGCCACCTTTCAGAGCATCTTTCTTCCTAGATTTCACCATTAAGCACAACCCCATTCTCTCACTAATAAGCTTTTCTCAATTCAAAGGTATGGCTGTTTGTGTCACTGTCAGACATGGGGGCACATGCTTATAATTCCAACACTGAGAGGCTGAGGCAGGGGGATCATAAATTCAAGGCCAGCCAGGGAATCAAAGGATATTCAAAGCCAGCTTTGGCTAGACCTGTCCTTTAACAAAATGGATAATATATCCTCATATTAATAAATTTCCATATATAGAATAATCCTGTGTTCGTGGGATAAATTCTACTTGATCGTCACGTCACTTTTAAAACTTTTTTATTAAATTTAAAGAAGCAAGATTAGTTTGACAGTTTAAATTTCTATCTATCAATATGACTATCTATCTGTCTACCTTTATTTTTTACTAGGAATTAAACCCAGGGCCTTGCACATAGTAGGCAAGGGCGCTCCACCTGAGCTATGGCCCCCGGCCCCTTGTGCTCTCATCTCTGACGTATGTGATCCTAAGATGAGTGAGGAGCTTTCTGCATGTTTCTAAGGCTTTGGAACAGTTCACATCTCATAGGAAACGGCTGTTTCTTCAAAATGACAAACAGCTCCAGTGTTTGCTCATCCTGTGCCTAGCTGGGTCTCTACCCAGCCCACATTCTCAGATTTTCCTTTTTCCTATAATAATTTCTTCTTAATTCTTTCAAAAGTGGTTGTACATGGCAAGCTTTTTCAATATTTTTCTGTCCGTTCAAAGATTGTCTGGACATTATCTCGAATGCCAGCCAGCTGGATGTACAAACTGACCAGATTGTCTTCCCTGGGGTCTCTGAAAGCATTGTTGCGCTGCTTTGTGCTACTCAAGAACCAAAGCCCAGCAGGTGATGCCAATCTCTATCTTGTGTTCCAGAGGTCATAGATCATCTCTTTTCCCTGACCTCAGGGGAGCAGGACAGACTCCTAAAGATGTTTTCATTTAGTCTTTATCATGCCTCTCAAGCTTAATGGACTGCTCATCCAAAGATCTGTCTGTACTCGAGGGTTTTTCTTTTATGATTAACTCAATTTCCATTTTTATTCTATAGTATGGAGGTGATATTAGAACTGTAGCTATTTTCTTGCTGTGTCTTCAGTTTTCTATTATGTTTTCCAATCCTTTGCCTCCTGTATGCTAAATTATTTACATGAGCGTCATATGTGATCAATTCTGGGTTTCTGGCTGACCTTTCTTCAGCTTGCTCAGGGGCAACTTTCACGCCCAGTGAACACGAACTGTTTCTAACTTTGCCTGAAATTAGAGTGCTTTGGGAGTTAGGGAGACAAGTTTAATGGAGACAAGATCCGCCATCCACACTAGAACTCTGAGCTGTTTTAACTATGTGTCTCGGTTTCCCTGTTACTACCCCAGACTGATAACAAGATGAATAGTGAACTTCATGCATGATTTCAGCTGCCTAAGGAAGATTTTTAGATATAGTGGAGTTGAGGAGGTGGCTTAATCAGGAAAGCACCTGCCTTGCAGACACAAGGACCTGAGTTTGATCCCCCAGATCCCACGTAAAAAGGCGGAGTGTGGTAGTGCTTGCTTTCAATCCCAACATGGGAAATCAGAGACAGGAAGATCCCTGTGGCTCTCTGACAACACACACACACACACACACACACACACACACACACACACACACACACACAAAACCATCCTAGCAAGCAATCCTATTGATGAGAGTGTCCGATGCTCTAGCCTCTCGAAGGACAGTTATATAATATCTATTTCTGTTTGGACCATAGACTACAATCCCAATTCTAGGAGTTTAATCTACACACTTGCCAAAAGGTACTCAAAGATCATTGTGCAGACGTGTTCAGTCCAGCTTCCTTTTAGAAAAGAGCTACAAATAGCCCCTGCGCCCATCAACAAGAAACTGGCTAAATGCATTTTAAAACAACTGAAAGACGGAATAGAATGACGCACACGTACCATAAGCAAATCTCTAAGACATCTCAAGTTTCAAAACCCATTATGTCTTAGGAATCCAACACAACCCATTATCCTATGGGTTCACCTATAGTGCGAGTGCAGGGACAAAAGCTCTAGGAAGATGTGCACTTTCTGTCCTCTCTGAAAACTGGAGAGGGTGCAGGGCTAGAGAGGGGTCAATGAGAAAGAAACACACACTTGCCTGCAAGGTCACGGGGTAAAGAGAAGATAGACACAATATCACATTTAATTTGAATATTAATTTTATGCATAAGATAGACTTGGAGGAGATGGCTCAGGAAAGTAGTTAACCTGCAGGCATGATGACCCAGGTTTGATTCCCAGGAGCCACATGAAAAAGTTAACCTTGAAAGTATTCTTGTAATCTAGCATTGAGGAGAGAGAGACAGGGGAATCCCTGGGGCTTGCTGGCCTGCCAGTCCAGTGAGTTGTGGGTTCAGGAGGAAACTCTGTCTCATAAAATAAACCAGGGAATGATTGAGGAAGACACCCAGTGGTGAGCTCTGGTCTCCACACACATGAGCATACACATGCATATATGTGCATGCACGTGCACACACATAGAGAGAGAGAGAGAGAGAGAGAGAGAGAGAGAGAGAGAGAGAGAGAGAGAGAGAATACAGCAGATCTATAAATAACAGTATGGAAAATATCCTCAACAAATTGCCAGGTGAACACATCATTAAAACTGTGCAGCAACACTCATTTGTAAAGGGAAACTATCCAGATATACACACAGATATGCCTGGAACATCGACTCACAGCTGCCAAAAACACTGGTAACACAGGGTGTCATGGGAGGGACCTGAGTCACAGAAGACACAGATGCATGCTCTTGAGGACTGTTGAGGACTTTCATCTTGAGTCTGCACTGGTTGATATAGTTCTCCTTTGAGAAGGACAATCTGCTAACTGAAAGTGAACATACACTTTTAGGGCATGAGTCTACTTGTAACCGTAACTTTTCATCTCTTGTAGTAACTGTCTCCAAGGCTTACTGCCTCAGGCTGCTAACCCAGGCCTAGTCCCAGAAGCTTCTAGCTTCCGTACAGTCTAATCTAGGCCTAGAATGTTTTCAGCCTCTGAGACTTGCTGCTGAATATGCTCACCCTAGTTCTTTCTGATCTCTGGCGGGCTGGTTCAACTCAGCTGTTCTGTCTCCAATTGCTCTCCAAGCTAACTGATTCAGTCTGGCTTCTCTCTCTTGGCCTCTCCTGAATTGCTCTGCCTGGCCTCAAACTAATGCTGGCAACCTGTTCTAATCTTCTGGCTCCTTCTCATTCTCTGGCTCATTCTGTCTTCTCCTGTGTTTGGTTTGTTCTTGCTCTGCAACCTGTCTCTGTACAACTGTCTTGTAAACCTGCCTCTTTCCTTTCTCTCCCTCTCTGCACTGCCCCTCAAGTAGCTTCCCTCTCCCCTCACTTCTTGTGAGAGTTGGGCAGATCTTAGTCTGTCAAATCTTTCTCTGATTCATCATTTTGTCTGCCTCTCAATTAGACATCACTTTCAGGCACAGGTGCTTCCTTCTACAAACTATACCTTCATTGTTTGGGATTAAAGGTTTGCCCTAAAAGCCTGTCTGTATTCCATCCAGGGGGATTAAAGGTGTGTGCTAAGGCAGAACCACACTAGAAACAGGTTTTTTGCTTTTTTTTTTTTTTTTCAGTAAATAGCACAATCTTTGGGTTCATAGTGTGATCAAATACCCTGCAACATCTAGTAAGACTCTGAAGTTGACTTGAAAATTTCAAACAAAGCCAATTCATTATTTTTTAAATGTCCCAGGACCCTGAGAACAAAGGCGACCACCGGAAGATTCGCATCTACACTTCTCCATGCGTGATTCAAGATCATCAAGAGACCCTGAAGCGACTGTCTGAAGTCTGGCAGAAGGTTTCTGAACAGGATGACCTAATCCACGAGCTTCGGAATAAATTGGCCTGCAGCAACTCTTTGGTACAAGCCTCACTTTGGAGTATTGTCCTATCAGACTCCCATAGAGCTGTGAGAAAGGGAAAGGGGGAGTCACCTAATCTCTTTAGCCAAGACTCCTCAAATGTCACATAAATTTGACCCTGCCTCTTGATCATATTTTTGTGGCATGTGTCCTTACTGTATTCAAGTCAATATTCTAAAGAGGTACAGCAAACACAAATTTCGTGTTCCTTAATTTTCCTTGAAGTATTTATTCTTTCACCCACTCCTCAAGAAACTTCCTTAGCGATCATACACTCTTGGCCACTGGTAAATTAGGCATGTTTCCCATAGCCTCCCCTAAGCCTGCTTCCTAAAGAAGACCTCATAAAGCATGGAAGTTCAGAAGACTCCAAAACTGAGGCCACTGACAGAAGTGAGGCAAAGCACTCTGTGTGACTTAGCCAACCTGATGGAGGGTTAAGAGCATAATCCCTTCTCTACCCCAAGCCCACAGGAAGGGCACTGTGAATTATACAGTTATACCACAAATCTGTGCTGCTGGGAGGAGCCCACTGCAAAACCGAGTGTGTATTAGTGATCCATCACCCTGATTGGCCTATGATCTCTTGTAGGTTCTGGAGCGTGAAGAGGCTTTGATAAAATTACAAGCTGAGTTTGCTTCCTACACAGCCACCCACAGGCATCCCCCTACCTCCTCAGAAGACTGTGAAGACATCACAAAGGTAGGGTTCCTTTGCTTCTCTGTAGGATTAGACTGAGGGAGATTGCTTCTGGGTTTCTCTGGTTGTTGTTGGTTTTTGTTTGTTTGTTTGATAGTATGGTTTGTAAGTGTTCTGTATTTGTGTAATCTTGGCCAGCCCCACCAAAAACAATACTGTGGATAACATACTCCAGCCCAAAGACTGCGGCAAAGTTAGGTAGACTGTAGAACTCACCACCTTCCAATCCACTAAGGTTACATCCTTGCAAGATAATACTCCTGTTGGCTTGACAAACTCAAAACTCAGACTTATAGAATCTGTCTAGAGATTAAATATATATATATGGAAAAAGTTATCGATACAAACCCATTAGTCTTTTTCTTTCTTATTCTGTAACTTCAAAGCAGTATCAAAACTTGGCCTAGAGAAATGACTCAGCACTTAAGAGCTCTCAAGTTGCAAAGGACCCAAGTTCAGTTCCCAGCGCTTACATCAGATGGCTCATAGCCTCCAGTAACTTAAGCTACAGGAGTATAAACCTCCACAGGCATTGGCACTCATGTGCACTTATGCACACACAAACTCACATGCACGCATGTAAAATATTTTTAGAAGAGCTATCACAAGTTGATTCTAATAATAGACAAGAAGTTAAGTGATGTAAACAAATCGAGAGTTTTGATGAACCAGGAGGTGAGTTCTTAAGTGCGTGATGCCTAAACGAGGTCTATGACAAAACCAGCTTGAATAATATCGAGGAGAGTTCGTGCAAGTTTGCGTGGGTCTGGACGGAGGTGGAGTATGCAGAAAGGATGGGGAAGGGACTAAGAAAGGAAACAACACACGCTCTCTAAGGGGACCTCTAGTGGTTAGGCAGAGTCTTCAAGACTTTGCAGTGCCAGGTCAGATGACTGTGGCATGGATACTGAGCTTTGAGGACCATCCTTGGAACGACAAATGTCATCCCTGTTTGTTTAAATGGTGACATTCACATCCGGACCTACAACTTGTGTGCCAAGACTTCGCATCTCATCTGGACATCTCAGTCCAGACAGAGAACGATTGACAAAAGTGCAGAGACCATCAAGGTCCAGCTTGGTGAGCCAATGTGTTCTCTTAGGGTTACTTACCAGAATATGGGTGAAAGGTGACTGACAGAAATGTCTCAAAGACAGCTGGTCGCCAAAGCTTACCCCAGCATGAGTGACAGCTCACAAAAGCTGGGAACCTGGCTGCACAGCCTACAGGCAGCTCAACTGGTTGGAGAGTGTCCTTCCCAGGGGATTCAATTGCTCTATATATCTTCCAGATATCTCGACTGACTTCTGCTGCTTCCAGGCAGCTGGTCTGGCCTCAAGGTCTTTGGGGGTTGTCTATGTCTAAGAGTGGCTCTCGGCTGCCTTTTTTACTTTCTCTGGTGGGGGAGGGGCCTGGTGAATCTGCTCAGTTTCAGGGACTGACAGCCAGAAGCTATTTTGAGTTCTTTACCTTCTGTTTTAAGAAGCTTCCCTGCAGGATGAAATGTTTCTATCTCAGAGGGAACAGCTACACATCATCTCATCAACAGCCACTTTGAAACAATGCCTGCTTCTGAGAGAGAGAGAGAGACAGAGAGAGAGAGACAGAGAGAGAGAGAGAGAGACAGAGAGACAGAGAGAGAGACAGAGAGAGAGAAACTATGTATTACTTTTCTCATTACTGTAACCAAATACCCGGCAAGGCACACCTTAAGGGGAGAAAGGTTTATTTTGGCCCACTCTTGAAGGATGCAGGGTGCAGCCATGTATCCTCTTGGCAGTGAGTCCTGTCGGCAGGTGCATGGAGTAGCTGGTCACATTTTATCCATAGTCAGGAAGCAAAGAGAGATGAATGTTGGTGCTCAGCTCACTTTCTCCTTTGCATTCACTCCAGAAACTCTGTCCCCAGCACAATGGGATGGACCAGAGCTCTTCATCCCTTCCCACTCTTCCTCCACTGCTTCCAGGGTAACCCCTCAAGCCTCCTCTCGGGCCTCCATCTAGTTTCTTGTCCGTGGCCAGTCAGTCCCTGTGTCAAAGATCTCCCGTAGGTATCCCAGCATACCTTCCCTGACCCTTCTCCAGGGAGTCCCTGTATGGAGATCCCCATCCCAATGAGGTCAACCCACCATCCTATTTACAAAGGCAGTGCACGCCCTTCCCACCACACCCTGTGCACACACCGTGGTGCTTTGCTCTGTGGCATCTTCCATAGCCTTCCCCGACCTCGGCCAGCTCTGTAGGTCACTATTATCACCACTGTCTCTCACTGCTAAAGACCAGCTGCCCCGGGCAAGGATCTGTATCTGTGTTCTATGTACCACTCTCTCTGGTACCTAGGATGGTTTCTAGCTAGAAACTCCATTAGATATTGTTGCCAGGATGACATTCTGTGTGAGCATGGTAAGTCTTCCATTCCCTCTTAGAGTGAGTCCTTTTAACTGTCAGATTGAGATAAAACACATAGTTTGTTAGTATATGCACAAGATTAGGCAACAGTTACTACTGTCTGAGTCTAGATTATTTTTGTCACCCCTGAAGAACTCCAACCACTGGTAGTCTTTCTCTGTGCCCTCACTGGCCTTTCAATACTCTCTTCTCTGCTGTCTGTCCCCGGGTGGTTGTACTGTGGACAGTTTGCCTTAGAGAAAGCAACCTCCCAAGGGTTAAAGAGATGGTTGAGTTAAAAGTGCTTGCCTATGCAAGCATGGGTGTCTGACTTTGACACCCAGCACTTGTACGAAAAACTGAATATGAAGTTACATGTCTGATCTCAGAGCTGAGGAAGCAGATCCAGATCCTGGGAACCAGTCTATCCAAGTGGGTGAGATTCAGTGAGAGACCCTGTCTCAAAAATAAATAAATAAATAAATAAATAAATAAGGTGGAGAATGATTGAGGAAGACACTGGAAATCAGCCTTTAGCACACGCGCACGCGCGTGCGCGCATATACACACACACAAACACGTGCTTGCACACACGTACACACTAAGGAAATAGAAAACATGGAAAGAAGGAAGGAAGGAAGGGGAAGGGGAGAGGAGGGGAGGAGGAAGGCAGGCGGAGTGGGAGGAAGGGAGAGAGGAGTTTGGTTCCTTTGACCCCTCCTCCCGCTCTGCTTCCCTCCAACACTTAGATCCTAAAGTACCTGCAAGAGCAGAAAGACAGCCAGTGCCGGCACGTGGAGGAGTACCAGAACCTTGTGAAGGACCTGCGCACAGAGCTGGAAGCTGTGTCAGAGCAGAAGAAAACGATCATGAAGGGTAACCTAGGACTGTGAACCATGGCTGGGGAGCCGGGGGGCCTCCGGTCTGATGGGTAAGCAGTGCTGTCTTACCCACACTAGACATGATGAAGCTGGAGCTGGACCTCCATGGACTGCGGGAAGAGACGTCATCCGTCATCGAGAAGAAGGACAAGGAAAGTGTCACCATGCAGTTCCAGATGCAAGAGCTGCAGCTACAGTACACAGAGATGCAGAAGCTCTCCCTAAAGAAGGACAAGGTGAGCTAGCCCTCCGTGGGTCCTGATTGGAACAGCCAAGAGGGCAAGTGTGAAGCCAGCCTTGGCCAGGAGCTTCTCTGCCTTGTGTGGTCGCTATAGAGACCAAGGACTCTCCCAGCCAGGCATCACTCACAGAACTACTTTGGCGTTTCCAATAACAAGTGAGAACTGGGTGTGAAGCTAGTCATGGTGGGCATGGTGGTGTGTCTGCAATCCCAGCATTTGGGAGGCTGGGACAGGAAGATTACAGGTTCAAAGCCAGCCTAGGCTCCATAATGACTCCCTGTGTCCGAAACAAATCACATGCACCCCCACAAAAATTCACAATTATCTTCTGCATATATAAATCAGAGCACATGAAATGTTAGTGGAGCCATGCTGTAGCCTATGAGGTCTACTGTCACTGTTTTCAATGTGTTCCTGGAAAAACCGAGAACCAGTTGCCAAGAATGGGAAGATGTTGAAACCAGTACAAGCCTTGATGGTCATAATCCAAACCCTGTACTTTCCTCAGCGCTATGAAAAATAATACAGCTGATTTTTCATCATTTAAACCTCTTGTGTTAAAATAAGGCCAAAACCCACCAGTCAAGATAGAAGCATCCAGAAAAGCAGAGCGTTAAAAAAAAAAAAAAGCAAGGAATCTATAGATGCATTCATTCAGCACTCTTGAGTTTACGATATGCTAAACACAGTTCTACACACTGACACACACACCACAAAATATGCTACCACAAGCCTCACAGCACACACACCATATGTTGCCCAGGGAGATGGGTACCAACGAGTAACAAAATTAACCTGTTAATCCAGAAAGAGCTGCAGCAGAGATTGACAGATTCCTGGAACAGCTTGGTGACTGTTGCACTGGGTTGTAATGGAGGGCTTCTCTGATAAGGCAGACACTGGGCAGAGATTGGAACACAAGGACAGTCCTACCAGGTTGGCCCCACAGTGCCATGGCTAATATTCTGAGAGAGAGCTGAAGGCAGGTGTCTTAAGGAAGAACAGTCCAGACAGAGGACACAAGAAGCACAAAGACCCTCCAGGTCCAGGAGGCTAGCTGAGGCTGAGACGGGTGGGGGGCTCCTGGATGCCAAGCCAGACAGGTAGCCTAAGTATGAGCTTCCTGGGATGTGCTGTAAAGACTTGGGCCTTTTTCTAAGTAAAGATGGAGCCGGCAGAGGGTTTTGAACACAGGTAGCTCTGGCTTGCACTCTGAAAGTTCACATCTGGCTGCTTCAGTAAAAATGGCCTGGGGGAACCCACAATGGTAGCAAGGAGCACAGGTAGAGGCTTCTTGGGACATCCCAGCACTTGGTACTCAGGCCTCTCCCAGCACCCCTCCTTTGACATCCTCAGTTACTCCAAGACAAGGACGAGCGGTTGCAAGAGCTGGAGAAGGCTCTGGCACAGATGCAGAACACCCTCAAGGAGAAAGAGATGGAGCTGGAGAAGCTACAGAGCACCACAAAAGAACTGGACGCAAACCTCCAAGAAGCGAGGCACAACACATCGAAAACAGACGTCGAGGCCCTGCGGGCCGAGATCCAGAAGCTGAAGGAGAGTCTTGAGGAGGCCAGAGAGCAGCTGAAGGTGTCAGGTGAGACCCAGGCTCACCCTGCCCCACCACACTTCCAACCCTCTCTCTCCACACCCCCACGGCTTCATCTTGTAGCTCCCAGCAGTTCCTTCAGCTCTCCTCCCCTCTAAACCCAGAAGCCCTCTCAAGGCCCTGCTAAAGCCCCCTGGCCCCACCATTCCCTCAGCCACCTTAGATGAATGAATGCTCCAGAGAGGACAGGGCTCTGCGTTTGCTTCCTGTCACAGCACTGTGCTCTGTCTTCTCCAAGCCTTCACCACACATCTTGCCTCTCACTCCTTCCCCCTTGTTTTCAATTCTACCCCTCCTTTCAGCTTCCAAACCCACGTTCTGCAGCATGTGCTCACCTCTCTGAGGAAACTGCTTTCTCCACTCACCAATCTCTTCTCACCTTGTGTACAGGGTTTCTTCAAGATGATGACTGTTTTGGGGTGGTTTTGGTTTTGGTTTTGGTTTGTTTTCATTTTTCAAGACAGGGTTTCTCTGTGTAACAGCCCTGGCACTGCCTTTGAAGACCAGGCTGGCCTCGAACTCACAAAGATCTGCTTGCCTCTGCCTTCAGAGTGCTGGGATCAAAGGTGCGCACCACGGCACCTGGCTCAGGGACAATGTTTTATCTTAGTAGTTATACAACCTTGAGAGCTCATAACACTCACTGCATTGGCCACTCTAAAGGGGTACATTCCATGCTAGGTGAATTGGTTGTCGGTGTAAATAGAAGACCCAGAACCTGGCTTCTCTCTCCCTAGCTCTGCCCGGACAACGTTAGCCACCCACACTCATCCCTTGACTTTGTAGAATTAACCCTCAGTCTGACAACAGACCTCACACATATTCCCTTGTCCCCACACCCCAACCAGAGTCCTTCATCCTGGCAGGTGCTGTGCCTACCCTCTCTGGTCCCATAGTCATTCTTTCACGAGCTCCCACCTCAGAAACTTTGCAGCCGTAATCAGCCCCGCCTTGGAAGGACGGCATGTCCCCAGCACCCCATCTCCCCCTCAGCTGTTCCAAACTGGAAAATAATCTCTTCTGTGCTTGTTTTGTTTTTAATCTTCCTGACCCCTTTTTGCAAAACATGATTCCTTCTTCAGTGACAGCATCTTTCTTCCCAGTATTCCAGACCAGGACACTTCAAGGAAGGAATGGGAGGATTGTGTTTAAACAAGAGTAGGGTAAGGAAACACACTCAACCAAAAACAAAAAATCCCCAATGACAGTTCAACCAGGCCTCTTCCCTCAATGGAGGCAGAGGGATGGAGGGTATTACTGGAAGTCTAATCGAATACATTCCTGTTTGTTTGTCTTTATTTATTTGAGACAGAGTCACACTCTGCGGCTTTGGCTGGTCTAGAATGCACTGTGTAGACCAGGTTGGTCCCCTAAAGCTCTTCCTGCCTCTGCCTCCAATTTACACCACCATGCCCAACTTGCACTGCGATTTTCCTAGCGTGCCCTTTCCCCTACTTGGGTCTCTGGTTACTGCTTCAAGTCTAAGCATTTCTCACAGGCCGTCAATCTTCTGATCGCCTTCTGACCTACCTTCTTGCTCAGCTGCAGCCTACCGTTCCTCCCATTCTCCATGCCAGCTCAACTAATCATCCCTCTCCTGCAAGCTCTTCAGGGTACATTTGTTTCAGCAATCCCCTCCCTAGAGCAGACTCCTCCTCCTCCTCCTCCTCCTCCTAAGTCTGAATCAGCTTCTCTCCCTCCTCACAGGTCCATCCACAGCTGTCACGGCTGAGTCCATGGGCAGGATGAATTTAACATGGCAGAGTTCTCTGGCCAGGATACAGTTTGGTGGTAGAACATGTGCTTTGCATGTGCTTGGTCCCCAGCACCAAAAAAATAAATCAATAAATAACATTTCTGTATTCTCTGTAATAGATGGAGAATCATAGTACTCACCAGACTTGAGGACTAGGGTTTCTCCCTAAAGACAGAATGAGCTACACAGGAGATGCTGAACAGTTTCTAGCAATTCGTTTCCTTTTAGTCAGGGAGGATTTAGCAGAATTCCTGATGGCATCAGGAGAGGTGAGGACAGGCCGGGAACTGAAGTATATCACAGAATAAAAGAGTTAGTCTTTAGTGAGGCCTGACCAAGCATCCAATGTGATCCCTCTCACACGGGGTCCTCCTTGGCTTCTTCAGATCAGAATCTAACCCAGTGTAAGGAGGAAGCACACCTATCTGCAAACAACCTAGAGGACGCTCATCGAAAAATCGAGAACTACCTTCTCCAGGACAAACGGAAGGACGATGTCATTAAGGATCTGCAGAGCCAGCTGCAGAAGCTGCAGAAGGAGTTTTTGGAAGCTGAAGAGGAACGAAGACACAACAGGTGCCCCAGCCCCAGCCCCAGCCCCAGCCCCCGGACCACAGGTTCGCAGCTGCCCAGGAGGAGGGTAGTGAGATGGCAGGCCCTAGGTAGGCCCATCTCCACAGTCCATCACCACAGGTCCTGAAGCTCTCTTCCTGTGGTCTCCTTGCTGTAGGCAACAGTTACAGGAGCTGAGCTCAGAACTCAATGAAAGCCAGAGAAGGCTTTCGAATGCAGAGAAGGAAAAGTCGCTGCTTCAGAAGAGCCTGAGTGAAGATGAAAGGAAAATGGATGAGTTGCTTCTTGAAGCCAAAGTTTCGGATCAGAAGGTAAGAGAGTGGGCGGGCAGCCTGTCCTGCCCGGGGCTGAGTAGTTCAGTCTAACTTTCCAGAATTTGTGTTAGAGTGCTATGCCAGCCACTTAGGAACCAGCTCCCATGGCCAATAGCAAGTGTTTTCAAAGATTATGTTTAAAAATAACCAGAGGACAATGCAGATGGTCATATTGGCTACTTGGCCATAATAAGACAGCATGGCCAAGGAAACTTATTTGGGTTTATGTTGCAGTGGGCTCGAGTCCATCATGGCGGGGAAGGGGAGTGGGAGGGGTGGGAAGGATGCTGGCTGGAACAGGACGCTTTGAGGTCTCAACATGAACCACAAGCACAAAGCAGAAATAGAACAAGGCCTTTAATTCTCAAAGCCCATTTTCAATCACATACTTCCTCCAGCAAGGCCATACCTCCTACCCTTCCCCTGGAAACAGTGCCAACAACTGGGGACCAGGTATTCAAATGCAGGCGCCTATGAAGGACCAAAGCTGGCTCATTCATCTGCTTGTTTGCAGTAAATGCTCACCTCCTGACCTATACCCCAGCTTCTACAGCTTTTCTGATGATGATCGCAAGGCTGCCTTTGTCCATCAATTGAAAGTCTCTGATCCCCAATGCATCCTTTCTGTGCTTTCTAAGATTTGCTTTTTATTCAAAGAAGTTTCTATGGGAAGAGTTGGTTAAATGGACAGGAAGGTCACCATTATAGCAACCGGACCCCTACATAAATTGGTTTAGTTAAGTTGTTACAGGGCATTAAAGTAAATGTTCCTACCACATCTGCTGAGGCCCCTCCTTGGTGTAGAACTGTCTGGATTTCTTTCCCCAAATATAATAATATGGAACTGTCCCCCCCCCCACCCTTTTAGCAAAGGGAGCAACTGAACTCTGTAAGGAAGCTCGAAGAGGAACTTGTAGAGATAAAGGGGCTCTTGGAGGAGAAACGAGAGCAACTGAAGAAGAGCAAGGAACAGGAAAAGGCACTGGAGGGAGAGATTGAGGCCTTGCGACAAGAAGCAAAAAGGAAAGAAAAGATGGTGAGAGACAGACAGAGGACCTGGGACGATCACGCCATACATGCAGGGCCAAGGGGGTGGTAGACGGACAGCCAGGGAGCTCAGAGCTCAGCAGAGGATGCCGAGAAGGGGACCAGTCAGGAGGAGAGGAAGGAGAGCTGAGGAGCCATAGGGCAGAGGAGGGGAGGGAAGGGGAAGGGAAGGGGTTTTACGTTAACCCATCTGGGGGTCGGGGTGGGCTTCACTGTTTAATGGGAGGGCAGGCAAAGGACCATTTGAGGAAACTGGAAGAAGAGAAGGAGAACCTCCAGACAGAGTTGACCTCCTGTTCTTCACACCTGGATGCCTCTCTCAATAAATACAACAACTCCCAGAAAGCCATCCATGAGCTCAACACGGAGGTGAGTAGAAGCAGCCCCAAAGAGGGGACCCTCGACACCACACCTGTCCCCCCTCTCTCTGCCTTCACTGGCTACAGGCACTGAGGCCCTGACAGCTCATCTCATGTCCTTTAATGGGTGAGGGAGGTGGCTACAGACCCTGGTATCTGAGGTGGGGGGTGGGGGTGAGGTTCTTCCATAAGTAATAGGTTTCTTTTCGTACTTGGGGAACCCCTGCCCCAAACTACCTGGAATTTTCCACCAAATCTTCCACCATTACAAATTAGACAAAGAACTCCGAATCCGTTGTTTGGAGCCACTTGAGAGAGAACATTCTCAAACCTAATTGGAAAGCACCAAAAGGTGCCGGGAGAGGGTCCTTTGATTCTGGCTCCTGTCTCGGTATGCAGATGAAAGGCACGGGGCTGTGACTTCTTCCAGGAGCTGCTCTTGAATTCGCTCCTCCTCTTTATGACATACCCTCCCTCTGCTTCCCCTCTTAGCAGAGTATACATCCCTGTGATCCCCCATTTACAAAGGAAAGAAAGGCTGAATCCCAGGGCCACTAATTAGTGATGGGATGAACCAGTGTTTGAACCTGGATCATCCAACTCCGATGCACGGCCTTTCTCTCCAGCACGCACGGGGATGCTTTCCCCAGCGGAATATATTATACCTTTCTGGACAAGAAAAAAAATACATAGTACTTAGAAGACCAGTCTCTTGAGCTACAAATGAAAACCCAGGCCTCCCTTAATCTTTCATAATACAAAAAGATCTGAAATCGCAGGACTACTCTAAGCTTAAATTGAACACTTGCCAACAGCACTTTGTGACTCAGTGTGGTAACAATAGTCACATGTCTGAGCTGACAGTGATGTGACTACTGGCCATATCTTGCCACTGAGAACTCAGGAGCTGACCTTGCACTTGTAATTAATATTAACTAATTTTGAGTTTACACAGTGTACAGTCACAGGTACTGGCATTCCTGGAGTCTTGTCCTCTGGAGTGGCCAATCTGGAGGTCTCGATCATTCAGCTTCCTGAGAAGCCTCCTTCCACCTAAGGAATGCTGCTGAAATGTTCAGTATGAGCTTGGTGTCAAAAGACAGCCATGTAGATCTAGACATTAGAGCGCTAATATCGGAATCCCTTTGCTTCAAAAGGAAAAGGGATCTGGTTTTTTGGTGTGTGAGCATTTTCAACTTTTTTTATGTTCAACTTTTGAAAAAGCATTTCGCATAGATGTGATAGATCCACTGAATCAATAATAGCTATTAGAGATGGGCTTAAGTTTGCTTTCAAAATATGTACTTCCTTTAATCGATATTCTATATTCTATTTGGAATTTTTGCTATTTGAAAACAAGGTAATATATATTAAGAACTTTTGAATTTATTTGACTGTCTCGTGTCCCTACTGTATTTTATAATTTTTAATATTAATATAAAGCCTCATTCACTTGTATATATTAATTCTATGAACATCTTAGTAAGCTCGCTTATAATTTATAGTCGGCTTTCCGTTTATTCTCACAAGGCGTGTGCTTTTGTATGTGTGTACACAGTGCTAGGGATCAAGCCCCAGGCCTTTGTACATTAGGCCATTGAACTCATTTCTTTTGAGGCAGGGTCTCACTAACCCAGGCTGTCCTTAAATTTGTGGTCCTCCCATCTCTACCTCCTGCATGCTGGGCTTAAAGGCATACACCACACCAGCTCACGGGTTATTTTTAGTAAGATAATCAAATCATTTCTGAACAACACAGTTTTCCAAATATTTCTTTGTGATATTTATCTTTATTTGACTTGCCTTATCACATTGGACAGCATCTTCAGTATGATGGTGAGCTGCAGTGCTCGTCGGCATCTCATTCTTTGCTCTTAATGCCATGCCCCCACGTCATGTGCCCGATGGCCTTGGTGCTGCCTTTATTGACTTCCTTCCGTTCCTCAGTTACTAAGAGATTTGTCAGTATAGGTGTTGAATTCTGTCAAGTGCCTACTTCTTACTATCAAGATGATGCCATCTTTCCCCTTAAGTCAGTCCTATCGCAGAAGTAATCATGGTTGTGGCTCCTCTTTGTGGTTCTAGTTTGACTCCTGTTTTGTATATCATGTGTGTCTCTCTCTCTTTTAATACATACTTAAAGTAGTCTAAGAAATGAGATGAGGCCAGTGGAGTTAAGAAATTGTGAACTGTATTTTTAAGAACAATGAAAAGCTCTTGAGGGGGTTTCCTCAGAGGGACGAGACACCAGGAACGCTGACTAATAGATGGAAGTGTGAACCATAGCTGCGGGGAGACCTGTCAGGAGGTTGTGGGGATCAGAGCTGTTCTAGAGAAGACTGGCTGATGGACGGACCATGGGACAAAGCCGGGAATCAAGGATGGTTAGTGGCAACTCATCCATAAGGTTTCCCTTCTGCTTCCAGACTTAGAAACAGATCTCTGACCTGGACTTAAAGTCTACAAGGAGATAGGAGATGACACCATTCATGGTAACTCACGTCCATATGGTGGCTGATACACTACAAAGCCTGTTTACATGCGCCATCTCATTTGGTCATCCCAGACACCGCATGGAAGACTTGAAAGGTCCCCATCCTGTGAAGAAAGGACTGGGGGCCTGAGAAATAAGCAACAGAACCTGGATCTCAGCCCACATTGTGTGATTCTGCATCTCAACTGCCTTTAACCACTCGGGTCTACTCGTTGCCAAGTTTAAGACGCAGAGTTGTTTTAATATTCTTCTGCCAAAGCTGTGTTCAGTAAGACCCCCTTGCCCCGTACAATATTTGAATCTCTAACTAGACAGTGTAACTTTTCATTCGACCAAAGACCTTAAGGTTTATTATACAACTATTGTGTGGCTATTTTGTGTTGGGCTCTAAGGCCCAACAAGGAGGCAGAGATGACCAAAATGCATACACGGCTGGGTAGGTGGAATGCTGTATCATATCTATGAGCTGGTTTTGGGTTCTAGGTCTGTGCATGTGCAGGTGCACATGGCTATCTGTGAACGTATATATGTGTGTACGTGAAGACCAGAGGACAACGTCAAGTAATTCCTCGTCCGTCATCTCTCTCTTTTTTTCTAAGACAGGGTCTCTCAGTAACCTAGAAATCACCAAATAGGCTAGTCTGCTTGGCTTGTGAATCCCAAGGATTTACTGGTCTCAATCTCCCCAGGACTGGGATTAATTATAAGAGTATACTGCCATACCCAGCATCTTTTTAAAAAATTTTTACCTATATGTATGGTTTGCCTACATGTATGTCTGTGTACCACATGCATACAATGCCTGCAGGAGGCCAGAGAAGGCATCAGATCCTCCAGACTGGAGTTACAGATGGTTATAAGCCACCATGTGAGAACCAGGAATTGAACTTGGGTCTTCACTGAGCCATCTCTCCAGCCCCGAGACCCATCTGTTTTGAAAAGGCTCTATGAATCTAACTCAAGTCCTTGAAAGCATTGGATGGACCGAGCTATCTCCCCAACACAGACAGACATCTTTGCATCTGTAAAACATAGTTCGTGTACTTAGCAGGTCCCGGTGATTTTATATATTGGCGATATGGTAGCCATAAAGGAAAATGTAGCTGGAGAGATGCAGGGCGGCTTAGAAAGAGCTCTGCGTTTCATATCAGTGAAGTGGAGATGTAACCATGGATGTTAACAGGTATGTCAGAGAGCCCCACTCTTGTTTACCTCCTACAGCCATGCATCCGTGCATGCCAGGAACAGCCTTGATAGTGATGTTCTTGCTCCCTAAAGATAGCCCGCCAGAAAGACTCCATCATGATTCTGCAGACGCAGCTGGATTCGGCCATACAGAAAGAGAAGAACTGCCTCCAGAACATGATCAGTAAAGAAGCTTACGAGGATCTTGTGCGGAAGTCAGGCATCTGCCAAGATGACCTGACACAGGCCCTGGAGAAGGTGAGGCCACGCCTCCTCTCTGCCAAGGAAGTATCCAAAGAAATTCGGGAGCTATGAGTGGACAGGAGTCAATTTCTTATATGACTGGCACTCCTTGGTGCTTTTTAATCCTTGCCTGGACAGGGCTGTCTGCCCAATGAAGGCCTACATTCTCTTAGTTTTATATGTTGGTGTCCTTGTATTTGCTGTAGGGTGGCAGAGATGATACTATCTAACTAGTCTTCCCTCTCACTGGTGATTCACAGACAGGGTTTTTCCCAAAGTCTGGATTGTCAGGGGAATCCATGCCCCCTCTCTGGTGGCCGTGTCTACAGATCGGTGGATCAAAGTAGAAAAGCTAGAAATGGAATGAGGAGGGGTGAAAGACTGGGAGGAGAGGTGTAGAAAGCCACCCGCTGTCCCTCCCCTTCCCTCTGGACTACCTGCCACCTGACCATGGTCACCACAGAGAGGGCCTAGAACCTTCTGTACTAAAGACTCAGCAGAGAAGACCCAGGGCCCTGGAGGCCACTCTAATCCATTCTGGTTTTGCTGAAAGCTCACTCATGCAACCTCCGAGACAAAGAACCTGCAGCGCAACTTGCAACAGACCCAAGAGAGGAAAACTCAGCTGGAAGATGAAATCATGGCTTATGAGGAAAGGATGAAAAAGCTCAATATGGAGTTAAAAAAACTGCAGGGCTTCCAACAGCAGAGTGAGCAAGAGGTGAGAGTCTGGGGTGGAGGGGGCGCTCGGGCTCCCTTCCTATTAGAGGTCCACAAGGTCACCTTTTGCAGGCAGAATTATTTAGCACTCAGCCATACCCTTTGGCTGCTGGGTTCACTCCACCTTCTCTGCTTCTGGAATGACAGGCAGGCAGGAAGATCGGAGCAAGGGCGCCCTCTGCTGGTCACTGGAGATAAAAGGCACACCGCTCCCCCACCCAACCACACACACCCAAGCCAATCTTCCAGGGTAGAGAGGGCACTCTCCTCCTTGTCTGGTCCTGCCCCTGCCCCTGCCCCTGCCTACACCCCTCACTTTGCACTCCTGAGCAGGTGCACAACTTTGACAAGAAACTGGAGGAGATGAGCAACCAGGTGTTGCAATGGCAGAGGCAGCACCAGAGTGACCTTAAGATGCTGGCAGCTAAGGAGGCACAGCTCCGAGAATTCCAGGAAGAAATGACTGCCCTGAAAGAGAACCTCCTTGCAGATGAGAAGGAGGTGGGCACTGTTTGGATTCTGTCACTTCCTCTCCACCCCTCCTGACTGGGCAGTTTTGGGAGATGCCAGGAACAAGGTACACACACACACACACACACACACACACACACACACACACACTATTCAGCAGGGAGCAGAGCCTGGTTACTTCTGGGTCATCTCTAACCAAGACAAAGCCTTGTCCCAGCAAAAGACTCAGATACATCAGTTTCCACTCCCGACCCCCCCACCCCCAGTTTGCTGCCCTCTGAGCACATCCTGCCAGATTTTGCCATCCAGGTGGTTAAGCAGCTTTCTAGACTAGCCACACATCCAGCAACCAGAGCAGGGCCATCCATGGCAAGAAGTCTTGGGACATCTTAGGGTGACCACAGGACCCTTGCTCAAATTAAAAAGAAGCATCTCTTCTTCCTGGTTCTTCTCTTCTGTTTGCTGTGATGTTGGCTCAGAACACTGCTGTTTTAGAACAAGTCACTTCACTGCCATTAACCCGAGAATCATTACTATCAGTGTACATGTCTGCTATGAATGACACCTCTGTCACTGCTATGAGGAACACAGGTCCTGCACGTGGCAACTGTGGCCTCAGGTTGGACAGCAGAGTTGATTTTTTTACTTTTCTCAGAAAGAAGAATCCAGATTTGGGGGAGGGAGGTAGCAGTTGGTATTCTCATCCCTTATGGTCTCCTTTTCTTCTTGGATGCAAAGCCATCCCCCCTGCCTTCAAAGACAGTGCCCAAAGAGACCTGTAGGCACCACCGGGAGAATGACCAGATTATGAGCAATGTGGAACAATGGGCAAAGGAGCAGAAGTAAGTATTTGTGACAGAAGTAGGGTGGGTCCCAAGGCCAGGAAGAACTGAGAACCACAGTGACAAGTCAGTCACCCATGCCTGCCGGAGAACTCACTCACACACAAGAACTTAGAATCAGACAGAGGGGTCTCACCCCTTCAGGCCATCTTGCAAAGCCTGCAACATAGCAACAGAGTAGCATTTGATGCAGGGCGGGTTTCCCTGAAGTACAAGCTTCCTCCTCCCAAGTTGGGATCACAACCTCACGTGGAACCCAATCCCTTGCAGACGAGTGCATCAGCTGAATGTGAGTCCTTAGTGACTGACAAGGCTCTCCCTCTAGGGAAGAGGTGATTGATGTGGGGGCCAAGAAACCAGCAGAAACCCTGCCGGGAAGACCCAGTGCCCATCAGTCAGCTTCTTGCAGATCTAGGGAAGAGTCATTCTTCCCCTGTGTGCTTTGTTACAGGATTGCCAATGAGAAGTTGGGGAACAAGCTGAGAGAACAAGTTAAATACATTGCCAAGCTGACTGGCGAAAAGGAGTAAGTCCTCCTCCCTGGAGAGTTGCCTCTTGGGACCACCCATGGTTGATTGACATTCTCTATGGGACAAGGAGAAGGGGAGACCAAAGATCTGGGCAGACCCTAAGACCTGAAACAGTTCCTTTGTAACACTGGAATGTCACTTGACTACACTGGACCTTAATTCCCTCCCTCAGTGGCAATACAGTGAGGGACTGCCCACCTCCTTCCTCCACTCACCTGTGAGTTTCAGAGGCTGAGGGCATTAAGAAAGGAATGAGCAATAGCAGACAGACTATGTGTAGGGACTAAGTGGCTGGAACAGAGGTCCATGAACAAAGGCTCAAGGAAGCACCATGACTCTCCGGTGGAACAATTCAAGGCAGGAAGTCCAGGTTGAAGGTTCCTCTGCTTTACCTTGTCCTCAGGAAACTGAGGCCCCTGTACTTAGGGTTCTGTTCTCCCTGCGACCCTGCTTCACCACCTGGCCAATGGTTTGTCCACTGGGAGTGAGGCGTGGGCGTGTGGGGAGTTTGAGAACAGAGGCGAAGAAATGAGTGTCTAAAGGTAGATAAGGCTCAGGCAGTGACATGGCCTAGGATAAGGATTCTCAGGCTTTTCCCAGGGAACATAGAGACTACCATGTTTGACATCCCAGGAAGGCCTGGGGAGGGTTTGCATGTGGCAACGTTGGCCAAAGCAGCAATTGCCTCTAGCTCTGTTATGAAGGCTGAGAATGTCAGTGTCTCTGACACTTGGAACCCATTTGTGGCTCCTGGGAGGAAGCTCAGTCCTGGGCTTTTATCTTACATTGAATAAGGGGTTGAAGGGAGAACAGAGCCACTGTGAGTGGAGAATAAGAAACCAAGGCCGGGCATAGGGTGGGCTGGTAGAAGAGAAGGATCCATACTAGACCCTGCCTAGGGGCACACGGACTGGGGAGCTACAGAAGAGGCCAGATTTTCAGAGAGGAAATGGATAAAGTGACCAGAGATGAGGCTGGGGACCCATCCTGTCACGTGACTGCTCTAAACAGGACCATGGTGCTTTCCAATGGAGGGAAAAACATTTTATGAAAAGATTTAGCTAAAATAATAGTTGTCATCATCTCAAAAGCCCCATACTCAGTGGCACAGGCCACCATAAGTTCAAGGCCTGCCTAAGCTATAGATCTAGTTCAAGACAAGACTGGGCAATTTAGTAAGACCTCGTCTCAAAAATTAAAAACTGGAAAAAAGTGCTGGCGATATAATCTAGAGGAAGAACACTTGTATAGTTTGAGTAAGATCCTCGGCTCAATCTCTAGGACTGACAAAAAAAATCAGAATGTAATAGATAACTCCAGGCTTTTTTAAAATTATTTTACCAAGTTCCAGAAAAAGCCATTCTCACCATGAACTCATTCTTGAAATTCCTTGGTCTTATTTGAAGGAAAGCCATTTTAATAATAATAGGAAGAAGAAGAAGGAGAAGGAGAAGAAGGAGAAGAAGTCAACTAATGTTTGTTATTTAGTATGTGGAAATCAGCATTCTAAATGTTTTACACACATTGACTTAATCTTTGAAAGACCTTATGAGCTGAGAATACAGGCACTCCTTGACTTAAGGTGGGGCTGTGTCTGGATAAACTCATCGTAAGTTGAAAATATTATTCATCCAAACACGCAATTAATACCCACAGTTTGCCACATGTGGCAGCTTAGTCCCACAGTGGTCTGTAGGGCGGTGGCTATGGCTGCCTGCAAGCTCCAGTTCATTACCATTTCCCAGCGTCCCCTGAGAAACCTGGGCCACATCTTGCCAGTCTGGAAAAAGAAAAGCATCCAAGGTCAGGGCACGCTTTCCTAATGTGTTTCATTTTCATGCTGTTATGAAGCCAAAAATAGTCTAAGTTGAAGCACTGAGCCAGGATCTCTCCATTTCGAAGAGGAAAGAAATGATCCCGAAGGCTGAATGTCTCCCCTGTCCCCATAGTCTTCTGTCATCTACTTCTCTCAAGGCTTGTTAGGAGAAACCCACAGGTTAATAACAGTTGCCATCTATTAAGCCGTGGAGAAGACACTACGTTATCTTTCCTTTGCCCCTGCCTCCACCAATGGAGCCGTACAATGGGAAGAAAAAACTGGCCGTGTTCTCAACAGAGCCAGGAACCCCTGTACTTCCTTCCTCCTCTTCAAAAAGGGGGAAGTAGAGAAATCCAGAGTGTTGGCTTTGGGTGAGAGCTTCCCAAACAAAGCTATGGGCATCTAAAGTGAGAAGTGTTCTGGTTCTTCTCTCTGATTTCCATCATTTGTCAATCTGGATCCTTCTAAAACAGGCTTAATTGTCCCCATGAAAAGTATAGATGAGAGGCCTAGAGTTGGCAGAGTGGTCCTCTGCCTGGATCTTCCTCACTCTCAGGTCTAAGCTGCTTCTATGGGACACAGGGCATATGTAAGATCTCAGCTCTGAAAAGGTAGGCCCTCCTCACCCCTCCCTTGTGACACCCTCTGGATTCTTTCCCACAAGGAGCCAAGCAGGCCAAACAGCTGCCTGCCTTCCTCACCTCCCTCTCCTTCCCACAGCCACCTCCACAATGTAATGGTCCATCTGCAGCAGGAGAACAAAAAGCTGAAGAATGAGATAGAAGAGAAGAAGCTAAAAGCTGGGAACACTAGGATCTGTGCCAAGGTCCTAAACCCGTGCAAGCTGGAGCCGTCCCAAAAGGCGAAGCCATGTAGTACACTGGGCTGGAGAGGGGTGCCCCTGGACCTGACCCCCAAAACGGACCTCACCAAGTACATCGGGATACCTCATTGCTCAGGTGCCTGCACCACTAGCTCTTTACTACTGCAATGTCTCCTTTCTTTGTCCCATGAACCAAAACAGCAATAATGTGACATTTTTTTAAAAGATAGTTGGGTTAGAAGTCATAAGAAGAAAACAGGGTACTACAAACCTTTGGTCACACACTTAGCTTGCCCCCGACCAGTGGTCAGTCCTTCCAACATCTGTAGTGTCCCTCAGATCTGAGAATGTTTGTGATACATAAGTACCTCATCTCTCAGACCTACCTCCTCTCCTGACTCAATCCTGTTGTGGGGTATAAGGAAGAGGGAAAGAAAAGACTTCTTCCTTCTGTTATGTGGCTGGAAACCCCACAAGAGCACCCCAGCCCTCCACTTAGCCTGGGCTATGCCTATGGTTCCTACTCCCTCTTCCTTCCATGACACCCAAATGTCACCCTGCAACAGGACTACCTAGCCATGAGGCTGGTCCTAAAGGAGTTGCTCATTCATTTCTCCTCAAATTAAAGCTTTCCTTTCTTCCCTGTTCCCCCAGGCTCCTCCTTTTGCTAGAATCGGTTCTTCGCCCTAAGCATCGCCTCTACACGTTTTCAGAGGACAGTGAGTTCCCACCCCTCTTTCTTGACCGGAACCAGCTCCTACAGTCATCCATCAAGGCCCCTGCATAGTTTGCAAGATGTTCATGCTTTACTGAGCTTTGTCTACTTCCTGAAGTGGAGTTGTGGTACCTTACTCCTCCCCAGACTCTGGGCCCAAACTCTGAAATAAAGATACAAACAACACAGCCTCCACCAGCGCCTGGTGTCTCTGAGGTGTCTCCCCAGCAGCCAGCTCATCACTGTTTTCCACATGTCAAAACATGCTGGTCTCTTTACTTCTGTAGGAGAAACAATGTTCCCAAAGTAAGCTACTAAGCTACCTGGATTAGGTTTTTAAACCAACAAGAGAGTAGTGCCTTCCCCCCCATCCCCACCCCCCAATGTCTCTGTCTGGAATTTTAAATAGAAAAAGAAAAATCTAAAAACCCCTTTTTTTTTCACCCACAAAAAGGGAAACAGTTCTAGGACCCAAAAGAAAGTGCTAGAAATAAGTGATGTATTTTCCAAGTGGCGGAGGTGAGCACACCATCTGTTTCCTCCCTGGCTGCCATATTATATCCCTCCTTTTAACGAGTTTACTTTTCTCCCCAGCCAGGGCAATACAAGTAAAATTCCATTATAACAAACTCCAAGGACAGCTAAACTATTTTATTGTGGTAGGATTTTGTTAAGCTGAGTACATGTCTGGAATTTATATTTCCAGTCTATAGGAAATAGAGACAAATAGCTACCAGGGTAAAATAAGAAATGGAAGTGCTTGTATTTCTGAGAGGGTGGGAAGAGGGGAGGAAGGGGCCCACTGGTGGGCAATGACTCAAATATTCTCGCCTCCCTCCCCCATCAAATCGAGGCCAAGAAAACTCTGTTAATCATGGTTTCAACCTCGCTCTGATGTGCAGAAGGGCTCAGTTCCAATGAGCAGAGAGACGTGGGGTACTGAGAAGCTCTGGAAACTTTTCTCGCGGTGTTTGATGTCCATCTGCTTAAACGTTTCTAACTTTGTCCCCCACTTGGTTTAAAATAGCTTTGATTTTTTTTTAGAGAGAAGTAGAAATACCTGGAAAAGAGAAACACCTGATACCAGTGAGCCCTATATCCTAGTCTTAGCTACGGCCCACGTATTCAAACACAAGTTTAATAGCCTTTAAGTCCACAGTCCAGGCTTCTAAAAAGGCAGGCTTATCTCCATACTTCATGAAAAGGTTTCATCCACGTTGGCCAAAATTGCAAGCTTCAGATACTGTGAATGGTAACATAGTCATCCAAAGCTGTCTTTCACTTCCTCTGGGGGCGATTATATTAGAACAAAGCAGGAGTGAATTGTGGGTAGCAAGGAGATAGGAATGTTTTACTATTTCACCCAATCAGCTAGCTCTGAAAGCTCAGGCTGGAGGAAGAGCAGAGTAGGCAGAGAGAATAGACTGTGAGAATACAGGAGAAAGAGGGGAAGCTAAGTGTTCCTTAAGAAGTAACCAAAGAAGTCAGTCTCTTCAGGGCCATTTAATAGCTGATACTAAAAAGAAATGGTTGTGGCTATCCACCGTTTAATTTTTTTTTTTTATTTAAGATTTTTTTTAATTTTATTTTATTTATGTGAGTACACTTTAGCTGTCTTCAGACACACCAGAAGAGGGCATCAGATCTTATTACAGATGGTTGTGAGCCACCATGTGGTTGCTGGGAATTGAACTCAGGACCTCTGGAAGAGCAGTCAGTGCCCTTAACCACTGAGCCATCTCTCCAGCCCCACCGTTTAATTTTTAAAATTCAACAAAGTGGGGCTGGAAGGAAACTGCCTCTGCATGATACAAGTTCCACATGACCTGGGCAGTATATGTGCTCCCCTTTAATCCCAACACCTGGGAGGCAGAGGCAGACAGATTTCTGAGTTCAAAGCCAGCCTGGTCTACAGAGCGAGTTCCAGGCTTCATGCTCAAAGCTAACAGATTACCTGTGAGGTTAAGAACAAGACAAAGATGCCCACTTTCCCACTGTGGCTCCTTGTGTTTAACACAGTACCAGCAATTGCAGCCAGAGTGCTAACGCAGGGAGAAGAAATAAAAGTTCCCCAAGTTAGAAAAGTGCACTGTTGAGATGGCTCAGCAGGTATAGTGGTTTAAATAAGAATGTCCCCCAGAGGCTTGGATAGTTAGACACTTGGCCCCTCCATGCTGGTACTTGGGGAGGTTTATGAGGCACAGCCTTGCTGGAGAAAGTATGTCACGTGGGGTGGGCTTTGAGGATTAATAACTTCATCCCACTTCCTGCTTGCATTTAAAGATGCAGCCACAGCTTCCTGCCCCCGTCACCATGCCTACCACTTGCTGTGTGCTTCCACTCCACTACCACGGTCTACCCCTCAAACTAACTCTTCTTTAGTTGCTTTGGTCACCGTATTGTATCACAGTAACAGAACAACTACTGCTGTAATTGCAGGTTAAGGTGCTTGCTGAGGTAACCTGGAGACCTGAATCCCAGCCCTGGAACCCATGTAAAAAGGCTGGATGTGGTGGCACGTACCTGTGATCCCAGCACGCCTCTAAGATGGAAGGCAGAGAAAGAATCGCCAAGAACATTCATGGGCCAGCCTGGCGTATGCAGCAGGCCAGAACGAGAGCCACCCTGCCTTAGTAAGGTGACTACTGACTAACTCTGTTCACAGATCAGATTTTATATCTGTGCTGGGAATATAGCTCAGTCAGTAGAGTGCTTCCTGAGCAAGCACAAGACCCTGGGCTCAACACCACATAAAACACGTATGGTAACCCACACCTGTAATCCCAGCACCCAGGAGGCAGAAGGAGAAAGATCAGGAATCCAAAGTCATCTTTAATTACATAGGAAGTCTCAGAACAGGCTGGGCCACACACGACCCTGTCTCAAAAAGGTAAACAAACAAACAAACAAACAAACAAAAACTATGCATTCCACACAAAAGAAAACAACTGCTGTAATAAACCAACTCAATAATGTAGCAGGATAAAAAGTAATGGACAAAACTCTATTACATTTTTTTTTTCTTTCGAGACAGGGTTTCTCTGTGTAGCCCTGGCTGTCCTGGAACTCACTCTGTAGACCAGGCTGGCCTCCAACTCAGAAATCTGCCTGCCTCTGTCGCCCAAGTACTGGGATTAAAGGCGTGCACCACCACTGCCCGGCTTATTACATTTTTATATACTAATAATGAACTGTCTAGAAAAGAAATTTCGAAAGCAATCCCATTTACTACAGAATCAAATATATCAGGCATGGTGGTGCATAACTGTAAACCTAACTAACATTTAGAAGGCTGAGGTAGGAGGATCACAAGTTCAAGGCCAGCCTAGGAAACAAAACAAAACATCAGAATTAGTCAAGAGGGTTGTGCTGGCTAGTTCTTACGTCAACTTGATGCAGGCTATAGTCATTTTGGAAGAGGGACCCTCAGTTGAGAAAATACCCACAGATTGGTCTGTGAGCAAGCCTGTGGGGCATTTTCTTGAAGACTGATGTGGTAGAGCCACCCCTGGGCTGGTGGTCCTGGGTATACAAAAAAGCAGGCCAAGCAAGCCATGAGGAACAAGCCAGTAAGCAGCACCCCTCCATGGCCTCCGTATCAGCTCTGCCTCCAAGCTCCTGCCCTGACTTCTCTGGGTGACAGACTGTTAAGCTGTAAGATGAAATAAACCCTTTGCTCCTCAAATTGCTTTTGGTCATAGTGTTTTATCACAGCAAAAGAAACCCTAACTATTAACAGAGTGAACAACTGATAGAACAACTATAGAAGACATAAATAGGAACAGAGATGAACACAGAAACACGGTCCATGTTCATGGGCTGGGAACTTCAGTATCGGTACTACCCAAGTGGATTTATAGATTTGCTACAACTTCTATCGAAATTCCAATGATGTCCCTTGCAGACATGGAAAACCCCATGCTAAAATTCACCTGTGATTTCAAGGGAACTCAAAATAATCACAAAAAAGATTAAAACTGAAGAACTCATGGTCTGATCTTAGAAATTGTTTTAAATATTTATGTGTATGGATATATTGCCTATATGCCATGTGTGCATCTGCCAGAAGTGTGTGTTGTTGGCAGGGGCAAGTTACAAATGGTTGTGAGCCATCATGTGGGTGCTGGAGAATTAAGCCTGGGTCCTCTGCAAGATCAGCAAGTGTGCTTATCTCTTGAACCTGCAAAGCTGCCATGGTCTTGTCATGGGACCCAGAAAGCCCAGATAAAAACACTTTGCATGCAGCTAGAGAGATGGTTCAGTGGTTAAGAGCACCAACTGCTCTTCCAGAGGTCCTGAGTTCAATCCCCAGCAACCACATGGTGGCTCACAACCATCTGTAATGGGATCCGGTGCCCTCTTCTGGTGTGTCTGAAGAGAGCAATGGTGTAGTCATATATATAAAATAAATAAAACTTTAAAAAACAAACAAAAACAAAAAAACCACAAGATTTTTGACAAGGGCAGGTAGACCATTCAATGAGGAAAGGATCGGGCTCAACAGTGGGTACTGGGAAAAGTGGAGAGGTACAATATACAGAGGAATGAAAGAGCTTTATTTAATAGCATATATAAAATGAAGTCAACTACAAAGGATAAACTCAGATGACTGAGAACAAAGCACCCAGCCCCAGGCAGGGCCATTTTATAGACTGCATAGGCAGCAGTGCCCCAACTCCAACAAGTCCAAAGTGTTAGGAGCTCACTTCAGGGTCATATGTCTAAACAGAGACCACAGAATGTTTTTAGAAATGTTTCTGTCCACTAGAAAGAGAATCGGCTATCACCAGAGGAAGCTGGGAAGAGCTGGTGGTAAGGCTGCCCTAAACAGAAAGTTATCTGTAATCACATGAAACCTTTGTTAGAGGCACGGCCAGACTAAATTTCAGGCAGACATTTTAACACCACGTCACCTTTGAGCAGACACCGTGGAGCAGGAGGCTGTCCATGCATCTTGTGGCACCTGTGTCCTTAGCCTGGTGTTCCTTACTTTTACATTAAGTTGTATCAGGACCCATAGCTTTCGTATGTCCTGTTTTTCTTATCCAGAGGAGCAGGTAAAGTGGTTTCTGCCCGTGGTCTCAGCTCATGAGTCATAAACTATGGATCAGAACCTCATTCTTGCAAGTCCACTGTATGCTAAACCTGAACCTGAAAACAGGCCCTACCCAGCCATCTTCTCTGGGCCATCTAGATGCCCTCCCTTAAGCCTTCCCACCCAGAGCCAAGGTTAGGTTTCCCAAGCAAGCAGCTGGGAGCCTCTAGCCAGCATACAGGACTTAAAGAAGCTACCCGACTTCCTCCCACCCCGTGTGGCCCTGTCCCTGGGAGGGCTAAACCCAGCCCCTTCGCCCCTCCCTCCCATATACAAGTCCCAAGGCCTCACCATGTCCCCCAGCCTTAAAGACAGCTGGTATTCCCAGGGTGTGGCCTGTCCTGTGCTGGATGCCTTGAGCCACTCTCAGGCCCCTACACCTCATTGGGTCCCAGTTAATGCTTCCTCTAGGAATCCCTGCCTAGAAGCTAAGAAGGTGACTCAAGTCGGTGAAGTGCTTACCACACAAGAATGAAGACTCGAGTTCAGATCCCCAGCACCCAGGAAAAAAAGCCAGGCATGCTATCTTACACCTGTAGTCTCGGTGCAGGAGGGACAGACACAGGTGGATCCCTGCAGCTTGCTCGATGAATTCCAGGTTCAGTGAGAGAAACTATCTCAAAAAACGAGGTGGAGAGCAACTAAGGAAGATACCCATGATCACCCTCTGGCCTCTTCCATGTGCCATGTGCATACACACTCACACATATGTACACAAAAGCACCCAAACATGTGGACACACACTCATGCCCACATAAAAGCCACCCCAAAGCTAAGATTCTAGAAAGATCTACCCAAGGACACAAAGAAGGGCCCTGCCTCTCCTGTCTCTATTGCAGGGTTAGAGCAGTAAAAGGGAAAGGAGAATAAAGTGCAATCACATTGTACAAATAATATATTTATTTCCAAAACCCGTGTGATGGCCAAATCACGTTCCTCAGCCTCAATCTCGCTTCTTTACACAAGGATTAAAAGGTTCAGTCACAGCGAGGCATGTCTTCCAAGAGTCCAGGTTAAGCGATGCGATGGTCCAGCCACCTTCTGCTGCTCACACAGCTTCGTATTCACCCTGCACTAGCCTCCTGCCAGGCCCTACATCAGGACTGCCTCCTCCTGGGGCAGAGCGTGACTCAGCAGGAACTGCCCCAGTCTTGATGACCCACAGATGAACACGCGGATGAAAGCCTTTGTCCGTGTCCTTAGGGAACACAGGCTGGAGAGCCAGAACTTAGTACCTGGCCATCATGCTCTCCTGGGACAGCCTCAGCTCACAGTCCAAAGCGGGCTGGTGTTCGGCGAGGCGTCATGGGCTCCCCCTGCTCTTTCCGTCCTGGAGTGTAGATCTTCGTGGACCTGGACACACAGAAAGAGGTAGGAGCAATGCTTCTCCCTGAGCAGGAAGCCAACAGAACCAAAGGCCTCAAGCCTTGCTGTCTGACCCGATGCACAGCAGCATCAAGGCTGAAGGACCTCATCCACAGTACACACTACCTCCCTTGCTTCCCCAACCCCAACGAGACTAGTAAAGGAAGTCATCCACTCTGACGTCTCTTAAGGGACGTTCACTGTGGATTTTTTTTTTTTTTTTAAGATTTATTTATTTATCATATATAAGTACACTGTAGCTGTCTTCAGAAACTTTTTTTCTTCTCACTCCAGCCTCGCTCGCTCTGGCCCCGCTCACTGCAGCTGTCTTCAGACACCCCAGAAGAGGGCATCAGATTTGATTACGGATGGTTGTGAGCCATCATGTGGTTGCTGGGATTTGAACTTATGACCTTTGAAAGAGCAGTTGGTGCTCTTAACCACTGAGCCATCTCTCCAGCCCTCACTGTGGATTTTTAAATGCCTTTTGTGACCCCTAGATAATCAGGTCTCTACTTCAACTGTGTGACAAAGCACGGCCTTTGCCTTTATCCCCAGTTCCTGGAGGATTAGCCAAATGGTCAGGGCATCTCTGCTACTCAAAAAGAACACTCTGATCACCCTGAGTAAGTTGGAGCTGGATGTCCTGGCCAGAGACCAGTCACATGCTGAGAGCCATGTGCTATCAGCCTAACACACAGAGGGGCAGGGGCAGGACAAGGACCAGAGGCTGCATTCAACAACCAAAGCAATGATTCAACTATCCACACCAATGCCACTGAACTCCATTAAAAACTATGAGCAGCAAAGCTCACTGGAGTGTGCCTGATGGGCAAAACCTGTGAGTAGATACTGTCACAAACCAATGTGCCAGGGTAATGGCCCAGGGACAAAGGAATCTTCACATTTAGGACACTTCCTTCTACACATCTCTTACTTCGGCTGATTCCAGTTCTTTTTCAGTAATAAGAATTATCAATTGAACTCTGTCCTCGGTTCCTGAATCCAATTAGAAACCAGAGCAAGTCGGTGGGAATCCCCAAATCTGAAGAGGAAGCTTGCTGGTAGTGTGTGAAGTGAGGACAGCCCCACAGAGGACTGTGCCCTGACTGTCACATTTGGCCCATGTCCATGCTTTACCCGAGCACAGGTGCAGAAGCCCAAGGATGCTTCTGTCTGGCGATTTTTCCCAATCCCCTTGCCTGACAATAAAGCTGCAAGACACACACCAAGACTCAGCCCAGTTCGGGCCCTGAACCTACAAGATGATGGCCAAGAACTGCAGTGGACTCCTGGGCCTGTCCAACCCTCCACCCACCTCCACATGTGACCACCTGGCACAACACCACCCTGCACCAATTTCTGCTTGAAACTGAGAATGTTTCTTATCCCTCCTCAGCGCCTGCCAAGCCTCACCTGACACTGCCCAGTGGGCTGCGCTTCTCCTGCTCCTGCCGCCGGGCGCGCAGCTGCTCCTCAGCCAGGGCCATCTCCTCTTCCATGGCAGACGCCTCCTCTTTAGCGCGACGGCGATTCTCCTAGAGAAAGGCAGATGGGACTGGCTTCATTTGTGCTTGGAATCAGCTCTAAGAACCCAGGCCTGTGTAGCTCTATGTCCCAGCACCTTGTGGAGCTCAGGATATTTTGTAAAATACTCAAGATAGATACTGGATAAGCTGGTCTAAGCCAGTCACCCCTCAGCACTCCACACAAGCTGGTAAGTAATATTTTTTCTCTCTCTCTCTCTCTCTCTCTCTCTCTCTCTCTCTCTCTCTCTGTGTGTGTGTGTGTGTGTGTGTGTGTGTGTGTGTGTGTGTGTATGCGTGCACGTGAACATGTAGAAGAGGCTATGCATAAGCCAGGGATAGGCTGTCTCTTTCAACTTATTCCTTGAAACAGAGGCTCTCAGTGAACCTAAAGTTCCCTAGGCTCACCTTCACCTAGGACCCACCTGTGTCTGACCCCCAATAATGGGGTTACAGACACGCATGGCCATTCCCAGCTTTTGTATATGGGTGCTGGGGATTTGAACTTTGATCACCATGCTTACCCAGCAAGTATCTTACCCAGAGCCTCCCCAACCCCAAGAACCATCACGGCAACCTCAAGGCAAGGTTTCACGTTTTCTCCTGGCAGTACTGGAGACTGAACGCATGCCAGTGGTTTGCTTCCGAGCTGCAGCCACAGCCTGGTACACACACTCTTCCAATCAAGTCATGCCAGGAGGCACACAGAAATCATGAACGCTGCGTTTGTCCCAGTGTGTAGAGAAGTGTGTGAAAAGTGGGAATACAAAAGCAGAGCCACAGTTCACACCCCTTCAGTAACAGAGCAAAGTGTCACTCACTAGTAGACACCAAATCCCTGAGGTGGAGTCATGGCTGGAAGAACCGGACAGAGACGAGCTGACACTACTAGGACCACAAACATGTCTGCGTCTGAGCATCTGAGCATCGTCAAAACTGCAGCCGCGTGCAGGCATCCTTGCAGCACAGCTGAACAGACCCACACAGGCCTTTAGCTACTGACGTGTATGTGACAGAGACATAAGTAGCCAGTGCTAAAGGAAGTAATCAGCCAGTGCGTGCTGTGAGATGCACTATAGGACAGATGACAATTGCTCCAGTAAATCAGTGTCACAAAGACAGAAGGCAGGTCCTGTCCCGGAACAAAGGTATTAACACACAGCCACCATGGCGACCTCCCATCCTAATTCAAGTAAATCAACTGTGAGATGTTATCTCAGAGATAAATGGGGAACTCTGGATGAGAACTAGAGACTTAGGTGACACAGAAGATTAACTATTAGGAGTGACACTGGCACAGAGGCCATGTTGTTGAAATAAGTCCTACCCATCATCAAGTACTTAAGGATAAAATAGCGATCTGGAGAGGCACACGTTAAAATGCTCTGAGAAGACGAGGGATGAGTGGGAAGTGGGTCAAAGACTACAAAGGATAAGAGTTAGTTAATTACCGTGGCTTCCTTTAGAGTACTGTCTAGTTTATGAATATTTGAAGTTTTCCATTAAGTTTACAGAGTAGAAAAGACCCAGCCAACCCAGCAACTGGAGGAACGCAGGTGTCAGACAGGCAGGCTAGCGGGTCATAGCTTTTACATTTGAGAGAATGGGACTAGCCGATGACCAGCCCTCCACAGCAGGTGAAAGGACTACCTTCCACAGGCAAGCGACATCTCCCAGGAGCACGGGAGCCTTACCTGCCGAGATTTGCCTGCCTGCTTCACACTGTAGAACATGGGGCCCAGTTCTGCCAGCCACTCTCCATCCACGGCAGTCACACACTGCATGTACTCCTGTGGGCACAAAGGCAAAGAGGGAGAGGTCACCAGGGAGTTGTCCCTCCCAGTATGATGTCACGATAAGGAGCCACATGGGAAGGGTCGTATGGGAAGAGCCATCCTGAGAAATGTCACTAAGGGACTAGAATTGTCATCCCTTCTCCACACACATTCCCCTGTGTGAGTATAAACCCTCAGCATGCAACAAGTCCCCGCCATGCAGGAAGCTCCTCTGATGGCACTAGCAGGAGCTGCTCTTGCCAGCAGCCAGCAGGGGGCAACCTCTGGCTGAGGCCACAGTACTCTCTTTGCTAACTTGATAATCCCCACAGGAACCCCAAGCTGAAAAGCAGCCTCAAAGGCCCCACAGTAAAAACTAATGCCTCAAGTCTCCAGAGCTCCATACAAGGCAGTAGAGGGGTGCAAAGGCCCGGCTCCAGCCAGTGGGCCCCGCTATGGGACTCCTTGGGGGAGACTCACCTTGGTGGTCATGACCAGCTCGTGATACACAATGTAGTCAGGGGTGTAACCCATTCCAAAGAGGGAGCTGGTGGGGTGTAAGTGGCAGGGCATCCCCGTGCGGATGTTCACGTACTCCCCAATCCCCTAGAAAACAGGTCAACACATCACCAACGTGGTCTCCACACGGGGGAAGCCTAGAGAGCAGGCAGATCTAGAAAACTGCCTTTAACGTAGGAGTCAGGAAGAGCGAGGAAGGGCCAAAGTTCTGTGGCCCGGGCTCACCTTGAGCTTGGCTGCCTGGTGGAAGTAGGCAGCGCAGATACACTTCCTGACAATGTCCCAGTCAGTGCCGCACGAGGCCAGGCTCATCCGCTGCTGCACCATGATGTCCTTGAGCTGGGCCCGCACCTCCCGAACCTAAAGATGACACAGGCAAGACAGGATGAAGCCCTCTTCCCTGACCTCTCCCACCTCAGCCCCTCTCCAGACCACACCTCTGGGCCGCCACCCCACCTTCCGCATGGCCTTGGCATGGATGAAGTGGTCGTTGCACCAGATGGTGGAGTAATTGTTGTTCTTCCACTGCAGGTAGACATTCAGGTAGGTCAGGTGATCGCTTTCAGGGACGGCAAACTTCTCGCGGATTTGATCACTCTCCTCCTCTCTGCCCTAGGAAAAGGAACAGGGACTTTTAACAGGCATGGGGAGGCCAAACCCACAGAGCATGTCCCGAGGAGTCCCACTGTACCTACTCACACATCAGCATGCCTAACAAGAGAGACTAAAAATAATTTATAACAAAATAAGCTAAAACATTAGGTCTCAGGCAGAAGCATACTACAAGATCGAAGATGGTCTTGCAAATTCCTTAAGCACTGACCCAGCCTTCCCACCTCCCCTAACCAGCCTGAGAGAAGACAGCAAAGACAGAATCTCTATCCCATACCCATGACACAGAGGACAGACCAACTTCCCCACCAATGATCCCCGAGCCCTCTGGGAGAGAGAAGCTGGCACTGCCTCCTACCTTGGGCCTGTAGAAGATGGCAGGGACCGAGAGCATGGAGACAATGAGCAGGATCTCGGAGCTGCAGCCCATGTCACAGGACACGATGAGCATCTTGGAGAGAGCCGGGTCCAGGGGGAACTCCACCATCAGCCGCCCAGTGGAAGTGAGACCACCTGGGACGGGAGAGCAAACCAAAACTGCAGTGAACAGAGGACAAAGGGAAGAAGGGTGCCAGTCACTTGCGGCCCACTGGGTCCCGGCCACACACCTGTGTTATCCAGGGCTCCGAGGATCCAGAGCTGATACATGGAGTTGAGCATGTTGTCCTCTGGGGGTGGGTCCATGAAGTGGAACTGCAACAGGTCCTGCACCCCCAGGGACTTGAGCAGCAGCACCACGTTGGCAAGGTTGGTCCTCTGGATCTCAGGCACGGTGGTGGTCAGGAGCTCATTCTTGTAAGCGCTCTGTGTGTAGAGTCTGCCAGGGAGAAGCCAATGACTGAGCTGCACCTGCCCTGTGCTGGCCTGCCAGCTACTCGTGTGGATTAACTACACTCAGGTACAACACAGCAGAATGTCAGCAGAAATTACTCCAGCCTCACAAGCATGACACCAACCAGCCAACAAATCCTGCAAGCAGGGTCGTGACCCACCCACTTATCTGCTTAGCCCTTTTCTTCTAACCTTGGCTCTTCTGCTGGCGCCTCCTAGTGCCTGGACTAGAATTACAGCAAGGTTTTACTGTCTGAACATCTGTATCATTTGCTGAAATTCTGATGAATGCATTTTTTTTAATCATAAAAACAGGAAGAAAGCCGGGCAGGGGTGGCGCACGCCTTTAATCCCAGCACTTGGGAGGCAGAGGCAGGCGGATTTCTGAGTTCGAGGCCAGCCTGGTCTACAGAGTGAGTTCCAGGACAGCCAGGGCTACACAGAGAAACCCTGTCTCGAAAAACCAAAAAAAAAAAAAAAAAAAAAAAACAGGAGGAAAAATAATTGGGCAAGTAAAAAGGCATCACGTTTTACTCAGGCCCACCTATGGAGGGCAGCCGCTGTCCTTGCTGCTGTTCACTAAGGGCCCTTCCTACAGAACTGCCTAGAACTCAGAGCTCCCTGAAGACTACTCCTTCCCCTCATCAGCATCGGACAAGCCCCTCAGCCCCATCCCCACCCAGGCTCTGATCAGTACGTAGTTCCAGCACTGCCCTAAGAGGCAGGCTAGCACAGGGTTCCTACCTGAAGCACTGACCTGGGCCCGTCCTGCCAGCTCTCCCTGACCTCTGGTTGGCATTGGCCTGGCTAATGGGGTAAATCTGCAGAGCATCCATGCCAATCCTGGGGTTGAAGACCTAGTGGGGTACACAAAAGAACTTATTACGGATGGAGTGAGGAGAAAGGAAAGGAGCCCTGAGACAAAGGCAAACCATTTACTGTTCACCACAGAGGATGTGACTTAGCAATGTCAGTGAGACTCAAGAAAGCCTCAAAAGTCTCCATCAATACCAGCCCTGTGACCACTACAGAGCTACCTATACGATCAAGTTCCACAAGGATAGGCTGAACCAAACACATGCAAAGATCAGAACTCTCTAAATATTAGCCTCCACCACTCTCACGCACCTAAGAGTGTCTCTGTGCTGAGTTCACTTTGGGTGAAGCCTCAGAATTCTGCCTCCTGTATCATCCCTCACCTTTAACTTGCAGTAGCCAGAGTCAATAACAAACATGATGCCATCAACAGTCAGAGATGTCTCAGCAATGTTGGTAGCAACGATACACTTCCGGACGCCATCTGGAGCCTAGGGCCAATCGGGACACACAGGAGGAAAGGTAAGTTTTGGGGAGGGAAAGACTGAACAGGCAAGAAAAGCCCACTTTGCACCTGCTCTTCTAGCTCTTTTGAGGGACACCAAGAGACACGCAAAGCGAAGCATCGCACCTTCTGGAAGATTTTGGCCTGAAGGTCAGACGGCAGCTGGGAGTAGATGGGTAGCACCGCCAAGGCAGGTGCGTTCTCCAGCTCCTCCAGGTGCTCCACAATCTGGTCAGACGTCACCTAAGGCGCAGGAAGGAGTCATGAGACCCCGGAGCCCCAAATCCTCATGTGGAGGGTTCACCCATCCACTCCAGTGGTGACCAACGCACGCACCTCAATGTCCTCTTGGCCAGGCATGAAGATAAGGATGTCCCCAGGGGCTCCAGACAGGTGTACCTGCAAGGACTGCTTCACTGCAGCCTCCACATAATCTTCCTGTGGGGTCTGAACACAGCAGAGGGCCATGAAAAGGGAACAAGGGCTCCATAGGTCAGTAGCCCCCAGAGGACACACAGCCTCATCCTGTCTGAGCTGCAGCACTGAACTCAGCGATGCCAACCTCAGGATGAACCTGATTGCTGAAGCCCTTGCAATTAGAGCTGGTATCCCAGGCTCCTTCAGAAACAAGGACTGAAATCCTTCCTCAGACACAGCTCTATGTCCACCTAAGCTCTGGAGCTGCAGCTGCCCCATTTGCCTCACACCACTAAATCTTGGCCAAATCTGCACCCCCTCCTCCAGTGTGGGGCAGTGGTCTGTGGCAGGCAATCTGACACCCAGTTGAGCACAGGTTGAAAACTCTGGGAGACCCCGTGGAATATCCATGAGGGGCCAGGATATGTTTTTGGCCAACGCTCCCGGAAGACTCCTGTAAAAACAGCTACAGCTTTTACAACCCCTATATATAGAGAGGCCCGGCATGTGAGATTTGTCACGTAGAAAGCAACACTAAGCCCTCCCACAAGCAAATGAGGTACCTCGAAGCCCCCAGACCAAACCAATGGGAAGTATCAGTTGCCAAACCCGACCCCTCCCAAACAGTATATTAGACCGTCCCAATCTGTGTAGGACTCTCTTCCTCCCCCCCACGCCCCCCCTCCCACCCGCTGCCCACCGTCGCCATCCAGAAGGAATAAAGGTGCGAGAACTACTCCAGCGTCTGAGAGCTTCTATCATAAAAACTGAAACACTTTTGGCCCAGGAAGAGATCTGCTCTCCCAAGAGCCGCCAGAAGTTTCCTGCACTCCACAGGCTAGTCAGCCTCTCATGGGCTCAGCCCCGGGCAGACTCAGCACGGGGCGGCGAGTGCTGGGCGAGTGCAGCGTCTTGGCACGGCCCCGGGCGGCAGCCGCAGGGATCAAGGCGGAGGAGACTCCGTCCCTGCTCGCGCTCCCTCCCCTGCCGAAACCCTCGAATTCAGCTGGGCCAGAGACCCCCGAGGAAGGCTCCCACCACGCAGCCCAGCACTCCAGCTGGCTTTTCACCAGAGAATGTCGAAGGACAGAGGCCTCTGTACCTTGCTGAAGAGGATGTCAACAGGAAAAGTGCGCCCCGGGATGTGGAAGATGGGTACATTCCCAAAGAAGGCAGCAAATTTTTCTGCATCCATAGTAGCTGATGTGACAATGAGCTTCAGGTCTGAGCGTCGAGCCACAACCTAAGAGAAGGGGTAAAGGGGGCTCCTGTGGGCTTGGGACCTCAGTCCCAGCTCATTACCACAGACAGAGCAGATGCCAATGCTGCATCTATCTGGCAAACTGGCAGCTTTGTCTGACTGAGCAATGGAACTATAGCATACACCAGAAATCACTCAGCTTAGTAGGAAGACATCAGCAGGGCTGACTAGGTGACCTGGGAGCTTCCGAGGAAGACTCACCCAGAGCACCTAAGCCACAGAAGAAATAGACCCCATGGCCCTTACCTCCCGGAGCAGCCCAAAGAGCACGTCGGTGTTGAGGGAGCGTTCGTGGGCCTCATCCATGATGATGGCACTATAGTGGTCCAGGTCAGCCTCCCGGAGGGACTCCCGGAGCAGGATCCCATCTGTCATGTATTTGATCAAGGTGTTTTCAGAAGTGCAGTCTTCAAAGCGAATGGCATAACCCACCTGGGGGTTAGAGACAGAGCTCAGAAAGTGGCGACTACCCGTTGTTCATCCCCACAGACTGGGGCCAGGCTTAAGCAGACCACAGCCTCCAGCACAAATGGCTGAAGCAATCAGGAAAAGGCTACATGGCTCAGACCTCACGCCCACTTACCTCTTCACCAAGGTTTCCCCCCATCTCTTCACTGACTCTCTTGGCCACTGACATGGCAGCCACACGCCGAGGCTGTGTACACCCGATCATCCCATAGTCCGTGTAACCATCTTCATGCAAGTACTGGGTCAGCTGAGTGGTTTTGCCACTCCCTGTCTCCCCAACCACAATCACAATGCTGTTGTCTCTACAGGGAAGAACAAGCAAGGCACTCAGCAGCCTGAACAGAAAGCCAATCTTGAGAAAAAGCCGTAAGTCTTGCTGCCTCTGGCAAAGTCTAGCTCTCCAAGAAGTAGGCTTGACCAGAGAGGATTTCACCAGAAACCAGCGTCTTATGGAGCTTCCACATGAAATGCCAGGAATAGTCAAGGTGAACCTGAACCACTAAAGGAAGTAATGTCATCTTACTTCATGCAGCATACACTCAGCCAACCCATCAGGGTTTCCCTTCCCCATCAGATGCAATGCACAAACAGGAGACAGAGGGACAGAGGGCACTGGGGCTATTACCTGATGATGGTGAGAAGCTCCTGCTGTACAGCAAAGATGGGCAGGTACTGCCTCTGCTCCAGGATCGACTTCTTCTTCGCAAACTCACTGCTGGCCTCACTTTTCTCCTTCATGTGATCTGCAAACTTCTGCTCTGTCCTGGGAAACAAGAAGGCACGCATGAACTCCCATACTGTCCCTCACGCTGAAGTTAGCTGCCCTTCTTCTTGCTCTCAAGAATGTGAACAACTGTGACAAGAAGCAGTCAACCTCCTGGACACCAAAGCAATCTGGACACACAGTCCAGAGCCCTGACCAAACAGCTGCATAGGGATCAGACATCAGACTCTCAGGCAGGCAGACCACCTGCCCTAAACAAAGTGTGGCCAGAAGAGGGGCTGAAATTAACCAGCAGGTCACCAAGTTAGAAAGAAGATCCAAGGCAAGTTCTGGGTACACAGTACAGGACATAGATCCGAATTCCTCCCTCCCCTTGATAGGTCTGCAGAGGTCAAAGGCCTCATTTTCAGAGAACTATGAGAAGAGCTTGCTTATATTTGCGTTGTTTCTATGTAACAATCAATGTCTGACACATGCACATACATCCCAAGACCCTTCCACCCACCTTCCCCCCAAACCACTGAGAGTCTTTTGCTCCCTCAGATCTGCCCCAAGCTCCTTCAAGTGTCTATTTCTAATTTCACCTAGTCCCCCTGGTCATCTGACAGCTGAAACCTTAGGGACTAATTACCCAGAGTCCAGCAAGGGCTGAGCAGAAATACCAACCTCACATTTGGGACCCTTTACACAGAGGTACTCCTAGCTCCAGACAACAGTTCCATGGGACACAACATCATCAAAAGAGGTGCAGTGGGAGGGCTGTTTGAGTGTAGCACCATGTCAATGTACAAACTCTGACAAGCAGTGACAGAACTGCCGCATCAAACCCCATCAACAGAGACACTACGAAACTGAGAGCCCTAAAAGACCTGTGAAGCCAGCCGTCCTCTCCATGATGTGCTGAAATCTGGCAAGAAACCCTGCTGGGACCACCATGTCCTAGCTGAGTGCCCTGAAGCAAATTCCTTAACCACCCTGACCTCAATCTACACAAGCATCACTGTATCAACGGGGAAAGCTAAAGTCAGAAGACTTGATTCAGGGAAGGATCAGAACACAACAAAAACGTCCAAGCCACGACCTTGGGAGCCAACTTGCTACTGGCCAAGACTACGCACCTGTAGTCCACTTTCCCGTCTTCTGTCACAGCTTTATCTGGCTCCTCTTCTTTTTTGACACCCATTATGTCTCCTAGCTTGGTCCCTGCCAGTTCCCAGTGTTTGTGCTGAGCCTGAAGAGGACAACAAGAGTTAAGTCACTCCATCCTCTGGCAAGAAGGTAGGCCGTGGAGGCCATTCTGATGGAGGGCAGGCTTTATCCAGCAGACAGTAAATCCCCACAAGGCACTGGCAGCACCAAGCCACACATCTCAAGCCTCGTGCCTCCAGCTCCGGGCCCCATGGTTGCCTAACTAAGTAGAGTAGAACACGGTACTCTCCTTGGCTGCCTCTTATTCCACACAAGTTGTCCCCTGTCTGCCAATGGGAGTCTCTGTATGCAGTCTTGACATTTTCAACAGAAGTAAGAAAGAGCCCTCAAGGACCTCAGCCCTAGTGGCTCGACACCAACCTTTCTCCGTTCTTTCTGTTCCCTGTGCTTGCGAACCGTCTGGCTGCCTTTCCGAGCAATAATGGCTAGGTCTGACGTGGCATCCTTCACTGGGATCACAGGCTCTGGCTGCAGGAAGTAGGGGAGGAAGAGAAATTCCTCACTGGCCACTAAAGCTAACCAGAGAGCCTGTTGTACGTGGGCCCTAGTAAAACAGGCACTACCCGCTAGCATCAGCACACGACTGTAGCAATCCTCTCTGCCTCCTCCTCTTCAGCACTTTCTAACCTCCAGATCGCTGGCCACAGAGGCCTTACCTGCTTGGTGAAAACGATGCGTCCATCCAGAAAGGGAGGCACCAGGTTGTGCACCATCAGATGCACCTTGGCCGCATTGTCCTCTTCAAAGTCCTCGTCCACCTCCAGCCGATGGACCACCCCACTGGTGAGCATTCGGTTAGTCTCCCAACGCTCATTATCCTGTGGGGTCACAAGGAGAGAGCCACATTTAGCCTGCAGCTAAAAGGTGATCCTGAAAGGTCAACAAGCAAGTCCTCAGAATCATAATGGGACTCTGTACTCTGAAGCTCCTTAGAGAAAAGTCACTGAAGCTGAGCCTTGCAGTACTTTGTCTCAAGAAGCAGCTGGGCACCAGTCCTACCCTACTCAGACACAGAACACACCCCCAGGGCAGTATCACCATACGACTGCCCCCACAGGCCCCTCAGAGTGTGGTGCCTGAGAGAGAAGCAGGAGCCAGGTTTCCTAAGCTATTCAAAGCTTCCCACTCATGCTCCTGTCCTGCAGAGGCATATGTGACCTGGTCCTGTCTGTAAACAGCCAGCTGTGTTGTGCCATCGCCTGGCACACTGAGACTCCTCCCACATGCCCCACCTCTGCTCTAAGCCTGTGCCGCCGCTGCTGCGGTCTCACCTCATTGATCTGCCTGCGCTGCGCTGAAATGCGCTTCTGTTTCTGTTTGTGCAGGTGCTGCTCCCGCCGCCTCACGTAGTCCTCAGACGAGTAGGCCAGAGGATTGTGGAACTCATCGTAGCCCTCGTCCATCATGTACCAGTCCCGGTCTGCTTGCTGCAGAGATGGCACAACGCATGAGAACAAAGGGTAGGTCACACTCAAGGGGACAGGCAGCCAAAGAGGAGCAAGACAAGTATCTGGCCACCACCTCCTGCCCAGCCCCTCAGAGACGTCACCTTACCCTCTGGTCATCCTCCCACTGCTGCCGCTCCTCCTCCGTGTCAAATGCAATCCCTTCTTCACCATCCTCACGTCTTCCTGAAGGAAAGCAGATGGCAGAGGTCAGTTCATACAACTCCAGCTGACCCCAGGACAACGGGAGCTGCAAAGCTGCACAGCCTCTTGACCACAGCCTCTGCTCAGCCCCACTTGGACCAGCCAAACCGTTTTGCTACCTCCTGCCCCCCAGGTCTTACCTCGGCCCCTCGACAGACGTGGGGTGGACCCCAAGTGTCTTCTATCATCAGCCCATTCGTTGTACTTATAGGAGGGGGTTGGCAAAGGCGTGTCGTCTGAGGACTTGCTCCTCACAGACCTGGGAACCATCAAGACTAGCTGTCACTGAGCTGAACTGTGTGTCCCCAGCTGCCACAACACTCCCCGCCCTCGTCCTTCTACTACTGGCTGTCCCACCCATCCATCACCTGTCTCGATCTCGAGTGGACGGCCGATGACTCCGCTCAGAGTCCCGATAGGAAGGGGTTGGGGAAGGTGTTTCCCACTGAGAGCGCCTTGAAGAGCCATAACCACTGTCCTCCTCCTCCCAGGTAGACCTTGAAGGGGTGGCTGCATCTGGGGCCACAGAGACATCCACAGTAAACATCCAACGTCAGTAAGACATGACTTTAGACAGCATGTCTCTATGTAGCTGACACTGGCCTCAGGCTTCCAATCCTCCTGCCTCAGCTTCCAATGTGCTGGGATTATAGGCATAAACTACCACACCTACTTCCCAACTTTCTCTTCATCACTTCTAGTTATCTAACTGTGTGTGTTTGTGTGCCACAGCACACGTACAGAGGTCACATGGCAATTCTCCTTCCATCATGTGGATCCTGGTAAATCAACTCAGATCAAAAGGCTTGGCCGCAAGTGTCCTCAGCAGGTGAGCCACCTGGATGGCCACAACTTATGCCCCTGTTTCATAACCTTGTACTTCCTTGTTACAGATAAGACACTGCTGACAATGGTTAAAGAGACTGAATTTAATAGTCCAGATTTCACTATTTAAAACAACACTGAAGGAATCAATTTCTCTCTGCAACTTCATCTTAAAACTAATAGTTCCCTTTCAATAAATCCTTCTTGATCCACCACATCTTGGAATTAGGACTTCCAACTCACTGCCTGGCAACATAGCTGACTACCTCTTATTCTGCCTTCCAAGCACCTGAGCCCTTAGCTGCCACCACAGAGGACAGCTGAGAATACCTTTTGGCCGATGTCGAGGACTCTCTGGTTCATTTCTTCTGCTGCTGCGCTCTGAGCCTCCGTCTCGTTCTGATCTGCTGCTGTGCCTACTTCTGTCCCGCTCATCTGTTTTAAGAGTCACATGGGGCTTAAAGCCATGCACCTCATGCCACCACACACCCCGTGCATTGAGCAGAAAGCACAAGCCTCCCCACTCACACTCGCCCATGATCCGTGGGCTGAGACACACACACTCACACTTCAATGGACAGAAAGGGTCAAACTCACATGATAACTACTTTCCAACAAGAACCAAAAGTGGACAGTTACATGCCCGCCATGGAGTTCTATTGTATAGCAGACCTCTAAGCTATAGATGATTCTGAGCGAGGCCAGTGCTGGACTCTGCCTCGCTTTGTCCCCTAACATTGTGCTCTCTCCTCATCAGAGCTACTGTAATCACTGGTTTCTTCAATAGATTACCCATCATTTCCTTTATCACCAGTTTTCACAATAAAGCAAGAACCACACACTCAAGCAAAGAGGCCGTACTACAAGTGAGGTATCTTAATCTTCTTCCTAATCCTGGTCTCAAAGGTCAAAACCACTGGGGTACACACTATACAAACCAAGGTGTCCAATTAGTGAGTATCACTATAAAAGTTCTTGTGACAGAAAGAAAGGCTTGCTGGTTCAATGCTAACGGACCCCAGGAGGGGTGCCAGACACTTTACCTCTGTCTCTCTTGCGGTCATAGTCTCGGTCCCGGGATTTCTCCTTCTTCCGATCCTTTTCTTCTTTAGATGAGGCGTAGACCCCGTGCTCCCTCCGATCCCGCTCTCTCTGCCTACTTCGTTCCCAAAACTCTTCACTCACACCCCCGGGATGGGAAGGAGTCTCTACCTGAGCAGATCGGTAATGCCTGAAACAGGGAGATGAGTGAAGCAAAGGCCCTCCATGGAAGAAAACATTTCCCTCTTCCTCCGGCCATGCCAACAGCAGTGTGTCCTCTCCACTGCATCTCCCTGGGGGAAGGCCTGGACATGGCAAGAAGTCACGCACTTAAACGCCATCACGCGCTTCTTACCTGCCTTCCCACTAATCTTCACCGATTCCTGCCTGCCACCAGTGTTATGGAATCACAAGAAAATCATAAAGCTCTTAAGTGTCCAACAGGAACTGAGATAACTTGGAGCTAGCATTGTCTGGCCACCGTGTTTAACATCTTTCCTTACCTGTCTCTCCGGCCACTCCGGCCAGCCTGCTCGTCGCCCTCCTCCTCAGCATCCTTCTGGTCATCCTTACTCTCCTCCCAGTCTTTGTAAGAAGAGATTCTGGACTTCTTCCTGTCCTCCCCATCATCCTTCTCCTCTCGCTCCCTCCGTTTCAGGGATGCCAGTAAGTCCAGTCCCAGCAATGACGGACGGGGAGCCGGGGCTTTGAAGACATGCTGCTCACTGGCTGCACTTTTGGTCTTGCAAATAAGACCACCAACCTGAGAATCCAAATTGGTGCCTTCCAAGCGATGGATGGAGACATCCTCACCAGAGTCCTCCATCACAGGCTCTTATATCTCTGGAAGGAAGGAAAATCATTAAAATTGGACATATGAAAACTCAGCTCTACTGTATCCCAGAAAAATCCCATTTAAGTGGCTGTCCCTACCTCCCTATACTGAGCCCAGAACGTCTTTCTGCTAACTAGTGTGCACATACATGTGTTGTTATGCAGGTGCACATAAATCCAGAGCCCAGCGTTAGGTGTTTTTCTCAGTTGCTCCCTTACTTACTTTTTAAGTCAGAGTCTCTCACTCTACTGAGAACTAATTTGGCCAAGATGGCTGACCAGGAAGCTTTTGGGATCTATCTGTCTCTGCCTCTTTAGCAATATGCGCCTCTAATCATAACTTCTCCATGGGTTCTGGGGATCTAAAATCAGGTCCTTATGCTTGTAGAAAGCACTTCACCAACTGAGTCATCTCTCCAGCCCCTCTTGCTACTTGTGAAGACTTTCTCACCGAATCACTGACAATCTCTAAAAGCTGGCCGGTTCCCACCCCAACAAATCCAAAAGGCACAGAGACACTTAGATATAGACTGAACACTGGGATTAAGAAGGTATCATCTTGACAAGAATAAACTAAGGGCTTCTTACCAGAACACAAAGACATTTATAAAGAAAGTATAGGGGGAACTGGATTTAAGTCAGAACCCCCAATTAAAATCCAGGTTCTTGAGCTGGGCATGATATACACATGTAATCTTAGCACGTGGGAGGCACAGGTTCCAAAGGATGGCAAGTGGGAAGCTAGCCTGGGCTACATAGTGAGTTTCATACTAGCTAGGCTATTAGTGAAGTATTTATTCATTCACATTCATTCTCTCTCCTTCTATTGCTCCCTCAATCCCAGTTTGTTCCCCTGTCCATTATCTAATTTATTCTCTTGTAATCTCACTCTTCTACAGAACACACTTTCTCCCACTTATGGGCCAAAATAATCACCTCTAGGAGTCCCCATTTGCTCCCTGCCTCTAAACACCAGGCAAACATGCCTGCTTTTTTTTTTTTTTTTTTTTTGGTTTTTCGAGACAGAGTTTCTCTGTGTATCCCTGGCTGTCCTGGAACTCGATCTGTAGACCAGGCTGGCCTTGAACTCAGAAATCCACCTGCCTCTGCCTCCCAAGTGCTGGGATTAAAGGCGTGCACCACCACTGCCCGGCTACCTTTTTCATATGAACTGCAGCAGCACATCCCCCTTCTCCAGTGAGGAAAGAAAAGAAAAGAAAAGAAAAGAAAAGAAAAGAAAAGAAAAGAAAAGAAAAGAAAAGAAAAGAAAAGAAACGAAACGAAACTCCAGGCTCTTGGCATTTTCTGTTTCTGTGACAGTAAGCAGCTGCCTTGGTTAGCTATTAGTTCTCTCTATCTGTGAAAAAGAAATCACTTCTGCTTTCCACAGCCTGCAGAAGCACTGTGAGGATCACTAGTTGGTACACTGATGAGCCTGTTGCATGCTTGCTATGATGCTCCTGTATCCTGACTAGTTCCCTTCCTGGTTCTGTATATGCACTCCCCCCCCATCCCATTCCCTTTAAGTCACAAGCTCCATAGAGCAGAGCAGCTAGCACATGATTTTACCACCCACATTCTACACCCTTGCTGACTTTCCTTGTGGACCAGTAGTGGTTTGTGGGAAAAGAAAAAAAAAAAAAAAAAAAAAAAAAAAACAGTACCCCGCAGCAGGCAAAAAAAATCTCTTGAATAACAATCTTGTATTCACCAAAATTACATCTGAGGAATGTTAGGAAACAGCATTTCAGGAATGTGTAAGAGACTAAGATCTCCCAGGCGCTTGGCCGAGGTCAAATTCATCTTTACCTAACGCCACCCACTTACAAGCATGAACCATGCTGGACATGTAGTTAATTATTCTCATTCCAATAAAGCTGATAAAGCAGGAGAACTATACCTTTGCAATCTAGACTTCTTTTTCTGTGTTCTGATTAACATGCACAGCTCTACCAATGAGTGCTGCAATGTGATGAAGAAGCAAGAGTTTCGTTTGGAGTTTCATCAGGTGGACAAGAAAAGTAAAGTTGCATCTGTATGCATATGAGGAAATCTTGACAGGACGGCTGAGATACTCACACTCTCAGCAGTTACTTGAACTCTGCCCTAAAATGTCATTTGTATACCAGCAGAGGCTCCTGTGTGTCTTGTTAATTGCTATAGCCCAACAAATGGCAAAGGAAAGATCTGATTAAATATCACTTATTAAAAGGGAACAAGAAGTCAAACATGTCTCTGGACAGGAATTAGTTATTCACAACTCAGAACAAGGAAGGACTTAATTAGCTGCTCAAAATAGCACGGCCAGATTATGGAGAAAGATTAGTGGCAAAGAAGCCACAACGGACTTCTCGGGTCAGCAATTGCTTATTGCAAGTGTCTTTAAGCCAATAGCTATTCTCAACTATACCGATAAAGGAAAAACAAACTCCCTGTCCTCCTGGGGTTAACATTTTACTTATAGATTACCCGTGAAGATCTAGTGAAGTGTGAGAAAGGAGGAAGGCACCAGGAGGCCTACCCAGGCTCTCCAACTACCCGGTAACAGGTCCGTGTATCGTCCTAAACAAGGACACAGGGAGGATCCCTGGATCTCCGTTGGAGCCGTTCCCAAACGTCGGGATGTGACCAGAACAAGGACAAAGTCTGGAGTAAGCTGAGTGGACACAAGACCGCTCAAGTGAATAGAGAAACTTGGGTAACAAGGACTAGAGGAACTCTGATATCAAGGCCCAAACATAAGCTGCGAGCCGACACCGGTCGCCTGGAGCCGCCATGACTGCCGAAGGACGGATCTGGAAAAAGAAAAAGACACTCACCTCACCAAGCACGACTCTCGAGGCCTTCTGTCCCCGATCTAGGGACGCCAGCGCGGCCACCGCTCGATCAGATGGTCTCAAAGAGGCAAATTCAGCTGTTTGAAAGCGGCCATCATTGTCCCATAATGCCCTGCGCAGGGCCCTCTATCCGTACAAATATACCATCGAGAGCAGCCCAGAAATCGAGGGTTCCTGGACGCCAGAGTGAAACAACGAGAACAGGCCTTCCGAGCTTCAGTGTCTTCCTCTGGGCTCAGAATCTCCTTACGACCAATCGCGCTTGGCGTAAAAGTTAACACCCCGCCTCTGGTCTGTGGGTGTGCGAGGGAGGACAAAACGAGGTCGGCCATATTTACTAAGGGCGGAAATGACATAACTTCCGGTCTTGCCGGTGCAAAATGAGAGGGAACTAAAATAACGTTGTCGACTTACCAGGCTATTGACTGAGGCGCGCGGTGGCACTATCATTTTCTGTGTCCGTGTTTCTCACTTCCGCTTGTGAGGGTTTCAGGTCGGAGGAAGCATTCTGAGGAACAGCCCAGGTTAGTTGGGGTTTAAGGTCCTTTCCCGGGATGGCGCTGAGGAAGGAGGCAGTTGTGCCTTACTATCCGGTGGAGGAGCCCGGGTTGCTGAAAGGTGGTTTGAAGTGGCTTCCCTGGCACCTGTGAACCAGGAGAAACCCAACCGCCGGCGTCTTGTCAAACACATGCGCAAGATGTTTTGTAGACGTCGATCCTGACGTAAATTAAAGTCGTCTACCTGGCGTAGTGACATAGCCCTGTCATCCCAGCAGTTGTGAGGTTTGTGCATAAAATTGCCACAAGTTTGATGCCACGCTGGGGTACTAAGCGAGACCCTTGGGAAAATAAGTTCATGTTCAAATATGTCCTTTGGTGATATCTTGGGATGCTTATTTCCATTTTCCTATGAAAGCATTATACATTAAGTTTCTACAAAAAAGAATCAGACTTACACACTGCTTCATAACCACCTTTTCCCAGTGGCTCTATAAGAAAGATCGCAGAAGCCGGGCAGTGGTGGCGCACGCCTTTAATCCCAGCACTCGGGAGGCAGAGGCAGGTGGATTTCTGAGTTCGAAGCCAGCCTGCTCTACAGAGTGAGTTCCAGGACAGCCAGGGATACATAGAGAAACCCTGTCTCGAAAAACCAAAAAAAAAAAAAAAAAAAAAAAAATCGATCGCAGAACTACTATTATCAGCGCCCCGTTGACGGACATTATTGGCAGTTTTTTGCCATGATAAATGTGTTGAACAGCCTGTGAATGTAAGTCTTTGTGTCTATGTTCATAGTCTCGGAAGTAGAGCTGTTGTGTAAAGAGGAGGCCAGTTTTCTTTCCAACGAGCTTTTGTCTCCTTATTCCAACAAACTAGGCATACCTTTGCTCTCTCGCCATTCTGAGTGTTACTGTCTAATTTAATGTTTGTCAACTTAATGCATTTCTTAAATATGCCTTTTAACTTGCTGTTCTTTGTCTGCTAGCAAAACTGGGCTTTCCAAATGTATTTAGTGTTGATAACGTTTATGATTCACCGTTTCTATCGTTCATATGGACATTGTCCTGGATAGGGTCTCAATTTCCCACCCCTTCCAACATCTGTCCTGTACCACAAGAATCCTCTCTGTTGACCACGCACTCTCTCTCTCTCCCCTTCCTCTTTTTATTAGTAGCAAAGGAATTTGTTTACTTGAATTCTAATGGTGAGACAGGCCCAAATTCTCTTTGTGTTTCTTGTTCATCAGTAATTTGTTCTCTACACACAGTTGGTGAAATCCCTCTTGGCAGTCAACTTCCCTATTTAAAGTGTGACCTACGGGCTGGAGAGATGACTCAGAGGTTAAGACCACTGACTGCTCTTCCAGATGACCGGGATTCAGTTCCCAGCACCCACATGGCACCTCTCATGTATCTGTAACTCCAGTCCCAGGGAATCTGACATACATGCAGGCGAGACATGCACGCAAAACTATTACAATAAGTTCTGGCCTATAGCTGGAACAATTTCATTTCTTGTATAACTTTTATTCATATCTTGTGTGTGCACCTGTGTGGTAAATTGTCGTGTGTGTGCATATGTACGTGCATTGTATGTGCTCGTATGTGTGTACACCTGTCCATGCACTTTTGTACACCAAAGGCAACCTCAGGTGTTACACCTTGGATGCTATCCACTTTGGGTTTGGTGTTTGTTTGTTTGTTACTGTTTGATACAAGGTCTCAGGTTGCCTGCACTCACTGAATAGGTTAGGCTGACTGGCCATCAAATCCCAAGGATCTGCCCCAGTGCATTGAGTTCGTAGGAATACTCTCCCATGACAGGCTTCTTTTTAGATGGATTCCGGGTATCAAACTGGGTCCTCACATTTGCCAGGCAAGCACTTTACTGAGCTATCTTCCAGCCCTAATCCATACCTTGAAATATAACTTTTGATGAAGGGGGAGGGAGGAAATCACATTTCATAGCATCAACAAGCCTTGCAACTAAATTCAGAGTAACTAATATCTCAGTTGCATCTTCTGTGGATGCTCTCAATAGTGAATCTTCAATCATGGAATTTTTCAAATAGGAAAAATCTTGCCAAAAATTAGGAGCTAGACTAGCAATTTGATAGCATGAATTCTATCTAGCCTTTGTCTTACAGCTAGAAGGATAACAGAACAAACTAGTCTATAGAATGAGAAGCCCGGCACCAAGGGAAGACAGAGAGGTCAATCAGATGAGGCCCCTCTACCTCAGTATCTTCTGAGTCAGTTATTTAATTGTGGTTTTCACACACTCTTAGTTGGTCTGTTTGTCATGTGATTAAGTGCATCTGGGAAGACCCCGTAAGTCAGGACTTGAGAGCATACAAACATCCATCAGTGAAAGACCAATGAAGTACGGTCCACATATGAAGTAGTATGCTGTGCTGACAGAATCCGGAAGTCTTCTGTGTAGGGATATGGGAAGCTCACTAAACATTAGATTTAAAGCAATGCAAAGCGCAGAAAGGTGGGTGAATCATGTACCCAGCCTCTGCCACCTCCCAGAACTCTTCCTCCTTCTCTAGACTGCTGAGGTCAAGTTTGTCTGCCTCAGCTTCCTGTAAGTTCTGGTTCCATCTGGAGTCTGGCAGTGCTATGAGGCACAGCTGCATCCTTTAACTGCAGGCTTACCTCCCTTAGTGCGGCTGCCTGCCTCCCTACTCAGCTGCCCATGGCTCCACTGGGCCTACTGGGTGGCAAGGGTGGTCTGAAGTACTCTTTTCTAATTCAAATCTTTAATTTCACTTAGAAATACACGAGAAGTTACCTGGTGTGTAAGGATGGGCCTAAGGATGGCAAGCAAGGGGTGTGGCGTCTTCACAAAATGGGCTCACTGAAAGGTTTCTTTTTAAATCACCTCAATGTCTGGTCAGTGCTAAATGGCGTTATTTTGTTCTTTCTGTTAGGACTCACACACTTCACCTAAGCAGCCTTTAGAGACTGCAGAATTGATAGTGCAGACTTGCATTGGACTTTTTCCAGATGAGCTTCCTCTTGCCCAAACTGACCAGCAAGAAAGAAGTAGACCAGGCGATCAAAAGCACTGCGGAGAAGGTGTTGGTTCTCAGGTTTGGGAGGGATGAGGACCCCGTCTGTCTGCAGCTGGATGATATTGTGAGTTTTAAATAACAACCTTAATTAAAAGCTCATCAGTTACCACTCAGCATGCTGAAAAGGAACAGGCTTGGTGTAGATTATCACACTTTCTCTAAGAGCTGATCCAGCGCCTGTCCTGATCTGAGGCCCAAACGGACTGCCACGTCTGTCCTGACACCCTCCCCCACTGGCACCTGTCAAAGCTCACTTCACTGAGCAGGCATCAGAAGATCAGGAAATGCCAACAGCAGCAGTCACATAGTGAAGTGCACAAAGTTCTAGAGTGTGGGGGGAACGCCTCCAAGGTACACAGATTGCAAAGTGGAGGTCTGAGCTGTTTCCCTGGTTGCCAGTGCTCTCTTGTTTGCTGCTCCTGGGATGTGCCATGTGGAGAAAGCAAGTTTCACAGTACGTCTTCACAGTCGGTAAGAGGGAAATTGTGAATAGAATTACTGTGTGTTTCTATTCACCATGGAGATTGGCTCCATCGCAGTCAACTGTGGGAACCAAATGTAAGAATAGTCATTAGGTAATGTGCAGTGAATGTGTGGGGCTGGTGAGGCGGCGTACTGCACGAGACTTCTCACCTCCATTAGTTTCTGGAACCCAAAGTGGAGGAGGACCAAACCCTGAAAGTTGTCCTCTGACCCCCAGGTACACCCACACTCACACCAACCAGTAAGTAGGAGTGAGCAGAAACTCATACTTCTAGCTATGGAACAGAGCACACGTTCTAGGCTGGAAGGGTAGCTCAGTGGTAGAACAGTTGTCTCTTATGTGTGAGACCCTGAGTTCAACGCTCAAGGTCAGCAAGAAAATTGGATTGATTGGTTCTGAAACCACACTTCCAAAGTTCAAATCCCAGCCCTGCTGCTTTGGAGTCGTGTGTCCAGGAACAAGTAACTACCTCCTGTGCCTCAGCTTTGTCATCTATAAAATGGGGGTGCTAAGCGCCAATAAGTTAAATGGTTATAGGTTAGATGGTTTAACAAGTGTAAAGTATTGAGGACAGTGAGCAGTGGGAGGGGCACCAGGCTCTCCTGATTGTCATTTCTAGGAGGAAAGAGCCTGGGGAGTGCCGGCCTCCTAAGTTGTTGCAGGTGGGGTGTGGGCAGCTGTAGTTTTTGTTTTGAAGTACTGAGCATTGAGACTAGGCCTCCTGCTCTACCACTGAGCTGTGCTCGCAGCTCACCCCAAATGAGGTGAGATTCCTTTTTTTTTTTTCTTTTTCTCCTTTCTTTTCCTTGGATAATCAAGCATGAGCCCATGAGATAGCTCAGGTCTCTTGCTGCTAAGGAAAGACCTGACCTCAGCAAGTTGTCCTCTGGCTCCTGCACATGAACTGTGGCACACACACACACAAACACACATCCTACCCACACACACACACACACACACACACACACACACACAAATAAAGCTTAAAAAAAAAAAACACTTAATTTCAAAAAGAAAGAAAGAAATATCAGCAAAAGAAAAGAAGAAAACTCTTTTCCCCAACATGTCTTAGTTACATTTCCACTGCTGTGAAAAGACACCATAACCAAGGCAACTTATACAAGGAGAGTTTGTTTGGGGCTTACAGTTTCCAAGGGTTAGAACCCATGGCCATGATTGCAGGGAGCATGGCGGCAGGCAGGCTGACAGGCATGCTGCTGGGGAAGTAGCCGAGAGCTCCCATCTTGACACAAACAACAGAGGGAGCTAACCAGGAATGGTATGGACTTCTGAAACCTCAAAGCCCGCCCACAATGACACATCTCTTCCAACAAAGCCACACCTCCTAACCCCTCTCAAACAGTTCCACCAGCTGGGACCCAAGTAGTTAAATAAATAAGCCTATGGGGGCCATCCTCATTCAAACAACCACACAGTGCCTTCTCCTGACCCTATCACCAGTGATCCAGCCTCCGAACAGTAATATTGTGTCTAGCTGGGCACAGTGTACATGTGTAATCCCTGCACTTGAGGGGCAGGCAGGCGGACCTCTGTGAGTTCAAGCCAGCCTGGTCTACATAGCAAGTTCCAGGATTGTGTCTTAAGAGGAATTCAAATGAGCAACCACATGGTGGTTCACAACCATCTGTAATGGGATCTAATGCCCTCTTCTGGTGTGTCTGAAGACAGCAACAGTGCACTGACATATATGAAATAAATAAATATTTACAAAAAAAAAATTCAAATGGGAAAATTTCCTCAAACAAAATTCTTCATTGTAAGCTTCATGTACAATATCACAGTATGTTTCACAAAAGAAGCATCATGCAACCGACATAGCGTAACTTCTATCCATCTTGTCGTTCACAGCTTTCAAAGACTTCAGCTGACCTGAGTAAAATGGCTACAATTTACCTGGTGGACGTGGACCATACTCCAGTTTACACACAGTACTTTGACATCAGTTATATTCCCTCTACCGTATTTTTCTTCAATGGGCAGCACATGAAAGTGGATTATGGGTGAGTCAGGTTGACTATACATTCTGGAAAGTTGGATTTCTCAAGGCAGCTTTGTGACTGTTGTCTCCTTATTTGATGCTCTTTATTTTTTATGGGAAACTTTAGTACAAAATGAGAGTGTTTTAACTGTGACTAAAAGATTTTAATTTCCAACTTAAATATGAAAAAAGTATAGCTTTTGAAGGGCTGACTAACCATCCTTAAGAATAGAAAGTACGGAATAGTGATATTGGCTGACCATAAGATATAAAACTTAACCAAAAGTCGGTTGCAACAAAACACCTAGTGTTCGGGAGTGGTATTTGGCATTTACGAGAGATGCATTCCTGCCAGGGAGACACATTTCTGTGTTGCCAAGTATCTTCTGCCCCTCAGAGAATTTTCAGGCATGCCTGTCAAAATAAGTCACATGATATCTTCCGTGATGTCCTCCTCTCCATCCTGTTCACACTGCAATATGAGTACCGTTGGCTGTCTCCAGGACTGTGGTTCCTCCTTACTCTGGGGGAGATGTGTCCTCGAGCGTTTGATGCTGTTGGTTTGGAGCTGCTATCCTCCTAGGGTCGGTCACTGCGGTAGCTTATTAGAACCTCCCCGCGCGGGATTCAGGACACAGTATCAAACACCTTTAAAGTGCTTCCTCTTTTAACCCAGTAATTATGTTTCCAGGAGTTTAATAGTGTGTTGAAGATGCATACTTTTCAACTCTGAGGCAGATACTAGTTGTAAAATCATATTACTGAATAGTTTGTGACATGATTCTTATTATCTTCAAAAAAGAAACAGAACACACACACAGAGAGAACTGGAAGGGTACACGTACACATCAAAAGGTGACTTCTGGCCTCACAGCTGATTTTGTTTCTCTTTTAAAATTTCTACAACCAATAGACTTGATGTTTAGAGTAATTCATAAGGTCATTCGTTAATACCCACAACTCAGACGGTCAGTGACGAGAACTTGAGAGGCTGTGGTGAGCTAATGGACTTCTTTCAGAGACACTGAGCAAACTCTGCCAGCCCCAGCACTCAGGGAGCTCGGCGTGATAGTGGTGTGGGAAGTGACGGAAAGGCAGGCTCCTTCCCACACCCAGGCTTCCATGTGAGGGGCTCAAAGCCCTGAATGCAGTCCTGTGTCCTAGACCTCGGGGAAAGGCAGTGGTCAGGCAGTATGTAGAGAGCCTCCAAGACAAGAAGGAAGGAAGAGCCCACTGCTTGCTACTGACCCTGCAAGCTTCACACACTGTGCTCACTACTGACCCTGCAAGCTTCACACACTGGAAAGCTCTGACCACGGTTATTTCCCTCTGCTGCAGGTCTCCGGATCACACTAAATTTGTAGGAAGCTTCAAAACCAAACAAGACTTCATAGATTTGATTGAAGTCATCTACCGGGGAGCGATGAGGGGAAAACTTATTGTCCAGAGTCCTATTGATCCCAAGAACATACCCAAATATGACCTTCTCTATCAAGACATTTAGCACGCTCGCTGCTCTTGAAGATGAAAGAGGCACAAGTTGAAACAGGACCTGAACCCAGAGCCTGTGTTCTGGAGTCCCTCAGTGACATGTTCATTGCCTGAGCAAAGAGCTTTCAGGTGTCTGTAATCAACAGCCCCTTTGCAGAAGCCCCATCGCTCCAAGAATGGAGATGCCTGCGTGTCCATTCCCTGAGAGCCTCGAAGCATCAAGCAGTGTCTAGGTGCGTTTATAACTTCCCTTTATCTTGACCTTTCTTTACCCTGTAAGGTCAAGCATCCTCCCAGACACTGAGAACAGCTTGCTTAGCCATGTTTGTGCACACATGCTCTCCCAATGCCTCTGTTCACTTGCCCCCTTTTGCTCCCTCCTATCCCAGCTTCTCTTGAAATAATTAATAATGAGACGCAGGTGAGTTCATTTGTTTCTTCACATACTGGCAGTAGTACCCCAGTCCACATATTTATAACTGGCAGGCCATTATTTGCCAAGAGAAAAATGTGGCTCTTCACCATCCAGCACAGTTTGAAGTAAAGGACAGAGCTCCTTTACAGCAGTGCCACCACCCCTTATTTCAGAGACTAAAGACCAAAAGGATATCAGATTGGTAAGAGGGAAATGCCTTCAGAGGTTTGAAATTCCAAGGGCTTTTGAAGAATGTGACCCAACCTCAGGAAACTTGTGTTTCTCCTAAGCCTTATAGTAGTGGTTGTCCCTGTCTCTCTGGAATTAGAGAGTAGGTACAAAGCTGGAGGGCTATGGTCAGGCAGCTTGTGACCTGCTGGGCAGCACGGGACTTGTTGCCAGCAGAGGTAGGGGTGTAGGAAGCGGGGCCCACCCTGGCATCAGCTGCTTGCTTCTAAGCTTGTCCTTTAGGGAAAAGTGAAACAGAACCTGATTCTGACAGATGGGGCACAGAAAGAAGGCTGGTTGGGTTTTCTGTGTCCTCTGCCTAAAGCTGAGAGATGCTTCAAGGGTGGGCAAAGAGCCCTTTCCCACCACCTCCTTATGATGCATGGGGCTAAGGCAGCCACCCTGGACATGTGGATGAAAAATTTGAGATTGTAAGACTCAGATCCCTAATGTTACTGAAGTCCTAGGTGAACGAAACACTTTCCTCCACATCCCTATGATGGAATGAAAGGTCTTTGTCCAACTCACTGTCAGCCTGGCCTGTCTGTCTAGTCACTCAGGTGCAAGCAAGATCTCAGAACTTGCACAGGGAAAATACTATCAGCTTTCTTCCATGTGGGGTAGGTGAGGACGGGTAGGTGAGGAGGGGCTCTGTAGTCTGGATTCATGTCTTAGATCCTATCTTGGTTACTTTCCCTTCCACAAGTACGTATTAAGCATGTGTTGTATACCCTGTCCAGTGCTAGAAACCATGCAACTATGACTCCTGGACAGAGAGAGGTCTCTGAGGGGAGAAGAGGAGGTCCTTGTATGGAAAGAGAAGCTTTGCTGGGGAGGGGAGCAGAGTATTAGAGGAAGGCCCAAAGGTCGCTTATTTTTCTATAGTAATGGCCTGCCCCTGCTGTCAGGTGGTGTGTGTGTGTGACTATGCTGTTTCACTCTCTGGCTGGTTTCTCCCTGATTCTGGAATGTAGGTCCTTGTCTCCCGTGATCCCATAGCTCCACCCTGGGGAGATACAGCAGCGACTCTGACGATGCAGTTATCTTGGAGGTAGAAGGCCGTGTGGCTCGCTATAACCCCAGAGCAGGGTGAGATCCTCCACTGTGGAAGAAGAGCCACTGAGGAAGAGGCCCCAACTCTGCCAAGTCCCAGAGCATTCCAGCCATGGGACTCTACAGAGTCTCTAGTGTTCATCCCTAATGGACAGGTAATGACCAAAGAGCCTGAGTCACTGAGCAAATCTGGGCTGAGCTGTTGGAAGGACCATTAAGCCCATAGCCTGCCTGCTTGTGCTTGTTTGGGTTTCTGGCAGATGGAAGCACAAACAGAAGCGCCTCTGTCACAACTCTCCTTGTCCCACTCTGAGCTCACACTCTTCATAGGCTTTCCTCACCCACTCCAGAGAGGTGACATCACGTGAGAAGAGCCAGAGTTTGCATTCAGACAGATCAGGATCAAGCAAGGAACACAGTGATCTCCCAGAAACCTGCCCCTTGCAAACATGATTCCCTAAGGCAGACAGTCTATAACACCCTAGGGATTTCCTGGTTTGTCAGGATGTCCCCATTTTTCTAGTAGACCATACTTCTCGGCTGCCTGGTACTATAAATGAGAATAAAAGCCACAAAGTACAGAGAGCCCAGAGATGGGTCTGAAGCACGTTTTTTATTATTGACTGAGCAATGCAAGACTGGCATCCCTCAGATTATGGGCCAACCCTTCCACTTCCCCCTCTTCCATGGCTCCCAGCCTGCCCTGCTGTGTGCAGCCTTCTAGTCAACCCTGAACTAGTTCTTGGCCATGGTTTTCTGAACCCAGTCCTTCAGGTCGGTCGCCCTCACGTACACACCATACTCAGCTACACCACAGCTCTTGTCAAAGCTGAGGATCCCAGCTGCGTACCAGGTGTCGTCCTCCATGTCATGAATGACAAAGGCACTGCCAGCATCGCCGTAGCAGGTGTCTTCCTCGTACTTGGTAAGGCCAGCACAGAAGGTATGCTCATTTAAGATAGGCTGTACCCCAACAGGACTCTTGGGGCCTTTCTTCTCAGGCACTGTACTGTTCTCATAGTGCAGCACACACCTGTCCTGGTCAGCCACAGGCAGCATGACGTACTTGAGATGTTCCGTAAATCTAAAGTTGGCATTCCGCCCCCAGCCGGACACATAGCCCATACGGCCTGGTGCTACGTAGTCTTTGGAAGGCAGGCAGATAGGCATCACTCTCTCAGTGACATGCACCTTCTCCTTGAGCTTGATTAGCCCAATGTCCACCACGGAGTGGTTAGGGTGGAGAACCACCTTCTCAATCTCCACCAGCTGGTTTTTTCCCACATAGAGTTTTAAGGTAGGAGCAATGTCCTTGGCTGATGCAGTCTCACTGTGATTCAGGAAGAGGTTTTTGGCCGTGGTCAGCAGCCACTGATCACTGATCAGTGTGGCCCCAGTAGTGAGTCCGTGGCGAGAGATCATCTTGGCCTGCCAAGGAAAGCTGCCTTTGGCATCCATAGAACCGCCGATGATGCGCTGCACCTGGTCCACAGGATGCTTGGGCTTCCCACACACTGCAGGAGGGAGGGAGGAGTGTGAGCAGCAGTCCAGAGCAAGCCCCACCTGCAGAGGCCCTGGGAGCATCAGCCACTGCTGCTTCCACTCCCAACAGAATGTGAATACTCTGCCCTTGCTTGCCACCTGCTCCTCACATTTCTGGTATTTACACATGAAGTGACTCCCCTGGCTGATAAGCTACTATATAAATATACATACCTACATCCATATGTAAACATTGTCACACACAAATTCCACAATTCTCTGAAAGTCAATGAAAGGGCTGAAAGCTGTGTGTGTATTTCATTCTTAGACAAAGATGGCCCTGCAGCAGCATTGGCAGGAACACGGATTTTATAGATGTAAAAACAGATAACCAAAACTGATAGCTGAAGTTGGGCAAAATCCTCGTCCAGACAGAAGAGAGGAGAGCTACAGAATGCAGGAGACCCAGTTATCCCCAGATCCTGCCTTAGCCCTTGTGGGCTCAGCTTATGTTATTTCCTCCCTGGCCTGCCTTCCTGGGTTTGTCCTCTTTGACCAAGGCTCTGTACGCAGGTGTTCTGCATGGAGGGCATCTCCATGGGAAGCAGCTGATTCAGCCAACCCCTTAGCCTAAATGAGCATGGCACTGAGCTCTCTGGGAGTGGTCTTGTCCCTCCTTTGCCAGCTGTGGTTCTCTCTGACCCCTGACTGGGCTCTCAGATATTCAGGCCACACAAGAGGAACATGGCCACATTTTAATCCTGTGCTCTAAGACCTCAGCACCCACCTGCCTCACATTCGGGGAGTTTCTCTCCAGCAGCTGTGTTCACCCATTGCTTCTCACTGTTCAAGGTGTACACTCCTGAAACAAAAGGAGATGAGCTCAGAGAAAATGAATCTGGCCTGGGGAGTAAAGACTTGGACAGGAAGAAGTTAGAAACTGTCAGGAATGTATGGTGCACAATGTCATAAAGACTACACTCCCAAGCAACAGGAGCCATGGAGTTGTAGCCCCGTAACAAAACAAAACAGGAAGCTGAGACAAGTTAGTTTGGTGGCAGGACCACCAACAGGAGACAGGAACTTTGTCAAATCTTATTCCCCTGGTTCCGGCAGTACTCAAGATGTTTCTGGCCAGGTACCCAGCCCCATCCATCATGGGAACATCAACGGGGCCAGGGGTGTGGATGGAGGGATGCTGATCCAGGCCTTACCATCTCCTTCGGTCCGGAGTCTGTAGAACTGTCGGCAGCGATAGCGAACCAGGTGTTCCACGTAGCCGTTGGCAATCTCGGGAGGCTTTGGGCAGCTGTCATCTGCCAAGAAAAGAAGCCAGAAAAAGGGTGTGGGTGCTCAGATGGCTCCCTATGAAAAGTCGGCAGAGACGGAACGGCCCTGAATACCAGACTCTCTTGCACCCGAGTGGAAGCTGAGGAAGGGAGGCCCTGAAGATCTAGGAGAGAAGAGGATCTGGGTCTTCCTTAATACAGTGCAGGACTGACGTGGCCAGACTGGGCCACAGCTGAGCTGGGGTTCACAGCTCCCGGGAAACCCCAGAGACTCACCTTCAATGTCCGTGGCATCATTGCCCAAGTCCACAGCAAAAAGCTGACCCCAGAGCAGGAGAGTGACAACAACTCCCAGGGCTCTGTAGAGAAGTGGCAAGAAGGAGTGGAGTTGGTCTCCTTGCACGTGTGCTTGTACACAACACACACACACTCTCCATTAGCAGATAGTAAAGGAAGAGAATGAGATGCTAAGACCAAAGAACTGCTTCCTATCCACCCTACCCAAAGCTTCAGCAAATTCCAGATGCACAGCAAGCAAGGTGTCACTGGGAATTTTATAGACACTCAGAAAGGGACCACTGTGACAGAGGAAGGAAAGCATCACCAGTGTGTGCCATCCCAGCTCTCCACACTCTGAGGCAGAGGCAGGAGGATCGGGGCTTTGACCACAGCCAGTGGTGCTACATAACAAGTGCCTGTCTCAGAAAAGCTGAGAGATGGGAGGTGAAAACAGTCTGAGCGGAGATGAGACACCGAGCGAAGTGAGCCTGGCTCTGGTGGTGATCCACAATGTCCAGCAAGGGGAAGCCTCTGCACGCATCCATTCAATACCAGGCTATGAAGACATTGTTAGGACACTGTAGCTAACTTAAAGATGATGGCTATGATTTATTTTGCTATTCTCACTTTTGGAAATTACCCATAACGAAAAGGTTGTTTTAATGTATAATTTGTCATAGTTGTTGTTGTTCTTAAGACATGGTCCCATTCTTTGCCCAGGCTTGTCACAAACTCCTGAACTCCCAGACTCACCCTGACTCAGCTTCTAGAGTCCCTGGGTGTGCACCATCACCCGTGTGTGTGTGTGTGTGTGTGTGTGTGTGTGTGTGTGTGTGTGTGTGTGTGTGTATGTGTGTGTGTATGCGTATGTGTGTGTATGTATATGTGTGTATGTGTGTGTGTATGTATATGTGTGTGTATGTATATGTGTGTGTATATGTGTATGTGTGTGTATCATATGTGGCTGTTCCTATTACTTCCTAAGTATTTGCCTTTAAAGGATTGTATATCAAAGCCAAGAATGCCAGAAGTTACCTGGAGAAAACTGCCTTCCTAACAGGATGACTGTGGCCATCATTGGTACACAGACCACACTTAAATGGTAACCAGGTTCCTGCAGATGCTAGCCAATCAGGAAGTTCTTTTGGACACTATGCTTCTAGTCTTTTTGTAACCTTCAAAATCTTTCTATTTTGATAAAAAAAAAAAAAAAAAAAAAAAAAAAGTGGGCATCTTGATGGTGTCACTAAAATGTGTGACTATTCTTTTTTTTTTTTTTTTTTTTTTTTTTTTTCCGTTAAAAGTAGGAGATCTGTTACTAGCACCGTCAGCATTGGAAGCTGCTGCATGCCTGGTTAAAACAAAGCCTTTTCATCTCAATGGGAAAGGCTCCCCTTAGAGATAGAAAGCCCCGACTGTCCCTGTCCATCTCTCACGGATACAGGAGAAAGGGCTTTAGTCACTGGCCCTTCGCTCCCTGAGGGTCTAGGCACATCCTGCCTTTGACATTTCAGCGTGAGGTCGTCACCTACAAAATTCACACTCAAACTGCATGGTCAAGTTACACGACAAAAATCTCATACTGCTTTAGGTAAGCTTACAGTCCTGTGTTACGCTGCACTCACAGCTGTCCTCAGCTGCATGCGGCCTGCAGGCTGCGGGCTTAACGCGCACAGAACGTTAGCCCATCTGCCCGGCTCCTGCATCCCATTTTCTCACCTCTCCCATAGACTTCTATGCTGTGTGCGCAAGGTGGGGAGTATGGACTGTGGACTCACCTCATCGTGGCCTCTCTCGCCTCTCTCTGGAAGGCTGCACGGTGCTGACTCCTGCCCAGCCTTTTTATGCTTTGGGGATTTACCCCACCTCCTCTTCCATTTCTGGGTTTGCACAATGTCGGCCTTGCTAAGGTCACTGGCTGTTCCCGGAACCAAACCACAAAGCAAACCTCTGTCAAAAGCTAAGCTCTTGCTTCATACTTGGCTCTCCTTGCGGTATTAGGTTTAAATCATGAAGAAATCTAGCAACTCCATGACCCCTCCCTCCCACCACAGTGGCGGATAGTCCCCAGAGGGTGGGATGGAGAACAAGGGCTGTTAATCTGACACTTAATTGGGAGAGGGTGTTAATTGGGAGAGGGTGTTGGTTAGACCTTTTTTTTTCACAACCTTGTGACTCAGCCCTAGCTAGGACTTTTTTAACCATGCTACCTAAGTATGGCCATCTCCTAAGTGTGGAGAGCTTTGGAGCGTGCTATCAGCAGACTGGGTTTATTGGGTCTTGGTCCATTGCTCTTTAATCTCAGAGTGACTATAGCTATTGTGTAGACTGACATGGGACCCCTTGTACTGGCTCTTTTCTCTGGAGTTTTCAGTGCTGAGAAAGGTTTATCTGGAATCGTTTCAAATCCAGTGTAAACATTCCTGCGATCTCATTCAGAGAGCAGTAAACAGAAATCGGTTCCATTTCACAGTTGCCCCACCCCCACCCCCGTGAGGACATCTTCCTGTTGCTAAACGTGTTCCTGCTTGAAATCAGTGAAATGAGCCTGCTGTGTCTCCTCTGATTGTGCTTAGTGGAAAATCACACCACATAGTTAATGTAGACACAGCAAACTCAATGGCAGGACTTTGTGTAGCTTCCCAGTCCAGTGGCTAGTCCAAATGGGCAGCTGAAAAAAATCAATGTTTCAGTCAAATACCTGTTCTGGTATGCTGTTCACTCAAATGTAGCAACTCAATCTAAATGGCTTCACTCGTTTTTAAAAAAAAAAAAAAATTGTTTTTAAGTTAGATCCTATCACAGAGTCACTTGGGTTGTTCATAGTGGCGTTGGTGCAGTACCAGATCAACTGGGAAGAGCCCAGATCCCTACCAACAGGAGACTGGTGACTAATGTGCGGTGTGGTCTCTCGACGGTATTGTACGGCCATGCAGACACTCAGACAGCAGAGAACAGGGATGATCTTACAACTCTGAAAAGAAAGGACGAAGTAGCAGAGAGTGCAGCGGGAAGGTCGCTGCTCTTCCAGAGCTCAAAGCCAAGCACAGTTTGTTAAAGGACACCCAACTCACAAACAGCATCAAGACAATGAAAAGACAGGGCTGGAGCTATGGGTCGGGGATAAGAGCACTTGCTGCTCTTCCAGAGGACCTTGGTTCAGTTCCCAGCATCAGATAGCTCACAAGAGCTTGTGATTGCAGCTTCAGGGCATCCAGTGCCTCTGAACTCAGATGCAAGACACAGAAACACACACACCTATATGTCATGTAGAAACAATAAAAGTAAAAAGAAGATGCAAAATCCACAGAAAAGGAGAAAATGTTTGCAGATGCTCTATCTGATAAAGGCTTAATATCCAAAACATGTGAAGGTCTCCTACAGCAAAATAACAAAAAGACAAATAATGCAGTTAAAACATGGGCAAAAGATCACAGCATTCGGGAGGCAGGGGCCCAGGCTGTAGAGCAGGAGCCTGGCTGGGCAAAATAGGGCAAACATAAATGAGGAATTTGAACAGATAATCCTTTAAAAGACACGCATACAGCCAAAGAACACATGGAAAGATGCTCAAGTAGATTAAAGAAGTCACCTAACATCTCCTTCTGGTGTACATACACACTTGTACATGACACATGTGTGTGCATACACATGCACACCTGTACACACATATACTCACATGCACGAATGCTCACACTCATACTGGTACACACACATATAACACATGTTCACACACATACACATGTGTACACAACCATACACAAAAGTAAAACCATGGAAGAAAGTTTACTCGGGAGCATTGAAACATCTTATTATCAAAATGCTATAATCGGGAGAAGACCGAGCTGATCCAGAAGGCCAAGCTGGCCGAGCAGGCCGAGCGCTACGACGACATGGCCACCTGCATGAAAGCCGTGACAGAGCAGGGCGCCGAGCTGTCCAACGAGGAGCGCAACCTGCTGTCGATGGCCTACAAAAACGTGGTTGGGGGCCGCAGGTCCGCCTGGAGGGTCATCTCGAGCATTGAGCAGAAGACCGACACCTCCGACAAGAAGTTGCAGCTGATCAAGGACTATCGGGAGAAAGTGGAGTCTGAGCTGAGGTCCATCTGCACCACGGTCCTGGAGTTGTTGGATAAGTATTTAATAGCCAATGCAACTAATCCAGAGAGTAAGGTCTTCTATCTGAAAATGAAAGGAGATTATTTCTGGTATCTTGCTGAAGTAGCTTGTGGCGATGATCGAAAACAAACGATAGAGAATTCCCAAGGAGCCTACCAAGAGGCATTTGATATAAGCAAGAAAGAGATGCAACCTACACATCCAATCCGCCTGGGGCTGGCTCTTAACTTTTCTGTATTTTACTATGAGATCCTTAATAATCCAGAGCTTGCCTGCACACTGGCTAAAACGGCTTTTGATGAGGCCATCGCAGAGCTTGATACACTGAACGAAGACTCCTACAAAGACAGCACCCTCATCATGCAGTTGCTTAGAGACAACTTAACATTGTGGACATCAGACAGTGCAGGAGAAGAATGTGGTGCAGGAGAAGAACGTGATGCAGCGGAGGGGGCCGAGAACTAAAGGCATCCAGGGCACCAACCTCCTTCCCCTCAAGAAAACCTTGTTACATCTCCATTCCTTATTCCACGTGGATTTCCTCTAGCAAGGAAGCCCATTCATGTGTATGGGATCAACTGTTTATAGTCTTTTCACACTGCAGCTTTGGGAAAACTCCATCCCTTGGTTTGTGT
>CM052707.1:38406454-38446216 GCA_028551405.1 Uromys caudimaculatus
AGAACAGCAGTGGACCGCTGCGAGCATCTGTCAATAGAACAGCAGTGGACTGCTGCAAGCATCTGTCAATAGAACAGCAGTGGACTGCTGCAAGCGTCTGTTAATAGGACAGCAGTGGACCGCTGCAAGCATCTGTCAATAGGCCATCCTAGTAGGAGCCTGGAAGATGGTGGTGCTGGTATAGATACTGAAGGCCTAGCTCCTGAGGTTTCAAAGGGAACAAGGACTTTATTAGCAGCTGGGCCAGAGGCTGTTCATGCGATATTTTGCAAAGAATCTGACTTCCTTCTGCCAAAGCCCTAGGAACTTGCTTGAAGCTAAATTTAAAAGTAACTGACTAGCTGGGTGTGGCAGCACATGCTTTTAATCCATTCACTCAGAAGGCAGAGAGAGGTAGGTGGATGATCTCTGTGAGTTCGAAACCAACCTGGTCTACATAGAGAGTACCAGGACTTTGAGGCAGTTTTTTGAGTTATAGCAACACTCTCTTGCTCTTGCCCTTTAACCTATTTCTTATGGGGAAAGGCAGACTCTAATGAAAATTGGGACAGAACTCACCTTTTTCCATCTCTGCTGGTCTGTCCTTGCTGGAAGGGGTTGGCTTGAGGGCTGTGTGTAGCTTGGCAGCCAACATCTTGAAAATTCCTCACTTATGCAATGTTTGGATTGATGATTTTTGGGAGGAGGTTAATATTTTGGAGAAGTTTATCTAAATGCTTGAAACTTTGGTACATATGGTACAAACGTTGGCAAGTTTGTCTGCCAGCAGCCCAGCTTTTGAGAACGAAATTGCAGAACCTGTGTTCCCAACAAGGCAGTGCCTCGTAGTCCCTGGAGCTGATTGCAGTGTTCTAGAAAAGGGTGTCATAACGGGAGTGCCTGTTTAATTTGTTTATTGAGACAAGTTGCAATTTTGAGCAACGTGCTCTGGGTTCCCGAACTCCTCTTTGGATCCTGCTGGAGAACCATGTGTACTCCAGGAAAACATGGGTTTCTCTGCCCGTGCTACACATGAGCATGTTGGCATTTGCTTATTCTCTGCCCTCAGTGTCTCCAGCAATGCCAGCACACAACTCGGCTCTGTTTGCTGAACAACATGGAGGGTAAACAGAACCTCTGCCCTCAAAGTTTGTGGAGGGAGCAGAAATTATGTGAAACATGACCAAGTGCTACCTGCTCTCTGCCTACAAGACTGAAGGGCTGGTCCTTCCAGAGCCACCCTACCAAGCCCCTTACAGAAGTGACAGGCCACATGCGAGGATCCTTACCCTGGGCCAGGCAGTTTTCTGCATGGATTCTGAGCACCTAAGATTGGATTCCTCAACATCACTGAAGCAGGAGGTCCTACCATCATTTAACAAGCCTGTCTTTACAACTGAGACCCAGGACTAGGAGTTTGCTCAAAGTAACAAAGTTAATAAGAAATAGTAAGCGGAGAGACAGGTCTGAGATACAGGCCAAGCCCACAATCACCCAGGGGTCCTGATCTATATGCTGACCTTCTCTGGATTAGGGCTCCTTCACAGCACTGCCTCTAGTTCCCACCACAGTCACCTCTAAGAGTCAGCAGGCAACAAACTCTTTAATCCTCGGTTAAGGCATGGTTTACCCAGAAGGACACTGGCCAGGCTGACGTCATCCCTCAGGAGCTATGGGGGTCTTAAGAAATCTATATATCAGATTAAAACTGTCAACGTGGCAGGGACACCCAGCAAAGTGGAAGGAAGGTCCTAAGACTCTGTCCCCCCAAAGCTGGGAAAGCCAGCGCTTTTCAGAAAGTGAGGCTCTGTCCCAGCTGGGGCTTCTCAGGGGACATCCAAGGACACTGGCAGAAAGGCAGTAAGGTGCTAGCACAGAACATATAGGCCACGGCTGGGAAGTACATTATTAGGCAATAGCTCAAGGAAATGGCCTCATTGCAGTCAGGCAACAGGATCTCTGAGTGCCAACCGGACCCTGGGAGGGCCACCCAGCCCAATCTCTTGACAGATATCTCTAGCGGGGGGTGGAATTAAAATAGAATTGAACTTTTGAACAGTCAGTCCAAAGAGTCAGGCACCACAGATAGCTGGCAGCCCAGAAGTGGCTCCTCCCACTGTAGAGCTCAGCTCCTCCTGCCGTGGTGTGCAAGCCATAGGTCCACTGCCTCCACCCACCCTACACCCACGCCAGTGTGACCTCCCAGAGACTAAGAGCAGCAACGCGTGGTTATCTGCATCCCCAACACATAGCCCAGCCACTGATAAGCAGGCTCTTAACCAGAGAAGAATGTCAGAGCACAGCTCAACTCCATTTATGTATACATTTGTGTTTGTTTTTAATGGTTAGAGACTCACATAAAATTGAAATTCTGGGGCCGGAGCAAACGGGGCCGGAGAGAAAAGAAAGTGTCTGAAGACAGCTACAGTGTACTTACATATCATAAATAAATCTTTTTTAAAAATGAAATTCTGATCTCACCAGTCTGATATATTTTGGATTCTAAGACTCAGGATCCACACCAGACTGTTAAGATCAGACTAAAGGGAGGCAGAGGCAGGCAGATCTCTATAAGTTCGAGACCAGTCTGGTTTACATAGTTTCATAGTTTCTCACCTAAGCCTACATAGTGAGATCCTGTCTCAAAAAACAAAAACTAGCTGGGCAGTGGTGGCGCACGCCTTTAATCCCAGCACTTGGGAGGCAGAGGCATGTGGATTTCTGAGTTCGAGGCCAGTCTGGTCTACAGAGTGAGTTCCATACAGCCAGGGCTACACAGAGAAACCCTGTCTTTGAAAAACCAAAAGTCAGAGGAGGAGGCAGAGGAAGAAAAGAGGAGGAGGAAGAGAAGGAAGAAGAAGAAAAGGAGGAAGAAGAGAAGGAAGAGAAGGAGGAGGAAGAGGAGGAGGAGGGAAAAAGAAGAAGAGCAATAACAAAACCAGCCTCCACATCCAGAGTAACTGAAATTGCCAGGGCCAGGGCACTGCCCAGGGACTGTCTGGGGCAGGAGGAGCCAGTTCTGATCCTTTGAACAGTCTTGCTCCTGGACCTAAGCCAACAGGTTGATAGGACCACAGGTGGAACAGCCACTCAGCCCTCTCTCCCCTTTTATTTCCTGTAGGGTACTCTCCAGCTGGGTTTTTCCATACCCACAATCCCCCTCCTGGACATCTGAGGAGTGTGAGTGGCTAAGTTCCCTCCCACTCCTGAAGGTCCAGCCCTCCTGAGAGCTGACCCTGGTGTCAGTTCCCAGGTCCCTGCTGAAAGGTTGCTTTTGAGTGTCATTTCCCGGCCTATCACAGCTCAGCTAGGTGCCATGTCAGGTCATTCCCACTAGGCTCCTGCAGGGACACCTCTCAGCCAAGTCTCCTGGTATCCAGGTGCACTGGCTTTATTTCCCACCCATCTAGCCACAAGGGTTCTTACAGGAATGTCACCTGACTGCCAAGACTAACTCAACATAATAGAAGTCAAGACTAGGCGGTCAGTGATCCCTTGGCTCCCACTGGATTCTCTGGTGCACTGACCAAGATCCATACCTGGAGGGAAAGGAGCCTGAAGCATCTCTCAGCAGAAAGCAAATAACATCTCTTCGAGGCTGATGCAAGGTTATGAGAGACCTCAACCCCTCTCCTTACTACCTGGGGTTAAGTTTGGCTGTGTATGAAGAGGTGAGGAAGTAGACAGAGCTCCTACTGACAGTTTCATGAAGTTCTTTCTGCCTCTGCCACTGTCATCTCTCGAAGGTGACCCTGATCCCCAGGGCTAAAGTAGATGCCAGAGCTCCAGCCACCACACTAAGGTTTTAGCAAGAGACCTCCCAGAAAGACCACCCAGTGCCTTCACACTGGATAGAAGGGTCATATGACCAAAGATAGATCAGAGATCAGGAAATGAGTCTTCGATCCAGGAATCCAGAATGTAGAACTGACTACAGGACAGCTAACCTCTGTCCAGGGTTACTACTCAAGACTAAAGGAGACTAGAGAGCTGAGGAAGGAGTGTGGGGCCAGTAGGCGGCACTTGAAAATGCTCGCATGTTAGAGGATTTCTTTTCTTAAATACACTTATTGATTAATGGCCACTTAGGAATACATACTTATTCTTAAATAGTTCAAGTTATTAAGTGCTTAGAAATAAATCAAAATACAGTATATGTGATGGTTTGAATATGCTTGGGCCAGGGAGTGGCACTATTTGGAGGTGTGGCCTTGTTGGAGTAGATGTGACCTGGTTGGAGTAGGTGTGTCACTGTGGGCATGGGCTTTAAGACCCTACTCCTAGCTGCCTGGAAATCAGTATTCTGCTAGAAGCCTTCAGATGAAGATGTAGAACTCTCAGCTCCTCCTGACCTATGCCTTCCTGGATGTTGCCATGTTCCTACCTTGATGATAATGAACTGAACTTCTGAATCTGTAAGCCAGCCCCAATTAAATGTTGTCCTTATAAGACATATAAGTCATGGTGTCTGTTCACAGCAGTAAAACCCTAACTAAGACAGTATATAAACAGGTTAAAAGAGATCTACAGAGCAAACACACACAGGAATAGACAGAATTCCCAAGTCTAGATTGGAGATATGGGTATTATCCTATTTGTTTAGATTTCCTGCATGTTTAAAATTTCTTACTAAGCAGGGGTGGCCATTCTACATTGGTTTTGGCTGTCCCCAGGCTCTCTCATGTGAGGCTGAAAGGCTCCTGGTGAGAAGCAGGGGCTCTGGACTAGTCAATGCAAAGGGCAGTGAGATGGATCCCTACATTCCTACCCATGGTGCATTGCAAGGCTGCTGGGTGTGAGAGAGAACATTGCACAGGGGACCTCAGATTCTCTAAGAGTTCCCCCTCTACTCAGATGCAGCAAGTGGGAGGAGCCTGTCACCTGTTAGAATGGCATCATGAATGTAAGACATCTCACCAAGAGTCTGTGGTCACCCAGGACACTCATGTGTAGAGTGGACTGTCTACTGGACTTGGAGAATTAGAAGTCATCCTCCATCATCTACTCATGTCACTGTAGAACAGTCAGTTCACATCCATCGGGACAGTAGGAATGACCCCCTGCCTAACAGGGCTGTCCGAGGACTCAGGAGATCATGTGTATTTGTCTGTCAGTGTCCAAGCTGAAGAGGAAGGTGACGCTGCCTGTCTCATTGAGACTGCTTGGAGTGTGTGTGTGGGGGGGGGGGAGGTATTTGGCAGATAAAGGGAAGGGAAATAAGAAGACAGTGAGAGAGGGTGCAAGGGAGGTGTAACAGTAGGCACGGGGCTGGGCTGTTTGCAGAGTGCTTGCCTAGTGCACAGGGGCCCCTGGGTTGGATCCCTAGAGTATGGTGGTGCACACTGTAATCCCAGGAAATGGAAGCAGGACAATCAGAAGATCAAGGGCATCCTCAGCTGCCTATTGAGTCTGAGGGCAGCCTGACCTACATGAGACCTTCTCAAACGTATATACATGTACCTATGTAGGGAAATATGATACTCATTGTCTATACTAACAACAGCAAGGTAATGAGAATAATGAAGAAAGCCACCAACTCCTTAATGTCCATCTCACCAGAAATAAAAACTAGAGCTGGGTGTGGTGGCACATGCCTGTCACTTCAGCCCTTGAGGTGTAGGTAGGAGGACTGTAACTTCAGGGCCAGCCTGGGCTACCTAAAAAGTGTCAAATCAGCCTTGGCTATACAAGAACCTGTGTGCATATGGTAACTAATTCCCTCCCTTGAATGGTGGCTTGTTTTTAACTACAGTTGCCAGATAGAATATGAGATGCCCAGTTAAGTGAGAATTTCAGATAACAAGCCTTGAACTTCTCGATAATACATGTAGTATCACAGACCAACATAAAAGTCTATCTGCCCTTCATATTTGATTATGCATCCTGTTAATTAGGGCTAAAACTGTCAACCCTGCTCAGTGGCTCAGTAACAGTCTCAGCCTGAATCATAGAAGATACCCAAAACTTTGGTCTGCTCTCTTGTAGACTGCCACTCTGGAGAAGCCAGATATAGTATTGTAAAGACACTACCAACAAGCTTTGAAGAAATCTCCTATACTTCCTGCTTGAGGTTAGCACCATCTCCCCAATCAGGTGAGGAAGTACCTTTTGTTTGAAGAAATCTCCCATACTTCCTGCTGGAGGCCAGCACCATCTCCCCTGTCAGGTGAAGAAGTACCTTTTGTTGTGTGTGTTTGTTAAGCAGTTGTAACTTGGTAGCAGAGCACTTGCCTAGCAAGCTCGAGGCCCTAGGGTTGATCCCAAGTACTGCAAAAAAAAAAAAGAAAATGTAAGTAATGAGACTTAGTTGGAAGTCCATCTCTCCAGTATGCATGTGTGTGCATGCTCTTTGAATGTGTGTGGAGGCCAGAGAACAACTTTGAAGTTGTTCCTCAGACACTATCTGGGAAGAGGTCAGCTCATGAGCTTTGGGAAATTCCACCAGGGCCCCGAGCACATGGGCACCCCTCCCCTCCTGGAAGAAACAGGTTAGAGAGCATGTAGGCTGGAAGGGAGGGGCTGATTAAGCCCCAGCTACCTCATTCCCTAAAGACCAATCAGTTTAAAAATCACACTGTTCTGCCAATCACATTGTGCCTAATGGCTGCTGCTCTAAAAACTATAAAAGCTGGCTGAACTGACTGCACGTGGTCATTCTCTTCCTCCTTGGTGTGCAGGACGACCCCAGCATGCTGGAAAAATAAATTCCTCTTGCATTTTGCATCGATCCCCGACTCCATGGTGTTCACTCAGGGTATCTGGTAAGCTAAGGCTCCCCAGTGTCTTACATGTGCTTTTCTTATTTTCAGGCAGTTTCACACTGGCCTGGAACTCTCCAAGAAGGCTAGGCTGTGTGGTCAGTGAGCCCCAGAGACCTGCTTGTCTCTGCTCCCCCAGTTCTAGGAGTACCAAACACAACATGACACCCAGCTGATTTCTTAACCTAGGTTCCAAGGATCAACTCTGGTCCTCACACTTTTAACTTGGGGCCTGACTCTTCTGGACTTGTGCTGTGAGGAAGTTATTTAATTCCTCAAAAGCCTTGCCCCCTCTTCCTCTGGCATACTAATACAAGACTTCTATGATGAGTGATCTTAGAAATAGCAGCTAACGTTTCTTCGTTTGGGATATAATGAGCGATGTTCTAAGGACTCCATTTGAGGCAGGTACTGTCCTTACCCCCCTTTTTACACATTTGGAAACGGAGACACACAAACTCTGAAGATGTCTATAGCCGATAAGAACATAATATTAGCCTGGCACATTGTGGGCATCTTTTTTTTTTTTTTTTTTTTTTTTTTTTTTTTTTTTTTTTTTTTTTTTTTTTTTTGGTTTTTTTGAGACAGGGTTTCTCTGTGTAGCCCTAGCTGTCCTGGAACTGACTCTGTAGACCAGGCTGGCCTCGAACTCAGAAATCCGCCTGCCTCTGCCACCCAAATGCTGGGATTAAAGGCGTGTGCCACCACTGCCTGGCCGTGGGCATCTTTTAAAAGTTGCTCAGGTACCTTTAATCCAAAGCAGACAGACAGAGGAACAGAGCTGTAGTGATCTGAAGTAACTCTTCCCAGGCCAGCTCATCGACACTTCCTGCCCCCTACCTCAGTGACACAGTGAGTCAGCTGGGGACCTCCTGCCCCAGCTGGGGTGAGCCCTTCTAATGTATCTATTAGCACCCTCTAGGCAGACCTAGACTGGAAACCTAAATTTGCATCTGGCCCATAAACCAGTTCCAGTGATTAGCTCATCAGCTTATACTATACAAAGTGGAGATGCCACATCACATGTGAAGATTTCAGCCTTCTCTTACCAAGTCAGAAGGCTGGGCGGAAGGCCCAGAGCTAGAGGGCAAGGCCCTCTTCTAGCAGAGCCTCTTGCTGACCACCCTCTCCACTAAGAGCAGAGCCCAAAGAGCTCACACTTGATAGCCCTGTCATGAGGCCCAGGATGTCACCACCAGTGACCTGCTGAGCTTTCCAGATTAGATCCCCAAACTGCTACACACCCTGTCCACCTCCTACTTTTCTATGTGGATGGTATCTTCTCCTGTTCAGGTCTTTATGGGCAACTGGACAAAAAAGTACTGGTCACAGAACCCACCTCAGAAGCAGATCATCAGGAAAATCAATGTGTGAGCCAGCTGACTTTCTCCAAGTGTAAAACACACCAGGGCTGACCAGTCATGACAGAGTCAGCACTAATTCCACTTAACTCCCAAGCAGGGCCCAGGAGCGTGGACGAGGATGGCCACGGGGGCTCTAGGAGACATCAGATACTAGAAATCATCAAGTGATCACAGACGAGCACTGGCTACGTACATCTTACGGACAGCCAGCCAGACTTACAGGAGGCAACATCGCCATCTTAGCACAGTGAGGAACCGCAGACTGTCTTGTGTTACTGGGTGGAATGCTGAACAGCTGTCAGCACAGACTACCCACAGCACAGTGGACACATCTGTGGATGTGCACAGGGCAGTCTGTAGACCTTCTGCAAACAGAAATCACTTCTGCAGAAATAGGAACTTTTACAAATTTGAGAATACTGTTTTAATCTTTGAAAATAATGCATAGCGTGCTATCTAGTTTTTAGGTCAACTTGACACAGGCCAGAGTCATCAGAGGGGGGCCTCAGCCGAGCAGATGCCCCATCCACATGGCCTGTGGGCAAGCCTGTGACAGCCTTTCTTGACTGGTGATTGATCTGGGAGGGCTCAGATCACTGTGGGTGATGCTGCCCTTGGGAGAACAGGCTGAGCAAGCCATGAGCAAGCGAGTAGACAGCACTCCTCCATGGCCTCTGCATCGATTCCTGTCCTGCTTGAGACCTTGCTTGCCCTGACTTCTCTTAGTGATGGAGTATGACCCAGATCAAATAAACCCTTTCCTCCCCGAGTTGCTTCTGATGACAGTGTTTTATCACAGCAATAAAAACCCTAACTAAGAGTAGTGATTTAGAAATGTAAGCAGTTAAGTGTGTTTGAGAAGCATGCCGAGGCACTCATGGGGAAAGCCATGATGACACTGTCTGTGAGAGGTTTCAGCCAGTTGCCGGGTGTGGTGGCACATGCTGCCGTGAGCTCCGGGTCAGCCTGGTCTACAAAGCAAGTTCCAGGACAGCCAAGGTTGTTACACAAAAAAAAGTCTCGAAAGAAAAAGAAAGTCTTAGCAGTAACGGTATATGCTAGCTAGCATATATGCTAGCTAGCGTTGCTCTATGCATATGTGTTTATATGCAGAGAAAGAGAGGGATAGGAAGCCACTTGACAAACTGTGACCCCTGGTGGATCAGAATGAAGGACACTGGCCATTCCTGCGACTCTTGACTATATTTGAAATAGTCTCAAAGTCAGAAATTTAAAATAACAAGCCAAGGTCAACTGAAAGGCAGAATCCTGGGGAGCCCCCTACAGACCAAAGACTGGAGGCTCAGGAGGACATTCAGAATCTGGGCAGAGACTTGGTCCCCAAGAAGGGATGAGATTTAAAACAGGTTTAAATGGCTTTATTTTCTCCATGATTTTTCTCCCAAGAAGCCAATGTCTTTATGATACTGAGCAACTCCAGGATTTAGATGTAGAGAGTGGCAGTGGGAGTTATGGTCTCATCACGTGATTAGAAAACTCCTTCACTGGCCAGTGATGCCCACGGCTGGCCTGTGCAGTTCATCCAGGCCACAGTTCACGGCTTGAGACAGCTCTTCCTCTCACCATACAGTCATGCAGCTTGCTTGAGTTGGTAGGCACCTTCTGGATAGGGCTTCAGGCAGGTACCATCACCTCCGATGATCTGCTCCAATGGCATCTGTGACTGTGTTAAAACCCCGTTCTCTGGAAAGAAAAGCAGCACTCTGTTACTACAAGGAGCCCATGCTCACCATGAGCACACTGCCTCCTACACCATCCCACCCAAAAACCTCGTGACCTCTACTCTACCCTCACGGAGGCAGCTGCACAAATGTCCACCCAGGTTGTCTGTGCAGGAAGGGAAATCACTTTATATCCTGCAGCTCCGGGACACCGAGTCAATGTTAATTCTTTACCTGCTTTGTTCTGCTAGGACCCTCCATCCCCAGGGCCTGGGAAAGCGGCAAGCCTTGCCTGGTAACCAGCAGCAAGGTAACCAGCACTGCCTCAGAATCACTCTGAATCCTCTTGGCACTGCTGGTCCTTGGTCAAAGGTGCAGCCAAGAAATCTTCCCACCCTGCCATCAGCCTTTCCCTCCAGCCCTCTGGAGCTGCACCACAGACCAATGAATTTAATCTGTCTGACCAACTTCCCTGTCTCAAGCTGCATCCAGCCCCACTCACTTTAGAAGTGCCTCCAGCTCACGCTTGACCCTGGCCACGACTGGTGGCCCCAGGAAGGTGAGGGCCGTGTACAGCTGCACCAGGGAGGCCCCTGCCTGGATCTTCTCCAAGGCGTCCTGTCCACTACTCACACCACCAACTCCGATAATGGGAACCCTGCCTGCAGAGAACACATAGCAACACCAGGAAGGAAGGCGTGAGGACCTGGCTGTCCATCAGACCACAGCCCCCAGTCCCAGAGGATGCGGGAAGAACCCGGGCTCCGCACATGTCCAAAGCCACCTTGCCTTGGGTGAGGGCATACATCTCCCGGATGGTCTGGGTCGACAGATCTCGGAGTGGCTTCCCACTCAGTCCTCCTGTCTCAGAGCGCAGAGCGCCCTGGAGGCCAATAGGGCGACTCACTGTCGTGTTTGTGATAATCAGTCCATCGATACCCAGCTACAGTGTGAGACAGAGAAACAGCCTTAAGCCATGGACCTGAAGGACTCAAAGAAACCAAGACTCTCACAGGCCTCACCTACATCTTGACAGAAGAAGCTATCAGAATGAGCCTCTCAATGTGACACAGCAGCTGTCTCACACTGAGCCCATCATAGTGCCTAAGCAGAGTTGGACCCTTAGAGCAAGCTGTCTGGGAGAATCAATCGTATCTGAGCCCTCAGGCAGTACGAAGGAGAACCAGGATTAAGTCCAGAACTGCTGGGCCCATGTGTTTGCACTTCCCTCCTTAGAGGCCTGGTGCTCAGACTAGCTGGAGAGGGAACGGCCAGTGTTCTAGTCCCAGCTGATACTGCCAGAAAGGCTAGCACACCTTTCTGGAGGAATGTAGATCAGGGACAAGAAAAAGACTCATCAAACGTGTTTTCAAACTCACTGCCACCAAATGAACTATTCAATGACAGACAGACAGACAGCCTTCCACATCATAGAAAGGAAGTCACCAACCAGGCCACTCTAGGTTATTCCAGCAGGCAATGAACAATGAAGGCTGCCCCTGCCCTGCCCTGCCCTGCCCCACACCTCTCTTGCCACACTGGCAATGTCCTCCTTGTCCTGGGCCGTTAGGTCCGGGGCGATCTTCACCAGCACTGCTGGCTTCCGTGTTCCCTTCAAGGCGTCCCTCTCCTGCAGCACCTAGGTTGACAAGCCAAAGATGGGGACCTCAGAGCACAGCCTAGCAGTGCAGATTAGTATTTTACATACAGTCAACTAAAGCACCAGCAATCATCTCAAGGAGAGGCGTGCCTGCTCCGCTGACCTGTGGTCTCATAGCAGATAACTGCCTATTGCCTAGGAATGGCGATGTGAGAGATCAGAGAGTGCTCGGGGAAAGTATGGTGTGGGTTTCTAGGCCAAGTGTGGAGAACAGCTTCTCTTTAGTGGTCCTGAAAAGGAATGAGGAGGCTAGGCTGGGGAAAGGAGCATGTGGTGGTGTAATGACACACCTTGGACAGCAGGCGGCGCAGCTCAGTCTTTCCCTGTAGGCTCCTCAGACCAGCAGTGTTGGGACTGGACACATTTACCACCAGGTAGTCAGCCAGGGGGCCCAGGATTCGCACACCCTCTGCATAGTCTGCAGCAGCATCCACCGAGGTCTTATTCTTCCCCAGGTTTATTCCCAGAGGCAGCCCATCTGTAAATACCAAGTTTGTCCTCACAGTTTCCCAGGCAACATTTTAAGTACAGGTTGGAAGTCCCCAAACCTTCTTGAACCAGATGACAAAGATGGCAAACCACTCATGCTTGATGACTGAGAACTAGCTTATCAACTCTGGTTATCGGGTGTGTGAGCACACTGAGCCTTTCTCCTTAAATGGAGAAATTAGAAGGCCTAAATACTAGAAAACAGCAGAAAAACTATAGGAAGCTAGGCACAGTGGGCACTTGTAATCTCAGTTCTTAGGAGGTGTAGGCACGAAAATCAGGAGTTCAAGGCCATCCTCAGCAACATAGTGAGTTCAAAGCCATCCTGGGCTACATGAGACCCAGTCTCAAACAAACAAATAATGTAGGGCCATGGAGATACCATCTGGTGTTAGAGCACATGCTTAGCTTACACACGGCCCCTAACATCAAGCCTCAAAACGAAAAAGTAGCTTCAGAAACTTAGTAGGGCCCCATTCCCAGCAGATCCCACAGCTCTCCCCCATTCTCCCTCCTTCCCCCATCCCTTCAGCCCCAGGAGGCACTGGAAACCTTCCAACCCCCACTAGACAGAGGATCAGGTACGCGGTCTTCACTCTCCCTCCTGTCCTCCAATCCCAACCCCCCAATTACCCCCAGCTTTGTGGCCTCTCCTTCCTCTCTGTCCCCACCCCCACAGACCCCAGGAGTACACAGCTCTCCAGGCTCCGGGGGACCCTCTCAGCACCACCACTTCCTAGCTCATGCTCCCAACACCTAGAAACCCTTTAGCCCAGGGCTCCCAGCAGCCACACTGGCAGACTCAGAAACATTCCCTACCGGGCAACCCACAGCCACCACACTCTCCTAGGGGGCCACAGAAACCAAGGAACGGAACACCAGCCCAACAAAGGCAAGAGCAGAGATCAGCACCTAGTAATACAGTCATCTCAAACCCAGATGCCAGCATGAAAACACAGTAACAGCCAGGATGACGTCTCCTCTAGAGCCCAGCAACCATACTAGTCTAGGCCCTGAGAAATGCAATATAGGGGAGCACAGCACTTCAGACACACAGCACTGCAGGCACACACAGCACTGCAGGTACACACAGCACTGCAGACACACAGCACTGCAGACACACAGCACTACAGACACACACAGCACTGCAAACACACAGCACTGCAGGCACACACAGCACTGCAGGCACACACAGCACTGCAGACACACACAGCACTACAGACACACAGCACTGCAGACACACAGCACTGCAGGCACACAGCACTGCAGGCACACAGCACTGCAGGCACACAGCACTGCAGGCACACAGCACTGCAGGCACACACAGCACTGCAGGCACACACAGCACTGCAGGTACACACAGCACTGCAGGCACACAGCACTGCAGACACACACAGCACTGCAAACACACAGCACTGCAGGCACACACAGCACTACAGGCACACACAGCACTGCAGACACACACAGCACTGCAGGCACACACAGCACTGCAGACACACAGCACTGCAGGCACACACAGCACTGCAGACACACAGCACTGCAGGCACACACAGCACTGCAGATACACAGCACTACAGACACACACAGCACTGCAGGCACACGCAGCACTGCAGACACACACAGCACTACAGACACACAGCACTGCAGGCACACGCAGCACTGCAGACACACAGCCCTGCAGGCACACACAGCACTGCAGACACACAGCCCTGCAGGCACACACAGCACTGCAGACACACAGCACTGCAGGCACACACAGCACTGCAGACACACAGCCCTGCAGGCACACACAGCACTGCAGGCACACACAGCACTGCAGACACACAGCACTGCAGACACACAGCACTGCAGGCACACACAGCACTGCAGGCACACACAGCACTGCAGACACACAGCACTGCAGACACACAGCACTGCAGGCACACACAGCACTGTAGGCATTAAAAAGAAATGGAAGGCAGGAGGCAGAAGAGGAAACACCATGAAGATCAGATTAAGACCTTCAAGGTTCTGCAGAGCTGGCAGGATCTGGTTCTGCCAAAGCCAGGAGGGTTTAAACCCTGTCGTTTCCTGCAACCCCCATCAACTTGCCAAACACCTCGGACCCTTCTCCCTTAGCTCCTCAAATAACTGCAGAAGTCCTTGGCTTCCTCATCACATTACAAGGACATCAAATGATACTAAGATCTCCTGAAAGGCATTCCAGAGGCAAAGGAGAAAAGCGTCCATGGATTACAGAAGACACTAGGGGAGCCGTGGGCAGGCTGCCACCAGCCAGGACTTTCACCTCAAAATGCACCTCAGGGAACAAAGCAGACCACAGAGAACAAACTGGGGCACCCCCTTGAAAAGGCTGTTTGGAAAGTGAGTCCTGAGGACGGCTGGTCCCAAGTGGGAGGGCTGTGACAACCCTACTTTCTGCTTTAGCTCTCCCGGAATACACACTGTGAACACAGTGGACGAAAGGACAGCAGGATGGGGTGTGGGGAGGTGGTGCTTAGGTCCTGCTCTCATCTTAGCTCACACATGCTCTCTGCTGACCTTCAAGCCTTCAAGTTAGGACGCAACTCAGGTTTTAAGGGTGTCAGAGACCAGCGAGGTTCTGCTAAATTGTGACAATCACTTAAGACCTTTGAGGCTGCGGTGGAAGTTGGACAACCCCCCAGTGGGAGCACACTGCACTGCTCTGTGTGGTCCTTTCTTTTTTTTCCCCTATTGCTGAACCACGTGCCCTTCCCATGTTTTCCCCATGTTTCTTTCAATTAGAGGAAGAAAGACCCTCCGCCAACACCTGACTTTACCTGCAGTGAGCTGGGTCTGCTTCTGCTGCCTGGCCCGTAGCCTGTGTTCCACCACTGAGAGCCCATGGCTGTTGAATCCATACCTGGGCACATAAACCCACAGCAGAGGGGCAGGGTTAGAGGGTGACAATGTAAAAGAGGACAGAGACCATCCCCATGCTGTCACCACTGGTTATTCTTCACTGCCAACTGGATGTGATTTAGAATCACCATGGAAACACACCTGGTGTGTCTGCAACTGTTTCCAGAATGTTTAATGGAGCCTGAACGTGGGCAGCAGCATCCCATGGGCTCATGTCCCAAACTGAGTAAGAAGGAGAAAGTGACTCAAGAACCAGCGCTCTTCACTCTGCCTCCTCACTGTCGGTGGAAAGTGACCCGCTGCCTCAGGCTCCTGCCACCATGAGGGCTTGTACCCTCAAACTGTGAGCCACATAAACCGCCCCCCTCCTTAAGCTGCTTGATATTTTGTTCCAGCAAAAAGACCGGTAACTAATGGGGTCTGGACGTATCACTTTGTGGCTTACAGCCAGAAAACAGCATAGACAGTGGCATACTGATCTGCTGACATAGTAAATACTCACCCGTCCCTTCAGCATGAGCAAGAAGGCAAAGTGTACAAGTGACCGAGAACACAGGCGCCTATTCCTCGACACTCCCTGTCCCACAGGACTCTACTAAGTACCACTACCCTGAGACCTGAAGTCACCTGTAACGGCCAATCAGAAACACATGTATGTTGCCAGGCCATTCCCAAAGACATCAGTCCCTGCCTGTAATGCAACAGAAAGATCAGTAACTTGTAGGGAAGTTTCTGGAAACACGTAGCAGGAAGCACAGTCACACACAAGCCAAAATCCCCACAAGGAGGCTCTCCAAAAAATTGCTTAGCAAAAAGTAGAAAGGTCCTCCCTCTGTGGTCTTACTAACTGCACAGAACCATAAAGGTAAGGCTTTGTACAGCTAGCAGGAATCCTCTTCCTAAGAGCAGCTGTACATATTGAACAATGAACCTTGTTCACTGAAAGCAAGGGTGACCTGTGCAAGTACCAGGGCTGCTGACAGCCCAGGCCAAGTGAGAGGAGCTGATAGTAAAAGGTGCATGGGTAGTGGAGGACCATAAGCCAAAAGAAAAAAAAAAAGGAAAAAGGAGAATCGTTAACCAATGATTTTTACATTGACTGCATATTAAAATGACTTTAGAACAAATTGTTTATAATTAAATTGTAATGATTATATTACCGAGCTTGCCGGGCAGTGGTGGCGCACGCCTTTAATCCCAGCACTTGGGAGGCAGAGACAGGCGGATTTCTGAGTTCGAGGCCAGCCTGGTCTACAGAGTGAGTTCCAGGACAGCCAGGGCTACACAGAGAAAAACCCTGTCTCGAAAAACCAAAAAAAAAAAAAAAAAAATATATATATATATATATATATATATATATATATATATATATATATATATAAAACCGAGCTCACCCCCTTTTCCAGTGTTTAATGTAGTCACTAGATTATTTTAAATTACATGGGCAATCATTATATTTCTATAGACTAGCACCAGACAAAGTCAGTGGAGCCACAGTGTTTTCCACACACACTGTAGAGTCTACTGGCCCATGTCTTCCCAAGCTGTTCTGTGAGCAGTGCCAACCCTCAGAGCACCTGGGAAAACCATCATCTCTGTTTCCCACGGTTGGGCTAAGATCTCTGCCTGGTACACAAATGTCCAAAAGGGCTCCTGAATATTCAGTGACAGAATACCTATCTAGTACAGCCATTCTCACCCTGTGGGTCTCGATCCTCCCACAGGGGTCCGCACATCAGATCTCCTGCATATCAGACATTCACATTATGATTCATAACAGCAGCAAAGCAACAGTTATGAAGTAGCAATGAAAATAACTTTGGGGGGGGGCACCAGAACACGAGGAACTGTATTAGAGGGTCACAGCACTAGGAAGGGTGAGAACCAGTGCTCTGTCACATGAGAAAACACAAGGCAGGTCCTCCATCAGAGATCCCAGCAGGGGAGAAGACAGCTTGTGACGCTGAGCCCCCACCTACCTGTTAATGACAGCTTGGTCCTCGGGGAGACGGAATACTCGGGGCCTGGGGTTTCCTTCCTGAGGCTGGGGAGTCACACTTCCTACCTCAACAAAACCAAAGCCCAGCTTGTAGAGTCCGTCCACAGCTTCCCCGTTCTTGTCAAATCCTGCAGCCATCCCTACTGGATTTCGGAATTTATGGCCCAGGACTCTCACTTCCTGGGAAGGAGACAAAGTCAGAGGTATGCAAGGTTACACCAAGTGGTCTCACAGCAGGGTCCCAGCACCCTGTGTCAGAACTCCTCTGGAGCTTGCTAAGCAAGCATCGATGGCCCCCCAAAATAGGGATCTCCCGGAGGAAGGACACTCTGAGGGGCTCTGAAGGGGCTCTGGTGCCTGCTGGAGTCTGACACTATGAGGTCTCAAGGCTGGGGGAGAGGCAGTGTCCCACCACAAGTAATCAGGAGACAGGAGCTATCTTGTACAATTACAGAATCTTCTTAGCTGCTCAACCTGGGCAGGAGAAGGGGTCGCTGGTGACGGCCTTAGGGTCATGCTACTCTGACACCAATGGGTACCCTGCAGCAAAGCCTATAACCAGCCAGTATGCAAGCCCCAGTTGATTCTTCCTCCACAACTGCCAAAAAGCCAGCCCACGGGCACGATAGAGTTGGAAAGAGAATATCATCAGATGCTGGTGCTGGCTCCAGTGAGCTCTTAAAGGTGAGAGAGCCACATGGCTCTGAAAGCAGGAGATGAGAAAGACCACAAGGAGAAGTGAGTATGCACACAGCACTTCAGAACCGTGAGGCGGGAAGTGCAGTTACAACAGGCCCTCCTTGAGGGTAGCTGTTCTCAAACCTGGCTGCATGCCTGAGGCTGGGCACTGTCAAGCCTCTCTGAGACTATGGTTAAACAGGTCAAACAGGAGGTCAGGACAGCCAAGCGTCTCAAAAGCCCCCGCACCTTCCCAGGAGAGTCTAATGGTAAAAGAGAACCGAAGAGTTAGGAAACAGCAAGGAACTAAAGAGGGAGGCAGAGCGGGCTAAGAGGGTCAGCCACCCGGCTGCGGAGGTACAGGGCCTCTGGGAATAGAGTGGGACAGACCGAATGGTCCCAGTTACTCACTTGGGAAGTGAAGCTCAGAAGTCATTTGAGCCCACAAGTCTGAGCCCAACCTGGACAACGTGGACTCATCTCAAAAGGAAAAAGATGGCATTCAGAGAAACCGTGGAAGAAACATACTGGCTCTGTCATAACCTGTGACCCAGGCCTGCTCTCACCTCCTTCTGGCTCCCCTTCACACTGGTTCCAAGGCTGTCAAACTCAGTTTGGGCTTTCTGATCCTACAAAATCCCCTTGGTGTTTGAGGTAAAACTGTACCTGTCTGCAGGAGACTGTCTGTTGTGGGATGAGAACCCTCAGGCATGGGAAGGAGACACACAGAGCAAAGGGCCCTAGATTCTTAACAGTGACTCCTCCCCCAGAGAGGCCTGAGGACATTTTGCTGGATTCCCATGTTCAAATCACTGCTGTCTCCCATTTGATATTTGGTAAGAAGTGCCTTAGAATTGCCAAATGAATATGGGAAGCAGACGTTGGGAAGGTGTGTGCTTTCCCATAAGTCTCCTGCAGTAACCTGACCACAGTGCAGCAATGGTGCCAGGTGGGCCAGAGGAATGAGTTGTGGCTGAATGTGGCTGGGGCAGGTGGTTGCCTAGGACTTAACGTCCTCACCCCCACTCCCCCCCATCCAGGGCCTGACTCTAACCCATCAGGCCAGGCTCTAGCACCCTCCCTACCAAGCCTTCACACCCACCTAGACAGATGACATAATATCTACAAGTGACAGTCCTTCCCTGCTAACACTGTCCCTCTGCATCCATTAGCTGTTTAATGACTCCAGAAGATGTCCCCGCTCAGCCCCAGGATCTCAGCAAGGCAGGACAGTGGCCAAGGCTGGTCACTGCAGTTAGACTCCATGAGTTTGAATCCTGGTCCTGCCACACACTAGTTGTGTGACTTTGGGCAAGACATTTACTTAGCCTGTACAATGGTTTCCTGATCTGTAGATAGAGATGAGAATAGGACCTATTTCAAAGAATAGCTGTGAGGATTAAAGCCCTATACCTAAGTGCTGTTCTGTATGGACAGGTGTAACATAATAAAAGATGCTTTCTCAGACTGGGCTCCAGATTCCAACTGCTTGTGAATCTGTAGCTCTGGTTTTCACAAGAACAGTCGCAGCAGAGAAGTATACAAGTGCTAAAGAGTGTGACCTCCCCCAGGCACCTAAATATAACACAGGGTGATCCAGGGGCACCTACCAGCATGTCAGAGTCCTGAAATGTAGCTCGAGGAAGGAGCCCCAGGGAGGTGACTCGAACAGCTAGCCGGTGGGCTGACTCTGGATCAAGCAGCCTCTGCAGGGCCGGCATCAGGTATTCAGCATAGAAATGGTCATCCCCTGTGGCTGTCAGGTAAGAGGTGAAGAGAAGTCCTCCACCCCCAAGGATGATGACTGCATCCAGGGCCCGCTTCTAGTGGGGGAAAAGGAAAGGATCCATGGGGACCCCCATCAGGACAGACCTCAGCACCCTTCCCAGCCCTTCACACCTACCCAGACGACATAACATCTACACGAAATAACAGACCTCTGCTTACTCTGACCCCTTCATTTCCTGCCCACGCACACACCAATCTTTGTAGAGGCTATATCTATGCGCTTTCACAAGTTCTAGCCCTGAATATATTCAAGGGGATTTTCAAGACAGGCAGTACTGCCCCCTAGGGGCCATATGGGAAAAATTTTACTAGTTAATGATGGGCAATGCCAAGACTTGGTGTAGAGAATCAGCTCTATCAATATTCTTCCTTGCTTAAAGACGACACACTAACTTCCCTGTGTACTGCATGTTTGAACTTTGCCATTGATGTTTATGTAGGTTTAAAAAACTTCTAATTATCTGAGCCAAGGAACAAGCTGTAGTTCCCCACAAACACAAACTACCTCCCACATGCTTTTACATGTACACAGAGACCTTTCCAGGAATACTGGTACCTTGTAATTGAAGGACAACTGTACAGCTTACACAAAACATTACCAAGAATAAGTCATCACTCCTATAACCTCACCAGAAAGGGTAAGATGCTCTGCTTGTAAACCAGGGCACACCAGTGGTGATCATTTCTAAGTAGCTAGCGGCTTAAACATTTGACCATCTATGTAGGTGAGTGGTGTTCTGACTTCTACATACTAAAATGCATATTTTCGTTTCTCCTTTCTACTGTAGGAAGGACATGGTGTTTGTTTATACTTTAAAATTATACCCAGAAAGGTTACTGGCCTGAAATGTCATATGTGTATAATATAAAAGCGGTCACGATATAAACATAACTTCAGTCTTGTTGGGTAGAGAACCACAACCCCAGTTCAAAAGTGGTTCGCTATGCTTTTTGATAATTATTACTGCTAGATGCTAAGTGGCTGATGCATTCATTCCATCCTTCACCAAAGGCAAGCAAACCAGATTCAGTCCCTGTTTTTCAGTAGTGTAACCCAAGAGACAAATTAATGGCCATGTAAATACAGAGCCATGACAAATGACATGAAGGGGTAAATCATGGAAGGATCTTGAGAAAGCAACTTAAAGCTGACTTTCAAAGGTTAGACACAAACTAAAGAGGAGGTAGCAGCTGGGAAGAGATCTCTACGTGGATGAAGCCAGAGGGGCCAGGGGATGGGGTAGGGGGAGACAGCTGGAACTAAAAGGAAAGCACTGCTTTAAATAAGGCAGGAGAAATGAGAGAGGTGCCAGCCAAAATTTGGTTAACAGATTTGGTTAAGCGCACTTGCTGCTCTGACAGAGGAACAGAGTTAGGTTCCAACTCCCATGTCGGGCAGCTCACAACTCGAGCTTTTCTTGTTTTGTTTTGTTTTTCGAGACAGGGTTTCTCTGTATAGCCCTGGTTGTCCTGGAACTCACTCTAGACCAGGCTGGCCTCGAACTCAGAAATCCGCCTGCCTCTGCCTCCAGAGTGCTGGGATTAAAGGCGTGTGCCACTACTGCCCGGCACTACTCGAGCTTTAGGGGATCCAAAATATCTGGCCTCAGAGGGTACCAGCACTCACGTGCACACACGCACGTGCGTGCGCGCCTACACTTTTTTTTTTTTTTTTTTTTTAAAGTGAGATTTGTCCACTAAACAAGGAAGTAGCGGATACGATCAGATTTGCCTGCAACACAAACCAAGTATTCATTCTCCCTCCTCAGGGAGTTTGCAGAAATGCCTCATGAGTCGAGCACCGGTATCTGAGCACTTTTTCCAAACCAGGGACACAACTAAGGACTCTTCACACGAGACTCCCATTCCAACCACACTTGATTTAGAAGGGTGGCCATATGTCTAATTTCATTCCGCCTTGGAGCGTAGGCGATCGTGTTCTCACAAAGGCCCGATACTAGCTCAATTTAAAAAAGAAAGAAAGAAAAACGCCCGCGATCGCTCACGCTCAGCCAAGCCTCTGCCCACACACGCTTGCTTTTTGCATGCCCCTAGCTACGCACGTGCAGGCCACACTTCAAGGGCCCCAGCCTTCCAGTTTCCCCGCCTCATCCCCTCCCCGCCTGTTAGCCACACCAGGAGTGAGCCTGCCGCGCCGAACTCACTCTCAGCTGTCTCCACGCCATGCTCCTTCTGCCACTAAGCCCGCCTCTGCCTGCATCCCATTGGCGAATGTGGGCTCGGCTCCACCTATCTCCCAAGCCCCGGCGGCAGGGCTGGCCCCGCCCCTAGATGTTGATTGGGCGGTTGAACGCGTGCGCTCTGCCGGGAGCCCTGCTCGGTGGCGGAACTTGCCTACGTTCTGTTCTGCCACTGTCACGCCTCCTAAGAAACGCTGCTCTGAAATCACACACCCTTCCTTCTGTGCGTCAGCGAGGCTTCCGGAAGCCTCGAGTGGTGTGTAGACTCCTCCGAAGTCTGCAGACCAACCCCAGCGCCGGCCAGGGCGCACTACCCTAATTCTTCCCTGTCCTTGGGAAGGAAACAAACGATGATGCAGCCCAAAGGTTCCGCATGGTTGTCCTTGTGCCAGTGCTGCGTATGGCTTTCATAGGCCCCTTTCTAAAACAGAAATCTTAAGAATTCTGTTTTATCAGGGCAGTGGTGGTGCTGGCCTTTCCTTTAATTCCAGCGCTAGGGAGGCAGAGGCAGGCAGATCTCTGAGTTTGAGGACAGCCTGGTCTACAGAGTGAGTTCCAGGACAGCTAGGGCTACACGGAGAAACCCTGTCTCGAGAAGAAGAAAAAAAGTACTGTTTTACTGAGCGCACTCATGCCATCACGTTGTAAACCATAAACACACAAAAATTTACCTCCTGGATTTAAAAAGTAAGCTCTGCTGTGTTGATAAGTAAATGTGGTTTGATTTTATTTTTGAGATAATTTTATGGTGTAGCCCAGGTTTCTCTTAAACAATCCCCCTGCCTCGGCACCCAAGTGCCTCTGTGCCAAATGTACACAGAGGCCAGAGGAGGTCATTGAATTCCCTGGAACTGCAGTTACAGATGGTTGGACCCACGTCCTCAGGTAGAGAAGTCAGTGCTCTTAACTGTTGTGTACTCTCTCAAGCACCCACTCTGCCCCTATTTGTCCCGTTTCCCACTGGTCCCCTTTCTTTTCTGAAATAATACTCCCCCATGTAGGTCATAATTTGGGGGGTGGGGTTGCAGGAGGCTGGAAAGATAGCTCAGCTGTTAACACTTGATGTTCTTGGAGAGGACCCACGTTCCGTTTCCAGCACCCACATCAGGAAGCTCACTACTGCCTGTAACTCCAGGATCACATTCTTCTGGGCACTGTACTGTTTTTCACATATTCACATGCAGGGGTGTGTGTGTGTACATAAATGATAAAAATAAATCCTTTTAAGGTCTATATTCTGCATATGAAAAAAAAAGCTTATTTGGCCGTCTGAGGTTGGCTTGCTTCGTGTAACATGATCTCCAGTCCCATATATTTTCCTGCAAATTATCTTTCTTAATTCATTCTTTTTAATGGCTGAATATTGTTCCATACCATATATATATCATCTTTATCAGTTCATCTGTTACAGATGCCATAAGTTGACTGTTGTGAATAGCGCTCCAAAAAACAGGTATACAGGTGCCTCTGTCACATGCCAACTTGGATTCCTTAGGGACTATACCTAGAAGTGACATATCTAGGAGTTTGGGTTGGTGATTGAATGTTTGTTTGTTTGTTTGTTTGTTTTACATTTGTGTTCTGTGTGTGAGAAAGTTCAGGCAGCAGCCGGCTATGGCAGACACATGTAGGCCAGAGGGCAACCTTCAGGAGACAGTTCTCTCTGTCTACTTTGTTAAGGCAGGACCTCTCTTGTTTCAAGACTTCTAGCTTCCAGACAATTCTGTCTGTATCTCCCATCTCCCAGTAGAAGTGCTGAGATTGCAGGTGCTTGCCAGTGTATCCTGTGCATTCTGGGGCTGGAATTCAGGTTATCAGGACTTTTGCATGTAATGGCGGTGCCAGTTTATATTCACACAGTGTCTTAGGGTTTCTATTGCTACGAAGAGACACAATGACCACAGCAACTCTTATAAAGGTCAACATCTAATTGGGGCTGGCTTACAGTTTCAGAGGTTTAGTCCATTATCATCTTGACAGGAAGCATCTCAGCATCTAGACAGACATGGTGCTGGAGAAGGAGCTGAGAGGTCTACATCTTGATATACAGGCAGGAGAGACAGAGAGAGAGAGAGAGAGAGAGAGAGAGAGAGAGAGAGAGAGAGAGAGAGAGAGAGAGAGAGAGAGGGCGTGGCTTGAGTATCTGAGATCTCAAAGCCAACCCCAACAGTAACACACTTCCTCCAACAAGGCCACACCTCTCTAAAAGCACCACTGCTTATGGGCCAAGCGTTCAAATACATGAGTCCATGGGGCCATTCCTATTCAAACCACCACACACAGGCAGTGTTTAAGACTTCCCTTTTGGCTGGATCCTTTTCTTCATGAAGGACATTCTGAGGATAGCAATTGAATGTCAATGTGACTATGAGCTGGATGGCCGAAATAAAGCTGACCGCGTACTTCCTCTGACTCACTGGCCATCCATGCTGCTCTACAGACCTGTCTGCTCATTTCATTTGCCCATTTGTTGACATTGATTAGATTACTTGAGGGAGGGTCGGTATTGTTTAGTATCTATCTATCTATCTATCTATCTATCTATCTATCTATCTATCTATCTGCTAGATATTAGTCTGCTGTCAGAAAGTATCTGGCAAAGCTTTTCTCTCATTCTGTTTCTTGGTCTAGTAACTCTTTCCTTTGCTATACAGATTTTTAATTTTATGCTTTCAAATTTATTCCAGTTGCTAATCCTTGATATTTCCTAGGTTATTGGAGTCCCGGTCATAAACTCTTTGCCTAAACTATATCTTGAAGGGGGTTTTCCCTATATTTTCTTCTATTGGTATCAAAGTTTCACGTCTTTGATCAGTTTTTTTTTTTTTCAGTTGTTTTGGGCAGAGTTAGAGATGGATATAGTTCACTCTTCTACATGTGGGTATCTAGTTTTCCCAGCGCCAGTTGTTAAATGTTTGGGCATCTCTGTCAAGAATCTGGAAGCTGTAGATGGGTGGGCTTACTCCTGGGTTCTCTGTTATGTTGTGTGGATCTTTGAGTCTGCCTTTGTGCCGGAACCATGCAGTTAGTTACTGTGGCTCTATACTACACCTAACTTCGTGCTGTGACACTTCCAACATTGCTCAGGATGCTTTTGTGCCCCTAGTATACATTAGGATTGTTTTTATATTTCTGTAAAGAATGTCAATGGAGTTATTCTGACAACTGGATTGAGACAATAGAGATTTTCAATAGTGTAGCTATTTCTACAATATCCTGACAGCCCATGGACATGGGATGTCTGCCTTCTAGCACGGCCTCCAATGTCTTCTTCAGTAATTTAGAGTTTTCATTAAGGAGGCCCTTTGTTGCTTCAGCCAGGTTTATTACTGGGGATGTTTTGTTTGCCTTGTGTTATTTGTTATTAATGAGATTGTCTCCCAGAAATATTTCTCTATGTGCTATTTACTAAACACACACAAGAGAAAGAAAGATAATGGTATTTTGTAGCTGTTTGGCTTTTTGGTTTTAAAATTTATATTTATTTATTTATTTATTTATTTATTTATTTATTTATTTATTTATTTAGAGAGGGCACATCTATGGAGATTGGGGCACACCTTGCAGGAATCAGCCCTGTCTTTCATCACGTGGGTCCTGGGGATAGAACTCAGGCTGTCAGGCTTGGCAGCAAGCCCCTTTGCCCACTGAGCTGTCTCACTGCTCATTGATTTTGTTTTAATTTTGATTTTGGGTTTGTTTGTTTGTTTGTTTGTTTGTTTGTTTTTGTGACAGGATACCTCTCTATAGCCCTGGCTGTACTCCAGGCTGGCCTTGAACTCAGATATCTGCCTGCCTTTGGCTCCCTAACGTTGGGATCAAAAGTGTGTACCACCATGGCATATTTATTTTGTGCCATGCTATTTTCCTGAAAGTTTTTATTGTCCATTAGAGTATTCTGATGGAATTCTCAATGCCTTTCAAGTATAGGCTCATATTGTCTACAAATAGGGATAATTTGAGTTCTCTCTTTTCTGTTTGTAGCTCTTCTATTTCTTTTTCTTGCCTCATTGCTCTCTAGCAAAGAATCCCAGTGCTATACTGAATAATGCTGGAGAATGGGCACCTTTACTCATTCCCAATTTTACAGAAAATGCTTTCAGTTTTCCCCATTGGTATAACATCAGATATAAGTTTATCATAGCCTTGTTGGGGGGGGGTTTGGGGGGTTTTTTGTTTGGTTGGTTGGTTGGTTTTTTGGGGTTTTTTTTTTTTTTTTTTTTTGGTTTTTGGGTTTTGGTTTGTTTGTTTGTTTGTTTGTTTTTAAAGAACTCACAGACATTTCCAAAATCCCTTCCTTTTTTCTTTTTTTTTTTAATTTAATTTTTTAAAGGTTCATTTATTTATATGAGTACCTTGTCACTATCTTCAGACCCCAGAAGAGGGCATCTGATCTGATGGTTGTGAGCCAACTTGTGGTTGCTGGGAATTGAACTTAGGACCTCTGGAAGAGTAGTCAGTGCTTTTAACCTCTGAGCCATCTCTCCAGCCCCCCGGAATCCCTTTCATTGCCTTCTACAGTGCTGGTTCTGTGGTTGTGAATCCTTTAAGTGCACTTGTCCTACAAGGTCTTCACAGCTCCTTTAGCACCAGATATTGCTGGGTCTTGTCATCTTGGCTGGCAGTCGTTTGCTCTAGGGCTTGTGTTATATCCATGCCTTTCTGGTTAATAGGGTCTCTCTGGGTAGTCTGGGAATTGTGATGAGTTTGTTCTTGTGAATGAGATGGCCTTTCACTCACATACATTTCTCATCTGAACCTTCTTCCTCTCAAGCTGTCCCTCTATGGTGACACTTTTTCCTCTTATTATTAACAACAATTATTTCATTTCTTCCCTAACTAGACTTTTGCGAAGTATGGACCATGCTATGCCCTTCAATAGAACGCTGCAATATTTTAAAACTAAGGGGATATGGCCTTAGATTCTGTTCTTTAAAGGATTTTCAATTTTGATGTCTGCTTCTACAGTGGTTTTCAAAATGCAGAAAGGCGTTAAGAGATGAGGGTGTAGCCCAGTGGCAGATTTCATGCTCAGGACCCTGAATTAAACTGACATAATACACTCACCAAACACAGGTGGAGAAAATAGGCATCATTTGGGCTGCTCAGATGACCAAGCATTTTCAGTACTACATTCTCCCTCATTTATGGCACAAAAGAAGAGCGCCAGCTGCACAGAGCAGTGAAGGGCATGCAACAGGGGATGACCAGTGGCAAGCTCTCTAGACAAAGGGTTTTCAGCAAAACAATGTCCAAAACAGGTTCGAGGACTGGAGGCTTCACAGTGGCGTGAAGCGCCGTGCATGCCACAGTCAAAGAAGGCTGTGTGCTCAGAGGCCAGAGCCACGCACATCTGCGAGGTTCGGCCAAGCATGGGCTTTGTTGGTTTCTGGCATTGTTTGTGTTTAATTTGTGTTCATTTCTTCATCACCTGTTTATCTGGCTTTTATGACTGGCTAGGAGCTTCAAGATACAGTTCATGTGAGGTTTGGGTTTCACGCACATAAGAAACAGGATACAGCCATCTGAACCAATCCCAGTGGCAGCAAATATGGAGGACACACAAGCCTGGAGATTTAGCAGCAGTAGTCTTTATGTTTTTATGCAGTAGAATCCTGCAGGGAGAGGGATTCCTGCTGCATGAGTTTCAACTGCCCTGTCACAAAAGCATGTTCAGGGGTAACTCTGAGATGACAGACATGTTGATTTACTTCACTACCTCATACTAGCGAGTGTGTCCTGGAATACGCTATACTTTTTACACAATGTATTATAATACGTATGCTCTTACATAATGTGTATTATAATACATATATATGTTCTTTACATAATGTGCACTATAGCAATACACATTACTGCTCTATTAAAGAGCTTCACAGTAGTGTTTCTATACATGAATGCATCCTATTTCAGTCGGGTTCATAGTCCTGACTAAGCTATCTTAACCCCTCCTTCCCCCTCTCCCTAGTCCCCTGAACTCCCCATAGTGTTGCCTCTACTGGTTCCAGATTACCTTTAAATTCCAGTCTCTACAGATGGGAGGAACCGTGTGATAGCTGTTCATCTGCCTCTGATTTATTTTTGCTTAGCATGAAAACCTCCGGTTCCATCCATTTTCTGGCAAACGACACGATCACATTCTCTCTGGCCAAATAAAACTGTGATCACACACACACACACACACACACACACACACACACACACACACACACACACTTCTCTTCTTTATCTAGTCATCTGTCATCTGTTGACAGGCACCCGAGCCACTGCTTTAGCTTGGCTGTGGTTAACAGTACTGAGATCAACATGAACACACAGGCTCTTCTGAACGCTGACTTCATTCCCTGTGGCAGACACCTAGCGTTCATATAGCTGAGTCACACAGCAGTTCCTTGTAGCTTGGTTTTTAGGAATCTCCCTATTGTTTGCCACAAGTTACCAACAATGTACAAGGGTAACTTTCCCCGATTTTGATGAGGGCCGTTCTGAGTGACTCAAATGAAATCCCAGTGTAGCTTTGGGTTGTATTTTCCTGGTAGCTAAGGATGAAGGGTTAATGGCCTATAAGCACCAGCGGGACTGAGAGGCTCTGGACAGGCAAGTTGATTGACGGATGAAACCTATAGAAGCTCCTGATCAGGAGATCCACACAAACCCACCGGTAGCTACCACTTCCTGACTACAGGGGGAATGACCTGCAGATGGACTGGGCTCTTCTGTCCCCAAAGTTCTATAAAACCCCAAGACCCTGACTCCCCATGTACCTGATGCCTATTCTTGTGGAGAGACCACCACCCTTCATTGTGCTGAGAAAAGAACAAAGTGCTCCCACGGCAGGACAGTTTATTCTTTTATTTCTGTGGCAACTCAGTCAATTCCTATCTAACACAGGGTGCTTAGCATCCCCCTCCCCCATTTTTATCAGCCATTAGCTGTCTGGGAAGTGTCAGCTCAGATCATTTGCCATTATTGATTGTATTACTTATTCTCCTGCTAACTCTTTTGAGTTCCTTCTACATCCTGGTTAGAATCCTTTGCTGGAATACTGGACTGACACAGATAATATTTATTTTAAAAACTCAACCATAGGGAGCTGGAGAGGTGGCTCAGTGGTTAATAGCACTTGTTCTTGCAGAGGACCCAGGTTCAATTCCCAGCACCCACATGCTGGAGCCAGTCTTCTTCTGGCCTTGGAGGTACCAGGCCTGTACATGGTAGACATTCAGACAAAACACCCATATACACAAAATAAAAATAAATAACCTTTTTAACTTTTACATCAATTACAGGACTCAATGAGAATAATTTTCTTATCTGGGCATAGGGATGAATGCTTTTAATGCCAACACTCAGAAGGCTGAGGCAAATGGATCTCTGTGAGTTCGAGTCCAACCTGGTCTACATAGTGAGTTCCAGGACAGCTAGGGATACATGGTGAGACCCTGTCTTAAAAATAACAACAAGAACAACAACAACAGAAGAGTTTTCTTTTTCATAAAAACGTATCCGTTTTTCTGGACACATACCTCAGTGCTACAGTGCTTGTATAGCCTGCATGAGGTTCTGTGTTGCGCTGGGCAGTGGTGGCGCATGCCTTTAATCCCAGCACTTGGGAGGCAGAGACAGGGGGATTTCTGAGTTCAAGGCCAGCCTGGTCTACAGAGTGAGTTCCAGGACAGCCAGGGCTACACAGAGAAACCCTGTCTTGAAAAACCAAAAAAAAAAAAAAAAAGAAAGAAAAAGAAAAAAGAGGTTCTGTGTTGCAGCCACCTGCTGCAAAAACTAAGCTCACCAAGTCTAGTAACACTGGCCTAGATATCCACCAACCTCTCCCTACTTGCAGGTAGACTTGGCTTCAAAATGGATCTTTATTTGCTAAAGATACATCTGGGCTTGTAGACACAGATGGAGACGTTGATGCGCCTGTAAAGTCCCGTTTGCTATTCATCTGCAGCCGGTAAGAACTCCATCTGGGCTCTCTAAACAAAACAAAACCTTTTATCTCCTTGGCAGGTTGTTCCCAACCCACAAAAGAACAATACGAACGATTCCGACAAACTCACGGGGTCCTATTTAAAAGCCCAGGCAGCTGCCGAGCCTCCGTGCATCTCCTCTCACTCGGCAAAGAGAGAAAAATGCTCTTACAGAGACGGTCCTGGCTCTGGCTGTACGTTAGAATCTGTGTTATTCTGGGTGTCATTCTAGGATGTGAACCAAGCATCCCTGAGCAGCATGGGAAAAACAGCTGCTATCAGCTGAACAGACTTTACTGCAGCTTCCAGGAAGCAGATATGTACTGCCTCGCCCAGAAAGGACGCCTAGCCCATACTTGGAACTCAAAGCTTCAGGATTTCCTACAGAGCTCCCTGAAAAAAGAAACAGTGTGGTGGGTTGGGGAAAACCTAAACCTAACCAGAAAGCATCCAGGGATAAACCAGACAGGTAGGGCTCTGGGGTTGAGTGTTGAGGAAAAAGCTTCTTTGTGTCTTGTTCTAGGGTGAAGAAAGTTATCTTTGGTCTTTCCGCTTTTATTTTATTTTTTCAAATTACATTTTAAGGTGGTTTTTTTTTTTTCTTTTTCCTTTTTGAGATTTATTTATTTATGTATGAGTGCTTTATCTGCACATACACCTGCTTGCCAGAAGAGGGCATCAGATCCATTACAGATGGTTGTGAGCGTCCATGTGGTAGCTGGGAGTTGACCTTGGGACCTCTGGAAGAGCAGCCAGTGCTTTTTTTTTTTTTTTTTTTTTTTTTTGTAAAGGGGAATTACTTGAGTATATACCTTTTTTTAAAATTAATTAATTAATTTATTTTTGATACTTTATTTACATTTCCAATGTTTCCCCTTTTCTAGGTCTCCTCTTTGGAAACCCCCTATCCCCTCCCCCTCCCCGCCTCTATAGGGAATTCCACCTCCCACCCACCCGCCCACCCATTCCCTTATTCTCACCTTGACATTCCCCTTTACTGGGGCCTCTAACACCCTCAGGCCCAAGGGCCTCTCCTCTCCCTGATGGCCAACGAGGCCATCCTCTGCCACACATGTGGTCCAAACCATGGGTCCCTCCGTGTGTATTCTTTGGTTGTTGGTCCAAACTCCAGGACGACGGGGGTGGGGGGGTGTCAGGTCAGGCCCGTTGACGCTGTTGCTCCCTCCATGGGGCTGCAAACTCCCTCAGCTCCTTCAGTCCTTTCTCCAACTCCTCCATCTGGGACCTCGCTCTCAGTCTAGCAGTTACAGTTAAGTGAAACTTGGGCATTCTGAACTTTTGGGCTAATATCCACTTATCAGTGAGTACATACCATGTTCATTCTTTTGTGACTGAGTTACCTTGCTCAGGATGACATTTTCAAGTTTCATCCATTTGCCTGCAAATTTCATTAAGTCATTGTTTTTAATAGCTGAGTAGTACTCCATTGTGTAGATGTACCACATTTTCTGTATCCATTCCTCTGATGAGGGACATCTGGGTTGTTTCCAGCTTCTGACTATTAGCAGCCAGTGCTTTTAACCGCTGAGCCATCTCTCCAGCCCCCTTTCATCTTTTATAGTCAGAAAAAGGGTTAGCTTGACCAACATCTCTCTCCTCAGGCTTTCCACTTTTGGGCCTCGGCCAACATTTGTTTCCGTAGCAACGGCAATGTACTTTTTATTTTTCCTGAGACAGTGTTTCTCTTTTTAGCCTTGGCTGCCCTGGAATGTGCTATGTAGACCAGAAGTTCCAGGCCTTGAACTCACAGAGATCCGTGTGCCTCCCAAGTGCTGGGATTAAAGGTGTGGGCCACCACTGCCTGGTGGCAATGGGCTTTTCATCAGAGCCTGACTAAAACTTAGTTCCTCAGTCTTCATGCATGATGTTATTTTGCTTTATTTGATTTGGGGTATTTGAGATTTTTGTTCAGTTTTGTTTTATATTCGAGACAGTTTTGCTTTATAGTGCAAGGTGTCCTGAAACTTGGTATTCAGCCCAGACTGGTCTCAAACTCTCGATCCCCCATCTCGGCCTCTTGAATGTTGGCTTTCCAGGTATACAAATAGCTGCTATTATATAAGAATTCTAAAGAAAAAAATCTTTTATGGTGACTTCCTTTGTTATCTTTGCCTCCAGATTTCCTAAAACAGAAGCTAGGAGAGAAACTACCTATTCATTGTCTTGCTTACAAAATTGGGTACCATAATCTTGCAGTTTTAGAAAAAAAAATCCAAGAAATTATCATCATTTCTCATTAATGTCTCGGTAATGAATTCTAAGATCTATGATTAAAAATATCTAAATATTGAAGAGTAACCTCTCAGGGAGACGTCGTAACGTTTCATTTGCTGGAAGCCAGACAGACTGGGCTTTTGTATTGAGTACATATGTGTGTGCTCTAGTGCCACAGTGGGTGTGTGGAGGCTGGGTATTAAACTCAGATGTTTCTCCTCACCTTCTACCTTGTTTGGGGCAAGATCTCTTTTGTTGTCTGCCACAGCATACCCCAGGTCCCACACACAGGTCTCTGGGATTCTCCTCCTTCCACCTCCTATCTCACCTAAGGGCACTGGGATTACAGACATGGGTTATCTATCATGCCTGGCCCTACATGGGCTCTGGGGATTCGAACTCAGGTCCTCACACTTGCCCCGCAAGTGCTTTGCCCACTGAGCCATCTCCCCTGTCTGACTCTGAAGAATGAGATTTAACTGTGTCTGGTGCCCATCCAGGAGGTGTTGCCATCTTAAGGAACCAAAGGTCTGACGAGTGCACTTCCATGGTCACACACGCCAATGTTTTCTTCTCAAGACGGGACCAGTGCTCCAAGAAGCATCATTTCATTTGCCAGGCTGGTGAGTAACCCAACTACATCAATTTTAGTTTCAAAACTGATTTTACATAAGGAATGCACATGAGAGGATTTATTTTAAAGTCTGTAATCAACCATAGAGCAGATATAAGAACTATAATTTTAGTTATCTTTTTAAAACTTGTTCTGTATGGGAATGGGGGATGGTAGCTGCCACATGTGCCGCCGGACACATATGGAGGTCAGAGGTCAACTTGTGGGAGTCCTACCAGGTGGTTCTGGGGTTTAAACTCAGGTCATCAGGCATAGGGGGAGGTGCCTTTCGCCTCTGAGTCATCCCTCCAGCCTGCAGTTTCTAGTTTCATGGCACTGGTTAGCCCAAGAAACTGCCCCTTGGAGTGAGTGACGTCTTCACTCCTCCATGCTAGTGGTTAGATGAACTCTCATGGTCAACTTGGTTGGAGTGCAGGAGAAACTGAGTTCATAGCTTTCGATCTCCGACCTCCAGTGTGATCAGCACTGGGCTGTAAAGACAAAACGGGAAAGGAGTGAGAATGTGATGTAGGCAAACGAGAGGACCAGAGGCCATGGACTCTAAGAGAGCGCTTCCCTGCATCTGGAAGATCAGAATGGTCAGTCTATGCGTGTGTGCTTGCGATTCCCACTGGGGCTGGAGTTACAGGCAGATGTGAGCTCCTGACTTGAGTGCTGAGTCTCCAACTCAGGTCCTCTGCAAGAGGTGCACACACCCACTAAGCTAACTCTCCACATACCTGCCATTTTTAACTACTCCTGGCAGTGTCATCTGCCTTTATTAAGTATTCAGCCTTGGCCCGGTGGATTCTTGAAGTCCTTGAAATATCACAGACAATCTAACAGACATTTCTTCCTACTTTTTTTTTTGGACAGAGTCTCGATATATAGCTCTAGCTATCACAGAACTTGCTCTTTAGAACAGGCTGGTCTCAAACTCAAAAAGGTCTTCCTGTCTCTGCTCCAGGAGTGCTGGGATTAAAGGTGTGTGCCACCATGCCCAGCCACTTCAAACTTACCAGCGTGTTCTTATTAACGTATGAAGTTACCGAAGCTAACAAGAACAGAATTCATTGCACTATCGCTCCGTCCCAAATAGAAAGACCACTGTCTTAGTTAGGGTTTCATCGCTGTAAAGAGACATCGTGACCAAGGCAACTTTTATAAAGGACACCATTTCATTGGGGTTGGCTTACAGGTTCAGAGGTTCAGTCCATTATCATTATGGTGGGAAGCATGGCATCGTCCAGGCAGATATGGTGCCTGAGAAATGGAGCATTTTACATCGTGATCCAAAGGCAACCAGGGGGAGACTGGCTTCTGAAAGCAGCCAGGAGGATGCGCTCCCTTCTACACTGGATAGAGCTTGAGCACTAGGAGCCCTCAAAGTCCACCTACACAGTGACACACTTCCTTCAACAGGCCACACCTATGCCAACAAGGCCATACTTCCTGATATGCCACTTTCCATGGGCCAAGCATATTCAAACCTCCACAATCACTTTCCTCAAATAAGAATAGTAAATGCATTTGTCTCAGTGTAGCAAAGTCTAGCTTCAAGCCTGCAGTCATCACTATTCCCAATGCCCCGTGATGTTCATGTCTACTTTATGTTACTAGACTTCACGTCTACCATTCTAAAGAGCTTGCCACTGTGAATGAGGCCGAGGCAGTAAGGCTGAAACCCTCCCAAGTCAGGAGCCCTTGTTTCCCCCTCACAAGCCGTCTCCCTAATGTTCCCCAGCTGTATTACCATTGTAAGTCACCCGAAGTCATTGCAGAAGACTGTTTCACACAGCCTGCTCCATGTGACAAAAGCAATTTCTTTTCAAGACAGGGTTTCTCTGTGTAGCCATGGCTGTCTTGAAACTTGCTCAGTAGACCAGGCTGGCCTCAAACCCCCAGTGCTGGGATTAAAGGCATGCACCACCACCACCCAGAAAAAAAAAAAAAAGCAATACTTAGTCAATGTAGCCTATTGATGACATGGGCATCAGTTTTGAAGGCGTGTTGAGTGTTTGGACACCCTGAAGAATTCTTGGCCTTGGACACTACAAATACAGTCCTCCAGGTGAACCTGAACTTCTGTTCTGTGTATCAAGTGCATCACTCCAAAATCCAGCTTCTGCTGAGGGAGAGTCTAACAAGTGGAACCTTTTAGAGGTTCCCAGGCCACCACGTACCCTCCCTGGGGACTGTTATTTGGTGATACATCTCATCCTCTGTCTTCATGTGAGGCCACAACTTTTCTCTCTGCCCCCACTCTGAGGATGTATCCCTCACCAGACATCATGATTTTAGATTTCTCCAGCTCCTGAACTGAGAATACTTAATTTCTGGGTTTTTAAATTTTTTCTCCTTTTATTTTTCTCTTCCCTTCTTTTTCCCCCTTCCTCTTTTCTTTCTTCCTGTGCTTTAATACAATCCAGAGTCTTTTTTAAAAAGATTTATTTGTTTATTTTATGTATGTGAGTACACTGTTGCTCTCTTCAGACACACCAGAAGAGGGCATCAGATCACATTACAGATGGTTGTGAGCCACCATGTGATTGCTGGGAATTGAACTCAGGACCTCTGGAAGAGTAGTCAGTGCCCTTAACTGCTGATCCATCTCTCCAGCCCTAATCCAGAGTCTTGTTCACACTAATCAAGCGCCCAACACCAAGCTGCACCCCCAGCCCTAAACTTCTGCCCTTTATAAATTACTTTGTCTGTGATACTCTATCAGCACAAAACAAACTAAAAAGACAATAAAACACTTGGATCAAGAACTTTACAAAACAATTCCCCAAGATAAAAATGAAACCTTGAACTATGTAATAATTTTCTCAAAATAATTTTGCTCAAGATCAGAGAAGAATCAGAAGTGTGGTTCCAAAATGCTGGCTTCTTGTTCTTGTTGTTTTGGTTGGCATGGTGACAGATGGCTAGAGCAGAAACTGAGAACTCACATCAGATGCGCAAGCACAAGGCAGAGAGAGAGAGAGCTAACTGGGAATGGCGTGAGTTTTTGAAACTTCAGCACCCTCAGTGAAACACTCCCTCCAGCAAGACCACACCTCCTAATCCTTCTCAAACAGTTCCAGCAACTGGGAACCAAGTATTCAAGTATATGAGCCTATTGGGGGCCATTTGAATCCAAATCAACACACACACACACACACACACACACACACACACACACACACACACACACACACACAGTGTAAAATAAAGTAATAGGCAAGTTGTCATCTGCCCTAAGGAGGATGTAGAAGGCTCTTAGTTGTTGAAGGAGGTCAAAAAGTAAGGAGGTCAAAAAGAGTCATGCAAGAATGGTAAGCAGCTAGACTAGACCCACTGCTGACTGCCAGGCATTACGGATGCAGGCTGAGGAAGGCTATAGTCCTAATTTTAAGTTGAGATGTAGCCAGTGTGGTTATATGACTTTCTCTAGTGTTGTTCAGTTTGCATGTGTGATGAACCTGTGTGTATGTATGTAGGAAATGAAGCATTCCAGAATGCCAATGTTGGGCTGAGAATAAGATTCGGCAGTGAAGTGCCTGGTGCCAGGATCACCACAAAAGCCACTCCTGCCCATTTCTGGACCCTGAGTTCTGCCCACCAGACTTACAAAACCACAAAGGAAGATGACTTGCCCAGCATATCTTTTCACACAAGCAATTTAACCCTCCGTTGCTCACGTGTTGGCCTAATTAGACCCAATTTTAGATGCCCAGTAGGATACAGTAAGATGTGGCTATGGGGGCTACTTCCAGAATCTCCACATTGTTATTTAAAGGAAATGATTAATAATCTTTGTGTTTTCCTGATGGGGTGTGTGTGTGTGTGTGTGTGTGTGTGTGTGTGTGTGTGTGTGTGTGTGTATGATGACCATTTGTGAGCTTACAGCCAAAGCCATAACCAACAGATAAACCTTTGTGTTGGCTCCACACAGCTGCCTTTCCCCCTCAAGGTACAAGCATTTGGACAAATGAGCTTGGTCCTAGGATGCCCGTGAAAAAAAGAGGAGCTGAGACAGAGAAACATGTGATCCCAGGTAATGTGTTCCTTCTCTAAGTGTGTGATCCAGTCATCCCTGGAGATTCCTGGAGCTGAGCTAAATCTGAATGAGTTATTGTATCAGGAGCCAAGGAAGCACCTACTTGTGTCTGAGTATCTGATCTCAATACAAAAGTATGGAGACCTTTTCTTTCTTTGTGATGTTATCAAACTTGGGGCTCTGTGTATACTAGGCAAGTACTCTATAGCAGAGCCACATACCCCAACCTTTTGTTCTGTGTGTGTGTGTGTGTGTGTGTGTATGTGTGTGTGTGTATGTGTGTGTATGTATGTGTGTGTATGTATGTGTGTGTGTATGTATGTGTGTATGTGTATGTGTGTATTTATGTATCTATGTATGTTTGTGTATGTGTGTATATATGTATGTATGTGTATATGTATGTATATATGTATGTATGTATGTATGTATGTATGAACCATAAGTCTCCTTCTATTGCTTTGCACCATTCATTCCTTTTCCTTTTTGACACAAGAGTCTTATTATACAATACACCCTGGACTCTGAATCTTTGTGCTTCAGCCTCTCAGATGCTGGAATAACAAGCATGCCCCAACAACATCCAGCTATAATTATTTTCTCAGTATGACTTTGTCTTTTATACACTTCACAATGAAAATCATTATTTTTTCTCACAAAATTTCTATTACAAAATAATTCTTACCTAAAATAAATCTCTCTCTCTCTCTCTCTCTCTTTCTCTCTTCCTCTTTCATACCATGACCAAGGCAACTCTTATAAAAGAAAACATTTACTTGAAGCTGGCTTAGAGTTCAGAGGTTTAGTCCATTATCAACATGGTGGGAAGCATGGCAGCACGCAGGCAGACATGGTGCTGGAGGAGATGAGAGTTCTACATCTTGATCCAAAGGCAGCAAGGAGGAGACTGTGTTCCAACACTGGTTGAAGCTTGAGCATAGGAAACCTCAAAGCCCACCCCACAGTGATGCATTTCCTCCAACAAGGCCACACCCACTCCAACAAGGCCACACCTCCTCATAGTGCCACTCCGCATGGGCCAAGTATTCAAACACGTGAGTCTATGAGGACATAGCCATCCAAACCACCACAGTCTATATCCATGTTGGATGATGAGAGAGAGCACCGGACAGGGCAAAACTGAGACAGATTTACAGTGGATCTAGTGGTTATTCAGAAGTCAGAGATGACCTCACTCAGAGAAAGACTCTTGCAAGAACATGTGCACATGAATACACACACACACACACACACACACACACACACACTACAAAATAAAAGAGACAGGTGAGATGGCTCGGGTGGTAAAGTTGCATGCTGTGCCAGCTTGGTAACTTGGGTTCAGTTTCTAGAACCCATGAAAGGGTGAATGAAGAGAGCCAGCTCCACACATGGCACGGAGACTCCCACACTAATAACAAACTGAAGAATTTAGAACTCCTGAATCCAGTTACCACACCTCTTTACCCTCATGCCCACGGTGTTGTTAGTATAATCTGTGGGTTAGTATTCGACTAATATCTTTTCCCCTGGCAGGACTGGAGGTTGACTCTAGGGTCTCACGGATGCCGGGCAAGTGTTCTACAACTGGGCTAAATCCAGCCCTCTAGAGCCGTGATTTTTTTCATGACTTTTTAAAAACAATGCTTTTCTTCATTCATTGAGAATTTCAAACAGTGCATGTTTGATCAGATTCGTTTTCCAAATTATTTCAAGTTCATCACACACAGCTTTGCTTTCTTATTTCTCTAGATGTTCACCCATTAGCCGTGTGTCACCAACCCACTCCTCCTGGGCTTGTAAGTACAGTAGTCATGAGACACATGGGAAGTATTCATCTCTCTGCTGTCTGATGGGTCCTGCCAGGGTTTTATTGTCTCTTAGAGAGCTTTCTAGAAAGGAAAGCACAGGGCAGAGCTGAGCTAGCAGGTAATCTCAAGATCCTAGCCACCGGTCTCTGAACTCTCGTGTAGATGTGATGGCCACCTCCTTGCAGCTGTGTGATTTCCCCTCTGATTCATTCAGGGAACTTGTGGCCATCTTTAGAAACAAGTGCAATAAGATAAGCTCTGGAAATCAAAGAGGGAGAGGGGCCCGAGGGGTGGGAAGGCGGCAACTATCGGACAGCTGCCTTCCCTTCAGAGTCCGCATCGTGACCTGTTAGGACCCGTCTAAATTGCTCTGTTTCTTTGATCCCATGTCAACTGAAGAAGTTCTTCTAGCAATATATAAAAAGACAAAGATGAAGTGAAATTCCTGTCTCAGCATTTTCCAAGCTCACAGCCATAGATTCGCTGCCAGAAGGAGGGACAGCGATGCCTGAACTGCCGCATCTGCCCCCTCAGCTCTCCAGTCCTTTGCCCCTTCCTGTCCTGTCTGACCTCAGCATGGGAGTCAGAGGGTCTCTGACTGCTGGCACTGGGAATGCCCCTCATCCACCCTCATCCACTGCTCAATCCACCCCATGCCCTACCACCTTTCATTTGTGGCCTCCTACTTCCTCCTCAGACACACTCGCAAGCTTTGGCCCCCTCAGATGTCCTCAGACATGTTGGCAGAGCCCACTTTTTCTCCTGTACTCGCTCTCACATTTGAGGACTGGTCTGAAGCACAGCCTTCCTCCCCCCACCTGCTTGCCTAAATGTTTCTTTCACAGCATGTATTCAGTACCCGGTGTAATGTGCCTATTCATCTCCATTCCCACGGAGGCCCTAGGAGGCCAGACACTAGACTCATTTTGTTTAATACTCCCAGTTCTCCAGAACACAGCCTAGCACATAGTAGGTGTTTAATAAGTTATTAAATGATGGGCAATAAATCCATTGTCCTCAACATGTGATATCATGTTCTCTCAGAGGTCTTTGACAGCAGTATGCAGGCTGTGTCCTAAAAAAAACATGATGGTCCCAAAGGGAAGACAGAATACTGCCCCAATGCTACTGTGCTTGATAAAATAAGCTTCGGCCTCTTCCTTTACATGTTTTTATCTTTTAGTCTGAGACACGGTGCTTTCCCATTGACCCAGCTTCTTCAGTACCTCCAAAAGCCACACACAAAATGACAACCGAATCCCCAACCAGAAGCACACAGGTGACATCAGATACCCCTGCATCCAGCAGCCCACCACAGGTGACATCAGACACACCTGCATCCAGCAGCCCACCACAGGTGACATCAGACACACCTGCATCCAGCAGCCCACCACAGGTGACATCAGACACACCTGCATCCAGCAGCCCACCACAGGTGACATCAGACACATCAATACCAGACAGCCCACCATGGCCTATGATAACAGATGTCACCAGACCTGAATCCACAATATCTGCTGAAAGTTCTTTGGCAGACATCACTTCAAGCGCACAGGAATACTCTCCCCCAGGAGTCATCTCTACCCAGCCACAGATGTCATTTCAGAGTT
>CM052707.1:38446716-38477268 GCA_028551405.1 Uromys caudimaculatus
CTCTGTCTGGCTGTGGCTTGTCCCTCCTGCAGGCCTCTGTGTCAGTACTCCTTGAAGACCAGCTCTCTCTGAGAGGTATTTGGGTTTGGAGAGCTGTGGCACAGGGTCAGCTCTGGGGTGCAGACAGAAACCAGAAGGATCTTGTCCCCAGCGGTCCCTTGGTTCCTGTGTCCTGATGGCTCTGCAAGGGTCCCTTTTGATCCAGTGAGTTTGAACAGAAGTGGTGGTTTTGCCTGTGCTCGAAGGTGTGTCAGCACTCCTAGGATACCAGCTCTCTCCTGGAGCCCTGTTGCCCAGGCTGAGGTCCCCAGGCACAGATGGAAACCAGAAGTTTCCTGTCCCTGACTTTTCCTCAGTCCCTGTGTCCCGCGGGTTCCGGCTGAGTGAGCTGTGGTGCTCGTCTTATCCCCACTCACGGCTTTTCCACGCTCCTGGGAGGGTAGCTTTCTCCTGGCGCTACTTGGCTATGGAACCCTGGTGGCCCAGGCAGAGGTCTCCTGCCACAGATGGAAACCGGAAGGTTCCTACGCCGGACTTTACCTCAGTCCCTGCGTCCCGTGGGTTCCAGGCCGGTCCCAGTGAGCAGTGGTGCTTGTCTTAACCCCACTCACAGTTTTTCCACGCTCCTAGGAGAGTAACTTTCTCCTGGCGCTACTTGGCTATGGAACCCTGGTGGTCCAGACAGAGGTCTCCCGCCACGAATGAAACTATTATTTTCTTAATTGAGGGTTTATTTTAGTTTTGTTTTGTTGTTGTTTTATTTTGAGACAGGTTCTAATTATGTAGCCCAAGCTGGCCTGAATCTCATAGAGATCCACCTGTTTCTGCCTCCTGAACGCTGGGATTATAGGCATGCACCATCACACGTGGCCCCTCATTCAGAGTTTTAAAAATAATAAAAAGACTCAGGAATAATAGAAGCCACCCATAGACCCCTCACCATCCTCACCCCCTGTCCTCTGTTGTGGGAAGCCACGGTCCTGGATCTTTCAGGACATACTTGATGAACACCTTACAGGTAAGGTCCTCATGTTAGAAACTAGAGATGCAGGAATACATGAGTGAAGAAGACTCCATATACCACGGCTGCCAAGCCTGACAACCTAAGTTCAGTCCCTAGAACCCATATGGGTAGAAAGGGAGAACTCACTCCTGCAAATTGTTCTTTGGCCTCCACATAGGTTCTGTGGCACATGCCCACACGATAAATAAGTTAATATATCTATATTATAAATGGATATATAATATATAAACAAATAATATAATATATTATATTAATATACAACATGTAGTATATAATATACATTATATGTGTGTATATATATATATATATATATATATATATATACACATCCTCCTTCAGATCTTTTTCTGTCTCAAGGCCTCCTGTGTCTCCATTCTCTGCTTGTCACTCCTTGTTCCTCTACCTTACAATTCGGGTCTTCAATCAACTTCCAGGTGGGGCCGAAGAGCACCATTTTAAAGACACAGTGTCTCTGTGACCACTTGACCTTCTTCAGCAGTGACTTCTTCATCGTGCCCAGGACGGTGGATGTAGAAAACACCATCAAACTGCTTCTCCATGTGAGCAACAACCCTGTCGGGGTGTCGTTGCTGGGCAGCCTTTTAGGGTTCTATATCCTCTTAGCCGTGTGGGCTTGGAGGAAGGACCGAGCAGATATGCAGAAGGTGAGACGGCTTGGGCTGCAAAGGCCGCAGTGTGTTGAGTGTGTCGAGCTAGATAGGGAAGTAGAGACTGTGGGCCAACGGGCAGAGAAAGTCCAGTGGGACTGTATTAAATCTCTCTGCATATCTAGTGTCTCAAAACAAAGTGGGGGGTTTTGTTTGTTTTTGGGTTTTTGGTTTTGCTTTGCTTTGGTTTTGGTGCCAAGGTAGGATCTTCACAGGAGTCGTGCAGATTAGAAATACACCAGAAAATATCTGTCATAGAAGCTTAATTGAAATCAGACCCATATTTATCTTACCTTATATACTAGACAAAGTTATGCCAAGCCAACTTATAACTTTACGTAACTGCAGTATGCAGGAAACTTGTAAGAAAATGTTTTCTAGGGCTAGTAAGATGGCTCAGTGGGCAAAGCCGCTTGCCACCAAGCCTGACAACCTGAGTTTGATCCCCAGGATGCACGTGTTGGAAGTAGAGAATGGCAAGTTGCTCTCTGACCCCCACTTGTGTGTCATGTCACAGCTCTGCCCCGACACTGCACACGCGTAAATAAATGCTAAAGTTATTTAAAGTTATTTGCTGTGTCTTAAGACAAGATCTCATACTGTCCCCTCAACTGGCCCCAGAAACACATTGTATAGCCCAGGCTGGCCTTGATATAACAGTAATCCTCAAGTGCTAAAATTACACATGTGAGCCACCATACTTGGGCTAGGTAAAAAAAAAATTTAAAAAAATAAAAGACAAGGTCCCATGGTGCAGTCCTGGCTAGCCTGAAACTCACTACATAGCTCAGGCTAGCCTCAAGCCCGAAGAGATCCTCCTCCCTCTGCCTTCCAGGTGCCACCACACCTAGCTAGGATAAAAAAAAAAAAAAAAAAAAAAAAAAAAAAGCAGTAAAATTCTTGGGCAGCTTTTTCCTAATTTCTGTTTTATATATTTATTTTTGTGGGGTTTTTTTTTTTTTCTTCAAGGCCTTACACATGCTAGGTGAGAGCTCTACCATAGCTACACTTCTGCTTCTTCTTGTTTACATTTGATGTTCCAGAAGAGGAGCATGCGTTTCTTATTGTCCTGGATGACGTGTTGCCAGCTTTAGTAAATAAAAAGCAAGACAGCAATTTAATTTGCATTTCATATAAACAGTAGATGAATCTTTAGCAGGCCCATGGCCTTATTGTTTATCTAAAACTCCAGTTTCCCTGGGTATCCTCCGCCCTGTATGCTCCTCCTTCCTGAGCGCAATGGGGGTGGAGCCTGATGCCCAAGGCCCAGTCAACGATCCTGGGGGTGTTTCCATTTAGAGACGGAGCCCGGAGTTTCAGCCCTCAGCCCTCTGGTCACTTTGCTGACCTGTGTGCTTTCTTGCCCTGCTTCCCACTGGGGTTCCCAAAACTGCCACAGAAAAGCCTGTCCCCAGCTAGGGCTGTCCTGAGGAGAGACCTAGCAAACTCATAGCTTCTGCTCTTCCTGCAGGTGAAGGTAACGGTCCTAGCTGACAATGACCCCAGTTCTGCATTCCACTACCTTATCCAGGTCTACACTGGGTACCGGAGGAGAGCTGCTACAACAGCCAAGGTTAGCAGAGCCCGAGCTCATTACTGCATGTCTTCTGCAAAGTGTGTCCTCGGCATACTCTAACTTGACAATATCTCGGTGTCTAATAATGCTTCAAAAGGAATCCCCAGGATTGTATTGCCTAGGTTTGCTGTGTAATGTGAGGAAGCCCTCTGGACTTGCTAACATCTAATGGATGCTTCCTTCTGCTTAAGAAAAACCCGAAGCACGGTGTTACAATGCCTGGCATTCCGTCTTTCCTCTCTGCATCTTAGGTCGTTATCACTCTCTATGGCTCAGAGGGCCACAGCGAGCCCCACCACCTTTGTGACCCACAGAAGACAGTTTTTGAGCGTGGAGCACTGGACGTCTTCCTTCTTTCCACTGGATCCTGGCTGGGGGATCTGCATGGCCTTCGCCTGTGGCACGACAATTCCGGCGACAGCCCTTCTTGGTAAGTACCTGCCCCATGCTGGGTCACTTATCCTTTTTCTTTTTTTTTTTTTTTTACATTTATTTATGTGCACACTACTCACACATGTATGGAAGTTAAAGGACAATGTAAGAGTCAATTCTCCCCTTCCACCATATGGGTTCTGGAGTTGTAATTGGATGTGTGGGCATCCAAGCTTTGCTAAACCATCTATAGAGCACAGGAAGAACAGACTCAATCTAATTCCCCAGGACCCTAAGATTTTCAGAATGGTAAATTAGCATTTGCTACCACTTCTGGTCACCAGCAGCACCAAGGCTGAGCACTGACTTTTTCCTCTCTGCTATGAAAATCAAAGATGACTTCTTCCAATACAGCACTATAATGAACACCTGTTGAGTGCCACCTCCTTCATCCAGGGGTTTAGTTGGGTCCTTCTGGATCCTCTTCTGCATCTTCTACATTAGCCCTGGCCCTTACCTTTGCACTGCCATGTTCAGGAGCAGCTTCTTGCTGTAACCGCAATGTGGGTCTGCCAGCCTTGGCCTCTCCTGCTGCTGCAGGACCTTGGGAAGCCTTCAGAGAACTGAAGAGAGTTACAGTGTTGCTTGGCTCCAGTTTTGGGAACTTTGTAACTGGTCTGATGTTGCCCAGAACACGACAACTTTCTGTTATGGAAGTGAAACTGGTTCTGCTTCCTCATCTAGGCGCCCTTTAGGGAAGTGATCTTAATTTCCTTCCAGACCCTTGCCTTTGTGTTCTCAAGTCGGCTTCATTTTGGCCCATGAGTACCAGTGCTCCACCTGTCTCAGCTTTGAATGGCCTTCCCACTGAGCCTAATCATCCCTGGTTCTTGATTTAAAGAAAGAGGCTGTAAGATTCTCACTTGAACACTTAGAAGTCATTGTGGAGTTACTAACTGGCCTGATTTCAATATTTGATTGATGTGCCTCAGAGAAGAGAGAGACCCAAAGAAGTGGAAAGAACTTCGAGTGGGGCTAGTCAGTGGAATGAACAAATACACACAATAGTGACTAAGCTCACCATCTCAGACATGGGCTGTGGTTTATGGCACCCTAAAATAGTTACAGACATACCGTCAGAAGGCCCTAATCACTGCGAGGTGCATTACGCCTCTCAACAGGGCCAAGTGCTCTGTGCACTGTTCAGTTGCTCTTCTATATTTTAGATATAGTTAAAAAGCACTGTAGCTGAGGGGCTGGGGAGGTGGCTCCATGGCTGAAGGACTTGCCATGCAAGTGCGACGACCTGAGTTTGAATCCCCCAAACCTACAAATAGCCAGGTGGTAACATGCATTTGTCTTCCCTGAACTCCTCTAGCACAAAGGGATGACAAGAAGGAGAATCCCTGAATGCAGCCACGTGCAAGGGACCCTGTCTCTAAGAAGGTAGAAGGAGAGGACTGATGCCCAAGGCTACTTTCCGATCTCCACGTGCACACTGCAAGCACGCACACACAATATTATACACGAACACACACACACTTAAAAAACAAAAACCAAAAAGTATATCATTGGGAAGAGGATTGAGTCTAAGATCTGAGGGTCTATAGTTCTGATACGGCTGCAGACCCAGATAGGGGGTGAGAAGTCATTAGAATAAATGTTGAATACCAGTAGTGAAAAATGGAGGCAGGTGGGGTACTTTAAGAAGTAATGAGTCATTATCACGCGTGGAACAACGCTTAAAGATGCACTGCGCATGCGCACGCGCGTGCGCACATTCAATTCTTCTCAGGGAGTGAAGTTTGCAGTTACTACCTTGGACAGGAACTTCCTGAGAGCAGCAGGTGGGCCTGGCTCATCTGCCTCATTCTTGCCTTGCAAAGCCTCCGTTACTAACTTAGGTGCTCAGTGTAAGTGCAAGGCGACTTTTCACACTGCAAGCAGTCCCTGTGCACCTTCCTAACACGGGGATCTTTATCTGACTGCAGGTACGTAAGCCAGGTGATCGTCAGTGACATGACCGTGAAAAAGAAATGGCATTTCCCGTGCAATTGCTGGCTGGCTGTGGACCTGGGCGACTGTGAGCGTGACGGGGTGTTCATGCCAGCCTCCAGGAGGGAGCTCTCTTCCTTCAGGTATAACTGAGACATCACTGGCAGTGCAAACTTCTGTAGCATGCACACACAACATTATACACAGAAAGCACACACACATTAAAAAATAAAGATACAGTTGCGAAGAGGATCGAGTCTACGATCTGAGGAATAGATCTCCGCCACCTCCTCCTCCTCATTGTCTTCCCTTCAATCTTTTTATTCACTGTGTTGGATTCCTTTTGACATTTCCCCTCAGACCAGAATTAGTGGCTGTAAGAGACCAAGTGTGGGACCTTACATAAAAATGGCTAAATGGGGGCTGGGGGGAGTGGCGCATAGCCTTTTCTTGGGAATGTTCTCTTTCTCCCTTCTGCGGTAGGAACAAAGCTTCTGTTCCTGCTTAGGAGCCCCTCCCATTCTGTTGCTACAGAAGAAATCTCCTCTCCACAAAGTGTTCTGTTTTTGCCATCATTTTGAGGGTCTTCTTAGCTCTTCCATTTGACACACCACTTACAGCTCCTCCACATTTGGAACTCAGAAGGTAATCAAAATGTGAATTTCCTAAAGTATTATTAATAGAAGTCTATTTTTGAAGAAAAGTAGTGTGATACCAAAACAATGTTTATTGTTATTATTGTTATTATTTATTAAGTTATTCATTCCAATGGCAGCTTCCCTTCCTTCTTCTCCTCCCAGTCCCTCCCTCTCATCCCCCCATTCAACCCTCCTCTCTTTCTCCTCAGAAAAGGGGAGGCCTCCAATGGATATCAGCTAGCTTTGGCATGTCATGTTGCAGTAAGATAGGCACTTCTCCTACTGAGGCTGGACAAGGCACCCCAGTTCGGGAGAAGGCGTCCAAAGGCAGGCAGCAGAGTTAGAGATAGGTCCTGCCCCTGCTCTTAGTTGTCCTACCTGAAGACCCAGCTCTACAACTCTTACATATGTGCAGAGGGCCTAGGCCAGTCCTATGCATGCTCTCTGGTTGGCAGTTCAGTCTCTGTGAACCTGAATGGGCCCAGGTTAGTTGATTCTGCAGATTTTCTTGTGGTGTTCTTGACCCCTCTGACTCCTTCAATCCTTCTTCCCCTTTAGATGCAGAGACCCACAGCCAAACAATGTTTGTTTTAAATCTCATATAATATAAAGAGCTCGTTCCGGGCTGGAGAGATGGCTCAGCAGTTTAGAGCATTTGTAGCCATTGTGAAGGAACCAGGTTCGATCTGTAACACCCTCATGGTAGCTCACAACCTTCTGTAACTCAAGTTCCGGGAGATCCAATGTCCCTTTATGACTTCCCTGGGCACCAGGCACGCAAGTGGTACACAGACATATATGCAAGCAAAACACTCATACGTACAAAATCAAATAAATAAAGCTTAAAATCATTTTAATCTAGTATAATACGTATTATCCTAGAGCTTGATCAGCAAGGTGTTAAGTGGAGGTTGAGAACTTCCTCTGCATCTTGTTGCTGGGCAAACCAAGCCCTAGTCTAGGTTGCTTCAAAGTGAAAGCTCAGGATGGCTCAGGGGGTAAGGGCACTTGAACTCCTATGACATGAGTTCAATCCCTGGAACCCACGTAGCATGAGGAGAGGATTGACCCCTACTAGCTATCCTCTGACCTCCCCACACACATGAAAAATAAATCGACGGGCAATTTATGTCCTCTCTCGCTTAATTTCTCATTTCAGACACCTGTTCTCCTCCACTATCATAGAAAAGTTCACTCAGGATTACCTGTGGCTCTCAGTTGCAACTCGACATCCCTGGAACCAGTTTACAAGAGTCCAGCGGCTCTCCTGCTGTATGACACTACTGCTCTGTGACATGGTCATCAATGTTATGTTCTGGAAGATGGGTGGCACCACTGGCAAGAGGGGTGAACAACGTACGTGTGAGCCTTGATGTGTGCTGTCTGCAGTGGGCGATGTTCTGTCTGTGCGTTTCCGCCCTTACTTCAAGGCTTAGAAACCGAGTCACTGTGTGCCTTCATCTCCCCTCCATTGTCCCAATCTTAGACGTCAGCACCTTCTCTGTGTGCCCTCGTTGATAAATGAAACAGCCTTAAGAACCTAGCAGGATCTTCACTGCCATGGAACACTTTCTAACCCCAGACAGATTCCTCCGTAAGTAGTTCTAAGCCAGGCCAGTGAACGCTAATGGCATGGTTTTCTTTCAGTCGGTCCCCTTGCTGTGACCTCATCAGAGCTGCTCATCAGCATCCAGACCTCCTTCATCCTCTTCCCAATCCATCTTGTCTTTGGGAGGCTCTTCCAGTTGATTCACCCCCCAGAGGCTCTGCCCCCACTTCCTCTCATCCAGGCCGCCTGCCCCTCAGCTCTCGTTCGTGAGGCCCCCTCTCTTACACAGGTGGTCAAGGTAAGCTTGGCATGGAACTTTTTTTTTTTTTATGTAAAGTACCCGCCCCCTTCTGTGCTGTGGGAAAGAGTCTGAGGAGATTTCTTGGGAGGCTCACAGCATTCTGGTCCCTTTGATGTCTTTCTCCCTAATTCCTGTCCACTGAGTTGTGATCCGTTATAGACTTAGCTTTCTTCCAAGGTTACTAACTGTTCTAGAGACCAAGTGGAGTGGCGTATACTACTCCAGAGCTGTTTTAGTTTTTGGTGTCTGAGCAAACTGTACCTCTCGTTCTGTCGTCTCTCATAAAAATAGTTTTGAAGAGGCACTGTGGGGTAACTCTTCTCTGAAAAAAAAAAATTTAAAACAAGGCATTGAGTTTCTTTACACTAAGCATGTGCCCTTGAGTACAAGAAGCAGGCTCGCTGTCTGTAACTGTGCCCAGGACTGGGCTAACTTTTTATGCAAGACAGACTGAAGTCTCTCAACTCGGTTCCATACCCAGGAATTAAAGGAAACTGTGGGATTCCTGCTCAGGAGAAATATACATCTGCTCTCGGAGTGTGAACAGTCTTCATGGAGTTCTTGTGACATTATCGAGCTGGTGAAACTTTTATCCGGCCTCATTTACTCTCACTTAGAAGATCAAGGCTGTCACCAGCAGACAGAATCCCACTGGGAAGACGGTAAAGTCCAGCGAGTTCAGTCAGTCCTGTAGCTCCACCTCCGCTCTCCTGCTTAACTCATGCTCTTACTCGGGTTTTTGCCCTTCAGCCCAAGGCAATTCATGCTTGGCTGATTTCATGAACCTTTTAACCTTGAGCTGATAGCTTTGGTCTCTTGAGACCTACACAACCTGGTGGTGAAGCCAGAGTACTAATCATAAATGTAAAAACATAAAAGTAGTCAGACCCCCACATTGAATCAGATGAAGCCTGTCTTGTCATTGTTTTCTTCCCTTGAGTGGAGAGGTGGCAGGACTTTCGGATCTCGAATGCAGCTTGGGCCATTGCTAGTCTAGGCTGCGTGTGCTGCATGCAGCTCTGGTGGAAAAACTCAGTAAGGTTTTAAAAGTGTGGAGGTTCAAGCTTAGGATGGTACAACAGGGATGTGTGTCTGCACCTTCAGAAGAGAACAGGGCTGCGGGTGCTGGAGCTTGTCTCCGTGGGTACTGGGAAACGTTAGCTTTCCTGTCACCTAATAAACTGTTCTTCTTTATCCCTGATCTCTACGTATTGAAATCTCCCATTTGTGAACATGCTGACCTGAAATAAATCCACAGTGGTGTCTGAAAATCATTACCATTTCTGCCGCTACCTTCTCCAAGTTCTGCGGAGACTGATATCACACTTAGATGTTCTTGGTGCTGCCCAGAATCACCAGCCTTATGACTTCTCAGAGGCAGTTGGCCAACTTCAAAACCTCCAGGAACTCCTGGAGACACAGACTGTCCCCAGGGAGCCAGGGCCACACAGGTAAGCACCACAGGCTCTTGTCAACTTTCTGAGCCTCTCCCAGCATCAGCAGGAGATAATTCCTTCAACTTCTATTCTCCAGGCATTCAGCCAGTATCCCCATCCTAAGCCCAGGAGAAAGGAAGAAGCCCATGTCTTTTTGCCTGTTCAGATGGCTGACATACAGCTGCTGGCTCCTTCTTGGTGTCATCAGCCTGGCTTCAGCTTTTTTTATAACGCTCTACAGCTTGGAATTGAACAAAGACCAAGCCACCAGCTGGGTTATTTCAATGATGCTATCAGTACTACAAGACATCTTTATCAGCCAGCCAATAAAGGTATGTGACAAGTGGGACCGGCCATTACAGCTGGAGGAAGCTGGAGACCCTGAGGCCAAGTGTTTCAACAATTAGCAAATAAATCAACTAGCAGAGTGATATTTGTTAGAGATATATACGAAGGAACGACAGAAAATAATCTAGCAGCTAATAGATCAGAATACATACGGCAGAAAAAGTTGAAGATGGGGATAATTTTTTAAAAAAATCAAACACTGACTGGTGAGATAGCTCGGCAGGTTAGGGCTCCTGCTATCTGACCCCTCAAGTCTACTTAAATTTGATCCAACAATCCACATGAAAATAGGAAACAGGGCTGGAGAGATGGCTCAGTGGTTAAGAACACTGACTGCTCTTCCAGAGGTCCTGAGTTCAATTCCAAGCAACCACATAGTGGCTCACAACCATCTGTAATGCCGTCTTCTGGGGTGTCTAAGGACAGTTACAGTGTACTCATATAAATAAAAATAAATAAATCTTTTTTAAAAAAAGAAAAAAAATAAGAAACAACTTCCTGAAGTTGTCCTCTGAGTTCCACAACACCCAACACACACACACACCCAATGGTAACATCACTACTCATAATAACTAAAATAGTGACAATAACCTTTTGAAAAAAACCAATAACAAGACACTTTTTAAGGAACATAAATGGAGCTGGAAAGATGGCTCAGAAGTTAAGAGCACTTGTTGCTCTTGCAAAGGACCCAGGTTCAATTCCCAGCAACCACATGGTGGCTCACATCCATAATGGGATCTGACGCCCTCTTCTGGTGTGCCTGAAGACAGCTATAATTGTACTAATATACATAAAATAAACAAATCTTTTTAAAAAACCAAATATGTCTTTTTTTAAAAAGTTAAGGAACATAAAGACTTTTAAATGTTTAATTAAGGAAAAGTCAAAACACACCAAAGTATAGAAAAATAGTATAATAAACCCTTAAGTTCTGTTACCCAGCACCAAAAATCACCAATGATGGCTAATATTCTTTCATCTGTTTAAGTTCACATGAACTTTGTCTGTATATCTCTAAAATTTGTCTGTATGCCTTTAAAAATTAAAAATTTCAAATATAAAATCATTATGACACCTAAATTAGTCAACAGTTTCTTAACATGGAAACCCCACACAGGGGCCTGGTCCGGTCACTCAGCTACAAAGAAACTGAGTTTGATCCCTGGACCCTACGGATAGGAGAGAAGTTACCCTGATTGCCACATGGGTGCTGTGGCCACAGCTAACATAAATGTGTAAATAAATGGGATGTGCTGTTAGTCCCCACCCCCACCTGCACATATGATGTCATCTTCTGGGCCCCACCACACCTGCTCATGGAGTTCCCCTGACTCTTGTCTCCAGGTGATCTTCCTGTCATTGCTGTTCTCCCTGATGGCGAACCACATGCCATGGTTTAACAAAGACAAGGAACAACACACCAGGAGAATTGTAGCACTTTGGGGTAATCCAAATAATTCTAGCTACTGTTTAATTTTACAAAGAGCATGCTGCCTCTGTGATCCGACTTACCCAGTCAGGGACCAGGTCGCTTGGGCGACTTCTCTTCCTCCTCTGCCCAGGAGCCAGTACATTCCTCTGGAAGCCAGTACATCCTCTCAGTGCTTCTGTGCTTTGCTCCATCTGTCCTCCCTCCTAAGCCCCAGATGGTACTTGTACCGCCAGTTACCTCGGGACTGAGCTGTCTGCCTGCCCCACAAGCCCACGCTTGCATATATTCTCATTTCAGTCAAGTGGCATTGCCCCAACAATCCTGGAATGTTAGTGTGATCCTAAGTGCTCTTATTCCCTACATCCAGACACCAAGCCTGGGGGGGTTCAGCCTGGAAAAAAAACAGACTCAAAATTACTCACAGCACATGGAGGAATGTTGCAAACATAATGTTGAGCCAAAAGGTGCAGGGTGCAAAAATCTTACACAGTGTTATGCATGTGTTGGCTCAAAGACATATGTGTGTCCCCTATCGTACTGGCTAGTTTTGTGTGTCAACTTGACACAAGCTGGAGTTATCACAGAGAAAGGAGTTTCAGTTGAGAAAATGCCTCCATGAGATCCAGCTGTAAGGCATTTTCTCAATTAGTGATCAAGGGGGGAGGGCCCCTTGTGGGTGGGACCATTTGTGGGCTGGTAGTCTTGGGTTCTATAAGAAAGCAGGCTGAAGTCGGGCAGTGGTGGTGCATGCCTTTATTCCCAGCACTTGGGAGGAAGAGGCAGGTGGATTTCTGAGTTCGAGGCCAGCCTGGTCTACAGAGTGAGTTCCAGGACAGCCAGGGCTACACAGAGAAACCCTGTTTCAAAAAACCAAAAAAAAAAAAAAAAAAAGTCGGGCTGAGCAAGCCAGGAGAAGCAAGCCAGTAAGCAGCATCCCTCCATGGCCTCAGCAGCAGCTCCTGCTCCTTGACCTGCTTGAGTTCCAGTCCTGACTTCCTTTCATGATGAACAGCAGCATGGAAGTGTAAGCCGAATAAACCCTTTCCTCCTCAACTTGCTTCTCGGTCATGATGTTTGTGCAGGAATAGAAACCCTGACCAAGACACCTATAAATTTATGTGTAAGATCTGAAGAGATGAATGAGAATAATCTCTAAAGCAGGAAAGGGCCACCTCTCTGAGGGAAGGAAAGGGTAACAAGATGGAGTGTGTGATGGACATGAAGCTACCAACCCCTTTAAATGGAGCAGTGGACATGCTAAGAGCTCAGCACTCCAACCTTAGTGAGGTTTCAAACAATTAACAGTCTCACTTAGAAGTGTCTTTCTTGTGCACAAGAAATTAAATAATCTTTATGTGAAGTGACTTCTTTTTCAACGTTCTTGTCCTTACCCATCTGAAGTTGTATGACCTGCCCTTCAAGACAAATGTAGCATGGGGTAGAGTTGAGAGGGAGAGTGCTTGCTGGCATATGAAAGGCCTTAAGCTGTGGTTCCCAGCGCTGCAAAGAAAAGCCAAAACCCAATGTCTCTGCAAAGGCATCTCCAACCTTCCTTGGGGAGTTTTGTTTACTCTCCAGCGGTCGCATGGCACCCGTGGTGCATGCAGGTGGTTTTTGTTGTTTCCCCTCTGTCTCTTTCCCTACACCACCTCTCCACTTCCCTTTCATTGATGAATCTCTACATTCTTCTGCTCAGTATCATCTTTAGACCAAACCATTGTTACCTCCTGGATTCTTCAGAAACGTTCAGTGTTGGACTTTATCCCAGAATCTTCGTTGAATAGAAGCCCAGATGATTTCTACACGTATTGAACTTAAGAACAGTATTCCCAAAGGTATTCTACTGAGTGGAATCCTTGGTCTCTAGTCTAAGATAAACATATATAACAGATTAGTTTATGTCTACTGAATCTAATTCTTTAAATGAAAAGGCTAGGGGCTTACTGAGTGGTAAAGCACTTGTCTGATGTGCGTGAGACACTGCACTGGATTCCCAGCACTGAAAGAATTCTTATCGATGGGTCGTGCTGGTTCATGTCTGTAATCTCAGCATCTGGAAAGCTGAGGTAGATATCATAAATGTGGGACCAGCCTGGGCTATATTTCTGACAACATAGACTGTACTGGCTGGTTTTGTGTGACAATTTGACACAAGCTAGAATCATCAGAGAGAAAGGAGCCTCAGTTGAGGAAATGCCTGCATGAGATCCAGCTGTAAAGCATTTTCTCAATTAGTGATCAATATGATAAGGGCCCAGTGCATTGTGGGTGCTGCCATTCCTACACTGGTGGTCCTGGGTTCTATAATAAAGCAGGCTGAGCAAGCCATGTGAAGTGAGTCAGCAAGCAGCATCTCTCCATGGCCTCTGCATCAGCTCCTGCCTCCAGGTTCCAGCCCTGTTTGAATTCCTGTCCTGACTTCTTTTGGTGATGAGCTGGAATGTAGTAAAGTAAGCAATTAACCCTTTCCTCCCCAACTGGTTCGTTGGTAATGATGTTTCATTGCAGCAATAGAAACCCTAACTAAGACAAGTTGGAACCAGTGCAATGGGGTATGGCAGTGACACACCTGACCATGTTTTGGGGACGATTGTGGAAGGACTTTGGAACTTTGGGCTAGGAAAAACCATTGAGTTTTGAGACCTCCGAAGAATGTTCTGTGGGAGCTTGGAAGATAAGAATGTTGAGAGCAGTGTAGAAGGTGGGGGCCTGGCTTGTGAAATGTCAGAGAGATTAAAGACTATCAGGGCTGTTTGCTATTTTGATGTAAGATTCTATGGTTCTGGTTAGCTGGAGCTGAAGAATCAGCTGTGATTAACAAGATACCAGAACTACTGAAGTAATACATCTACATTCCTGGGACAACTGGTGATAGCTAGCTGGAGCTAAGAAATTAGCAGTGATTGAGAAGAGACCACAATCACTGAAGTGAAATCTTCTGGGAAATGTTTTTAAAGAGCACAGAGAAGCTGTGTTCCAGAACTGGCTGAGGTGGTATCTCGGGTTGGCAGCCAAGTTTGGTAGTGCAAGAGTCACCCAGGTGGTACTGGTTTTGAAGGCACAGAGGAATCATGGAGAGTAGCTGAGGCTGGGCACTGTAAGAGGCCAGGAGAGACCATTGGTGAAGGTGCAGCCTCAGTGGCAGTTGAAGGCCCGGGACTGAAGTGGTCAGGCCAAGAAGATGAGCCTTGGCACCATGAAGGGAGTCTAGGAGAGGCTATTGGTGAAGTGCAGCCCAGTTGCAGCAGAAGACCCCAACATTTTGGAGATGCTGGTACCATGGGATGACCACCAAGAACAGCAGCAGCAGTGGAGTGTGGCCTGCCTGAGCCTAGGAGACAAGGTGTGTGTGCTGCAGAGAGCAAAGCTGGAGGAGTGATTCAAGCCCTTTGGAGGAGCCACAAGATAGTGAGTGGATCTCAGACATTGGGCAGTTGGAGTTTGTTTTCCCTTTGATTTGATTGTGACTGTGCCCTGAAATAAAAGGCTCCTTTTCTCTCTTCAAGTAAGAAAGTATATTACTGGAGCCTACAATTAAGAGACCTTGAGTTTTAAAAGACTTTGGACTTGAAAAGAGATTGGATATTTTAAAGGGACCAGGAATTTTTTTACATTTTTTTATTAATTATTTACTTTACATCCTGATGGCAGTGTCCCCTCCCTCTTCTCCTCCCAGCCCTTCCCACCTCATCTTCTCTGCCCTCGCTCCACGCCTCCCCTGCTTCTCCTTAGAAAAGGGAAGGCTTCTCATGGTATCAACCAGCCTTAGCATATCAAGTTGCAGTAAGACCAGGTGTATCATCTTCTTTTGAGGCTAAACAAGGAAGGGAGCCCAGTTAGGAGAAAGGGATTCAAGGCAGGCAATGTAGTCAGAGATAGACCTTCCCGCCTGCTTTAGGAGTCCCACATGAAGACCCAGCTGCACAACTGTTAAATGTGCAGAGAGTCTAGGAGGGACCAAAATTTTAATGTGTTCAAATTTGTAAAGACTGTGGGTCTTTTGAAGTTATTTATAGTTCTAATATGAGATCTTAGGGATAAATAAGAAAGGAAAGGTTGTGGCTTAATCGTAATGTGTTTGTGCGTCAAGTTGACAAGGGTTTGGTTGTACTGGCTGGTTTTGAGTGTCACCTAGACACATCAGGAAGAAAGGATCCTCCATAGAGGAAATGCCTCCCTGAGACACAGCTGTAAGGAAGGCATTTCCTCAATCCATGATCAAGGGGGGAGGGCCCAGTCCATGGTGGGTGGTACAATTCGTGGGTGGGTGGTCCTGAGTTCTAAAAGAAGGCAGGCATGAGAAAGGCATGCTGAGTAAGCCAATAAGCAGCACCCCTCCATGGCCTCTGCATCAGCTCCTGCCTCCAGGTTCCTGCCCTGCTTGAGTTCCTGTCTGACTTCCTCCAATGATGGACCATGATCCGGAAGTGTGAGCCGAATAAAACCCTTTCTTCCTAACTTGTGTTTTAGTCATGGTGTTCTCATCACAGTGATGGAGACCCTGACTAAGACAGACATTGTCGGGGAAAGGGGGCAGGGAGGAAGAGTGAGGGAGAACACTCCTGGGCTGTTATGACACCAAGGTTCACAGGCAGACAAGCACTCTACTCCTGAGCTATACTCCTACACTTACATTTAACTTTTCTGGAAACTAAGTTATATTGTCTTTTATAAGTTTGGTTTCCAATGGGTTGGAATTTTTCATTGGTGATGCTCTGGTTTTTTGAGACAGAGTTTCTCTGTGTAGCCCTGGCTGCCCTGGAACTCTATAGACCAGGCTGGCCTCAAACTCACAAAAGTCTGCCTGCCTCTGCCTCCCAAATTCTGGGATGAAAGGGGAGCACCCCCACTGTGTGGACTGGAATTTTAAGAAGAAAAATCCAGGCCTGTTTCCATAGACAGAGGGGTGCTGCTTGGAAAACATCTTATCTTCTCCAATGTCCACTAGGAAATGCCTGCAGTAGATGCTCAACCATTAGCAAGCGCATCGTGAAATATAACATTTATTTGGCCTATATTTCAATATCTGACAGCAAAGTGTCCTTCATCGTCACCTGGCTTGAGAGACAAGAACAATCCCATCTATACTGCCCCAGCAATGAACAACCTAGCCACGCATACAAAGAAAGCCTGGAAGAAGCAGCTCTTCAAGCTGACTGGTGGTGCTCTGGGTATGGTGGATGGTGGCAGCTGGCACCTCTGCAGCACGCTGTCTAGAGTGGGGAGGCTGGGGAAGAATACGACAGAAAACAGGGAAGGGCAGAAAGGTATCTTTTAAAATGAAATTTGGAATTCCAGTAATTCTGGGGTGTGTGTGTGTGTGTGTGTGTGTGTACACATATTGGATTGAACTATTTGAAATTGCCCATTTTGACTATTTTTTGGTTGGTTTTTTTGTTTTGTTTTGTTTTGGCTTTTTCAAGACAGTTTGACTGTATAGCCCAGGCTGTCCTGGAACTCACTCTGTAGACCAGGCTAGTCTCAGACCGCTAAGTTCCAGCTCCATTTTGACTGGGTCTCACCAGCGGAAGGTGAACGAGCATAGGAAAGGTGAGAGGGGTTGGTTTAGAGTTCTGAGATAACTACTTGAATATGATTTTTTTTCTGTTGCAAACCAGTCCAAATCCTCTTCCTCACCCTGCTGATGACCACCGTCTACTCTGCAAAGGACTCTAGTCGATTTTTTCTCCACCGAGCAATCTGGAAGAGGTTTTCTCACCGTTTCTCAGAAATCAAAGCTGTAGAAGATTTCTACCCCTGGGCCAACCTCATCCTCCTTCCTAACCTCTACGGGGATTACAGAGGTAAGGACCATTCTGGGGCAGAAGGGAGGTGGTAAGTAAGTCCTGAAACCCCTTCTACAACCCATGGAAAACTAAAGGTCAGCCAGCTTCTCGATATGACCACACCTCTGTAGACAATGCAAAGTCCCCGGACTCCATCCAAGAAGGTTCAGTTGGGGACTCCTGGTGACCCATGGGGTCTGATTCCTCTGGTCCAGGTCACAGGGATGAGTGGTGCGTCACTTACAGCACAGAGAGTAGCTTCAGGGACCCTGGGACTCAACCACACACCGCACACAGGGTCAGACTCTAATTCATAAAAACAGTCTTCACGTGTCTGTGTATCCAACTTTTCTGTGTGCTGGCCCAGCCTAGTCCACAAACATACACTGAACATCTGCAGTCCTCAGGGCTTGCCTAGGAGCTGATTTTTTAAAAATGCTCATAATGGGGCCTGTGTCCTCAAAGAACCTCACTGAAAGAGGGATTGCCACGCCTTGCCCTGCAGCAGGTACGAGCGTATGTTCATCTCAGCAAGCACTTTCAGCTTCCCCAGAGTGCACTTGGTGTGTGAACACTCTTACAGAAGGCAACTCCTACTCATTGCCTGGTGACATTTTTGTGTGTGTGTGTATAATTTTGGATAACAGTTTTGAGCCTCAGAGAACATTCTATGTGTAATACATAACTCTGTGCTGAATAAAATATTTACAAAGTGATTAGAACCTGGGATGGCAAAAGTTGAGGCCACCGTAGGGCTAGTCTCCTCTTGGGCTCCTTGGCTTTCGATAGCACCACAACGTAGAGCAGATAGAGAGCCTGTTCGGACTCACACCCACTTACCAGAGTGTAATCCTGGGTAGACGTGTCTCAGCATTCATTGGTTTCCCCTGTACAGGGGAAAGCATCCTTGGCCCTGCCTTGTACGACAGATCTGAGTGCTCAGAACAGTGCCTGGCACACAGTATTGACAGAGTTAGTGCTGACTGACTGTCAACAGTGGGGAGATGGAGCTTTGCTGTCAAACTACTGAACTGACAGCAGCTACCTGGATGGACACACTGACAAATGCCACAGACCTCAGGACAAAGATAAGAAGTACACCACGGATGGTTATAATCCTGGCACTTGGGAGGTAGAGGCAGGATCCTGAATTTGAGGCTAACCTGGGCTACTAAGCAAGATCTTGTTTTAAGAAAGAAATATAGTCAAGGAGCATGGGGTCAAAAGCAGTTAAAATTGGCACTAACAAGCTGGGTGTGGTGGTGCATGCCTTTAATTCCAAAACACGAAGACACAGGTGGGTGGATCTCAGAGTTCAAGGCCAGACTTGTCTGCAGAGTGAATTCCAAGACAGCCAGAGCTAGTCCCGTCTGTTCAAGACAGTCAGAGAAACCCTGCCTCAAAAAACCAATGTGTGTGTGTGTGTGCATGTGTCCACACACACTAACATGGTTTACCTACTCTTAAAAAGCATTGTTTTCAAAACTGCTACAGCCCAATCTCACCGTCTGATTCTTCTGCTCAAGCCATTGGATTGACCTTTGGGGGAACAGTCATAACTGAGCCTGCCAAGATGTTCAGGGACTAGACCCTTGGGGAGCCCCCAGAGTTGCAGCCATATAAAACCCAGCTGACCTTTCTCCAGTTTCTCATGCACCATGGTAGGGATGTCTGGAAAGCAACCAAGTGACAGTACATGATGGCAAGCTACAAGCAGTGTCATGAATTTGACTTTTCCCCTGGGAGTGTCCCCATCAATATACGTGAGGCTGCTCCTCCGTTTTTCCCTCTTACTGTACAGAGGTCTGTTGTAGAGATGTGCTGTAGCTTCTGTACTCAGACGGCTAACATCATCACCTCACACGTGGGCAAATGCAGCCTAGAAATTCCTTGGAAAAGATTTGCTAGGTCAGAATGTCACATTGTTTAACGTAGTTTCTATTTCCTGTATGTATTTTGCTTGCATGAATGCATGTGTACCTTGTGTGTGCACAGGAGTCTGTGGAGGTCAGAAGAGGGTGTTGGATCCCCTGGAACTGGAGTTACAGGTAGTTGTGAGCCTCCATGTGGGTGCTGGGAACTGAACCCAGGTCCTCAGCAAAAGCAGCATCTACTCTTAATCACCGAACCATTTTTCTAGCCCCCACATACAGATTTTAACATTTATTTTTATGTATGTGTATATATATCACATGTGTGCAGGTATCACTCAACTTGGGTGCTGGGGACCAAACTGGATCATCTGGAAGAGTAGTAAGTTCTTTAATGGTCAGGCTGTCTCTCCAGCACCCTACATTTTTAATTTTAAAAGATAATGCCAGGGCTGAAGACATAGCTAAGCAGTTAAGGGCACTGACTCCTCTTCTGGAGGACACCCATTTCACAACTGTCTGTAACTCCAAGATCTGACACTTTCCCACAGACATACATACAGGCAAAACATCAATGCACACAAAATGGAAATAATAATTTTAAAAAAGATATTTCCAGGACTAGAAATTTGTCTCATCAGTTAAGAGCATTTGTTGCTCTTGCAGAGGACTCAAGTTCAATTCCCAGCACCAATGTGGTGGCTCACAACTGTCTATAAGTCCAGTCCCAGGAGATCTGACACCCTCTTCTGAACTTGGGCTCCAGACATGCATGTAATATGCATATATACACACAGGCAAAACACTCAGACTCATAAAATAGTCTAAAATAAGTGTCACCAAGTGGATGTGACAGTTCATAGTGCATTGGGAAGAAGTCAGCCTGGCTACAGAGTAAGACTATCTCAAAACAAAGAAAAAGAAACAAGGGCTTGGCTTGTCAATCTGTGGCCCGCCACCTGCACTGGAAAAAAACAATGTTTCCAGATTGTTCTTAAGGTGTCAGTAAGTAATCCTATTAGCAAAGGACCAGAGTTGTCCACACCCGCAACCGCACGGTAGAAGTGTTGCCAAACTATACAGAGGGGTCTGGAACAGCTAAAGGCTTTGCGCTCGGGAGAGAAATGTAAGTTAGAAGTAAATCAAGCAGCATTTTCAACTTTCATAAGCGCAAGCCTCCTCCAATTCCTCATCTTCTCTGCGCTTTAAATTATAAGGCTCTGAGTCCCCTGTTTAAAATCCCCAACAGGGACGTTTAGAATAAAATGTCAAAACCCCCCCCCCAGCTGATCTGCTCCGTGCACCCCTTAGCTACATCTGTCACCCCATCTCTTCCCCTTTGACCCTCATCTGCTCTATTACACCCACTCCCGTGGCATTCATTAAATACATCAATCATGCCATCACCTTGGGATCTTGGAACCCGCTGTCCCCATCTGGCATCCGCATTACACTTCTGACTCTACTAGGGTCCCTCAAGGCCACTTTCCTTAACAGCGTTCCTCGCTCCTCACAAAGCACTACCTCCTACCACCCGAACATTGTGTTTGCTGGTCCTTGTTCCTCACGTGTGTGCTCTCGGGCAGGAATGCCCCTGTGTCTGTTTGCTCCTGACACCTAAACATGGCTTGGCTCCTATCAACATAGGTGTGTTGTTGAAAGAATGAATGGGTAAATAAACGGATATGTATTTTCTTTAATCTTTTGTTAGGTTCTTTGGTGTTGCTCTTTAAATGAGATACTTTATTTCTGCTCTTGTTGTAAGTGGTCTGGCTAGATATATACTATTATTTTGTGCCCAGTAACCCTAAGTTAGCTTTTTTTTTTTTCAAGACAGGGTTTCTCTGTGTAGCCCTGGCTGTCCTGGAACTCACTCTGTAGACCAAGCTGGCCTCGAACTCAGAAATCCTCCTGCCTCTGCCTCCCAAGTGCTGGGATTAAAGGCATGCGCCACCACTGCCCGGCTCTAAGTTAGCATTTTTAAGTTAATAGTTTTCCCACTGATTCTCTTAATTTACCTAGATAATACATATCACTTACAAATGATCACACAGTTCCATTTGTTTTTACACCTCTTTTGTCTGCTTACATTAGTTCATGTCTCTAAATGTTTTCAAAATCGCTGATAAACTGTACCTGGGCTGCCTCATTCAGTTAGACAATTGTTTTATTGTTTGTTTTACTTTCTTACTAGGATTTATTACTGATGGGAACTGTTTTCTTCTGGGCAATGTTTTGCTTCGCCAGATTCGAAGTCTTAATAATGACATACTCTTCCCAGTATCTCTCCACGAACAAATGAAGTTGTATCCCCAACATCAGGAGGACAGAGAGAACTATGGGGCTGGCTGGGTCCCCCCTGATACAAACATCACAAAAGCAGACAGTATTTGGCATTATCAGAGTCAGGAGTCGCTGGGAGGCTATCCCATCCAAGGGGAATTAGCCACTTACTCAGGAGGAGGCTATGTCGTAAGACTTGGAAGAAACCACAGTGCTGCAGCCAGGTGAGTGTGTGCCCTGAGCAAGAGGCCGGCACAGGACAGCAGGAACTGAGCCCAGCTGAGGAGTTCAAAGCTGGAAGGCTTCTTTACTGCTCTGGTACTTGTATATGCTTCTGTTTTACACTTCCAAGGAAATAAACCCTTTATTGTTTTTTTTTTATTATTATTATTCCTTGGTTCGTATGGATGTTTTACTTGCATTTATGTCTGTTTACATATGTGAAGTGCCCTCAGAGGCCAGAAGAGAGTGTTGGGGTGGATCCCCTGAGACAGGAATTACAGTTTCAAGCTGCCACGTAAGTGCTAGGAATCAAATCCAGGTCCTCTGGAAGAGCAGCCAGTGCTCTTAACCACTGAGCCATCTCTCCAACCCCTGGAACTGCATCTTTCAATTTAGAAATGTCTTGGTCAGCTTCAAGTTACAGATATGTTTTGTTTTGTCAAAAACAAAAGACTTTTTTAATCTGGAAATTTTTAGTTTCAATTCTAGGGGTAGTTGAACTTAGATGAATCTTAGACACTCTGCAATCTTCAAATATAAATGGAAACATTACCTTTTGTAAACCACAATATGAACATCAACCCAAAATTCAAATGCCCAAACTAAATTGTTAGGAGTTTGCAGAGTGGTTTAATAGTGAATCCTGATAGTCTTTGTTACCGTGAATGAAAAGGTCTAAATTGTCTTCTGAGCAGGCAAGATGGCTCAGCAGGGAAAGGTCCTTGCTGCCATGTCTGAGGACCTAAGATCATCCTGATGACCTGGGACTAGAGCCCACGTGATACATACCACACACACACACACACACACACACACACACACACACACACACACCAAATACAAGAAAGTTTAAAACAAAACTGGTTTCAAAGTTATAGCAGCAAGGAACTACTCAAAAAAACAATGTCAATCAAATAATGGCGTTTACACTTCTTTCACCTCTCAGTACCAGATAGGATACTCTAATAGTGTGGAATATTGAATGTTTCAAACAGTAGTGGACAGGGTTCATAAAATGAATCCTGCCTTATAGATTAGATGGCAAATACGGTTTCCCCAGTCTCTACCCTTGGTGTGAACATCACTGTGAACATCTTGTTTCTTAGTTAGCTGCCCATGTCACCACTGTGTGACTTTGGGGGTGACTAGTCATAAAGTCTTTTATAGGAACACTAGATCAAGGGGTATAGCTCCTCATGGGGTCTGTAACAGTGTCGGGTGCTGTTCTCCACTATAATATTGGATGGCTCTGTTTCCCTGTCTCCAGAGTTCTGCAGCATCTAGAGCAGAGGCGCTGGCTGGATCACTGCACGAAAGCCCTCTTTGTGGAATTCACAGTCTTCAATGCTAATGTGAATCTGCTCTGTGTGGTGACCCTCATCTTGGAACCCAGTGGTGTGGGTATGGAGGCCTTCTCTCCTTGCTCTGCCGCTGGCTATCTCAGGGCAAGGCAGCCTGTACTAATTATATACCATTCATTCAAGTAGATTTAATTGATTACTCAGAAGTATGTTTTTTTATTTTTCTATGTGTATTGATGTTTTGCCTGCATATATATATATAATCTGTGTGGGGATGTTAGATTGTTAGATCCTGGAACTGGAGTTACAAACAGTTGTGATCTGCCATGTGGGGCTGGGAATTGAACCAGCTCCAGAAGCATCCGTTTTTTTTGTTTTTTTGTTTAAAGTCAATTAGCTCAACAGCCCATTTACCTCCTACTCTCCAGATGCTACTTTTAGTTTCAACTGATATTACATTTTTATTACATTTTTAAAAACTTTTTGAAACGGGATCTCTGCATATTCCTGGCTCTCAAGAACTTGCTATGTTGACCAGGTTGGCCTTGAATTCACAGAGATCGCTGCCTCTGCCTCCTGAGTGCTGAGAGTAAACACATGGATCGCTACACCAGAGTTTCAAGTGTTTTAAATTGTTTGTTCGTTCATGGATGTGGGGTTTTAATTGTTATTTTTTCTATGAAGGGGACTTAGCTTTTGTACTCACATGGCCCTAGCAGGTGCATACCTTTCATCTCCCATTGCTTTGTCTTCACGACTGAGCTTTTGCCATTGACATAGCGTTGCCAGGGTACTCAGTGATAATTGTCACCTTTGTCATAGGGGCATCTCACAGATGATTAGAGGCTAACTGTCGCTTTTCAGGAAGTCTATCTTGATCCGACTCCCTTCCTCTTCTCTACCCTAGAATTGACTTAAAGATATTTTCCCATTAACCACTGTGTATTGCTATGAATTGGGGAGCATTTCCCTCCCAGACCAGCAGAACAAGCAGCATCTGCCGTGCTAACTCAGTGGTTCTCAGCCTTCCTAAGGCTACGTCCGTTTAGTACAGTTCCCCATGTTGTCATGACCCCAACCATAGAATTCCACTGCTACTTCATAACTGTAATTTGCTACTGTCATGAATCATAATTTAAATATCTGATCTGGGACACCCAAAGGGTCTCGACCCACAGATTGAGAACCACTGCTCTAAATGCCCCTGAAGGCTTGCTGGGGTTCTTAGGGTCTTGTTTAACTATCAAAAACATATGTAGAGAGGGGCTTAAATCTTGAGACTTAGCTGTACAAAGTAAGAAAGTTTTTTTTCCTGAATGTTCTTTCTGCTTCCAGTGTTTTGGGGTTAGACTTCACAAGACCTTTCATAAAATTATGAAGTTTATAAAACCATAAATCTGCATGTTCTTACTATCCGTTTAGGTTGTGTCTGAAACCTTTAGCCCACCCTCATATAAGCATCCTGCATTCACAGGATATTGGTACTTTTATTTTGATGTCTGCAGCCATTCTAAGTTAGAAAGAGGAACACAAGTTACAGGTGTGAAGCCAATGCTTGTCCCTCTAGCTGAGGTCCCTCTGCCAATTTTAGTGAAATGGACATTTCTCCAATAGCTTACCCATGATTCATTTAATGTTCTGGATAGTTCTACATACTGGATAGTTCTAATACTAAGTAGAATGGGGAAACCGAAATGTTTGAATTGAGGACACAGGAGCACCTGCCTTGTTTAGTTTTATGAAAAAGACAAAAGCTTAGATTCTTGACTGCAGGTCTTCTCCTCAGGGCCTTTCTTCACCTCCCTGAGACTGGACAGTTTAACTTCCCTTCAGGCGTCAGAGAGGGGCTTTGCCTGGATTACCTCACAAGTTGTCTACTACCTTCTCGTCTGTTACTATGCCTTCATCCAGGTGAGCTGAACGTGTCAGACGTGCACACAGCCAGCAGACAAACGCTCTCTGGAGGGCTCCGTCAGGACAGGGCACTACACATACAGTTCATATTTCAGTCCTTTTTCCAAGGCCGGGATTCAGAGGCTACCAAGTAGAAGAGCCCACTCAATTCTGGCATGTTAAAAGAATTGAGTTGGTTCTTAATACTCAATATTATTTCATATAGTTCCTTTAAAAAAAAAGATTTATCTATGTGTATGGAAGTTTTGCCTGCATTTATGTATGTGTACCACATGCCCATGCAATTCAGGTGGCAACTCCCCTGGAACTAGTTACAAATGGCTGCCAATTACCATGTGGGTGTAGGGAACTGAACTCAAGTCCTCTGCAAGAACAGTGAGTGCTCCTAACCACTGAGCCATCTCTCTAGCCCTCTTACATGGTTTCTTAACCCTTATGTATAGTAATGTCAAGAAAGTATGCTGGGCAAAAACCACTGGGGGGAAAAACAAGAATTATTGTAAAACAGTATTTTATTGTCAAGTCTGATACACAATGAATATTTTAAAGCGTATAAATTAAGTGTACACCATAGTTTTGTAATCTCCAAGAATAATTATACCTGGCAAAATTTTATTAGCAACCACCTTTCCTTTTAGCAGTGTGAGAGATTACAGAACAGTCCCATGTTCTCAGTTCATGTGCTTTGCCTGCCCAAGTCCCAACGGGGCAGACTATCTTCTTAGGGTCATCCAGACAACAATGGCAACTATGCTGTCTTTGCTCAGGGCTGTCAGCTGAAGCGGCAGAGGTTGGCGTTCTTCACTAGGAAAAGGAACATTCTGGACACAAGCATAATCCTCATTAGCTTCAGCATCTTGGGGCTCAACATGCAGAGCCTCTCTCTTCTTCACAAAAACATGCAGCAGTACCACCACGACCGGGACAGGTGAGGGACCTGAGCTGCAGGCACACCCACCTCACGCCCAAGGCTTCCTGATGTCCGTCCGTCCTTCTCTTCCACTCCCCCGCCAGATCTGCTACATTTGTAAAATGCAAGTTAAACTAGAACTCGGACTTGTGACCATGGCAGAAAGACTGAGCAGCTGACTAAGGCATTTGCACTGCACTGCCGAAGGCTCCGTGGTGCCCAAGTATCTGTGGAAGATAATGCATTTAGGTTTCAGAACAAGGGCTTGGGATTAGGGCTGCTTTGTATGCATAAAACCTGAGACGAGTCAAATTGTTGTCCTTTGAAAGGATACAAATTCAGTGCAAGACACACTTCTCAATATGAAGTTTTCATGTGTTTTTTTCCCTCTGATATTACCCATATCAGGCTGCTGAACACTTTTAGATTAAGTATTTCCAAAGCTAAGGGCCAGAGATCTAAAACCTTTCAAAGCACGGTCCTAAGTAGCTTTCTATTGAACTGTCTACACTGGGATAGTGGGTCTGTGTAGCCCAAAGGGCTACGGCAGCCAAGCTCCAGGCTGCTGTGTGGTACTGTCCGGTTCAGTGGTTCTCAACCTTGCTAATGCTGCAACTCTTTTACATAGTTCATGCTATGGTGACCCCCAAACATAACGTTATTCTCCTTGCTACTTCACTACTGTATTAATAGTTATGAGTCATAAATATTTTTGAAGATAGAGGGTTGCCTAAGGTGTCATGACCCACAGGTTGAGAACCACTGGCCTAGACCTTAACCAACAGAGGATCTGTGCTCACCATTTGCTTATTGCTACAGGAGTCTCTCCAAGTAAACTGGTTGCTGAGACATGAAATGTACTTCACACAACAAAATGGAACTCCAGGGCAAATCTCTCACCTCTTTTAACTCTCAGTATGACTATGTCCGCTCACTCATGTCTCTACTGTCAGAGATCATGGGGCACTAGAAAACAATTCATGACAGTGACATATCTCCTCAGGGTAACTCTCATTTTGAGAGGTTTTGGCTCTAACAACCAAGGAGGATGGTCCCCATTTCTAGGATATGAGGCAGACATCGGCCTGAAGCTGCTTTGAAAGGCTGTCAGAATAGCTCCTAGCCAAGGGGCCTTTTTGTGTTTTCATAGTATTTCTGGCCACGTTACACCGCAGTGGGTGTCTGACATAGCAGCTCAGCTGCTAACCTGCGGAGGAAGCCCTCTCGAGGCTGCTGACAAGTGAGGGCAGCTCTGTGTGCTAAGTAACTGTCATTCAGCTTTCCTTGGTTACAGGTTCATCAGTTTCTATGAGGCACTGAGAGTGGACTCTGCAGTCACTCACCTCATGGGCTTCCTGCTTCTGTTTGCAACTGTGCGGGTGTGGGACCTACTGCGACATCATGCCCAGCTACAGGTCATCAACAAGACCCTGACCAAGGCCTGGGATGAGGTGCTGGGCTTTCTACTGATTATCGTGATCCTGCTGGGCAGCTATGCCATGACAGTAAGCCTCAAAGCCCAGCATCTTCCCCAAAGGCTGAGCCCTGTCTGTTACCTCAGGAAAGGCCCCTGTTCAGAAAGCCATCAGATTAGCACTGGGTGTTTTGAAAAAAGGTCAAATAGGAAAGCTCGGTTTAGTTATTTAGAAATTTCATGTCTTAAACCCAGATGTGTTATCACGTCTCTAAGATACAGACAAAAAGAGGTCAGACGTAATACAGAGATCAAATTTTGCAGTCATGGTAACTTGAATAGCCACAAGGAATTTCCGTGGCTGCTGTTGGCCACACAAGCACCTCAGGGCAGAAATGTGATTGGTTACCACTGACTGGCCTTTCTCCTGTTCAGTTCAACCTGTTGTTTGGATGGAGCGTCTCTGACTACCACAGTTTCTTCAGATCTATAGTGACTGTTGTTGGCCTCTTGATGGGAATCTCTAAGCACAAGGAGGTAAGACAAGTTTGCAGGTAGAAGTAGCCCAGTCAGTTACCTTTCAGGCTGATGTTTGGCTTAGTAGCTTTACGGTGCGGTGGGGTGGGGTTGCTTAACTGCACAGGAGGAGAGAGCCTACATCCCTTACCCTTGTCTCACAGTAATGCCTGTGCATGACCCTGCACTGCTCAACTATTGCTTCCTAAGCCCCTGTGCTCACCTCCTCTTCCCCATTATCCTCACCCTGCTGCCAAAGGACACCAGGCCAGAACAGCGCAAGCTGCCAGTGCTCTCCACAGCACTCTGAAACCGTGTAAGGGAACAAGCAAAGGCATACCAGAAAAAACTGCAGTAGTTCTGTTTACAGTTAACAAACCTCTAAGGAGGTTTACTCTTCCCTTGCCCACACAAACCTGTCTGCCCATGTTACCCAAAGGACAAAGAACTTCACACAAAAAATTAGGTTTGAATTAGGTATACTGGTTAGAACACTAATATATATTTTTTAAAAAGTCATACAGTACCATAAGTATAATTTTATGCAAATTAAATAAAGTGAGGGGAAAACTCCAACTATGCATTTTATGAGTATTTGGGGTCCTAATGTTGAAAGGGTTGTGTGACCAGGAAATTGATGGAACTGGCAACATTTGTACAATTAATCACTTTGATGGCCCATTATCTTAGGGTTCCTATTGCTGTCATCAACCGTGAACAAAAAGCAAGTGGGGGGCTGGAGAGATAGCTCAGTGGTTAAGAGCACTGGCTGCTCTTCTAGAGGTCCTGAGTTCAATTCCCAGCAACCACATGGTGGCTCATAACCATCTGTAATGGGATCTGATGCCCTCTTCTGGTGCGTCTGAAGACAGCTACAGTGTACTCATATAAAACATAAATAAATAAATCTTAAAAAAAAAAAAAAAAAAAAAAGCAAGTAGGAATGAAAGGGTTTATTTGGCTTACATATGGAGGCCGGAGCTGATGCAGAGGCCATGGAGAAATGCTGCTTCCCAGCTTGTTCCTTGTGGCTTTGCTCAGTCTGCTTTCTTGTAGAACCCAGGACCACCTACCCAGGGTGGTACCACCCACAAACTGGGCCCTCCCATGTCAACCACTAATTACGAAAACACTACAGTATAGGTTTACCTACAGCCTAATATTATGGAGACATTTTCTCAATTGAGGTTACCACCTCTCAGATAACTACAGTGTCTGTCAAAAGATGACATAAAACTAGCTAACACACCATGACTCAAAGGTTACTTGATTACATAGGTTAATCAGCGGTTTTCTTCCCGAGAAAGGATGCAACATTTCTTTGCTATACTGTTATGGTTGTAGCCTTCACAGGGGCGAGTCACTGTTAACAGGCTAGTAGCAACAACGAACAGGCCAAAACCAAAGGGGGGAGGGTGTACCTGTGTGTGTGTGTGTGTGGCCATTTGTTAAAAAGACACCTCAAATGGGTAAGTATAGAGCCATTGTAGTAAGACCTTAATTTACAAAGTTCTCTATAGACAAGAGAAAAGAACTTAACTATCAGTACTTAGACCTTACAAGAAAGTGGTAGGGGAATAAGTTAGTTTCCCCATTTCCCAAGCCTTGCGCAAACCTTACCACAGCTACCCCAGCCAAAAGCCAGTTTCCCTTAACTTTTACTGGAAGACTGTGTCCAGAGAAGCTTCCCAAATGGCAGACAGGTTTTATGATCCCTTCTGCTGGTATGCATTTAAATTGCGCTCTCTCTCTCTCTCTCTCTCTCTCTCTCTCTCTCTCTCTCTCTCACACACACACACACACACACACACACACACACACACAGTCACTGTCTTTAGACACACCAGAAGAAGGCATCAGATCTCATTACAGATGACTGTGAGCCAAGCCACCATGCGGTTGCTGAGAATTGAACTCGGGACCTCTAGAGGAGCAGTCAGTGCTCTTAACCGCTGAGCCATCTCTCCAGCCACCACCACCCCCCCGTATGCATTTATTCTTACCACATGCTTGTTACCCCAAGCTCTCATGTTTAGACAGACGTTTTCATTTCCAAAACTTAGCAGGGATTTCAATCACAATTCTATTATTTACCTGTTTTTCTTGTAAAAGCTTCTCCAGAAATCAAATTCTAATGTCCTTATTCATGTTATGTCCACTGAAAAGTATTTTCCTTAGGATCTCTCTCTCCCTAGTTTTATCAGATTCAAATCCCAGATCTTAGCAGTTTATAATGCTAACTCTAAGACCTTACTGTCTTCCCAGGTTATTGCTCTATGCCCGGTCCTGGGCTCCTTTCTGGTTCTCAGTAGCATCATCTTGATGGGACTTGTGATCATTAATCTTTTTGTTTCTGCCATTCTCATTGTCTTTGGAAAAGAAAGGAAAGCCTGTGAGGTAAGTAACTGGACTGGAAGGTGTAACGCCGCCTCCTACACCGAGACCCTTTAATATGGTTCCTCACGGCACAGTGACTCCAACCATAACATTATTTTCATTGCTATTTTGCTACTCTTAGGAATCATAATGTAAATCTGTTTTCTGATAGCTTAGGTGACCCCGGTGAATGGGTTGTTTGACACCCCTAATAGGGGTCGCAACCCACAGGTTTAAGAAAACAGGCATGGTGGCACACACCTGTAATCCTAGCATTTGGAAGTGGAGATAGGAAGAGTTTAAGGCCAACCTGGATTACACAATAAGACCCCAGGACATTACAGACTGACATGATGCACAGGACCATACAACCTCTTTAGTAGTCCTAACAACCTTTCTACAAAAAAAAAAAAAAAAAAAAAAAAAGTTGCCAAGACATTCTGTAACCATAAACAAGCAGCTGGTCTTCAACAATTCAGTAGATATTCCCAACATCTGACAGTAAGCCATTAAAGACTTAGTATCTTTACTATGTGTTTGTGGGGTTGTTTGGAGGGGTATCTTTGGTACTGTCACCTACAATTTCAGTTTACTTACTCTTCTTTTTGTCTTCAACT
>CM052707.1:38477368-38489908 GCA_028551405.1 Uromys caudimaculatus
ATATTCTGTAACCATAAACAAGCAGCTGGTCTTCAACAATTCAGTAGATATTCCCAACATCTGACAGTAAGCCATTAAAGACTTAGTATCTTTACTATGTGTTTGTGGGGTTGTTTGGAGGGGTATCTTTGGTACTGTCGCCTACAATTTCAGTTTACTTACTCTTCTTTTTGTCTTCAACTGCTCAGAAAGAAGCTACACTGACAGATATGTTACTACAAAAGCTCTCAAGTCTGTTAGGAATCCGCCAGCATCAGAATCCTTCATCTGAGAAACATGCTGACAACACTGGGTATTGACCATAGTATCTTAAGATGAACTCACTTGCTTTCGTTCCTGCCTAGCAAAGCTACATTTCAGTCTATTATCATACTTTGTGTTAATGAAGAATCAAAGGCCGCTTGTCTCCAGATTCTTGCTGGTGGGTATCAGCAGAGTCTTAAAGATGATACCCTAAGAACACAACCCGGAGCAGGTAACAGAATGCTCACCACTCGTGCCCCAAAGGGTGAGCGCACCTGCAGCTAACTAAAAGAGTAGCAGCCAAGCAAATTCATAGATGCCATCTGAGCTCAAATCGAGGGATGGAAATGAGCCCTCACCAGCTCCTGATGCCTGCAGTCGTAAGAGGAAAGGGAAGGCTGGATCTGCCTTGTACACTAACATGGGTCACCTGGGTAACTATTTTCCACTAAAATCCAAATTTGTTCATTTGACCAACACTAGAGAAAGCAGGACCTGGGATCTTTATTAGCAGCTAGAGCTATGAGTTACAAATAAATCAAAAACATTGACACTGAAGTTGCTGGAAACAGGTACGTACAGAAATATTACATGTAAGCAAAAATCTCATCTTCCAATCCCAAAGCTAACCTCTTGAGGAAGGACAGCCTTGGCTAGGGGCAAAGAAGCACATAAGTTACCATAATAAAGAGTCTCATCCACCCAGGAAAGCAGTGAACTACACCTACTTGGCACTAAAACTTAAGATACCAGCTTGTAAAGATTCCCTTAATCATAAAAGTTTTCAAATGAAAACATGTACCCATCTCTCCTGTCGGCTTCCAGATCTCTACCCAAGAGTCTTGAGTACTTCTATTAAGGCAACTGGAAGCCCACGCTAGCTTAGATAATGACCTGCACTTCCTTCTAACATGCTATGGGCAAAAGCAAATTTCCACAGTGCTGCTCTTTCCTAAAAAGGAAACTGCACTCAAAATAAAGGAAAAGGCCACAGAGGGCTCCCTGAGAATCCAGTAAAACTAAGAAAACTTTTCCAAACAAACTCTGCAACTGGATCCAGGTGGAACAGTGCCCTGCAGCAAGGAGTAGTGTACATGTCAATGAGTGCCCAGCCTCCAGCAACCGTGACAGTAGTTTCCTGAGCCATCTTCTAACTCATTTGAGGAAACACTTGGTAGCCTTGATTCTCTCTACAGTCACTCCCATGCAGAGGGAAGTATGTACAAGTCAAGGTTGAAACTCGTCATAGGGTACTCTCTTCCATGGTCCAGCCATCTTTGGCAACTCTACCCACAATACTTCTCCCTCCCAGGGAATGGAATGGCCAGGAAAGAACCAAGGATCCATGTGACAGGAAGACAGACAGGCAAAGACAGTCAATAGGAGCCAACTGCTCCAGCCAGAGTCTCTAGCTGTTAGTCTCTCAGGATCGCTGGAGAGCTGGAGAGCAACACAATTGGTAGAGCAGCAGGAGAGCCCCAAGGAAGAGTGCTCAGTGATGGTTAACAGAGGAAACAGTTTCATGGAGATTCATTGTTACAAGGAGAACTGTTCAGTATCAACTTCCAGAATGTGGATGCTGCCTGGGTTAAGAGACCTATGTTTTCTTTTTCAGTTCCTCAAATCTCCGGGAAAGATCATCAAAGTCTATATCTTCTGATGCTGAGGTACTAGCTCCAGCAGATGCAGTTGGGAGTGTGTCTGGTACTGATGGCAACTCTGGCAGCACAAAGGTGTTGTAATTATCCAAAGGTCTAGAAGGGGGCTTTGCAGGAGCTTCTGGCTTGGGTCCTAATTAAATCAGGTCAAAGAGCACAATGTTACAAGTGGCAGAGGAATGACTCCGCCCTCCTTTGACAAAACCCCACAATCCCTTTTGGAGGACAAAAAAAACCCAAAAAAAATGCAGAAGTGGCAGGGGATGTAGCTCAGATGCAGTATTTGCCTAGCATACACACTGCATACAACTACAAGTGGTGGTCAGTACCAGCACTGGGGAGGTAGACTCAAGTGGATAAAGAAGTCCGGGGTCATGTTAAGACTGGTTCTGTCTGATGTAACAGGAATAGTCTCTTCTGTATACAGTTATTCCACTTTGCTTTTCTTCCTTCTCCTTTTCTTTCAATGCTGGAGATCAAATCCAGGGACTCGCACATGCTGGGCAAGTCCTCCACCCTGAGTTTACGGCCTCAGCCTCCCAGTGCACCCCCACACCCAACTTCTCTAATTTCAAATATGCTTTCTGGGATGCTAGCAGCACTTCTATTTTGAATTTATTTTTATTTTATGTGCACTGGGTTTTTTCCTGCATATATGTGTATGTGAGGGTGTTGGATCTCTAAGAGCTGTTGCTACAGACAATTGTGAGTGCTGGGAATTGTACCTGGGTCTTCTGGAAAAACAGCCAGTGTTCTTAACCACTAAGTCATCTCTCAAGTCCTAGCACTTCATTTTTTAACTTACTAAATAACTACAAAAACATGCCTGCTTTATGAAAATTCACCCTTATTGTTTGTGCCTATTTTGTCCTCTGTGCTGGCTAGTTTAATGTCAATTGGATGCGAAGCAGAATCATTTGGGAAAAGGGAATCTCAATTGAGAAAATGCCCCTACCAGACTAACATCAGAGGCCCGGCTCACTGGAGGCAATGCCTCCCCTAGGTAGGTGGTCCTGAGTGGTATAAGAAATCAGGCTGAAAAAGAGCTGGCCCCGCCCCTTGCCAAATGGATTGGGTTAGTCAGGACAGTGTTAGAGAGCTGGCCTGCTGACCAACTTACCACCACCCAGGGCTTTGAGCTGGCCCACCCCAACCTCTCTACCCCATCTATGACCTGCTGGACCTTGAAATGGGGCCAGTTCTACAGATCCAAACTTACAGGGTCTCTATGACACAGGGTATCTAAGAAGAGTCCCAGTGAGGATCCAGTATTGACAGAGTATCAGAGGCCTTGTACCAGACTAAAGGCTCACTGCAAAGAACATTTGCAAAGACATATGGACAAAAAGGGTTGACTGTGGGCCTCACTGTGACACTACAGCTTCCACAAGACTGCGGGGGGTTGCAAGGGTGAAGGGTGGGTACAGGGACAGATGAGTGGGATTGGGATGCATGATGTGAAATTCACGAAGAATCAATAAAAAGTTAAAGCTATGAGTTTGAGACTCATTCCTAGCTTCTGCTTTAGTTTCTGCCTCCAGATTCCTGCCCTGACTGTGACACAGAAATGTAACCTTTGTTTTATCACACAATAGAAACCTAACACACCCTTCTTTAAATACCCCACCTCAAAAACCAACTGGGGGGGGGGCACTCAGCTCAGTGGTTAAAAAGCTCTTTCAGGGAACAAGGGTTTAATCCCCAGGACCCCATGGTCACAACAGTCTAACTCCAGTTCTGGAGGATCCAAGGGCACTGCATGCACGTGGTGTACTGACATAAACACAAGGGGGAGGGTGTGGATGGCTCAGTCATTAAGATTACATGCTACTCTTCCAGAAGACCCAAATTCAGCTCCTACCCTGTCAAAACCCCGTCAAGCTAGGCATAGGGGGCGCACACCTTTAATCCCAGCACTTGAGAGGCAGAGGCAGGTGGATTTCTGAGTTCGAAGCCAGCATGGTCTACAGAGTGAGTTCCAGGACAGCCAGGGTTACAGAGAAACCCTGTCTCAAAAACAAAGCACCCATCATTGCAGCCCCAGGAGGATCCTTCAGCCTCCATAGGGACCTGCACTCATGTGTATAAACCCACATAAATATAATGAAAAAACAAAAAAAAAAAAACTTGAAGTGACTAAAAATAGAGAACTTGAAAACTTGGGGCTGAGGAAAGAAGGAAGTCCTGAGTTCTTTGTTAGACACATATTTGAAAAGAAGATATGGACCACGGGTTGAATGCCATGGTCCTGGAGAAACTGTAAGAGATAAGAGGATGGAGCCCCGTGAAGCTTTCCAAAACACACTCACCAACAATCTGTGCAGAAGAAACATTTTTATCACCATTAATGTCATCAACCTGCAAAACAAAGATTGTTACCAAAGGGGAAAAAAAAGAATGACATCTCTAGACAAAGTACTAACACCGGCTCCTTGTTTTCCAAAAGCTAAGCTAGTCACCAAAAGCAACAGAATTTGCTCCTAGGAAAATGCCTCCTAGTCTCTCCATGCTTCTCTGAACCACATAAGACACCATGCTAAACTCTGACTTACTAAGCAAAGAAAGAAAAGTCTTACCACACTGTGACACTTTTCAGCTTCCAGGCAAAGCAAACTAGTAAATCTATTAAGAACCAAGGCCTCAAGGACTGAAGATCCACCTCATTCCACAAACAGTTGGCCATGTTTTGATACATGGTACGCTAAAGCTTGAGAAAGACTCAGTTCCAGGAGAAAACACATCAACTAGAGGTAGAAACCAATGGGAAGAATGATAAGCAAACTCAGGACCAGGGAAAGCTTCCTAAGTGAGTAATTCACATAGCACATCCTGCACCAACTTGTTTTCTAAGTAAACCATGAGCTGGAAACAGCTCTCAAAGGCATGTATGCACAAGTCATGTATCTATACACAAGACTGGCAGAAAACAAGTAATTCTGAAGCAGAGACACAGTTCAAGGCATCTTTACCACATGAGCCATTTATGAAAATTCCCATATACTCCCATGGGAGCTGCATCTAGGGCCTCCTGCACACAGACACGCACCCCACCGCTGAACTACTTCCATGATTTTTGTTTTACTTTTCACTCTGAAACAAAGTCTTAGATTGGTGATCTATCTATCTCAGCTCCCAAATGCCACAGGATTGCTCTATTTTAAGTTTTAAGTACCAGAATAAAATGTGAACTAAATGCTACAGGCCAAAAATGACGAACTGGACACTTCTGATTAAGTCAAATACCCCTTTACTATCCTTTCCCATGAATGCCGTGAACTTAAAAGACAAACAAAAAGCCTGACGCTCTAATAAATATAGTATCAAATTACAGCAGCTCAATGTGATTCTCAAACTGGTATAATAAGATAAATGTAGCTACATTAAGGGCCCCACCCAGAGGTACACCACTTCCCTTTACTGTATTAGATGGGCTCGTGTAGTCCAGGCTGACTTGAACTCCTGATCCTTCAAAGTGCTGAGACTGCAGGCATGTGCCACCATGCCCATGTGAGTATGTAACTTCCTAAGTGCAGCTCCTTCCTGATCTCTGGCTTCAGTGCTGACATAGCATGCCCACCACAAATGCACCAACAGCACTCCCCATCTCCAGGGCAGTGTGAAAGCAACAAAGAATCCAGAAGCAAGACCAAACCCATGCTAAGTTGATCAAAAGTTTGCCTTCCCTGTTGTCATTATTTTGCTCTCTTCATGGATTCACTCTCCCGCCGTTTACCAAAAGGCTCAGGCACTTACAGATTCATAGGATGGGGGAGTTGCTGGTATCTGAGGTGGGTGAATGTTAGGAAAGGCCTGGTAAGTCCCCACTGGCAATCCACTGAAATCCGACTGGAAGAGAAAAGCAGTATCAGAAACACTGCCTCACAATCTGAAACTTCTAGATGGCCTGGGAAGAAATATGTATAAAAACACATTATGTACATAGGTATATATACAAGGTCCTCAAAGGGGAAAAAAGGCTCAAAAGAAGGATCACATGGGGTCACAAAGACTACACAGTAAAGATCTACAAGGTTATTCTTCTTCAGTTATCACATCAAGTACTTTACTGTCTGCCTGAATCACGTGGTTGCTACCAATGACCACTGTAAGCCAGCATCCCAGCAACTAAGGCTCTTCAGCCTGGTAATAAAGGGGTGCTCGTTTTCAAGAAAACAAAACAAAAACCCTACTAACACTCCTGCAACAGGTTCCCAGCTGTTTAGTAACCATCTCTAAACTGGTTTTCCTAGTACTAGCTATAGATTTTTCTACTTCAGTTCTTGCAGCTAAAGCCAAAGACTTTCCTGGCTCTGATCTTGTTCCTCAATACACTTGCTTGACTACTCAGCTAATACAAGTGTTGATATTGTTCTGTATCCCGGCAGCCTACAACTTGTCAGTGTGTGCAGAGCCCATCTGGTTCTTCTGCAACATGCCCTACAGCTGACGTCCACACTTTCTTCATACACACACACTTACTGGTCCCTTTGGCAGTGGGTATGCGAAGGGAGCATTTGGAGGTGGCATGGGCATGGGCATGGGCATGATCCCATCAGGCCCACCAACAGGGGCTGTGAACCCGCCCCCTCCTCCTCTTCCAGGGCCACCTTTCTTCACGTCATCAGTAAATCCAACATCGATAAGATCTGTCTCCACCCCAACAGGAGCTTCTGCCTAAGAAAAAGACAGAAGCATTTATGAATCCATGGCCACAGCCAGGTTCCCTATCAAAGTCTAGGAATACACATATAAGCATAAAGGTTGTTTACTTTGGTGTCATATAGCCCAGGCTAGCCTTGAACTGATCCTCTTGCTTCTACCTCCCTAGTTAATGAGATTAACTGCTTTTTTTGCTAACCTGATACTGCTTTTCTTTCATAAAAATGGTCACACCATCCTCAGCTGTAGGGAGAGTGAAGGCATTAGGGAGGAGAACACTACACCACAATGCTGCACCACAGCCTCAGACAATTCCCCAGGAAGCCAGGGGAAAACAAAGGAAAGCAAGGGAGACAAAGGTCTCCAAAGGAGGGAAAGGGGTTAGAATATAGAGTTTAAAAGTCCCTGCCCTAGAAGATTCAGGAAGAAAATGTCCCAGGAAAGAACACCTTCTCCAGCAGAGGGCCAGCTCTAATGACCATGTACACACTAATACTCCTGAGAGCTGGGGAAATGGTGCTGTCCTGGGTATGTCTGTGTGCTGCAGGTTGGTTAACAGTAGGAACTTCTCCCATGCCCTACTAACTTTAATTGTTGAGTCATCATTATAGTCAAGACAGGGAATCTATCTACACTCAGCAGTCTAACCACTCCCTGAACAGCACAATAAATGAACTATGTAGACCCTGGGGCACTGCTATGTACAAGGGGATTCTCGAATTCTTCAAGCTCACCGATGCTTTAACGTTTCTGTCAAGGTTGTGCATTCTCAAGCTGCCTTCATTTGCTCAATCTCATGCTTTAAACGCCCTGTGAGATTTGCAGTCATACTTATTGTTATACAAGGAGGTACCAAAGGCTTATGTGCACCAACTCAGCTAGGATAAATAACAGCTCCCTGCTTCCTAAGAGTCCTACCTCGTCTCACTTTCCTTTGTGCTCAGGCATACACTTACCATGACCACAGAGTCAGGTTCATACGGTACACTGTAATTCTTGGCAATTTCAATCAGGTATCTCTCCACTAGGATTTTGGGTGGGGCTTCTACACTCAGTTTGTGCATTAGCTGTGATAAAAGATTGATGTTAAGAAGCATCCATACAACCAGCCTAGTCCCCACCTGCTTCTTTTAAGGTTTAGTTTCTCTCATTTTCCTGATAAAAATAAGGAAGATAAGAATAAAGATGAAGTGTTTTTCCCAGTGGAAAGGCACATTACAGGGCACACGCTCTCCTCACTCTAGTGATGAGGCAGGTGCTCAGCACTAATGCCTGCCCCACCTCATCCCTCCAACCCTTCTTTCCACTGTCCTCCTGCAGTCCTCACTCACAGTGGACGGAAAAGAGAAAAGCTCAGCAATCAGGTTCCAGGCGGGAAAGACTGCAGGCCACACAGGTACCCTCCACCCTTCACTAGAAAATCTATCCGCAGTTCATGCAAGGCCTGCTGCCAATAAACCTGTCTGTCCCACTGTCCTATCCATCAGATAGGTTCATTACCCTGTCATTCACAGTCCCAATCTGGTTGGTCCTGCACAACTTGCCATATTCCTTGCTGTACTTGGCACACAGCTGATCGGCAACCTACAAAGGAAAAGAGAGACTGTTAATGGACCCACTCCCATGACCAGCTCCATGATGTCTCCTATCAGCATTAAACATAGCTTTATTCCTAGGCTTTAAAAAAAAAGAACAATGTCTACTGTTTTTGTTTGTTCTGTTTCTTGAGACAGGGTTTCTCTGTGTAGCCCCAGCTGTCCTTGAATTCACTCTGTAGATTAGGCTGGCCTTGAACTCAAGAGATCCACCTGTCTCTGCTTCCTGAGTGCATGGTACACTGTATCCAGCAAAAACAAAACACAATGCCTATAAAACCTTGGTAAGATACATTAGTTTTCATTTACCAGAAGGCAACAACCTAACTCCAAACACTCTCATTAAGCATGATGAATATTGAAAGTACAATTATGAGCTGAACACATGCATACACCTGTAATCCCATTAACTAGAGAAGCAGAAGCAAGACATTAGTTCAAGGCTAGCCAGGGTTACATGCTCCCACCCTCCAAAACCTTAATATGATGAACAAAAAAGACACTATGCAGCCAAGCAGTGGTGGTGCACGCCTTTAATGCCAGCACTAGGTGGCAGAGGCAGGCGGAATTCTCCGAGTTTCGAGTTTGAGGCCAGCCTGGTCTACAGAGGGTGTTCCAGGACAGCCAGGGATATACAGAGAAACCCCATCTTGAAAAACAAAAACAAACAACAACAACGAAAACAAGACACTATTCCTAAGGAGTCTTATAATCTATGTGCAAAATAATAGTATTAATAGTAATAATAACCCAATAAAGGTCAACCTGCAGCTAGGATAAATGCTACTAAAGGAAGGTACAACATGCAAATCAGACCTGAGCAGAAGAATGAGGTGAGGCTGCCTCTGAAGAAAGCAATGTTTTGTCAATATTTGGAAGACTGTCAGAAGTAAACTAAGCAAAGAGCTAGGTGCACTATCGTATATCTGTAACCCCAATGAGAGGCAGAGGCAGGAGGACCCCTCAAGTTTGAGACCAGCCAGGGCTGAATAGTAAGAAACAAAACAAGTTAACTCAAGATAGGAAGAAAATTGTTCTAGGAAAATATGTAAAGGTTCCCTGGGGCTAAAACATGGCCAATTTACAAAGCCAAAAGAAAGTCAGTGTGTCTAGAGCAGAACCTAAGGCACTTAGTAACAACTAAAACAAGTTACATGGGAGCCAGATGCTACACATCATGGAGATATAGAACATGAGAACCACAGAAAGCTACTTCAGGATTTTAAAGCAAGGAGTTGCCTTAACATAGGACTTGTTACCTTAAAATGTTTTAATTTTATGGCTTACAATTGTGTAAGAACTGTAAACTGTGAACTGTCCATAGTAAGGTCTATCATGCCAGCACTTAGGAGTTCAAGGTTTACTTTTAACTATAAAACACATTTGAAACCACTCTGGGTTATGAGACCCCGTGTGGTAGTAGAATGTAACCTCACAGGCTCATAAGGAGCGCGCTATTAGGAGGTATGGCCTTGATGAAGTAGGGTGTAGTCTTGCTGGAGAATGTCCCTGCAGGAGGGATTTGAGGTCTCATATGCTCATGCTAAACCCAGTATGGCACACAGTCTCCTCCGCCGCCTGCGGACCAAGATATAGAACTCTCAGCTCCTTCTTCAGCATCATGTCTGCCTACACGCTGCCACGTTTCCCACCATGACAATAAACTAAACCTCTGAAACTGTAAGCCAACCCCAAATTAAATGTTTTCCTTTATAAGAGTTGCCATGGTCATGTTGTCTCTTCATGGCAATAGAAACCCTAAGACTCTATCTCAAAAAAAAAGAAAAGAAAAGAAAAAAAAAGAAAAAGAGCATTTGCTAAGGTGGCTCACACTGCCTATAACTCCAGTTCTAGGGAACCCGGAACTCTTGTAACCTCTGCAGAAACCAGACATGGACATAATGCACATACACCAGGCAGGGCAAACAGTCATACACATAGAGAGCTTAAAAACAACAACAAAAATGTCCTGGAGACGGACGCAGCTCAGTAACAGACAACTGCTCAGTGTGTGCAGATGGACACAGCTGTGTGAGGGCATAGGTTTGACCCCCAGCACCACAAAAACATGACAGAAAGCAAAATGCATATCAAGTAAATGGATACATATCTAATATATGTCTTTCTCCCTGTTCCTTCCCACACTCCTGTTCCTTTTGAGAAAGGTCATGGAATGAAGCCCAGACTGGCCTTTACTCATGCTCTTGCCTCAGCCCCCAAAGTACAGGGACTATATGCATAGACGACCACACCCAGCTAAAAAACAATTTAAGGTACTAACTATACTGGCTGGTTTTGTGTCAACTTGACACGAGCTAGAGTCATCAGAGAGAAAGGGGCCTCAGCTGAGGAAATGCCTCCACGAGACACAGTTGGAAGGCATTTTCTCAGTTTCCTCAAGGGAGGGGAGGGCACTGTGGGTGGGGCCATTCCTGGACTGGTGGTCCTGGGTTCTATAAAAATGCAAGCTGAACAAGCCAGGGAAAGCAATCCAGTAAGCAGCTCCCCTCCATGGCCTCTGCATCAGCTCCTGCCTCCAGGTTCCTGCCCTGTGTGAGTTCCTGTACTGACTTCCTTTAGTGATAAACAGCAATGTGAAAGTGTAAGCTGAATAAACCCTTTCCTCCCCAACTTGCTTCTTGGTCATGACATTTTAAGCAGCAATAAAAACCCTAAGACAGGCAACAACCTTTGGCACATAAATTTAGCCCTTTAGAAAGTTATTCAATTTCTCAAAACAATTTCTATGAGATGAAGATCTGAAAAGAAGTAACTGAATTAACAAAGCCTATTTTAAAGCCAGAAGCTTGTGTACAAGATACCCAGTTAAATAAATAGACTTTAATAATGATACCAAAAAAAAACCCTACACAGGCTAGGCACGGTGCCATTTTCTTTAATTCCAGCACTCAGAGGCAGAGAAGAGTAGATTGAGAGTTCTAGGTTAGCCTGCTTTAGATGTAAGTTCCAGGCCAGCAAGACAGTGACACAGTGAGACTTTATCTATAACAAAACCAAAAACCTATAGACATTACAGAAATTGCTTATACTCACTATTTTCAATTCAGCCACTTCTGACTGCAGCCGAGGAGCAGCCCAGATCAGTGTAGACACAGATTCAGCTAGACCAGAATCTAGGTCCCTAATGAAGAAAAAAATATGTAATTTAACATCCTTTAAAACAAATCAACAAAAGCCATAGTCGTTATGTCACATACCAGATGACGTCCACAATTACTTCACAATTGCACTGGCTTCTGGAAACTGGCATTCTAGCAATTTCACTTCCCTATTTTGCTTTTGGAGAAACTAAAACTGACACGCCCAATGCACAAAGCTCAATCTGACCCAATGGAGACTCAAACCTGAGTCTGACACTGAACTTCAGAGTCTGCTTTCTTTTCACTAACAGGCAAAAGATTCTTGGGTGTGTGAAAGACCCTCTTAGTGTTAGCCTGCTGCACATCCACGAAGACTGAGAAAATATTACTCCATCCTCAAATTTCAGATATGTTTAGCATCTGAGGCAAGATATCTTACTTCATAGACTGGATAAGGCCAAACCGAGCCAGCAGCAGGTCACAGTACAGCTCCAGGATCTCCATGGCCTCCACAAGGTAGTCTTCCCGGATTATGTGCTCCACACGGATGCGTGCTCGCTCATCCTTTCCAGCAGCCAGATAGTCAGCAATCTCCTTCCTTGCTTTCTGAGCCAGTTCCGCTGGGACACAAAAGCCCACTCCAGTCACACAGCAGTAGTGCACTGGAACCTGACCAGCAGGCAGACCTCCACCCACCAGAGAAGACTGAGAGACGGGTGCTGTAATCTACAGTATCCTACCTCATACCCCCTGGCACATCTACTCTCCATTACTGCTCTAGAACGTGCCATCCTGTACAGAGTGACTATGACATTGGCTGACATTTCCAACTCAGGAGCCACCGGCTCCAGGATACTTATGTATACCACAATAAGGAGGCTCAAGTGCCTAAGAAACAGAAAATGGCAAGAAGCGTGCAGCCGTCTACGCCTAGCATACTTTCCTGCATACTTTCAACCACATTTAGATTACTTATGCTGAATTATAGAAACGCTACATAAAAGGTTGTTATAATGTATTTTTTAGAATAATGAGAGAATTCTGTTCATACTCAGTGCAGATGCATTTTTTTCTCTGAATATTTCTGAACAGCATTCGTCTGAATACATGGATGTGAAACCCATGGATGCAGAGTGTACAGACACAGAGGGGTCAACATTGTGTCCCTTTCTCTGCAACAAAGTGTCTCAGTTTAACTACACAGAAGAGGCAGACATGCATCCTAACTACACAGTACCTGCCTGACAGATCCTGCTTGGGATGCTGGCAGCCCATAAAAGAAAG
>CM052707.1:38497608-38513035 GCA_028551405.1 Uromys caudimaculatus
ATTTATTTTGTGGGGGAAATGAAAATTATTAACCTAAATGATTTTCTTAAAATTTGTAAATGTCGATTATTCATTGGTGTTTGACATAGTTTTTTTAATACATATTTATTTCGAATTGTCTTTTATTACAAAAAAGCCTTGATGTTATATGTCCATTCATGCAAGCTCCAATCACATAAGCCTCAATAAATTATCGGCACGCACACAAAAAAAAAAAAAAAAAAAAAAAAAAAAGATGTTCAGAGTCATGAACCAAAAAGTAGGAATACATTTGCTGGGCTTGGTGGCACATGCAGGAGGAGCTCTGTCAATTCAAGGACAGCCTGGTCTACCCAGAGAGCTCCAGGATAGCCAAAACTTACTAGAAAAATTTTTAAATAATAAATGTTTATAAAATTTAAAAATAAAAAGGAAAGAAACCCCACCAGGAATGCTGCTGCCGTCCTGTAATCCCAGTGCTCAGAGGATAGAGGCAAGAAGATAAGTAGTTCATTGTTGTCTTTAACTACACAGAATTCAAGGCCAACCTGGGCTATAGAAGACTCAGGTGTTTGGGGTTTTTTTGTTTTGTTTTGTTTTGTTTTTGTTTTGTTTTGTTTTTTTTCCCCAGACAGGGTTTCTCTGGGTAGCACCGGCTGTCCTGGAACTCACTCTGTAGACCAGGCTGGCCTCGAACTCAGAAATCCACCTGCCTCTGCCTCCCAAGTGCTGGGATTAAAGGCGTGCACCACCACTGCCGGCTGTGTTTGGGTTTTTTTAATGGTTCTGAATTCTCATGGTTTTAAATGAGTATATATTATTATATGTGAATCATAATTTTTCTCTGAGACTGGGTTTTGCAATGTAGCCCAGGATACCCTCCCTGGTTTTTGTTTTTGTTTTTTTTCTGGTTTTTTTTTTTTTTGTTGTTGTTGTTGTTTTGGTTTTGGTTTTGGTTTTTTGGGTTTTTTTTGTTTTTTTTGTTTTTTGTGAGTGTTGGTCCTGCAGGCATGCACCACCGCACCTGGCTTGAACCCTAACTATTTAAGCTCTATTGATGAGCATTTAGGGTATTTCCAATATTTTGCTTATGAACAAAGCAGAGACCAGATGTTTACTAGCATGAACTGTACCTACTGGGTACATTCCCAGAAACAAAAGAACTGGGTCAAAGAGTAGGTACGATTTTATTCTAATAAATATTGCCTAATCACCTTTCACAGAAATATCAGTTTACATGGCTAACACCAAAGCATGAATATTTCTATCTCCCCATAGACATGGCAGCACAGTATACTAGGATAACTTTTCGGATTGTTGACAGCATAGTAACCTTGATCAAACCCTAGAAGCATATAGATATTTCTTACACCTGTAATCCCAACTCTCAAGTGGCTGAGGTAAGGATTAGCACACGTTCTATGTTAGTGTGTAGCGTTTAGTATAAGATCCTGCCTCAAAAGTAACTGTAAGCTGAAGGAATGAGGGTCAGCAGCTCGGGGCCATCCTCCCTGAGAGCAAGTTCGAAGCCAGCCAGCTACTAAAAATGTCATTAAGCTCCAGCCTAGCATCTGGATTTACTTAGAAACATGACTTCCTTTGGACTCGGTGATCGTTCCCTTTACCTCGGGTTTTAGAGACTCTATCATAGCTCAGTTATGAATTGTACTGCAACCAGCCAAGTTGTTCAGGCACTATCTGGAGATGGGGCTGGGGAGCAGTGCCCATCTGTGGCTCAACAGACCAGTTTCACTCAGAAGCTAAACACAATCAAAAGTAAAGGCACCTACTCTTTCACTTGAAAATCTTTTGTTGGAGGACGGAAATTAACATATAAGGTTTCTTTGGTTAGCCATGTATTCTTTTTTGTGTAAGTCCTTATAATTGGTGGCTGTAACTAAAATCTAACACAGTGTGAACTCAAAAAAAATGAGTTTCTCACTAGCAGGCCTGTCAGACCTGTTTTTGAAGATCCCCTCCAGCTAGGATTGGCTTTGTACTTTGTTAAAAGGTTGAGAAAGGATGGTAGCAGGAAATGGGGTGGTGACCTTACCTTTCCCACAAAGCCTAAAATATTTACCACTGGGTCCTTTATAGAAAATATTTGCTAACTCAAGCAATAAAAGTATTGCACATTGTATAAAAGAAACATGATGGCCCAGTTAACTGCACTGGTTTTGATTTTTGTTTGTTTTTTTGTTTTAAGACAGCCTTCAGAAACCCTGTCTCAAAAAAACAAAAACAAACAAACAAACAAACAAACAAACAAAAGACAGCCTCATGTAGCCTAGGCTGACCTCAAACAAAATATGTAATCAAGGATGACCCTGAACTGCTCTTCATGCTGCCTTCTATGTGCTGGATTACACTCAAGAGGACCTGCATTCAGATCCTGAGCACCCATGTAAGATGCTAGTGTAGTCTCCCTTGTCTGTAATCCTGGGTAGCAGGAAACAGAGACCAGGGCAGATTTGGAGTTCATGGCCCAACCCAGGTTAGCCAATTAGTAGGCACTGTGTCCAGGGGGAGATCCTATCCCCAAAAAAAGATAAAGTAGGAAACTGGGGAGATGGCTCCATGTTAAGTTCTGTTTCCAGCACTTAAATGGCAGCTATAATTTTCTGTAATTCCAGTTCCACAGATCAACACTCTCTAACGGCCTCCGTGAGCACCAGCTACACATACATAATGCAGGCAAAATACTCATACACATAAAATAAATCTGTTTTTTAAGTGAAGAACAATTAAACATGACATCGGATATAAACCACTGACTTCCATATGCATGCACACTCATGTGCACCCATGAGCACATACACACAACTATATTACATACATGCACATGCGTATCCACATGAGTACATTACATACCAAACATACTTTTTTTTAAATTTTTCCTTTTATTTTATTTTGCCCTGCTAGCTCCAGCCCAAAGATTTATTTATTTATCATATGTAAGTACACTGTAGCTGTCTTCAGATGCAGCAGAAGAGGGCATCAGATCTCATTACGGATGGTTGTGAGCCACCATGTGGTTGCTGAGATTTGAACTCAGGACCTCCGGAAGAGCAGTCAATGCTCTTAACCGCTGAGCCATCTCTCCAGCCCCACATTGATTTTTTTTAAATGTGGGATTCTTGTTAAGACTATACAGGCTGTCGTAGCCATATTGATGAATGGAATAGAACTGAAAGTATAGAGAATAAACCTGTGTATTTTATGGCCAATTGTTGCTAAGCAAGGATCTTGAGAGAATTCAATGGAGGAAGAAGTCTTTTCCAAAAGTCATCCTAGCTGGGGATGGTGACCCATGCCGTTAGTTCCAGCACTTGGGAGACAGAGGTAGGTGGATTTCTATGAGTTCCAGGTCAGCCTGGTCTACCTATCAAGATCCAGATCAGCCAAGGTTACCTAGATCCTGTATCAAAAAAATAGCAAAATCATTTTGGATTTTAGATATGAAGTCTTGCTTTGTAGCCCAGGTAAGCACAAACTCAAGATTCAGCTTCTGAGTCCTGGAGTTACTTCAGGCCTGCAGCATGGCACCTAATCACATGGAAGAGAGTGAAGGTGAATCTCCCTGTCCTACACTATACAAACACCGATTCAGGATGGACCAAGTATCGAACCACAAGAGCTAAAGTTATAAAATTCTTTAAAGACATGGCAGGTATAAACTTTCAGCACTTGGTGACAGTTCCTTAGATATGACAGCCTAACCATGGCAACAGAAGGAAAGAAACAGGCTTTGGGGAGATAAGAGAACTTTTCTGCTCTGAATACTATTCATTAATTTTAAAAGACGACACACGCTGGATGCATGCCTTTAATCCCAGCACTCAGGAGGCAGAGGCAGGCAGATTTCTGAGTTCGAGGCCAGCCTGGTCTACAGAGTGAGTTCCAGGATAGCCAGGGCTATACAGAGAAACCCTGTCTCGAAAAACAAAACAAAACAAAACAAAAAAAAAGACAACACACAGAGTGGGAGGGGAAATGTTTGGAAACCATTCATTTAATAAGGTAGATGTATCCAGAATACATTTAAAAAACTATAATAACACAACATAAGGAAAAAGGTGAGGGGCTGGAGGTGTGGCTCGGCGTTGAGCACTAGCTAGATCCTAGAGGACCTGGGTTGAATTCTCCACACCCACATGATGGCACACACCCATTTGCTATTCCAGTTCAGGGGACCCAATGCCCCCTATGGCCTCCTTGGGCACCAAACGTGCACATGTTGTGCAGATATACATGCAAGCAAAACACCCATACACAAGGAAATAAAATGACAACTCAGTTACACACTTGTAACCCCAGCCCTCAGGAAACTTAGAATGCATTAGGTTACTTTTAACGGTTAGCTTTAGCTGTTTATGTGACAACCTAGAAGTATCTTGCCAAAACTGGTGGGGACAGTGACATGGTGACATGGTTCCTGCCCCTGGGACAGGGCCCCAGTGTGAGCCTCCATGAGTGTTGAAGGCTGCTATGGGTGTAAGGCTTGTTTGTATAATGATGTACATATTTTCACATTGCTCTGAGGAATGTCCTCCCTGTTCACATCCATGACTCCATGAGAATTAGAAACAGCAGCGTCCAGGAGGTGAAGGTGTGGCAAATGTCTCAGCAAAATGGTAAATGATGGGACTTTCAAGACAGCCTCTGAGGCTATGGAAAAGAACTCCAAATACATGAGTTCTAAATTGCCGGAGACCAAATGACCTTGTTTGAACCTAAAGACCTTGCTCTTAATCAGCAAGCCAGAGGGTCCCAGGCTTCAGCAGACATTCCTTTGATTCCTCCCCTCTGCAGGTGTAGATGATCTGATTATAGTAGCTTGTGACCCCAAAGAGACCTTGAGATATCCTACTACCTTGAGGCTTGTTATGCTGATTTACAGTGGTGTAAATACTTGGCTGCAATTAAGCGGCTCTGAGAAATTTCACACCCTCTGTATCTTCCTGCTCTGTAGTGACCTCTGGTAACCTTCCTGCCCCTGCCCCTTTCCTTCCTAAATGCTTATATACGGACTTGGAATAAAGGCTGGTTGGAGCTTGATCGGACTTTTCGTCTTGCTCCCAGATATTTCTTGTTTCCTGTCATTCTTTCCATTATCCGCAGCCCCCCCCCCTCAGCAGCTGAGTGTCCTGCAGGCAGGACACCTCAGACCCTGGTTGATAGTCCCTCCCAGGAGGGCCCCCTGGGCAGGACGGGACAGCTAGCTCTTTGCACTAAATATATATAATTTCTCAACTATGCAAAATATAAGGATGCAATATGAATTATGGGGGAGGGGGCTTCATGAATCTAAAGAAACAAAGACAGCTACACTATGAGCCAGCTTGTTAGAAAGATACAAAGATAGGCAGATTCCTGAGTTCTTGATCAGCCTGGGACACAGTAAGGTTAGCCCCAGGTGTGGTAGACATGGTAATTTCAAGGCAGGGTCCCACCCAACTAGCTTATCTTTTATGCTTAATGAAGGCAGGCAGATCTCTGAATTCTTTTGCAATGTTAAGAAAAAATGTATGCTTGCTGTCTCTTAAGCATCAAAGAGCTGGGGTCTCGGGATGCTGATTCAAAAAATTATCAAAAGAAAACCTGGAAGCCAGGGGTGGTGGCGCACGCCTTTAATTCCAGCGCTTGGGAGGCAGAGGCAGGTGGATTTCTGAGTTCAAGGCCAGCCTGGTCTACAGAGTGAGTTCCAGGACAGCCAGGACTACACAGAGAAACCCTGTCTTGAAAAACCAAAACAACAACAACAACAACAACAACAGGAAACCTGGAGTAAATGACTGGATTGAGATGTAAATTAAAAACCTGGGCTTTTGGTCTGCATGAGATGATCTAGCAAAAACCCAATAGCAGTTCTTCTGTAGAATTTTCACTAGTGAGAGCTGAACTGTCTGGAGATCTCTGGAGCGCAACACAGCTTTTCAAGAATTTTTCTTAACAGGATTTCTGACTTGGTCAGAGGATCCAATAATTTTTTTATAGCAGCTTTTCTGAGTTGGTCAGAAAAGCCATCAGTTATCAAGATGGCTTTTAGAATTTTTACTAGCAGAGAGAACTGTCTCAACTAGAGAGATTTTAGAATACCAAGAAAAAGCTGTCTAGAGCAGAGTAGCGCGTGCGCGCACGCACACACACACACACACACACACACACACACACAAACACACCGAGAGAGGGGGGCAGTCTGGAAAACCATCTCAGCAGAACCTAGGCTGCCAGCTTGGACCCATGATTTGACTTCAACTCATTCTTTTTCCCCTCTCTATGCTGAGGCTGGTCATTGGCACTATCTGGGAAGAGAATCTAAACAAATTGTTTAGAAGACATTGGCTTTGGGGGCAGATCTGTGGAGGATTGCTTTGTTTTTTGTTTTTTGTTTTTTTTGTTTTGTTTTGTTTTGTTTTTAAATGGCTGGAGAGACAGCCATGGGTGCTGGGAACCAAACTCTTATATTTTTGGTTGTGAGCCTGTTTTGATTGTTAGTAGACAGTAGACGGTGGCACCATTCCCTAGGCAGATGATCTGAACCGTATCAGCAAGATAGCTGAGCATAAGCCTGCTTAGGCGCCTGAGAGCAGCAGCTTCCTACTGAACTTCTTTGGCTGTAAAGTGAATTCCTTGGTCTGAGGTAATACTGTGTGATAACTGTAAGCAGGCCAGCCTTCAAGTTCCTGTCTTGAATTCCCTGAGTGATGGACTGTGATCTGGATTTGTAAGCCAAATAAACCCTTCATTCCTTAAGTTACTTTTCGTCAAGATGCTTTACCACAGCAACAGAAATAAAACTAGAATACTTATCTATTGCTGAAACAAAACGCCAGACAAAAGCAACTCGAGGAAGGGTTTCTTTTTGGCTCATAGTTCCAGGATACAGTCCATCTTGTTAGGGAAGGCAGGGAGGCAGGAACACGAGGGAGCTGGCCACTTTGCATCTGTGGTTAGGAGGCACATAGCAGTGAGTGGTCTAGGATTCCAACCCAAGGACTGACACCACTCACATGTAGGGTAGATTTTCCTACTTTAATTAACCAAATCTTGATATGCCCAGAATTTTTTTTTTTTTTTGACATCAAGAATCTTAACCTCATTAAACTGGCAAGTTTAGCCATCAACCAAGGTTACTGTGAGTTTGAGGCCAGGTCTCGCTTTGCAGCCAAGTACCAGGACCAGCTAGGACCACGAGGTTTTGTTTTGTCTAAAAACAAAACCAAAAAAGATGGGTAAGATACGGCCCAGTTGGTAGAGTGCTTGTCTAACATGCATGAAGCCTTGGCTTTAATTCCCAGCATGAGATGGGATATTTTACTGAACTTGGAGGCTGGCTGGCTGGCCAACAAGCTCTATCAATCCTTCTGTCTCCACATGAGACTGCTTTAGGGTTGTGGCCTGTGTATGGCCTAGCTCAGTTATTATATATGGGTGGGGATTTGAACTCAGGTCCTCATGCTCGCACAGCAAGTGCTCCTATCCCCTGAGCCATCATCCCAGCCCATTAATTATCCTGAGGAGAAAGACATGTGTTACCATGGCTATGTAGAGGCAAGGGGGCATCTCTGGAGCCAGTTTGCACCTTCCACCTTTATGTGGTGGGTTTTGGTGATTAAACCCAGTTTGACAGGCTTTTGAAATAAGTATTTTTGCCCTGGGAACCATCTTACCAGCTCTCATGAATTATAGTTTACTTAAAAAAATGTCTGGGCTGGAAGATGGCTCAGTAGGCAAAGAGATTGCCACAAAGGCATGAAGACAGAGGTTTGGCTGGTTGATACCCATGTAACTACTGCAGGCATGTGGTGGGCTGCCTGCATTTCCACAGCTCAGGATACAGAACCCCAGAGCAAAATGGCTAGCTAGACTAGCTGGATTGCCAAGCTCTGAGTTCAAGTGAGAGATCCTGACTCAGTATATAAGGTGAAGAGAGGCATGTGACATGAACCTCTGGCCTCTTTGCTCACATGCACACATATGTACAGATGTACCTGTACACATACACCCCTGCACAAGCATGCACACACACATACACACACTAGTACACACACATATCCATGCCAAAAATAAATGGAATAGGGTTCTGAAATGTTTCCTGTCATTGCTATTATAATGTAAAGACTTAACGAGGTCACCGTAGAAGCCAATAAATATAAAATGGATTTCAGGACTGGTGAGGTAGCCCAGTGGTCAACTAGGCTATGTGTTTAGTTAGCATGGGCTAGCCATAGGTTCAGTTCCCAGTACAGAAATCAAATAACAACAAAAGGGGAAAGATGGATTAAAAACCTATCTCAGGACTGTCATTGAGACAGTAGGACAAGTACTTTGCAAGCACATGGACAAAGAGGGTAGGGTAAACCTGGGCTAGGAGATGGCTGTGGGTAAGGGGCTTACTAAAGCATGAGCCTGGTGACCTGAGTTCAAATCACAGAACCAACACAAAAGCTAGATGTGGGAGCAAAAGCATCTCTAATGCTAGTATCCTTTGGGGGAGATGGGAGGAAGAGACAGGAAAGTCTCCGAAAGTTCCCAGGGACAGCTAGCTTGGCTGATGGCGTGGCAAAGGGTTGTCCTATGGCCTCACATTCATGGATGAGTGCTTGCACTCGCACACAAACCCAGGCACCCACATGTGCCATCGCACAGACAGGAAAAAGAAAAAGAAAATCTATTACTCATTAGAAAATTTTCCAGATCTAGAATGAGCTTAGGTGAGGCAGAGGTAAAATAATTATGTTTTTCATGACTTGATCATGAACCTAAATCACAACACTGTGGAGACATTTTAAGAACACAGGAAACTCACAAGAATAGCATCATTATGATCCCACATTATCATAAACAGACCAGCACCCCACACAATTGCTGCGGAGTGAACCAAGGTCCTGTCTACCCTTGAATCTAAGCTGTCCAACATTACACAATAGTTTAATAACAAATTCAAGACATTTCTCTGGAGACTAACTTTATCAGTCAGTTAGTTTCTTGTTGAGAAGGTCTGTCAGGTCAATTTCAAAGTGGTCTAACTAGGCCATGCTGCATCTCTAAGTCTAGGTCATCAAAAATTACCGAGGTCTTAAAGTTATTGTTATTTCAGCTTGTATTCATACCCAAAAGTCTCAAAGCTAGTTTGGTGAGAATATTTCATTTTCTAGGTATGTGTACAAATCAAAATCTTGAATTTGAAATGTTTTCTTGGGTGGTATTGAATAGTAACTCCTAATTAAACATTCCAGTCATAATAAGAAAGCAAGCAAGCAAGCAAGAGCAGTTTACCTACAGCATTGTCAAGGACCAAGATTCTTCAATTCAGCCGTTTCGGCATATTCTACAAGATACAGGCAATGGTATCTCGTTGGAGATTTGAGGAAGGAAGAATTTGCAAGAACGCTTTATGCAAATACTTCAACCAGTCATTTTATCAGCAAGAGTCAGAACTCTCGTTTGTTCTGCCTTTGTGAAGCCGCAAATCATAAGAGAACTTGCACAGGGCTTTCAGAGATTGTTTTACATGACTAGCACAACTCTTGAGAGGCCCAGAACAGGGAAGCGACTTGCCCAAAGTGAACAGACTGGTCGGTGGCAGAGCTGCGACTGAAAGTTGGGCCTTCTGAAAACAGGGCTCCTTTTTCTGCCGCACTCTCTACTTCTTCAAGGAGGGTCTTCAGAGGTAGGTTTGGGTTTTCCTCCCAAATGAGGGGAAAAGCGGTAGGGCAACGGAGAAATAATGAAGCGTACAGTAACAGGAGACGCGCTAGAACGAAGTGAGTCCAACCCCGCTCCGCCTTTCCAAATACCCTTTAGATGGCAACAAGGACCACAAGTTACCTAGGTCCTGTGTCTATGACCACCTGACAACTTAGTCCCTCCCACAGAAGCTGAAGGCTCTCTTTCGTTACAATAAATGCCTCGAGAGCTGAAGCAGTGGGACATGTGAGAGTGAAGAGGGCTTGTGACTATGGGACGGGTGGCTCAGGTTCGGCTACGGAGAGGGGGAAGCCTCCGGCGGAGCTGTGGTGGGGGATGTGGGTTTTGTGGCTGAACTCGACGTTGGGAAGAGGAAACCAGGGGAGAGCTGACGGCTGAGTGGAGTTCACCAGCTCTAAAGGTGCGCGAAAGCCACTAGATGCTCAGCTACGCGTCTCCAGGACCAGGACGCAGGCGGGGCCCCTCTAGAACGCCCGCGATTGGATGCTCTCTAAGCCCCGCCTTCCCGGACCCTTTCCCCGAGGCCCCGCCCACAACGCCAGGCGCGCGCCTCGGGAGCCGGGAGGGGTCGGGGCGGCAGCGGGAGGAGGTGAGGTGAGGTTCCGGCACGCGCCCCACTCGCTGCGAGAGCGCGAGCAGCGCGTTCTCGTCGTCCGCGTCGCCATCTTTTTTCCCCCTACGTCCGTCTGTCTGCCGTTGGCTTTGTCTGTCCGCCGCGCTGCCCCTTGCCTCCCCGCCGCCGGCCCGGCCCGCAGCCACTCTCTGCCCGCCGTGGTCCGGTCCCAGGGAGCCCCGGCCTGGCCAGCCCGAGCTGCGGCCGGGGCCCATTGTCCCGCGGTCTGTCCGTCCGGAGGCGGAGCCCAGGGACGCGGAGCGCCGAGGCTGCGGGTAAAGCGCCCCCGCGCCGGGAGCCAGCAGCCCGCGTAGCTCCCGTCGGCCCGCGCCGCAGCCCGCCTTTTGTCTGCTCGCTCCTGGGGAGGGGCGAGCTGGGTGCTGCGGCGGCTGGGTGCGGGCCTCGCGGGCGGGCGTCTGACAGGCTGGGGTGGAGCTGGGGGAGGGGAGGATGGGCGTGGGAGAGCGGACAGGGCGGGGGGGCCCCGGCTGTCCGGGCGCGGGCGGGCGGGCGGAGGAGCTAGCTACTAAATTTAGATTTCGGAGAAGGCTAAGTGGTCTGAGGGTTGGTCAGAGCCGCGTCGGGAGACCTCTGGCTCCAGTCCAATTACCTGGGATTTACCTGTGCCCCTGTTCGGAAAAGCCAGAGACACCCTCTCAACTGATGGCACACCCAGGCTTCAGCGCCAACCGGAGAGGATCCGGGGACCTCTCGGCTGAAACGGCTGTCTGATCACCTTTCTTTTCTCCCTTTTGGCAGGTTCACATCACTCGGATTCGGGCGAGTTTACTTTGCTCCGTGGGAACCTCACCAGAGCTGGAGGTGGGAATGCACCCTCTTTTCTTAAGGGTGGAAAAGGACACACACACACCCTTCTGTAGTGTGCCCTGGAAACTGCATCCTAACACCTGTGAGAAAGTAGAGGCAGGATGGGGGGGGGGCAGTAAATCCCTCCCAAGGACTCTTGACTGTGGCTCTATAGATGACAAAAACAAAAAACAAAAAAAGCGTGCTCCCTTTAAAAGTAGCATCCCTTGAAGGTCAGATCCTCAGTTTACCGTTCTTCCCAGTTTCCTCCCAGCTGAAGATGTTCAGGCAGCTAGCTATCCAGTTACATTCCGAGCTTAACTTTCACATTTGGGCAGTGCTGAAAGCAAAAGGGACCAAGTGACCTTTTGTACCTATAGGGCTTTGTTTTAATACGGTTGCAACCTATAAAACTAACCTCTGATATTGTGCTGTTTGGGTCAGGAGTGGCCTTCCCGTGCCATTTGTCTGTTTCCTTACTTATTTTCAAGGGTTTCCTCCTCCTCTGGATTTTTTTCTTTCTAGTGGGTGTTTCAGTTATTGTGGCTTGGCTTTGTTTTGTGGGAAGGGAGGGTGTGTGTTTATTTTGCCTTGATCCCTCAGGTGTGAAGTCCCCGGAGGGACCAATTGGTCAGTTCCCCATTGGGCCACTAGGAGGCTTGTGAGAAGCAGTGGCTGCTGCTGTGGCTGCAGGTTTCATCTCTGACTTGTAGCTTTTACTATTCAACCGTTGTCTTGCCAAGATGATCCTGCCACTCCTTCAAACAGACTTTATTACCTCAATTTCATAGCTTCGATTCCTGATCTTTATGGGGGTAAAATGTAGACGAGGTTTCATTTGTTTTTTATTACACAGTAGAGTGTAGAAAAATAGGCAGACTGCATCTCATTCAGCTTTCCACTTTGGGAGTCCGCAGACACAGAGAAAGACCTAAAGTGTGCTATTCATTCACAGCTTATATTAAAATGGCTAGGAAGAATAAACCAGGTGTAGTGATACCTCTAATCCCATTAGTCAGAAGGCTGAGGCCAGAGAGTCATTGAGTCCGGGGGTTTGAGGTCAAGACACAATCTCCAAAAAAGAGTAGGGGCAGGGGAAAGGAGTGACCACTTCCTACAGCTGGGATTGTAGCTTAGTTGGGAGAGTGCTTGGCCATTATGCACCAGGACCCACCTAAGAGCTGAACCCACCTGAACCTAAGAGCTTTAGGTTCGGTCCCCAGCACCATGTAAAGCTGGATGTGGAGGCAGGTACAGCACCTGCCTGTATTCTGTTGAGACAGGAATATCAGAAACTCAAGATCATTTTTGGCTGTATATCCAGTTCAAGATGAGTTAAGGATACATAAGACTCTTATCTCCAAGAAAAAGAAAACCAGAGAATATATACCCTTTTATTAGATGTCAGTACGATGCCCTCTAAAATTGATTTTTTTCTGTTGTACATATTAGGAGTTATTTTCCTTTTTTAAATTGAAGGTCTGAAAAGAACTGTGTTTGGTATGCAGCTATGCTAGAAGACTGCCTGAAAGCTGCTTCCTTTGCCACTGCCTGTGGAGGCCTGTCTTTGCCATTTGCGCTTTCTTGCTTCTTTTGGTAAAGGGAGGCAGGATCTGATTACAGGTTCGAGGGCCTTCTAGCTACATAGAGGAGTTAGTTGGCGTTATCAGGTGAGCTTCCTTAACTGGAGTTCACAGTACAACTAGTAGTTTGTCTTAAAGCAATGAACTATATAATTCTATATGTGAGTCCAATTTAAGACAGCAGGAACTGAAAGGAAACAGGGAATGACTAAATCCACATCCCTAACTTAGGTAGAAAAAAGAATTTCACCTCTTCTGTGTACATTTGTTTACTCTGCTGTGTGTGTTTGCCTTGTTTTGTGGTGTTGGGAATTGAACCCAGGGCCTGACACGTGCTGGGCAGGCGCTCTGCCACTGTCTCACATCCCCAGTCCTCACTCTGCAACTAACCCACTTCAGAGTCTCTTACAGTGCTTATGACTGAGCCAGTGTTGTTGTTAGCAAGGAACCTTCAGGGTTAAGAGTTTGCCTGCTCCTCCATCAGAGGGGCAGGTGCATATGTCTGCTGCTCTTCTTGTATAGGGAGCTTTGCTCTTTATTCCTCCCTGGTCTCCTTGCTGCCCAGCAGAATTGAGAAGAGGCTATACAATTAGGACTTTTGACCTCTCCAGAACCTCTGAGCAGGGCCAATTGGTGTTCCACACTGGGAGACTGAATTAGTACTCCACCATGTGGGAGGCATTTACTCTTTGGTGAGAGCCTGTCTTGAGTGGCGGAAGTTTGATTTGCTCTTGTGTCATCATGCTAGGGGCCTGGTAGTGGGCCTGGGTTGCAGATGAGTGATATCTTTGCTACCTCTAAGCATCATTCCTTAGAAAGCTATGTAGAGGTGCAGACTGCAGGCCTTGACTTCCAGCTGCACATGTAACAGGGCGGCTGCGACTGGTCTTTGTCATCCTTCTGCTTTCTTTCACACCCGTGGGAGTAATCCCTTTACTCCACAGTACTTCTAACCTTGATTGCCTGAGTTTGCATCCTTTTCTGTCCTGTGATCTTGACTGTGACCACTTCCAAAGACAGCTTTATAGAAGAATTCTCTTAAGTCCTCTAAAAGTAGTCGCCTCTTAAGTTTCTTGGTCCTTGACTTTGGGTTAGAGACTTATTTACTTTTTTCATTTCATTAGTTATTTATATCTAGTGAGTTTTATTTGCTCAAGAGGTATTTTTTAAGGTCCTTAAATGTTCTAATTTTGTAATTTCTGGGAAGAATAACCAGCTAACAATATCGTTTTTTAATTTTTTTTTTTTCAGGTCAGCACCTTACAAGGAGGTAGTGACCTGTCCAGGGGTGAAACTGGGAAAGAACAGAGCTTGTGCATCAGGGAAACATGTCCCGTAGGAAACAGACAAATCCAAATAAAGTTCACTGTGAGTACTGGGCTTTGTCTTTTGAAAACCTGGGTTGGAATGAAAGAAAAACCTAAGTTTTGGGGGAGAGGCTCACACTTATTTGTGGAGGAGAGGAAAGGGTTAAAGATTTCCAGTATGGCCGGGCAGTGGTGGTGCACACCTTTAATCCCAGCACTCGGGAGGCAGCAGGAGGATTTCTGAGTTCGAGGCCAGCCTGGTCTACAGAGTGAGTTCCAGGACAGCCAGGGCCACACAGAGAAACCCTGTCTCAACCCCCCCCCCCCAAAAAAAAAAAAAAAAAAAGATTTCCAATATGGATTTGAAGTATGAAGTTACTGGAGTGATGTCTAACTTGTGGGTTTGATTCATCCTTAATATTAACAATAACAGGAAACTCATTTTGTGAAAAAGTATATTAGGTATCAAGGCTATAAGCAATATAACATAACTAAACTGTGATACAACTACACATACAGAAGAAACCTAAAAATATAAGCTAGTGTATGCTATAAGCCCAATAGGGGCAGTATAGATTATGTACTACAGAAGTTAAAAGATAGGACAGTTTCAGTACCTGGGGGAGCAGTGGAGTGCTTGGTGGAAGAGGCCCTAGACAGTGAACTTAAACAGGGCCTTAGCGGATAAAAGGTGGACTTAGACAGAAAGAAATGAATGCATGGGATCTGTTAGAGAAGGAAGAGAGTTCTAGCAAGCAGAAGTTTTATTTGTCCAAAATCACAGGCTAGGTAACTCCAGAGTAAGACCCCATCCTGCTAAATTTTTAACTTGTGAAAAGGACTTAAAAGCTTCAGCGGTATATAGGAACCATCAACAACAGAGAGCTGATACAAATGTAATTGGATAAGGGGGCCAAGTTCCAAGCCCTATCAAGCAGTAGAACTTGGCAGCTTTGGCCACATGGTTCTGACTTTAAGGATATAAGAGAGGGGTTGTGGAATCCCCACCTCAGCTAAGGAAAGCTGCTGAGACTCAGTGTGTGTCAACGGTGTCCCTTCTGTATAGTGAGAAACAGCAACAAAACCAAAACCCCAACAATTGCTTGTTGTACAAGCATGAGGACCCCAGTTCAGGTCTCCAGAGCCCATGTGAATAAAATAATTAAAACTAAATGACCCCAGGGGTCAGTGAGATGGCTCAACAGGTAGCCTGCTTTGGCAGCTGATGATCTGTGTTTGATTTCTGGGACCAACACAGTGGAAGGAAAGAACCAACTCCTGCAAGTTGTCCTTTAGCCTACCACATACATGCTCAAGTATGTGCACAAGCATAATACATTTAAAGAAGATAGGTGTAACAGTGTGAGTTAGGTGTAACTGTGAGTTAGGTGTAACAGTGTGAGTTGGGTGTAACAGTGTGAGTT
>CM052707.1:38519983-38547226 GCA_028551405.1 Uromys caudimaculatus
ACTGGCAGGATAAGTAGGTGTATTTCAGGGATTGGTTTCAGTGAGTTAGAATACTATCTGCTCTCCACTCTGCTCCCATCTGCTCCCCTCCCCTCCCCATCTGTTACTAAGCCAGTCAAGTTTATTGTGGTAGACATTAGAGCAAGGCAGGAGGAACGACCAGGACATAGCTTGGAATGAGTGTTGAAGAAAGATGGAAGGAGATTTACTCAGAAGGATTACAGGAGCACTTAAGAAATGAATGAGATAGAGTGAATTAGGGCCGTGCTGACGGGAATTTCAGATTGATGTTTGCCCGGTCCCTTGCCAGGCCTCCATTCCACTGCTCCTCCTGTTCCCTGTCTTCCCGAGCCTAATGGAAGGTTATGGTGGGATTGAGATTCTGCAGTTACGTTTGTAAAGTAGGGTCAAGAATAGGAAGATGTAAGGTAAGCTAACTGCCCAAGACGAGCAGCTACACCCAGAGACTGTTGGAGCTAGCTGCACTGCTTGTAGGTGGATGAATCCACACAGGTTCCCGCCTCCCTCCTACTTTGAATGATCTGAGCTCCCAGCTAGTTTGCCTAGGCATGTACTACCCAACTGGTGGCCTGACTGTTTTTTCTCGTGACCACCAGGGGATCAAGTATTTGCTGGGCTAGAAGAACAAGCCCGACAGGCAATGATGAAAACCGATTTTCCTGGAGACCTTGGCAGTCAGCGACAAGCTATCCAACAACTAAGAGATCAGGACTCCAGTAGCAGTGAGTTCTGCACCTTCTGGTAATGACTCAGGGCATGGGAGAGGAACTAACAGAGTGTGTGCGTGGGGCTGTGCGTGGGGTGGGAGGAGGATCTAAGGGGGTGTATTGATCTCAGGTCTGAATACGTTCACTCAGAGAGGACAGTGGGCATGTTTTTATAACTTATGGACTCTAGTAATTGACACTGCTGTACCATATACAGATAGTCTCATGGTGATTATGATACAGGACATGCTAAGACAAATGGTTAGTGTTCAGGCAGCTTGTGGGCCAGGTCAAATAAAAAGAAAAAAATCAGGTCTGTTTATAGTTAATGAAGTATGAGGGGCATTAATGATTTTTTGCTTGAGGTCCTAGTTTTAATGTTTTATAGATTTCCTTAGTGATGAGATTGTGTAGCATATAAAATGCTGAAGTCCAGGTTTTCCCACACCAAAGTCCTTACAAGTTAAGGCTCATGGATTGTCTGTTCCATGATCTGCCTGAGTAGACTCACTCTGAGCTATGTCTACACTTTCCAATTTTATCCACTTGATACTGATTTTTATTAAATCTCAGTTTACAGAGAAATCTAAACTGAGATTTTTTTTTTTTTTTTTTTTTTGGTAACCAGTTGAAAGCTTGGGGAGAACAAAGAGAAGAGAGACAGAGAGTGTGTGTGTTCTAAAGTCTATAGAAAATTCTACAGTGTTTCCCAAACTAATAATTAAACAGTAGCAAACAGATACACGCACGCACGCATGCACTCATACTCACACGCGCACACAACTAATCAGGTAGAAAAAAGAAATGAACCCTAGAACGGAATCCTATGGAACACAGCAGTTTCTAATAGGCTACTGTTGTTTAAAAAAAAAAAAAAAAAAAAAAAAGAAGCTGTACCATCCTAGACAGCATACTTTAAAAAAAAAAAAATGCTCCTGATAGAGATATTCAGATAATTGATAAGTTACAAAAGTATATTTTATGCAGCAGTGCCTTAGACTAAACCTACAAGTGTTCCACACTGGATGCTAGTGAAAAAATGATTTACTCTGGGCTGACCCTTCATAATTGAAATGGATTCAAGTTAAAGAAAGCTTTAACAAAAACATACCATACTCTTCAGCACCCAAATGAGGTCTACCACATGACTGATACATCTAATATAGACACGCATAGCCACCCAAAGGTGATCTGGTAGGAGTTTTGTCAGCAAAGGAAAGTTAACCCAGTGTTGTCCAAAAAGAAATGATCTTGTATTGCAGATTTAGAAATTATGCAAAACAGCAGGGGAATGAAAAGCCCTGTCAGCAAGAGAATGAGCCTCCCTGTACATGAAGGGTGTGCTGAGACGCCTCACAGTAGCCCTAGGAGTCCAGAAGCCAAGCCGGAATGAAACGGAGGCCTGTCACCTGATGACTTCTCTCAGGCAGGCTTCCTCTGGGATCTTTAAAACACTCAGACCAAATGTCAGGTGTTTATTGTGGGTGTTTGCTACCCTCAATCATTTTCCCCCCTCTATTTTTATTTATTTTTTATTTACAAATGATGGACAAAATCAGCTCACACAAACTGTGCAGATTCATTAGCCACAGTAGATTAACTGATAACCACATGCTTCCCTGCTAAGCTAAAACAGTTACTTCTGGCTAAGGTGAGGAACTATACTTCCCCCTACTTCTTTCACACTCAGTTTTCTATTAGGTAAGCCAGATAACCACCTGAAACAGGTTTTATTAGCTTAAAATGTACATAAGTAACAGAGTGGGCAGCTGAGCATGGTGAGATACACCTTTGACCCCAGCACTTAAAGGCAATGTCTGAGTTAGGGTTTACTGCTATGAGCAGACAGCATGACCATGGCAAGTCTTATAAGGACATTTAATTGGGCTGGCTTACTGGTTCAGAGGTTCAGTCCAGTATTGTCAAGACAAGAGCATGGCAGTATCCAGGCAGGCACGGTGCACGCAGAGCTGAGAGTTCTACATCTTCATCTGAAGATTGCTAGTGGAAAACTCCCTTCCAGGCAGCTTGGGTGAGGGTCTTAAGCCCGAATCCACAGTGACACACCTACTCCAACAAGGTCACACATCCTAATAGAGCCACTCCCTGGGCCAAGCATATACAGAGCATCATAGGCAGAGACAGGAAGTTGTCTTGAGTGTGAGGCTAGCCTGGTCTATATAAAGTTTCAGAACAGCCAGGGCTACACACAGAAACTGTCTCAAAGGAGGGGACAGTGGGGGGACGAGAAAGAAAGAAGATAAACTTGGACACCTTCTACCCCTATAAATGTAAACTGTCCAAGGTTGGTTGCTATGCTAATTCTATTTTTCCACTGTAATGTATAGCCCTTTCCCTATAAACTGATAGAATTTAAAACTAATTTATTCTTATATCCTTACTGATAAGAGGAAATAAAATTGTTACCATATATGAAAGTATGTGTTAATGTTTATTGTGAGAGAAGAGATTGGTGGCCTCAGGGTAGAACTGTCTGAGGCAGCATGGGACACTGTGCAGGTGACTGAGGAGACAAGTAAGTAATAAAGTCAGGAAGAGGTGTTGCTGAGTCCGAGATTGTGTGTCATGGGAGTGAGCTTGGAATGACGTGCTTCCGGAGGTGCCATCTCGAGCATTAGAATATTGAGAACCATGAATGAGAATGGTTTTGCCAAGCATGGTGATACATGCCTAAAATCACAGCACTTGGGAGATAGAGGCAGGAGGATCAGAAGTTCAAGGTCGTCCTTGAATACATAGTGAGACTAAAGGCAGTCTGGGCTAAATGAGACCTGTTTCAAAAACAATTACTTTTTTGGTAATGTAGAAAACCAGTTACCATTTTTACTGCAGATTGCCTCACATTTTCCCTAGAGTGTATATATAGCATAATGAATGGTATTATAGCTGATTTGTGCCCACCAAGCACTGATGCAAACTGTATTACCTGAAGTCTGAAATGTTTTTTTCATTGTAGCTGCAAACTCTTTTTTTTTTTTTTTTTTTTTTAATTATTTATTTATTTATTATATGTAAGTACACTGTAGCTGTCTTCAGACACCCCAGAAGAGGGCATCAGATCTCACTATGGATGGTTGTGAGCCATCATGTGGTTGCTGGGATTTGAACTCATGACCTTCAGAAGAGCAGTCGGCGCTCTTAACCGCTGAGCCATCTCTCCAGCCCCAGCTGCAAACTCTTAAGTGGACAGCAGCTCAGGATGTATTCTTACAAAAATCAGAACAAGTGACCAGTTTATGTGTTCCAGGTGACAGTGAAGGTGACGAAGAGGAGACCACACAGGATGAAGTATCTTCCCACACATCAGAGGAAGATGGTGGGGTAGTCAAAGTGGAAAAAGAATTAGGAAGTGCAGATGCGCCTGTCGGTCGTGGGGATGCACTAGAGCATGAGGCAAGTGCATGCAGTTCTCGGTCGGCAGCAGCTTCTCTGCACCCCAGCCTGCACCCCAGCAGAGTGAGAACTACTCTCAGGAGCTTCTCTCTCTCTCAGGAGGCTGTCTTGTGGAACCAGCTTCCAAACACATTGTATCCTGAGGAGTCATGCCAGGAACATGTAGAAGGGAATCTAGTCCTTTCCCTGCAGAGTCCAATGTCCTCAGGGCAGAAAGCCTTGAAAATTGAAGAAATGTAATTTCTTTCATTCAAACAGTATTTTATCCTTTAGTCTGCGGTGGGAACCTAAGATGATTGGAAGGGGTGGGGCAGGGATGAGACTAGTGAAGAGCCTGCATGACTTGCCTGTTTGGTGGATTTGCAGGTCACAGAAAACCTAAATTCTGACCCCTTACTTGAACTCTGCCAGTGTCCCCTCTGCCAGCTAGACTGTGGGAGTCGGGAGCAGCTGATTGCACATGTGTACCAGGTATGGAGTGGGGAGGGAGCTCTGGGACTGAGGCTGGCAGTTTAGAGCTCAGATGCTGCAGTGGCCTTTGCCTCTGCAAAGGAAGCTCAGGTTATTGGTTCTACTAGGACTCCTTCCACCCCTCAGAGCTTCTTAGACAACAGCGGTTGAGTTCCCAGACAGGTGGATACACCGTAGAATTAAGTATCACGGTCTTGTTTTACTAAATTGTTTAATACATTCAGTAGTGAAATAGGAACTGACTTAATAATGATGGCTTTTAAAGGTGGGGCAGGGCCAACATGAATTATATAATGTGAGTCAACAAGATGGCTCTGGTGGTAAAGACACCTGCCTCCAAGTCCAATCCTCAGGACCCACGTGGTGGAAGGAGAGAACTGATTGCCTTTGTTACCCTCTGACCAGTCTAACCGTGGCATGCACAGGTACCGGCATGCTTCAGGCACGCAGATAAAACAAAGAGTGACATATTCTGGGGTGCCAGTGAAAGTACAAACAAGGAAAACAACATAAGACATTTCCCCCTAATGGGTACACAACTAAGAGTGTGCCTACTGCTGGTGTTCTGTGTTGAGACAACAGTACACAGCCCAGGTTGGACCAGGCTTTAGAGATCATAGCTGTAAAGATAGTTGGTTCATTAGAAGTACTTCAGAAGCCCGAGGAAAGACAGTCCTTAAATACTTGTTACATGCCACTACTCCCGCCAGGCCCCTTCGTTGTACTCTTAAAATGCACTTGCATTGGTACAGTATGAGCCAGGGAAGACAGAACTATCAAGAGCATGAATCCCTCTAAGGCTCTGAGGTGGGCTCTGGGACTCCATTATTCCTCAAGCCATTCTCCTGTCCCAAGATATGGCCAGAACTCACGGTAATCAAGTCAGAGCAATGGTCTGAATGGCTAGGCTCTTCTGAAACTCCACTACACAACAGGCTGTGTTTTTTCTAGGAGCTAAACAAATAGTTCCAAGTCCCTCAGTCTAAGGGAAGGAAAAGGAAGGGTGCAGACTGTCCTGAAGGCAACAAGAAACTGACAGCTAAAGGCTTTGTTTTACAGCATACTGCAGCAGTGGTGAGTGCCAAGAGTTACATGTGCCCTGTCTGTGGACGCGCCCTTAGCTCCCCAGGGTCTTTGGGTCGCCACCTCCTAATCCATTCAGAAGACCAGCGGTCTAACTGTGCTGTGTGTGGAGCCCGCTTCACTAGCCACGCCACATTTAACAGGTTAGTAGAACACCTAACCTTGTGCTCAGAGCAAGTTCCGGGGTATAAGATGCTGCTTTCCCAGGCCAAAGGAAACACAAGATAAATAATGCAAATGAACTGATAGAACAATCTGGAGATAAAAGTAATGATGTGTCTGTTTTTTAACATTTCTTAATTTTTGTTTTTTTCTTCTTTCTTTTTTTTTTTTTTTTTTTTTTTGGTTTTTTGAGACAGGGTTTCTCTGTGTAGCCCTGGCTGTCCTGGAACTCACTCTGTAGACCAGGCTGGCCTCGAACTCAGAAATCCACCTGCCTCTGTCTCCCAAGTGCTGGGACTAAAGGCGTGTGCCACCACTGCCCGAGATAAAAGTAATGAGACTTGGAGATTCGATAGACAGTATGCACTATATATCCCTCAAGGGAAATGAATTGGTTTTTTTTTCCCTATCAGAATATTTCCAACAAGAAACATGCAAGAAAATTCACGATAAAGCAGACATTAGTTGCAGTATGCTAAGAAGACCCTGGTGTAGACACACTGCTGTGTTCTAGGAAGACTGACACACTGTCCCCCTCCCATTGCCTTGTTTGTACAGTGCACAAGCTGCTTTTCCTTGTGGGCAGTGTCAGTAGGAGGTGGTAAGCAGTGAATTCATTGTACCTGTGTGAAGGAAATGCCCACCTCCAGGCCCCTTCACTCACATACCAGGCTTAGCTAGATCTGCACAGCTTCTTAATAAATTGCCATTCTGACTCTGCCTTGTAGGGTTATTCTAAGTAGGTTTCTATGGCAGGTGGCTCAGTTGCTAATTCAAGGTGGGCCTTAAAATGTAGTAGGCACCCTAGTCCAAAGAAGAGAAGGGATCTTCCAGGCATTCACACCAAGTGGTAGGCTTGGGACAGTTTGCCTCGTGGTTAAGGAATAAAGTTACCTACGTGCTACAGGGAAATACTAACCATCAAAAATCTTTATTTCCTAGTGAGAAACTTCCTGAAGTACTTAATATGGAATCCATACCCCAAGTCCACAGTGAGGGTCCCTCCAGTGCTGAAGGAAAGGACATTGCCTGTAGTCCTCCAGTATACCCTGCTGGAATTCTGCTTGTATGCAACAACTGCGCTGCTTACCGCAAGCTACTGGAAACACAGACTCCCAGTGTACGCAAGTGGGCTCTTCGTCGACAGAATGAACCTTTGGAAGTAAGGCTGCAACGACTTGAACGAGAACGCACAGCCAAGAAGAGTCGGCGAGACAATGAGACCCCAGAGGAGCGGGAGGTAAGACGCATGAGGGATCGTGAAGCCAAGCGCCTGCAGCGCATGCAAGAGACAGATGAGCAGCGAGCTCGCAGGCTACAGAGAGACCGTGAGGCCATGAGGCTGAAGCGGGCCAATGAAACCCCAGAGAAGCGGCAGGCCCGACTCATTCGAGAACGAGAAGCTAAGAGGCTCAAGAGGAGACTGGAGAAAATGGACATGATGTTGCGAGCTCAGTTTGGTCAGGACCCTTCTGCTATGGCAGCCTTAGCAGCTGAAATGAACTTCTTCCAGTTGCCAGTGAGTGGGGTAGAGTTGGACAGCCAGCTTCTAGGGAAAATGGCCTTTGAAGAACAGAACAGCAGCTCTCTGCACTGAACCACACCCTCTTGCCTGACCTCCCATCCACTCCAGCCCACAGGGAGTGGTGCTGCAGTCACTCAGGAGGCCACAGTCCTTGCTGCCACAGGCAGGCCCGGGTTGGTTGCAGGGAAACCTGTGTACCCTTTGCATTTGGGAATAGGATGGGGTCAGGAGATTCCTGGCTCAATGCAGCTCTGGACAAGGGAGCAGGCACTCCAGAAACCTGGACTCTTCAGCCCACGGTGGCAGGCCAGGATTATGGGACTGTAGGACCCAGTATGGTCCATGAAGCTGTGAGGGCAAATAAATTAATTTTATCTTTACTGGCCCTTGGCTCCTTTGTCTCATTTCTGTTTCATCCAGTGATGTGGCAGTAGAGAACTTTACAGGGATTTGTATTTGTATCTGTATTTCTGGTGGCTTTTTCTTTTCTGAGGCAGAGTGCTCTTCAAGTTAGGCTGTCCAAACAAAGGACTAGTGATAGGTGGATCAGTCATCTGTGGTAAAGACTAGAGCAGAACAGCTCCTCACTCTTGCAGTTTGGCTGCCGTGGTATGTAGAAGATGAGCTATTCGTCTCTGTGCTGGTACAGAATAAACAGAACTTTCCTTAGCTCCCATCAAAGCTTATGTACAGTTTGGATGTTTATAGCTCTTGAGGTCCAGAAGGATGTGCCCTAATTTGTTAACAGAAAAATAACTATTCCAGCAAAGTGGACATCTTCCAATGAAACAGGGACATTTGGACTCCTCCCACCTCTGTAGGTCTAAGGCTGCTTAAAAATGTCAAATGAATCCCAACCTGACCAGCTGAAAAATACTCTGAAGAATTACATTGAAGCATGGTGGCACACACCTTTGATCTCAGCACTTGGGAGGGCAGAGGCAGGCAGATCTTTGTGAGTTCAAAGCCAGCTTGGTCTACAAAGAGAATTCCAGGACAGGTAGGGCTGGTTGTTACACAGAGAAATTCTATCTTGAAAACAAACAAAAACCAAAAGACAAAAAAGAGTTGCATTGAAGAGAGATAAAAAAGATGAAGCACTTAATTGATCCAAATGCCTTTCACAGACTTCCCTACTGAAGTGCTGCTTGGACTATCTCAAATGGCTGGATGCATTGTGTCCCAGCCTTGGCCACTTTACATGGGTTAGCTCATTTTCACAACATTCTGAATTAGTACAAATTCAGGAATTAGATATGTGGGTTCAAAACCCCAGATCAGTGGTTACATGCTGGAGGCTCTAGCTTTGATCCCCACCATTGCAAAACCAACCAACCAAAACCACAAAATAAGCTAGATGTGGCAATGTACATCTTGTATCCCAGCACTTGGAAGGCAGAGACAGCTTGGTTTCTACAGTGAGCTCCAGGACAGCCAGAGTTATATAGAGATACTCTGTCTCAAAAACATTTAATTCCTGTCCCCCCCCCCCAAAAAAAATAAAATAAAATGCTGGTAATACTAGCAATAGACAATTGATAAGGCAGAGGCAGGTGGATTTCTGAGTTCGAGGCCAGCCTGGTCTACAGAGTGAGTCTCAGGATAGCCAGGGCTACACAGAGAAACCCTGTCTGGAAAAACCAAAAAAAAAAAAAAAAAAAAAAAAAGACAATTGATAAAATCACAGAAAATAAATGTGCTTGAGTGTCAGTCAGAAGCAGCAACTATGACTGGGATTACTTCAATGTGTGGCAGTATGCCAGAGAAAAGGACCATATGGATAAATCAGCAGTTAGGACATCTATGGGTCCTAGAGATTGATTCTGCCAAACTTAGTCTACAGGTAGATCTCCCAGACTCTGAAATCCACACCAGTGGGAACAGACCGTGGTTCAGGTAAGTCCCACCATTTGCCAAATTTACCAATAACCCACACCATCTTTACTCCAAGTGATCCTACCCATCAAACTGAAATAGGAAAAAGGCGCAAACACCAAAAGGAAAAGCTAGTAGTTTATATAGATTGATATATATAGATATATAGATATTGATATATATTGTGTTTACATAGTCCACAAGTTAAATGCAGGTATCCATAAGAAGAGAGCATTAACAATAAAAATACAATCTGTGTGTAGCCAAGTACAGAGACTTAAAATGGTAAAACAGCAAAAAGGATCTCACAAAAGTACAAATATACAGTACAAATTGATTTATTTAAAACAGTTACAAAAAAGCACAACAAAATAGAGATTATCCTTAGAATTATTAATGCTTTGTTAAAGATCAGGTAGGATTAGAGGGTAAGAAATGGTATTGGGTGGGAGGAGCACCTGACTAGTTCTAAGGCTTTAGATACAATGCAGTTGATTACATATTAATTCAGCCATTACATACTGGGGATAGTGGTTGGGGACCAGTAATTTATCTACAGGGAACTCCTACACAAACCAGATCCATCCAGACCTCCCCAGTGCCATTCTTCTCTACTCCTTAGGACCCTAAAGCCACCTAGATGACAAAATTCCCATCCTTCCTCCACCCCATCACCTATCTATCCATTTATCTTCCCTCCCCTAAGGTGCTATGCAAGCTGAGAGCAGTCTGCTCTCTGCAGCTGGAACATACACTGTTTGGCTACAGGGATCCTGCGTGACTAGGAAGTGTATAGAGGACAGCCTTAGTTTAATACTTCAAGTTAGCCGTGAGTACAGTCAGTCTCTTCCCCAATCCAATCCAATGAGTGCACTAGGAAGCAAGTGAGGGGTCCACCCTGCCTTCAGCAATACCAGCAGCGCACCAACCCTCACCATTTACAAGTACAAGCGAAGTCCCTGGCGGGGGTGGGGTGGGCATAAAACCACTGTTATCAGTTCTCTTTCTGAAGTTCCTAAGACCCCCTAACATAAAGACAGACTAAACACTTGCAAATCTGACATTAGGTAAAGGCACATGGGCTACCGCCACACACTGCAGGCAGGAACCCAGTCTGGGGCCATCTTTACTGCCAGGCATTTACAGTGGAATGGCTTTGGGATCACAGACTGTTGAGTTTGCAATCTACTAGGGAAAGATCTAGGCTTAACAGGAGAACTAACAAAGAAACCTTTAGTGTGAAAAGTGCATTTATTACTATTATCCCTGCTGAGAAGTCTCAGCAGGGCAAGCCACACCACCTCTCCCTCTGCTCCAGGAACTGTGCATAGTCTGCAGGTAAGGAGAGAAGGCAGCCAACTCTAGCATCAAGGGCCAATGTCAGCCTAGGCCCAGACCAGACTTTTGGTCCAAAGATGGATCCTAGAGTTGAAAAACAACTGACAGCTGCAGAGACCCAGATGCTTATTTTATTATTGCATAATGTGGGAGACTTTCCTACCCTGGGAAGCCAGAAGGCGAAGGCCTCCAAGCCAGGGCTCACAACATCCATCTATAGTAGGATTCAGCTCTTCAACTGTAGTGTACAATTCCTGTGAGCTAGAAAGTATAATAGCTTCAGTGTAGTTTGGTAAACTTAGTCCTAGGAAGTTAACACATCTCCAAAACATGGTCTTTGTCCTGCTCGCTTCTAAGACTGTGGCCTAATCTCCCATGGCCAATTGGATCAATCTGGTTATCTTTTACCCCAATGGCCTGAGCCTTTCCCAATATCCATCTTCAGATCACACCAGTGTGACCACCCAACTCTTCAATATTGCTGCTCAATGCAGGTCTGAATTATGCTACCATCCTGTTCTCTCAAAATACCTATAATACCCACTGGTAAAAATAAAATGAAACCCAACTTGAGGAGCTATTTCAGCCAAACTTCACTTTCTCAGCCCCAGAATCGGGCTAGACAAATGCACTGGGATGCTGCCTCAAGCCCTAACTCGGGTCCTCTTGTTCTGAGAAGTACCATAAAGGACAGAGAAAAGACCTGTTTGTTTTTCTCAAGGCAGGCAAATTTTTGGAGCCTACGGGTTCCTGAGCACTGAAGCCACATCCTTTCCGATTTACCAGCCCTTCAATAGCATTCACACCTTCCCTGTTCAATATGACTGCTACACAGTCATACTGGCAGAACACAGGTTAGAAATGGACAGGATGCCTGAGAGTCTACATGGCCAGAGAGACATGAAGGACAGGAGCTATAATGAGCAACAGGCAGGGCAGTGAGCAGACAACAGCAGTGGCAAGGCAGCACAGAGCAAACAAAGCCCATAGTGTTAAGACCAAATGGGACCGTAAGTGTAGAGGGGTCAGTCTAGCTCCTCTTGGGCTCCTCTGTTGGGTATAAGCTCTCAGCTCTGAGGACCCGAACCCCTTCCCCACGCCCCACCTTGATAAGAAAGATCATCATCCTTTTTTACCACGCTCCCCTCTATACTGGCACAGGTATTTCCGGCAGTTTCAGATAGCAGTTCTTTCTCCAAGTTTTCGGAGTGTCCCACCATTAACTAGGACCAGGCTGGTCTTTGTGAACTGCCCAGTCCCCAAAAGCTGACAGCTAACCACTGAAATGCTCACTCTAAAAGCCAGTCACATCTCTTACATACTCAGGGTTAAGTACTGCCACAGCTCTGAGAAGCATTTACACAGTTTTTCTAGGGTGCATACTTCAGGAAAGGTAGCTCTCAGCAAAATCAAGTTACATATGCATGGCGCCACATTAAGGGAGTTGCTGGGTTTTTACCAAACAGGGATAAGAAAAGGAACCACAGCAGAAAGGTCCGAGCCCCATTTATCAAGGCCCTCAACAATTTCTTTTTCCAAGGATTCAGCTACAAGCAGCCTAAGTAGAGAGCGATTTGACTTCAACTACTAGCCAATTGCATGTTTGCCCCATGAGAAAGAAGAGTGGTATCCTGGGTAGACATTTCTTGAGCATCTACAGTGCATGTCACTAAATTCCATGATGAACCTTCTAAGGAAGGGAGCCTTGCGAGAAACCCACACATGCAAGAATACCTAGGAATGAGTTGTTCATGAAACAGTCAGGAGATGAGGCCTTCTACGGCTCTCATCTGAGAGAATTCCTCAAGACTCAACCCCACAGGCCCCCACTGTAGGAAACAAGCCAGAGAAGCAGCAGAGAATGGGGGCAACAGAAGGGGAAGGATGCGATCTCCAATGCAGCACAAGGTCGGTGTTTAATTCTGACATAAACCAGAGACTTCAGTACCTGCGAGGTCAGGTCAAGCAGCTTCCTTAGAATGCCCCCCTAAAAGCTTGCTGACCAGGTATCTGCTCTCAAGGTATGAAACAGAATGTAGGAGTTATAGCAAACTAGCCAGTTTCTGTCACTCTGTTCCCAAGAGAACAACCTTTAGCACCTGAACACTAAGAATGACTCCATTCTCAGAACTTCCCCTCCCCCAGGAGGTAGGTAAGATTATTTATCCCCATTTGGCAGTTGGGGAGGAAGTGAAAGAGAGATCACAAGACTTGCCTTAAGTTTTGCTCATACTTCAGAAGTGTAGGACTCCTGATGACAGGCCAGGTCTTGGCTGGTCCAAGTCTATCTATGAAGGAAATGCCACAATCATTCCCTGGGAGAAGTCTAACTACATAGCTGGGTGGACAATACCCTGAGTTGCCTTCAAGAGTCTAAAGAACTCCCCACCCACCTCCCAAAAAAAAACCTTCACAAAAAATTATGCAACCACTTGAAAGTTGGTGGGGGGAGGGGAGCCTAAATCCTAACACCCAATGGAACCCTACAGTCCGAGCTGACACTACTACGAGCTGTAGGGAAATGTGGGAATAAGACAGATGGTAGCAAATACAACCAAGATAGAAAATACTTTTTCTAGAAGACTCCACCACCATACAAGGAAACATCTGCTAAGATGTTACAAAGACTATTCTAGACTTTCAGAGCTGCTATCGGGAGGGCACAACTTAGGCCGACATGCTGCGAGGCAATGGACTGCCACGGGAGGGGCCAAGTAAACCCACTGCAGTGGGGATGCCCAGCCCAGGGCATGGTCTCTTTCTTGTTTCTCCACTATATCGCTGCCAGTGGAAGAGGACATGATTTTGAGTTTCTAAATATAAAAATTATAGCTGATAGGGAAACCAGGGACCCTTATACACCAAAAACTAGAGGTCTTAGTGGACAAAGGCAGTGCAGCTACACATGAGGCCCAGGTCAAGACACCATGCAGAGGTCAGGCAGCAGAAGGGTAGGGGCAGTGCAGGCACTAAGGCACAACATAGACAGACAATGGAGGAGTGTAGGTGCCTAGGGGAAAAGGTCCTCCAGGTCTTTCCGAAGTTACTACTACAGACTGAATGAAATATCAAAGCAGGCCTGACAGGTTGAGTGGGAGTTTAGGTTAGTGGCCTTTCAAAAGCTTCGCCTAAGTTCCATCACCTATCAGTCAAATCTTTTCCCCACAGCCCTGACTGGGTTCCTGGCAAGGCAGTCCTTCATTCTCAGACCTGAAGGGGCTTCTCTCTCTCTCTCTCTCTCCTGGCCCTAAACTGCTAGAAAGCCTTACAGCGGGGTGGCGAGGTGAGATGGGAATGGGCAGAAGCAAAGGACCAAGAATAGCTCCGCAGACCATGATGCTCCCCCCGCCCCAAACCCCACCATAAACATCTGTAACAAAATCACCCTTTAAAGTGCACGTCTCTCACAAGAAGAGTTCTGGGTGGGAACTCTCTTATTTTCAACCATTGGGCCTCCTGCCTTCCCACCACAAAGGAGGGGAGGGAGACAGGATAAAAGAAAGAAAACAGTTTTACTGCTACTAGAAGCTGTGATCATCATTTTTGGCTCTTTCTTTGCTTCCTCCCTCTGCCACCTGCTCCCAAAGCCTGTACTTTCCCTTGCAGGAGCCAGGGATGAGTAGGAAAAACCAGGGAGGCCCTGATATTGGAATGTTTCTTATCCTATGTGCACTCCTACCCTTTCTTGCTCCGAGGCTGCAATTCCTCATCTCAGCACCCTCTAGAGCTGTCCTGGGAGGACGCCATGGGGTAATGAGCAACACATCCTGCTTTGGGAGGCTGTCTTAATGCCTATTTCCCCCACATCTCACTGCCAAGAGAGCCATTCTCTGCTTGGCATGTGCAAATCCTCTCGAAGCTCACGGTGAGGCTCACATCTGGGGAGAAAGCCCCAGTCCTGGGTTGGGAAAGAGGTTCATTTTCCTGCATTGGAACGCCCTTCAATGGACAGCTTTACCTCCTGTGGAATGAAAGAGGGACGGAGCAGTGCAGCCCGTGCCTCCTCCCCTTGCATGCTGTATCTTTGGAAGCTTGGGGCTGGCCAGCAGGCCTGAGCACCAGGCTCAGGCTGGGAGGGCTCTCCCACCCGGGAACCCTCCCCTGAAGGCTGGTTCTTCCCCTCGCTGTCACACAGGTCTCTGGGCCCCAAGACTGTCCTCTCAGGCCTTTCTCGGGGTGTACCCAGCTGCCCTGGGGGAGCACAGCTGGCCTGAGAAACTGAGTTACTGCTCACGCTCTGTAAACTGATAGAGATGCAGACATCTCCCACCTGTAGCCGATGGCAGGGTAGAGAGAAGAGTTGTGCAGTCCGCCCAGGGCTGCAGGAGGACCAACCCTGGCCATATACAAAAAAAGGGTGCTCTGGGGGCACTTCAATGCTCACTTTGCTCTGCTGTTCACCAACCACGAAATGCAGCATAACAAATCCAGGCCACTGGCTCTCCTGAATGTCCACGACTGTGCTAGAGTCAATCTTCAGCCCCCCACTCACTTCGGCACTGCGCACAAAATCCTGGGTTTGGAGATCCTCCACCCGCTTCAGCTCCCCTGTAGCCAGCTGAATGATGGCGCCTTTCATGAAATGGGAGGGCAAGTGGGAGGAGGTAACGGGAGGTGGCGTTGGCTCCTTGTCTGGGAAGGTGGCTCTGGCCTGCATGTCCAGACTTGATGCCACCAGGATCTCGGAGCCCACAGGCAGCTGGCTAGGGTCAGTTCCAGTGGGCACCAGGTTGCCATTGGCTACAACCACTGCTTTGGGTAAAGGTCTGTGTTTTACTGGTTCCTGATGGGACTGAGGGTAGAACACACGGGCCTGACTTTTCCCCACCAGCTCTGTAGGACTCCTGGCTGACCCTCGCCCCTCCCCCTGATGGTCAGGGGTATGATGGGATAGGTTAAGAGGGCTGGGTCCATCTTTCCTCTGAGCTGCCACCACACGATAGTCCTGAGAAGCTAAAGCGCCGACTACCCGCTGGACCTCTAGATCGGTGTCTGGGGTCCCTCGATGTGCTGGTGCCACCACTTCCACTCTCGGAGTCTGAGAACCTGAAAACAACTGTCCATCCACCACGCATTCTACCACCGGCACCAGTCCTTGGCTTTCACCCTTGCTGCTGGTGGAGTCAAGGGCTTCACTTTCTCGTCTTACGCTTCGTTCTCGTTGTCTCTGTCCATTGGCAGCAGCTGCTTCCAGAGCACACTGGCCCTCCTGAGGGGTAAGAATGGGGCTGGCACCTGCTGTCGAAGTCTCATGCAAGGTATATCCAGCAGGTAGCCTAGACATTTGATAATAAACGGGCATCCGGCCTGGAGCAAGATCCAGTGGTTGAGTATTCGAGTGATGTGGCACCTGGCCGGGTGGGGAGGTGGCAGAGGAGGATTTGTTAAATGACTGTGCTGGGGATGCGGCCTGTGGGGGCGGAGTAGCTTCTTCTGCTAGGAGGGAGGCATATGGCACAAAGTGTGGAAGGTGAGTGCTGGCAAGGCTGGCAGAAGGAGAAAGGAGAGGACTGGGTAGGAAATTAGGTGGCACAGCATAAGGAAGGCTGTAAGGAGAGCCAATAAACTGCAGTGAGGTGGATGGGAGCTGAGCATAGTGGACTGGGGGATAGTGGATTCCTGGATGTTGAATCAGTGAAGACGCTACATTAAATGTGGGGGGTAAGGGGCTCATGTTCACAACAGATGGGAGGCCAGTTGGTGAGAAGGTGGCAGGCGGCACAGCCACCTTGTACAGCATGCCATACTGATCTACTGTCAGACCAGTGATGGCCTCAGTTCCATCACCCCCGAGGCTGACGCTGGCTCCTGTCTGGCTCTGCCCAGCCACCACAACCCCTCGGGACCATTCAGAAGCATCACTGGAGGGTGTGTGGTTGGTGGAGCAGCTGGTAGTTCTCCCCATATCCTCGCTGGTCACAGGGAGGTCTCGTTTCTTTGGTGGAAGGCATTCCTGACTCCGCTCATGAACAGGTTTCATATTGCTTTGTGGTGTTCCTGGAGCCTGGATGGAGTTTGCTTGCTCCTTCGGGCATCAGAAGTGACTTTTCTGTGGTTTCCCTGCACCCGGCTCTGCTGCTGGCTGTGGTGCCCACATCTGCTAGGGAATAAACCAGAGGCAGAGAAAAGTAACCTAAGGAATCAAGTCAAACAAAGTAACAAGAGTTACAACCTGGAAGAAAGACCTAAGGAGAGTGGTACAAAAAGGAGGCATGAGACAGAAGGGCAGAGAAGGCGGCTGCCAGTTCACCTGTCAGCCTACCACAAGAAGACAAGAGGCAGGAAAACCACCAAGAGCTACAAGGACGCACAGCCAAGCTACATAAGTAACCCGAGGGCTCCAGAATCTCTTCACTCCACCTTCTGGGTTAGTCATGCTTTTCCCAAGGCCCTTACCTCTTCTCAGTCTCCTCCCTTGAGCAGGGGTGGGAGCACATGTCTTTGCTGCCGGCTCTTTCCTAAATTTCTCCTTCTGATATCAAAGACTAATGTGCCATCTTCTTTTCCTGAATGTATGACCTCATTCTTGCTTCCTTTCCCCAGCTGAATTTGGGTTATGACCTCACCTTCTCCCATCTCTTCAACCTGAGACTGGCTAAATTTATGTCACTAAGTGCTGAGGTTTATAAACCTTGTTCCCTAAATATATTACAAAATGCAGTGTTTTTGTTGTTGTTCTAAGAAACGTTACATTCCAGCTCTGACCCCGTGAGAAACGGTGGCTATGTCAGCTTGCTCTATAGCTTTTTGCTCCTCCACCTCTCTGATGAGCAACCAAACAATTCTGACCTCATGCATGACTTCCTGTCCTCTGGTCTAAAAGGCTTCTCTCTTCTCACTCATCACCTTCCATCTGCCTTCTTTTCTCTTGCTTCTTCTGCCAGTGCCTCCCTCCCTAGCCACTATAGCTCCACTCTGGGTATTATGTCACACAGTTCTAGTTCCACGTCTCCATACATGGACGTTCACTTCTCTCTCTCCTCCGCCTTTGTGTCACTTTCTAGACCTACATCTGTTTTTTGTTTTTTGTTTTTTCCAGACAGGGTTTCTCTGTGTAGCCCTGGCTGTCCTGGAACTCACTCTGTAGACCAGGCTGGTCTCAAACTCAAGAGATCCTCCTGCCTCTGCCTCCCAAGTGCTGGGATCAATGGAGTGTGCTAACACACCCCACTTCTGTAATCACTTTAATCCACAGTTAAAAAGCATCTTTTCAGCCAGGCAGTGGTGGCGCACGCCTTGAATCCCAGCACTTGGGAGGCAGAGGCAGGTGGATTTCTGAGTTTGAGGCCAGCCTGGTCTACAGAGTGAGTTCCAGGACAGCCAGGGCTACACAGAGAAATCCTGTCTCGAAAAAACCAAAAGAGGAAAAAAAAAAAAAAAGAAAAAAAAAAAGATTAAAAAAAGCATCTTTTCAGAACCCCTGTGATGGTACATGCATATAGTCCCAGCACTTGGGAAATGAAGATAAGAGTTTAGAAGTTTGAGGTCACCCTTAGTGAGACACCAGCCTTAATGAATCAGAGGCCAGCCTGGGCTACATGAGAACCTGTTTTAAAAAAGAAATCAGAAAGCATCTTTTTTGCATGAACACTTCAATACTTATGAACTTTGGCAATAATTTTTCCAATCAGGCTGAATTCTGTTTTTCCATTGTCACGTGCCAGGATTTCTTTTCTAAAACAAGGAATCCAAAGTGCTTCTATTACCTGAGCTTCTGGTGGTACTTCTGAGAAGCTGTAGTAAGTGTCCTCCCCTCTGGTTTGGGAGCCTAGAAGACATAAGGCTGATGTAAGCTAGAGGTAGATCTCTCACCTTCCCTGGAGCCATCATGAAAAGTAATTCCAAAATCACCAAAACAACATTGAAGTCCCTAAGTTCTTGATTCATTCTCAACCCAGTGGTAATAGCACTTTACCCTGAGTGCCCAGGAAACTAAAGAAAATAAATAAATAAATAAATAAATAAATAAATAAATAAATAAATAAATAAATAAAATCCAGGGCTAATGAGATGGCTCAGTAAGTAAATGCACTTGCTGCCAAGATCTGAGTTCCATTCCTGAGACCCAAGCTGCAGGGACTCCTAAAAGCTGGCCTCTGGCCTTCACACACAAAACCAAAACAACAACAAACAAAACAAAACAAAAACAAAGAAAACCTTTTATGCTTTAATTTTTAAGACATCCCTGGAAAGAAATTTCTGTGTGTTAATTTCAATTTTTTTTTTTAACCATCATATTCTTCATTCTCTATGCCATTCCCAATGATTAAGCTCATCTCCAATCCAAATTTTGTTTAAATGCACAAATAAAAACGAGAGACTTAATACTGTCCGCATGTGAGCAATGAGAAGCTGGGAGTTTCAGCTTTATTAAGGGCCTATGAACACACAGATGTAGAGATTATTTAAATAAGAAAGCTGTCAGCCGGGCGGTGGTGGCGTGCGCCTTTAATCCCAGCACTTGGGAGACAGAGGCATACGGATTTCTGAGTTTGAGGCCAGCCTGGTCTACAGAGTGAGTTCCAGGACAGCCAGGGCTATACAGAGAAACCCTGTCTTGAAAAACCAAAAAAAGAAAAAAAGAAAGAAAGCTGTCACTAGAGAAAAAGGAACAATTATTTATGTTTCTGGGGCAGAAAAAGAGGTCAAGGAGGAGTTACTCAAAATGAAAGCTATATTAACAGATTTTCTAAGTAAAATTAAAAGGGCTCCTGTATGTGTGTGTGTGTGTGTGTGTGTGTGTGTGTGTGCGCACTCGTGTACCTAAAATTTTCTACATGACAACTTCACATTAAGTACTGAATGAAATGTGAAAGAAAATGAAAATGCCATTTTGATTCTATGTCGCTAACAATTGGGGAACAAAACTATTATTAATCTACCAATATCTGAATCTACACTTGCCAGAAACATCAATAATTAAAGAACATGGCCTTTCAAGGTTCTGGATGCAGCTCAGTTGGTAAAGTGCCTGCCTAGCATGCATCAAACCCTAGGTTTGATCTCCAGCACCACACAGATTCGAACTGATGGTGGACACTTGTAATCGCACTACTTTTTGAGGTAGAAAGAAGAGGATCGTATGTTCAAGGCAATCACTAACTACATTAGATTATATAGCAAATCAGAAGTCAGCCTGAGCTCCGTAAGACCCTCTCAAAAGAGAAGAGAAGAGAAGAGAAGAGAAGAGAAGAGAAGAGAAAAGAAAAGAAAAGAAAAGAAAAGAAAAGAAAAGAAAAGAAAAGAAAAGAAAAGAAAAGAAAAGAAAAGAAAAACAAAAACCGGGGCCAACGAAGTCTAAACAACTGAGTTAGCAGTATTGACTAGTACCAAGAAACTGCCTGTTCTGTCAGAATCAGAATATTGCAAGCTCGATCCTACTGAAGGCAACGTTTACTTAAGATAGGCATGGTTTAAGGGTACACAAAAGATGGAAATGTAGAAAAACAGATCCCTAATGCCATAAATAAATCACAAAGTGGGTACATGTCACGCATTCATTTTTCATCAAAAGTTTAATTGAAAGCACTCAGTTTTCTTTCATGTTCTTAATTCCCAAAATGATGCTTGCCCTCTGTAGCTAAAAAAGCTAAGGAAACTTGTCTATGGGTCACCGAGAAGTTAGCAAACATAAGATAATAAAAGGACGGAAAGAGGCAAAAAGAAAGCTCAGCCTGCCCACCAGGTTCTCACAAGGCAAAACAGGTCAAAATCTGAAACCCAGGTGTGGGTGTAAGGAGCAGCTTTGGAGAATTTCTCATGGGAAATGACACAACTTGTGAACCTAACAGAGCTAAGGGGCAACGAAACCATTCCAGAGATCTGCCAACAGAGCCGAGAACGCTGTTCCTCTTCACGCAAGGAATGGAATCAAGACACTGCACACTGAGGGAGACCCAAATTCACTGAGGGAGAGGTGCGCCCCACAAAAAGGGAACACCCTGGTAGAGAGACCAGGGATGATGGCTTTTGATGATCCTTGTTCCGACAGGGGTAAAGGCCTGAACTGGGGGATTCAACGTTTAGGGATTCGGGGGTCGGACGTGGAGCTGAGGCCAGGCCCCGCTGGCGACGCTTCCTTGTTTGGGGGCCCCTTCCCGCCCTGAGAACTCGGACATCCTGGCTCGCGGGGACAACACCGCCGGGGCATCAGGGCCTGAGGCCGCCTTCTGGGCCAGGCGGGAAAGCAGCATCTAGAGGGATAGGCACGGCCTCTTTCGCTCTCTCTGCCCGCTGTTTGGGGGGCCCTCGGCCGGGTGAGGCAACGGGCTTCAAGGGGGCCCTTCCACTAGAGCTCCGAACCCAGGCCCGCTTGGCCTCAGGCCAGCCCAGCGGCCACCGCTCCAGGCGACACTCACCGGCCCATCTCACGGAGCTCCCTGGACTCCTCCCGCTCGTCCCGGAGCCGCCGCCACCGCGGCCGCCGCCATCCCCGGCCCCGGAGCCGCCCCACACCCAGCGGCCCCCCCCCCAAGCCGGGCGCCCGGAGATGGCGTTAAGCTCATCCCGCCCCCGACGCGGAGAGATGACGTCACTCTAGCCAGGGAGCACCGCCTACCTCACGGAGGAGGAAGCTGGCCGCCTGCCCATCATGCCTAGCGCCCCCCTTTGGTGGGAAACTGAACTCCTAGCCCTCTGAATGGGTCCAGTGAGTAGGTGATGTTTCCTTAGAAGCTATCACTAGAAGCCCAGATAGTGGAGATCCCTGGGGAACCCTGTTTAGGAAGCCCCAGAATTTACTGGAGTGGAAAGATGGTAGGGTCATTGTAGGGTCAGGGTAATAGAGCTGGGCCCAGACCTTTTCAAGGGTCAGGAGCCTTATGAAGTTAGAAATAGCCTGAGGCAGCCAAAAATGTGCACCTGTGCAAGAGCTAGGGAAAGATGAAGCAAGTAGTGAAGACCTGGGAGTGGGTAGGCAATAAGAAGGAATTCTGTTTAGTACAGTGGAAATCGGGTTGGTTTAGTGGATACAGGGCTTGGCTACTGGTTTGAAATATTGTCGCCTATTAATTCCAGCTCATACTCTAATCAACACTTGAAGGAAAGTTTTATTGGCTTAAGTGAAAACAAAAATGAACGGCTGTTTTGGGTTTCTGATTGAAGGGGGAGGATTTTTGTTCATTTGTTTGTTTTTGAGACGGGTGGCAAGTAGCTCAGACTGGTTTTGAACTCACTGTGTAGTTTAGGGTGAGCTTGAACTCTTAATCCTCCTGCCTCTATCTCCCAAGAGATGGTATTACAGGTGAATTCGTTGCTTTTCTATTGCTGTGATAAAACACAATCAAGGCAACCTAACAGAAGAATTATTTGAGCTTGCAGTTCGATTTGAGAGGGTTAGGAGTCCACTGTGGTGGAAAGCACGGCAGCAAGCAGCAGCCATAGAGGCTGGAGCAAAGAAGAGAGTTCACATCTAGAACTGCAAAGCACAAAGCAGAGAGAGTGAACTGGGAATTGCCTGTGGCTCTGAACCTCAAAGCCAGGTCCCTAGTGGCATACTTCCTCTAACAAGGACATACTTAATAGTGCCACTAACTGGGCACCAAGAGTCAAACATCTAAGCCTATATGGAAGCTTCTCATTCAAACCACCACAAAAGGCAAGCACCACATTTGGCTAATACTTGCTTTTGTGTTCAGATTACAACTATACTGAAAAGGTGGCTATGCATGCTTTATAAAAAAAAAATGAACTGGCCGGGCAGTGGTGGCGCACGCCTTTAGTCCCAGCACTTGGGAGGCAGAGGCAGAGGATCTCCGAATTCGAGGCCAGCCTGGTCTACAGAGGGAGTTCCAGGACAGCCAGGGCTACACAGAGAAACCCTGTCTCGAAAAACAAAAAACAAACAAACAAAACCCCACAAAACTTAATGGGTTTCTTTTCCCCCTTTCAGTGGCTGTTCAATAAAGAAATAGCTATTGTGTTTGTTGTTTTTAAAGTCCTAGTGAGTTGGGAATGTAGCTTAGTCCACTGCTTGCCAGCATTCATGAAGCCATGGGTCCATTCTCCAGCACTGAATGCAATGGGACATGCTGGGGCACGTCTATAATGTTTATAATCCTAGCACTCTGGTGATAGAGATGAAGAAGGTCAGGAGTTCAGGGTCAGTCAGCTGGCACTACAGGAGATCCTGTCACCAAAACAATCAAACAACAGCAACAAAACCATACACACTCATTTAACACACACACACACACACACACACACACACACACACACACAAAGTACAAGTACTAGCTGAAAGAGCTGATGTCTGGTCTTTAATATATAGTTGTCTAACTTCTTCCTCTTCCTTCCTCTTCCTCTTCTTCCTCTTCCTCCTCCTCTTCCTTTTCTTCTTCTTTCTCTTCTTCTTCGACTGCTTTTAGTTCATTATTAAATGTGTGGGAGGAAGATATAGAAGGAACTTCCAAAATAGCCAAACATATGGGGGCTGGAGAGATGGCTCAGTGGTTAAGAGCACTGATTGCTCTTCCAGAGGTCCTGAGTTCAATTCCCAACAACCACACGGTGGCTCACAACCATCTGTAATGGTGGCTCACAAACCATCTGTAATAGGATCTGATGCCCTCTTCTGGTGTGTCTGAAGACAGCGATGTACTCACATTAAATAAATAAATAATTAATTAAATCTTTTTTTTAAAAAAGCCAAACATGCTTCCCTAATATCCCAGCACTTGGAAGGCTGAGACAAGAGAATTGCTACAAGTTCAGGCCAGCCTGAGCTACTGTTTCAAAACAAAACAAAACAAAAAAAACTTTTCAAACATTTTGTGAAGTGACAAAAAGTGGCAAGAATGTATAGTATAGTATGTATATAATGTTAAAAGATACACTATACTTATGTATATGTACAGAGAAACATACTTAGCATTTCTGGAGAGGAAAGTGGAACTGGACTGAAGGTCAAAAAAGAAGAAAAGTTTCTTATGTTACTGTTAGAGTTATTGCATGAATATTATCTTAGAAAAAATAGAGGTGTTATCACATGCTTGTGGTCTTCGCACTTGAGAGATGGAGGCAGGAGTTTGTCATCACTAGCTATACAATAAGCTTGAAGCCAGCCTGAATTACATAAGAGAAACCTAGCCCCCATTAAAGACAAGCAAACAAAACCCCCAAATACTTAGTGTGTGTGTGTGTGTGTGTGTGTGTGTGTGTGTGTGTGTGAGTGTGAGATGTAGGTGTTGGGAACCCAACTCCAGCCCTCTTGCTTTCAATTGCTGAGCCATCTCTCCAGCCCCTTCTTGCCAAGTGTTTTGTCCCTTTCTCCTGGGTTTTTTTGGCTTTTAAAAAACTCTTATCTTTTAGTTATCTTTCTTCAATCTGGAAGTCCTTCATTTTCTTCCTCTGGTTTTCCATTGCTGTTGAGAGTTTGTTTTTTGTTGGTGGTGGTGGTGGTGATTTTTTTAAAGGTATTTGGGTCATGTGGATACTGAAAAGTTGAACTTCAATAAGTTTTATCCACTTCCCATTCCTGGAATATTTATTGAATTCCTTTTTCATGTGAAGTTGGAATTCTTATGATGGGAGAGCCCAAGCTCTGTGGTAGAAGTAAACAAGACAAAAACCTTGCTATTCTGGTTATTCCTCTCCCTAAGACAGCAGGAATTTGAAATCCACACTGGTTACCTAGTTCCTCTCTGATCTCTTTGCACCTGCAGCACAATCAGAAGAAGCTCAGAAAACTTCCCCAAATCTGTGTGAACCAGTGAGAACACTGCTAGCTTGGGAAAACACCCACATCATAACAAGAGGAGGAGGTGGCTTAGATGACCCTTTCTGCCTGTACTGTCTCATCTTCCTTTCTCTGTGTCTCCGGATGTAAGGTGTCATTTTGGGAAAGGAACTGGTTGGACACCGGTAAGAGAGACAACTAATCACAGACACACTCAGAGACGTTTGCTGAGCTTTCGTGCCTGACATGACACTGTTGTGTTTTTCAAAAGCTTTTCTCATGGTCCAGGTGAATAGACAGCCTGCAGGTTCTGCCTTATCTACTTCTCTATGAATCATTCTTTCCTCAGGCTTTAAAGGTCATGTGACCTCTCCAGCTTGCAGAGGAGATTTCCCTTTCAAATTCATTAAGAGTTTATTTAGGACGTTTTATAATTTTCACTATAATGAATCTGCCATTGAGGGGAGCTGCTCTCCACCTTTTGCCTGTTTGCTCATCTATTTGACTTTGGACATTTTTGTCCAAAACAACCTGCAGAACTCTCAAAGGTTACAGTAAATACTGATGAAGCCATGGAGGCTGGCCCACTCCTGCAATTCCAGTACTTAAGGCTGAGGCAGGAGAATTGCCACTAGTTCAAGACCAACTTGGATCATATATGAATTTGAGTCCAGACAAGGCAGCATGACCAGACTCTATCTCAACAAACAAACGAACAAACACACAAAAGCAAAAGAATCTCACTGATAATTAGAACATACTGAATGAAACCTAACCTTAAAATAATTATCACCAAGCCTAGGTATGGTGGTGCATGTATTTATTTATTTATTTATTTATTTATTTATTTATTTATTTATTTTTGGTTTTTCGAGACAGGGTTTCTCTGTGTAGCCCTGGCTCTCCTGGAACTCACTCTGTAGACCAGGCTGGCCTCGAACTCAGAAATCCGCCTGCCTCTGCCTCCCGAGTGTTGGGATTAAAGGCGTGCGCCACCACCGCCCAGCGGTGCATGTCTTTAATTCCAGCACTCAGGAGGCAGAAGCAGGATGATTCTGTGAGTTCAAGGCCAACCTGGCCTATATGGTGAGTTCCGGAACAGCCAGGACTACACAGAAAAACTCTGTTTCAAACAAACAAACGAACAAGCAAACAGTATTACAATGATGTGTGTGTGTGTGTGTGTGCGCGCGTGTGCATGCGCGTATGCGGTATGGTGTGTGTATATAGGTACACATGTGAAGCTGGAGGACAGCTTGCAGTCAGTTCTCCCCTCCTACCATGTGGATCCCAGGGATCAGATTTAACCTGCACAAAATCCTTATTTGAATTAAAAGAGTCATATTTAAGCAGTTAGGTCACAGAGAAACTAACACATCCCACTGTTGAGCCACCAAGAATTCCTTACATGCAATTCTTTAAAATGACTGGAGTGGAGGTGGGAAAACCAGAGTCTCTCAGAGCACACTCTCTACTTGCTGTAGTAGGCTCACTCAAGAATGTTATTTGTGAGATGCAATGCCTTGGAGTATAATCATGTCTCTCCCTGTCTTTCTTTCTGTCTTTCTCCTTCCTTCCTTTCTCTCCTTCCTTCCTTCCTTCCTTCCTTCCTTCCTTCCTTCCTTCCTTCCTTCCTTCCTTCTTTCTTTCTTTCTTTCTTTCTTTCTTTCTTTCTTTCTTTCTTTCTGTTTATTTGTTTGTTTTTTTGAGACAGTGTTTCTCTTTGTAGCCCTGGCTGTCCTGGAACTCACTCTGTAAACCATCTCCAACTCACAGAAGACCCACCTGCCCCTGCCCCTGCCAGTGCCCGCCCCCGCCTCCAGTGCTGGGTTTAAAAGGAGTGGACTCCCAGTGCCCAGCTCCAGCTCTACTTTGAAAGCTGAGTGCCTTTGATAACTTACAACAGGTTATCAATTGCCTGAGACTCCTGGGGGAAAAAGAAAAGAAAGGCTAAGTAACGATTTCCTTCAACCCTGCTATCTGTCCCTCGGTCATTGTGAAATCCCCAGGGTGATGTATCTTCTAAGGCCTCACTTAGAGATTTTGGAATTTAAAGGAATGTTTCTGGCCTCCGGGAACATTCTAGTTGCTTACTAACGCGATTCACTTGTTTCAAAGGCCTCCACAGACTGCCCTGTATCTTGACTGGATCAGTGACAATGCTCTGGCTCTAATACTCCACACTGGTTTCGCAAGATATTGCCCTTGGGGGAAACATACAGAGAACTCCTGGTTTCTCTGTATTAGTTCTTACAACATGAGAACCACATGTAATCTCTAATTATCGCAGAAACAAAGTTTGACTTCAACTTTCCAAAAGTTTAAAATGTAACATGACCAGATTCCTGGCCTTCTTTCCACCGGAACGGAACATTATCTAGTCAGTCTTATCAAAGTTACAGCAGCTATTAACTCTAAGCCCCCAGGGCAAAATTTGGAGTGGTTTCTTTTTTTTTTTTTGTTTTGTTTGTTTGTTTGTTTTCCTCCTTTTTTATTTTTGATGCTTTATATACATTTCCAATGTTTCCCCTTTTCTGAGTCTCCTCTTTGTATACCCCCCCATCCCCTCCCCAACCCGCCTCTAGGAGGGAATTCCACCTCCCACCCCACCCCCCTGTCCACCCATCCCCATTTTCCCGCCTCGATATTCCCCTTTACTGAGGCCTCTAACATCCTCAGGCCCAAGGGCCTTTCGTCTCTCCCTGATGGCCATCGAGGTCATCCTCTGCCACATATGTGGTCCAAACCATAAGTCCATCAATGTGTATTCTTTGGTTGGTGGTCCGAATTCCAGGAGGACCGGGGGAGGGGGGAGAGGTCAGGCCCATTGACTCTCTTGCTCCCTCCATAGAGCTGCAAATTCCCTCAGCTCCTTCAGACCTTCCTCCAACTCCTCCATCTGGGACCTCACTCTCAGTCCAGCGATTACTGGTAAGTGAAACTTGGGCGTTCTGAACTTTTGGGCTAACATC
>CM052707.1:38547726-38682896 GCA_028551405.1 Uromys caudimaculatus
ATCCGCTTATCAGTGAGTACATACTGTGTTCCTTCTTTTGTGACTGAGTTACCTCGCTCAGGATGATATTTTCAAGTTCCATCCATTTGCCTGCAAATTTCATTAAGTCATTGTTTTTAATAGCTGAGTAGTACTCCATTGTGTAGAGGAGTGGTTTCTTAACCTTTTTCAGAAACAAAACAAAACAAAACAAAACAAAACAAAACAAAACAAAACAAAACATTATTCCTTAGGCCAGACGATAGCAGTCACAAGCAGGGAGAGTGAGGTGCCTTCTTCCGTGACTTCCTGTCATCCCCACTGTTTCCTCATTCCAGTGCTTCACACAAACCATACTCTCAGTTCACAGCAAAGCTTAGCATCTTTGATTATGAAGATTGTTCAGGTGAAAGAAGTATCATACTTCAGTCCTTTGACTAGTGTACAAGTAATCCAGCTACTCAGGAGGCTGAGGCAAAAGGGTCACAAGTTCAAAATCAACGTGAGCAACTTAGTAAGACCCTGTATCAACAACAACAATAACAAAAAGTCTGGAGGTATGGTTCAGGGAGCCCTAGATTCAACCATCAATACCACAACAAAGAGAAACACAGACAATCCCCTACCTAGGAAAAGAGTTCTACTGTCATCTGTTGAGAAGGAGACAGCCTTAACTTTAAAGCTCATTTAAATTATTATTATTATTATTATTGTATATGTATTATTATTTATGTCGCATATGTGTGTATATATATATATTATTTTTGCCTTCATGTATGTACATACATACATGGAGTGCCCAAGGAAGTGAGAAGAGGGTGTTGGAACCTCTGGAGCTGAAGTTATGTTTAGTTGTGAGCCACTTCCTGGGTGCTAGAGACTGACTGAACCTGGGTCCTGTGGCAGGACAATAAGAACTTTTAATTGCTGAGCCCTGGTTTTAATTTTATTACATTAATTTAAACATCTTTGTATTGATGGATGGATGTCTTGCCTATGGGTATGTCTGTACACCACATGCATACCATGTGAAAAGGCCAGAAGGGGACATTGGGTCCCCTGGAAGGGCAGGTACAGAAGGCTGTGCGTCACCATGTGGGTGCTGAGAACAGACTTGGGTCCTCTGGAAGAACAGTGATCCATGGATCCAGCTCCTTTCATTACATTTTTATTTTGAGCTGGGTAGGGGTGGGGTGCGCGCTAAGGTACATTAGTGGAAGCCAGAGGACAACTTTCATGACTCACCAACCAGAGAGAGAGAGAGAGAGAGAGAGAGAGAGAGAGAGAGAGAGAGAGAGACTGAGACTTAAAAAATAGAGTGTAAAAGTGCACACCTTTAATCCCAGCACTGGAGAGGCAGAGGTAGGAAGATCTCTGTGGCTTCAAGGCCAGCCTGGTCTACATAGTGGGTTCCAGGATATCCAGGATAGCCAGTGCTACATAGTGAGACCCGAGACCCTGTCTAGAAATAACAAAAACAAAACAAAGAACACCAAAAGATGGATAGCATATTGCCGTGTGATATGGGCAGGCTGGGCTAATAGGCAAGCAGCACTTAGCCAGATCTTTCAGATCGTGGAGCAGTGTCTGGACTCTAGCCTGCTAAGCTATGAAAGGAGGAAACCAAGTCTTGCAAGTTGTACTCTGACTCTTCATGGGTCCTTCCACAAACATGCGCATGACCGAGAAATGTAATAAACATTAATGCCATCATTTCCTTGTGTGTATCTATCAAATTAGCGTATCTTTGTTTTATAGTGTGATAGAGTGTTTGGTTTTAAATTTTTCTGGGTGAGGTGGCTGGAGAGATTGCTCAGCGGTTAAGAGCCCTAGGCAGAGGAGCCACATTCAATTCTCAGCACCCACGTGGCTGCTCACAGCTGCCTCTCACTCTAGTTCCAGGGGATCTCTAGTACCCTCTTCTGACTTCTACTGGGACCAGGCACACATGTGATGAACAGACAAACATGGCGGACAAAATATTCATACAATAAAAACAAGTTAGGATATTTAAAGAACACTTGCTGTTTGACACAGAGGTGCACAACTAGTCAAATTGCAGAAAATGTATGATTTGGAATGCCCCAAATAGGGTATCTATATTACCCTCTCCCCACGCGGTTCAGGGCACATGCGGACAAGGAGGTGGAAAGATTAAGAGCCAGAGGTCTGGGAGGACTTGTATGAAACAATGTCTCCTGGACATGACAGGGTTCCTGCATTTCCTGATCTAACACCAGCAGAGGGTGCCTGAACAAGATCTACACAAGATCAAGCCAGTCAACATTCCATCTCACCAGGCCGCACCCCTAGCTGTGAGCTATCAGCCACTGAAGGCTGCTGGGAAAGTGACTCAGTTTCCCTCATGCGTGTGGCCATACTCTAGGGTATAGCCCTATACCTATGTACATAAGAACAACACCAACTCGACTCGGTGGGTATAAAGGAGGGGGAAGAGGAAGAGGGCAAGAAGAAATGATAATGAAGTTGGGCGGATGATGCGGGGCAGTCTGGGAGAAGTCAGACTACATTGTATATAAATAAGACACACACAAACATAACTGTGAGATGACTCAGCAGATAAAGGCACTGTGCAAGCCTGAAATGTGAATTCAATACCTGGAACCACTGTGGATGTAGAAGGAGAGAACGAACTCCACAAAGTTGCCTCTGACCTCCACACATGCGCACGCACGCGTGCGCGCGCGCGCACACACACACACACACACACACACACACACACACACTAATCGCTGCTGAAGTTGCTGACTTGGGTTGCATAAAAAACAATTTGGGGGGCTGGAGAGATGGCTCAGCGGTTAAGAGCTCCGACTGCTCTTCCGAAGGTCATGAGTTCAAATCCCAGCAACCACATGGTGGCTCACAACCATCCGTAGTGAAATCTGATGCCCTCTTCTGGGGTGTCTGAAGACAGCTACAGTGTACTTACATATAATAAATAAATAAAATTAAAAAAAAAAAAACAATTTGGGTTGGGATTAGGACTTAATTTCCAACAATTTCTGAACTGACACTAAACATACTTCTGCTAGTTTTTTTTTCCTGCATATTAATGCAAATCAGCATTCTTAGAATTGATGATTATGAAGTCAAAATACCAGTCAACTCTGAAAAATGTGGGAGATGTTCTACGTTCTGCAGCACCTAGTAGTCAGCTATGATTTCATTATGCAAAAAGAAACATGGACATCCATCCCATTAGCATGTGTGGTGGTTTGAATGAAAATGGCCCCATAGGCTCATAGGAAGTGGCGCTATTAGAAAGTGTGGCCCTTGTTGGAGTGGATGTGACCATGCTGGAGAAAGTATGTCACTGGAGGTGGCTTTGAGGTTTCAAATGCTCAGACCAAGCTCTCTTTCTCTTCCTTCTGCCTGAGGATCCAGATGTAGAATTCTCGGCTCCTTCTCCAGCACCCTGTCTGCCTGGACGCTGCCACGCTTCTCTCCATCATGATAATGGACTAAACCTCTGCACCTGTAAGCCAGCCCCAATTAAATGTTTTCTTTTATAAGAGTAGCTGTGAGCCGGGCCGTGGTGGTGCCTTTAATCCCAGCACTTGGGAGGCAGAGGCAGGTGGATTTCTGAGTTCGAGGCCAGCCTGGTCTACAGAGTGAGTTCCAGGACAGTCAGGGCTACACAGAGAAATCCTGTCTCGAAAAACCAAAAAAAAAAAAAAAAAAAAAAAAAAAAAAAAAAAGAGTAGCTGTGAGCTCCCAGGGGTCCAGGTTAGTTGACACTGTTGATCTTCCTATGCAGTTGTAATACCCTTCAGCTCCTTCAATCCTTCCCCCTGACTCTTCCATAGGGGTCCCTAACCTCAGTCCAATGGTTGGTTGTAAGTATCTGTATCTGTCTCAGTCGGCTTCTGGTAGAGCCTCTCAGAGGACAGCCATGGCAGGCTTCTTTCTGCAAGCACAACATAGCATCAGTAATAGTGTAGGGTTTGGTGCCCGTCCATACGATGGATCCCAAGTTGGGCTGGTCACTGGTCAGCCTATCCTTCAGCCTCTGCCCCATTTTTGTCCCTGCAAAATTGTAAATTTTTTGCCCCTATTAGACAGGAACAATTCTGGGTCAAAAATAAGCCACCAATCACAGAGCATACACAGGCTGGTCCAAGGCCCCTGGCACATATGTAACAGAGGACTGCCTTGTCTGTCCTCAGTGGGACAGGATGTGCCTAATCCTGTAGACACTTGATGCCCCAGGAAAGGCCGATGTCTGGGGGGGCACCCTCTTAGAAGCGAAGAGGGATGATAGAGTAAAGAACTCTGGGAGGAGGGACAGGGAAAGGGACAACATGTAAATAAATAAACTAACTAAAAATAGAATAAAATAATTAAAAATTGAAACAAATGGGAGAGAAATTAAAATACAAGTGAAATCCAGAAAATCATAAGAATCAAGAGAAATGGATGGATCCCTAGATACATGCAACATGCTAAATTAAGCCATGCACCACACATATCAGCTGTCCACCAGTCAGGCAGGAAATGTTGCAGTGTGTTCGTTGCACAGTGGCATTTTAAGAGAGATCTTGATCTTGTTCTGTTTTCCACAGCACCCTTCAGGGAATAATTAACCTGCAGCCCAGTGACTGCAGACACTGAGGTCTCCTTAAGGCTCCAGGGCACTCACATGACAATCATCTCATAACAAATTCCATCTACTCCCTGATAAGATATCTCTAAACATTTTTTTGTTTTGAAAAAGCTGTGCAAGTAGGGGGAAAAATGAGGATCATCAAATAAATGGAGCACATGAGAACACTTCCCAGCAACTGTAACCTGTACTTTGTGCCCTGCAAGCCGGGGAAGTAAGTGTCTTTAGGGCAAAGCCGTTGGATTATTTCCAAATCTACACCTAAGAAGCACGTAATGGAGCCGGGTGGTGAAGATGCATGCCTTTAATCCCAGCACTTGGGAAGCAGAGGCAAGTGAGATGAGATGAGTCTCTGAGTTTGAAGCCAGCCTGGTCTATAGAGTGAGTTCAAAGGCAGCCAGGGCTACACAGAGAAATTCTGTCTCAAAAAATTAAAAAGAGCCGGGCAGTGGTGGCGCACGCCTTTAATCCCAGCACTCGGGAGGCAGAGGCAGGTGGATTTCTGAGTTCGAGGCCAGCCTGGTCTACAGAGTGAGTTCCAGGACAGCCAGGGCTACAGAGAGAAACCCTGTCTCAAAAAACCAAAAAATAAAAAAAATAAAAAAATAAAAAAAATATTAGAAAGAAAGAGACAAAGAAAGAACATATAATGCAGTATAGATTCTTTCAGCATATATAAAAATATGTATGCATGCATGATTACACATGTGTATATGTATAGAAAACACACATATGTATTCATGATGTGTTTACATATGAGTTTATGTTTAAAAGAATTCCTGCCGAGCGGCAGTGGTGCATGCTGCTGCCTCTCCAGTGCTAGGCTTAAAAACATACACCACCACAGTCAGCTTCCATGAGATGTCTTTAAAGTAAGGGGGGAAAAAAGAAACGTGGAATTTTGGGTTTCATAACTTTGTGTTTCTCTTAGAGAACTGGATTCTGGTTTGGCTGAATCCAGAGCTGGATTAATCTGGGCAGCTGCTAGGCCTGAGATGCTTGAGTCAGAAATAGTCAGCCAAGCCAGTTTGAACTGCCCGGGAAGGGCGGGTGTCCCTATGGTGACTTGTTTCTAATAGACTTTGGAGAAACCCTTTCCTCTCTCAAAAGGGGAAACAATTATTTTTTGTGGATGGGAGAAAATAAACAAGCTTTAAAGTAAAATGAACCTGGGCTTCTCTTTGTGATAACAAGTGTCACGCCTTGCAGACGGTGCGGGATAAGGCAAGGAGGTTTTAAGTCACGAATTTATCAGGACTTACAAAGCGTTTGTTGTTTTTGTTGTTTAGAAGCTAAAAGAACATCATTCCAAGAGGAAACAGGAAAGTGAGTGTTGCTTTCTTGAGTTCCTCGTCTAAAGCAAATATCATTGAATTTGGTGATTTTTCTCTCACTCTTTTTTTGGAGAGAGATGATCAGCCTCGTGCAAAAGGCATAAGAGAATGTGGGCAACCGTGCAGACCGAAGAGCTCAGCACTGTTAGTACTTGGGGAACACCATTTTCCAAAGCATATACTTCTCTAATGCACTAAGTCTAAGAAAAGCTGAGCAAGCTCAGAACATCTAATTTTGTGCATACCAAACAATGTTTAGGAATAAATTTTCCGTAGAAAGCAGAGAGACCTGGAAATAAGTCTTGGACTGGAGACTCAATAGAAAAGTCAGGAAAAACGAGAAGATTTCTTTTCTAAGATAACCTGCATTTTCCTCAATGTAACTGACCTGCAATTTGAGATAGGATTTCAGAGATCTGCCTGCCTGCAATTGGAAGGTAAATGAAACTTAGTTATTTCAACTTCTGAACATATGTCAACATGATCACACATATCTAACTCAGGACTAACATCCATGCAGATTACAGAAATGCCTTTTATTTATTTATTTTGGGGGCGGGGGCAGGGTCCCTCCATGTAGCTCTTGCTGTCTTGGAACTCTTTATGTAGAGCAGGCTGGCCTCAAACTTATGGAGATCCTCTTGTGTCTGCCTACCAGGTGCTGGGATTAAAGGCCTGCGCCACTGTGGTGGCTATTCCTGGTTGTCAACTTGACTACATCTGGAATGACCTACAATCCAGAAATGGAGGGCACACCTGTGATCTACTTCTCGAGGCTGGAAGACACAGGTTTTTGACCTGAATCTTGACATGGGATGACACACACTTTTGATCCAGATCTTGAGGTGTAGTGGCCATGAAAAGCCTAGGCACAGGTCAAGTAGTACATGTCCTTAATCCCAGGAGACAGAGGCAAGCAGATCTCTTGAGTTCAAGGCCAGACTGGGACAGAGCAAATTCCAAATCTAGGCATGGTGGTACACATCTTTAATCTGAGCTATACCTTCTGCTGGAGGCCTACGTAAGGACAATAGACCGGGCAGTGGTGGCACACGCCTTTAATCCCAGCACTTGGGAGGCAGAGGCAGGTAAATTTCTGAGTTCGAGGCCAGCCTGGTCTACAGAGTGAGTTCTAGGACAGCCAGGTCTACACAGAGAAACCCTGTCTCTCGAAAAACCAAAAAAAAAAAAAAAAAAAAAAAAAGGACAATGGAAGAAGGAAGTCTTCTTCTCCTGCTTGCACTTACTGGCCAGCACATCTATTGGAACCTATTTCTTCAGGATTCCAGCTTATACAGAAGACAAGCTGAAACCCCCAGCCTTGTGGGACTGAGCAACTACTAGACTCTTGGACTTCCAGTTCACAGCTGCCCATTGTTGGGTTAGTTGGACTGCAGAGTGTAAGTTGTTCTAATAATATCCTTTACTATATAGAGACACTCCGTAAGTTCCGTGACTCTAGAGAACCCTGACTAATACAGCCACCATACAGGCTTTCCGAGTATATGATCATTGCTGCTGTTCAGAGTCATAGACATTCCCATTGTTCAGGGGGGTCCACTGTTCAGGCAGTTTTAAGCTACAGAAAAGGGGGAACACTCGCTATCTTTCTTGACTCTCTTTTTCTCAGCTGTCCTACCCTTCAACCAGTCTTTCAGCAATGACTATCACTCTGCCTTCTATGTGAACGGAGATTCCTGCCACCCTCCTTAACATCTTTTCCGCTGGTATTCCGGTCCAAGGAGCCATCATCTGCTAACTGAATTATTGCAATTCTCGTAACTGGTCATCCCTGTCAACTTTCTGTCAGTGTGACAAATATCCAAGATAAACAAAAGGGGAGAGTCTCTATTTGTGTCCTGGCTAGTTGTATGTCACTTGACACAAGTTAGAGTCAACTAAGAGAAGGGGACCTCAATTGTGAAGATGTTTCCATAAGACTGGGCTGTAGGCAAGCCTGGAGAGAATTTTCTCAATTAGTGATTGATGGGTGTGGTGCCACCCCTGGGCTGGTGGTGGTCCTGGAGCTATGACAAGCTGAACAACACATAAGGACCAAGCCAACAAGCAGGACTCCTTCACGGCTTCGGCATCAGCGCCTGCCTCCAGGTTCCTGCCCTGTTGAGTTTCTCCCCTGACTACCTTTGATGATGAGCAGTGATGTGGAAGTGTAAGGAAAACAAACCCTTCCTCCCCAAGTTGCTTTTTTGGTCATGATGTTTTATGACAACATCAGGAGCCTTAACTGACACTTGGACTCAGTTTCAGAGACTTCGGTGCATGGTTGCCTGCCCAGTTGCTTCAGGACCGTGGGAAGGTAAGTGCCATGGCGGTAATCTTCACAGCAGGAGCATGTACTGGGTCAAAGCTACTCATTTCATGGCAACCAGGAAGTGAAGAAGAGAGCTTAGAGGGATGGTAAGATGGCTCCGTGGGTAAAGTAAGGGTTATCGCCGCCATGATTGATGAACTGAGCTTGATTCCTGGGATGATTGATGAACTGAGCTTGATTCCTGGGATCCACGTGGTGGAAGGAGAGAACTGACTCTCAGGAGTTGTCCTCAGAACATCATACTTGTGTGTGACAAATACAAGCATGCATATGGAAATGATGGAGAGGGAGAGGGAGGAGGAGGGGAAGGGGAGGGGGAGGGGAGGGGAAGGGGAGGGGAGGGGAAGGGGGAGAAAGACACAGAGAGGACAGGGAGAGAGGAACTAAAGTCCCATTATACCATCAAGGACACACACCCAGTGACTTAGCTCCCTTCCCCCAGACCTCCTAAGGCTTCCATCATCTCCCAACAGTGCAATCAGGTGAGACTAAGCTTTTAACGAAGGAGCTTTTGGGGGGACGTATGATCTAGTGTGCAAGCTAGTGACACAGTCAGTAAGGAGGGTCCAGCTGTGGCACTACTGGGAACGTACCTGGAGCGAGCTAAGTCAGCGTATCAAAGCAGTGCATACCTATACTGCAGCACTAATCATGACGACAAGTTACAGAATCAACTTAGGTGTCCATCACTGGATACATGGCTAAAGAATGTGATACATAGATACACAACAGAGCTTCTTCAGGCATAAAGAAACAGGGAAAGTATGTAATTTCAGGAAAATGGACATTTTCTTCTCTGTGAGGCCTTCCCTAGTTATTACTGAACTCTGGAGGTCATCAGAGTAAGCGAAGTAAACCAGGCTCAGAAAGACAAGTAGTGCATGCTCTCTTTATGTGATCATAGGTACATGAAGGCCCAAGGGGACTGCTCTGGGAAAGGAAATGGGTCTAACAGGAGGGGTGGGGAAACATATGATAAGGGGTGAATACGGTCAAAGCATTTGGCATACTTAAACAAAATTGCTGTAATAAAAATCATTGCCGGCCGGCCGGAGAGAGGGCTCAGCAGATAAGAGCACTTATGACTGATCTATCCCCCCAGCTACCTAGTTCTGTAACTCTTAAAACAAATGGCCTGGGCTGGAGAGATGGCTCAGTGCACTGACTGCTCTTTCAAAGGTTCTGAGTTCAATTCCCAGCAACCACATGGTGGCTCACGACCATCTGTAATGGGATCGGATGCCCTCTTCTGGTGTGTCTGAAGAGAGCCACAAGTATATTCACATACATTAAAAAAAAAAATCATTGCCTTGAATAACAAGTAAAAACTAATTTTATTTAAATTTTTTTCCACTTGACCTTATTTATTTATTTATTTTGAGACAAGGTTTCTCTATGTATCCTTGGCTGTCTAGAACTCGCTCTGTAGATCAGGCTGTCTTTGACTCAGGAATCTACCTGCCTCTTCCTGAATACTGGGAGTACTTGGCCTATTTTTGTTTATTTTCTATGTATGTATGTATGTATGTATGTATGTATGTATGATGTATGTAATATGTATGTGTGTATGTATATATTGTGGTATGGATGTTTTGCCTGCATGGATGTATGTGCATCATGTGCATGCCAGTGCCTAGAAGGCATTGGATACCCTTGGAACTGGAATTACAGAGATTGAGAGGCACCTTATGGGTCGTAGGAATTGAAGCAGAATCTTCTGCAAGAACAACAAGTGCTCTAACCACTGAGCAATCTTTCTATCTCTACTTTACTTTTTTTTTTTTTTTTTTTCAAGACAGGGTTTCTCTGTGTAGCCCTGACTGTCCTGGAACTCACTTTGTAGACCAGGCTAGCCTCGAACTCAGAAATCTGCCTCTCTCTGCCTCCCAAGTGCTGGGACTAAAGACGTGCGCCACCACTGCCCGGCTTTCTACTTTAATTATATAAACTTCATTATCTAAAAAAATTGCAAATAAAAAAAATCACATCAAAATTAACCAGACACAAAGTCTATATAACTCTAATAATATTTTTTTAAGATTTATTTATTTATTATATGTAAGTACACTGTAGCTGTCCCCAGACATGTTTTCTTCTTGCTCCCTCCTGGCTTGTTCTGGCCCTGCTCTCTGTAGCTTTCTTCGGATACCTCAGAAGAGGGCATCAGATCTCATTATGGATGGTTGTGAGCCATCATGTGGTTGCTGGGATTTGAACTCATGACCTTTGGAAGAGCAGTTGGCGCTCTTAACCGCTGAGCCATCTCTCCAGCCCCTAATAATATTTTCTAAGCTGGTGACATAAGAAGATGTAGAGGCTGGGAAGATGGCTCAGTGGGTAAAGTCCTTGACGCATAAGAATGAGGGAGCTGAGGTTGATGTAAAAAGCTGGCTAGAGTAGTAATTGCCTGTAAACCCAGGAGATGGGGAGACTGGAGGGTCCCCAAGATGTGTCAGTGTTCTCCAGGTTCAGTGAGGACACTGTCAATAGTAAGGTGGAGTAATCGGGTGGCACACACCTTTAATCCCCGCACTCTGGTGGCAGAGGCAGGCAGATCTCTGTGGGTTCCAGGTAAGCCTATTGTACATAGTGAATTCTAGGCCAATCAGGGCTCAAAAGAGAGTGGATGGGAGGGGAGAGGAAGGAAGGAGAGGGGAGAGGAGAGGACTTGGGGGGAAGGGAGATGGCTGAGTAAAGGGGTCTGCCTCCAAGCATACAAGCATAGCAACCTAAGAGGAACTCTAGAGATGCTCTCAGCAGGGGCGAAAGGACCTCTGAAAGTTGTTCTCCACCACCACACCTGTGTCTCGGGACATGGTCACACACACACACACACACACACACATAAGGAAATAGTTTTAAAATCTAAAAAATAAGGTGCAGAGTGCCAGAGGAAGACATTGAGGTCAACCTCTGACCTCTCCGTGCACAGTCCGCATATACATGCACACACACAAAGGTCCAAACCACATCCATGTGTTTCCTGCTTCTCCCAGCGTGGCTTCAGAGTGCCTCTGTATACTTGGCATTCTTGCTTTATGAGCCCTCCAATAGATTTTTGGCTTACTCGGTAGTCCAGGTTGCCACTGAGCTCACTATGTAGATGAGGTTAGCCTTGAACTTGTGTCAGTCCTACCCCCTTGAGCTCACTATATAGATGAGGTTAGCCTTGAACTTGTGTCAGTTCTACCTCAGCCTTCCAAGTGCTGGGGTTCCAAGTGTGTGAGCCACTGTATCCAGCCTTCTCCTATGGGTTCTTATTTCATTTAGTGTGTGCTCTTTGGCCTCCTCACCTCTCTCTTCACTCCGGTATGTGTCTTAGCTACATAGTTTATAGCTCACTTGGTCATATTTTTTTTTTCCTTTTTGCTCCAAGCCAAAGATTTATTTATTTATTATATGTAAGTACACTGTAGCTGTGTTCAGACACACCAGAAGAGGGCATCCAATCCCATTACAGATGGTTGTGAGCCACCATGTGGTTGCTGGGATTTGAACTCAGGACCTCTGGAAGAACAGTCAGTACTCTTAGCCACTGAGCCATCTCTCTAGCTCCCTCACTTGGTTATCCTGTTTCTATCTGTCTCCCCCATTGGAATGCCAGCGGACAGGGAGTTTTATGTGTTTCATTCACTCCTGGTGGCCACACACTGTTCCTGGCTTGCATTAAGTGGTTAGTAGATTTGTAAAGTGAACTAACTTGCCTATAGTTTATGTCTGTAGTTTGCCACTGCTTCAGTTCAGCAAGCATTTTTTTTTTTTTAAGATTTATTTATTTATTATATATAAGTACACTGTAGCTGTCTTCAGACACCCCAGCAGAGGGCATCAGATCTTATTATGGATGGTTGTGAGCCACCATATGGTTGCTGGGATTTGAACTCAGGACCTTCGGAAGAGCAGTCAGTGCTCTTACCCGCTGAGCCATCTCTCCAGCCCTCAGCAAGCATTTTGTAAACAAAACTGCATGTTGATGGATCACTCCCAACTGTAGGTGAATTGCCCTGCTTGGCCTCTTTGATAGTGAAACAAAGTCTCTGAAAAAGAATGAAGGATGAAGAGTGGACTAGAGAGGCTGAACTTTGCTTTTTTTTTTTTTTTTTTTTTTTTTTTAGAATTTCTTCTTTTTTTTTTTAAGATTTATTTATTTATTTATATGAGTACACTATAGCTGTCTTCAGATACACACCAGAAGAGGACCTCTAGAAGAGCAGTCGGTGCTCTTAATCACTAAGCCATCTCTCCAGCCCAAGGTCAATTCTTTATTTTATGTATGTGAGTACACTGTAGCTGTCTTCAGACACACCAGAAGAGGGCATCAGATCCCATTACAGATGGTTGTGAGCCACCATGTGGTTGCTGGGAATTGAACTCAGGACCTCTGGGAGAGCAGTCAGTCAGTGCTCTTAACCTCCAGCCCCACTGAACTTTGCTTCTAAGTATTATATTTACAGATAATGGAAACAATGTACTTTATGCGGAAACCAGTCTAAAACTCACAACTTTTGCATGAAGCTGAAGAGATCATATAGTGAAAAACTAAAGTGTGCCATAGTTACTAATTTTCTTTACTCTTTAGCATTGGACATAAAATACAAATTAAAGTCCCCTCATCTTTTTTTTTTTTAACCTTTTATGTGTCTGATCTCAAAGCTCTCTCGTCCCTCCATCCCGTCTTTTAAATGTTTTATTGCGTGCATGCATGTGCCTATGTGTATACAGGGCACAGTATGCTGGTGCCTGGAGAGGTCAGACTAGGGGATCAGATCTTCTGGAGCTAGAGTTAGAGGTGGCTGTGAACCACCTGACTTGGTGCTGGGAACTGACCTGGCTCCTCCGGATTAGCAGTGAGTCATCTTAGCCCCATCTCCAGCCCCATCGAAGGTTTTTCTCTCAACAGTTTACATTCCAGACTTGAACTATCTCTGATATCAAGGTATAGTAGTCCATACCTGCAATCCCAGGACATGGGAGACAGAGGCAGGAGGTTTGTGAGTTTGAGGCCAGCCTGGGCTACATACTGTTAATAAGATTGAATAGTTAAAGGAACATGCTCTATTTTTTTCTCTCTGGAAATTATTTCTCAGAATTGTACCTTGTATTATGTTCAGTTCCTACTCTTTAAGATTTGAGTCAGTCCTAGCAGATTGCCTCTCATGGGGCAAAGGCAAGCAGATCTCTGTGAGTTCAAGGCCAGCCTGGTCTACAGAGTGAGTTTCAGAATAGCCAAGGCTAACAGAGAAACCTTGTCTCAAAAACACAAAACAAAACAAAACAAACAAAGAGGGGGCTGGAGAAATGTCTCAGCAGTTAAGAGCACTTGCTGCTCTCGCAGAGGATGGGACATGGGTATGTACAAGAACCCACATGGATGCTCACAGCCATTTGTAACTCCAGTTCCAGGGGATCCAGCAACCTCTTTTGACCTCTGAAGGCACCAGGCACTTACATAATTAGAGCAGCCAAACATATGCATGTGAAATAAAAATAAACCTAAAACAAACAAAACAAACAGCCAGGCGTTGTGGAGCATGTCTTTAATCTGAGCACTCAGAAAGTAGAGACTCGGGGAATCTCTGAATTTAAGGTCAGCCTGGTCTCCATATCAAGGTTCCAGTTCAGCCAAAATTACATAGTGAGACCCTGTCTCAGCAAGTGACTAAATAGCTAGAGAATGGTGGCCCACGCCTTTAATCCCAAAGCAGAGGCAGGTGGCTCTCTGTAAACTTGAGCCCAGGCTGGTCTACAGAGGGAGTTCTAGGACAGTCAAGGTTACCCAGAGTAACCCTGTATTGGAAACGAAACACAAACCAAACAAACAAAAAGGTAAGTAAGTAAATAAAATAAACAGCAAGTTTTGTTGTGGAAAATTTAGATATATAGTAAATTCAAGATGAGAGTATAAGGTCATGCCAGCTGACCCATCTGTGGTCAACGGTAGTTACCGTTCTTAACCTTAGCTCAGTTATTATTCTGTTGCTAACATTTCTGGAGGGAGGGCAAAAGAACAATATAAAGCAAACTACAGACATTGACAAATTTCCACAGCAAATGTTTCAGTCAGTCACACACCACTTAATGACAGGATACATTCCGAGATATGCATAGTTAGACCATGCCATTATCACAGTGATGTCACAGAGAGCATTATGAGAGCCTAGAAGGTCCAGGCCAATCACTTGTCTTGGCTTCTGGCTGCAATCAAGAGACAGTAAATATAAGCTGTGTGACAAAGCTTCCAGGGCAAGACAGCAGGCCGTTTCATTTTCATTTTTTAACACAAGTTTTCACATAGACCAGGCTGGTCTATGTAGCTGAGGATGGCCTGGAACTTCTGATCTCCCTGCCTCTATTTCCTGAGTGCTAGCATTACAGGTGCGTGCTACCATGATCTGTTTATGTGGTGCAGGGGATTGAATCTAGGAATTCCTGCATGCTAGGCAAGCACTCAACTAACTGAACTACACCCCCAGCCCCAGCATGCTGTTTTAAATACACTTAAAACGGGGAGGGGGCGATGGTGGCATATGCCTTTAATCACAGCACTCAGGGGGCGGAGGTAGAGGCAGGTAGATCTCTGAGTTTGAGGCTAGCCTGGTCTACAGAGTAAGTTCCAGAACAACCAGGATTACACAGAGAAACTCTGTCTCAAGAAGGGAGGGATATTTTTCTTAGCATTTGGGAGGCAGAGGCTGGCAGATCTCTGTGAGTTTGAAGTTAGCCTAGGTCAATCTAACTAGGTTAGCCTAGTTTCAGGCCAGCCAGAGCTGTATACTAAGGTCCCATCTCAAGAGGACAAAAATTCATGTGACCGTACGTGTAGGCGCCACTGAAGGTCAAAAGAGGGTATTGGATCCCTTGGAGCTGGAGTAGGCAGGTTGTGAGCTACCCAAGTTCTTAACCATTAGTCTGGCCCCCCAAAATAAGTTTTGAATTAATAAGAATGTGCTGGGGCTGGAGAGATGGCTCAGCTGTTAAGAGCACTGACTGCTCTTCTGAAGATCCTGAGTTCAAATCCCAGCAACCACATGGTGGCTCACAACCACCCGTAATGAGATCTGATGCCCTCTTCTGGGGTGTCTGAAGACAACTACAGTGAGTAGGGGCGGAGTGAGAAGAAAAAGTGTCTGAAGACAGCTACAGTGTACTTACATATAATAAATAAATAGATTTTTTTAAAGAAAGAACATGCTATAAAAATAACAACAAAAATATACTGCAAGCAAATGTATAAACTAGTAATGTGGTTGTTTATATTATTATATATAGTTACATGATTGTGTGTGTGTGTGTGTGTGTGTGTGTGTTTTGTTTTTTTTTTTTTTGAGACAGTTTCTCTGTGTAGCCTTGGCTGTCCTAGAACTCAAGAGATCCACCTGCCTCTGCTTTCTGAATGCTGGGGTTAAAGCCGTGTGCCACCACTGCTTGGTGAGCGTATGTTTTTTTTGTTTTTTGTTTTTTTGTTTTTTTGTTTTTTCGAGACAGGGTTTCTCTCTGTAGCCCTGGCTGTCCTGGAACTCACTCTGTAGACCAGGCTGGCCTCGAACTCGGAAATCCACCTGCCTCTGCCTCCCAAGTGCTGGGACTAAAGGTGTGCGCCACCACGGCCCGGCTGAGTGTATGGTTTTTTATGTAACGGTGGCACAGTAGTTTTGTTTACTCTAGCATCAGCACCAAGGCGTGAGTCCTGCCTTGAACTACATCTTCGTTCATTGTCCATCAAAGCACTGCTATGGGATGTGGGACTTTATGAAGCTCTAACCTGTGTCCTTTGTTTTATTACTGAGAACAGTGCCATCAGCTCAGGACAATGGAAACAGCTCCTTTACAGTTTATAACTCAATCCAAAGTAAGTCTCCCCAAGTAGCTCAAAGATGAACTTCTCTACGTTATTATGTTGCAATTAAGGCCCTGGGCTGGAGGGATGGCTCAGCTGTCCAGAGTTCTAGCTGCCTTTCCAGCAGGTGCAGATTTGATTCCCAGGATGTACATGGTGGCTCACAATCACTGTAACTCTTCCCTGGGAATCTGCTACCTGCCTCTGACCTGCACAGGCAGTGCACACACAAGATGCCTATACAAGCGTGCAAAGCAAAACTGACACATAAAGCAACAGAATATATAAATCTATAAAAAAAAAACCAAAACAAAACACCCTTCTGTTTTAAAAAGAAAGATTGATTTCCGAGAGCCACAGCTTCTGCTGCCTGACACCTGCTGAAGCCCCTGACCTCTAGGCTTCCTGGCCCTCCCTCCCCCCCCCCCCCCGTGGGATTTATTTGTTGGGAAGATTTCCCTGATTTTATTAAGCTGACTCATGCTTCAAAGTAGTATCTCTAGATCGTGCCATGGCCACACTGGCCTTCAATCCCAGCACTCAGGAGGCACAGGCAGGAGGGTCTTTGTGTGTTTGAGGCCAGCCTGATCTACAGAGTATATTCCAGGTAGTTAGGGCCACACAGTGAGGCTCGGTCTCATTTTGTTGTTGGTTTTTTGTTTTGTTTTTGTTTCTTTAGTCCCAACAATAAAAAAATCCCTGAGTTTGCAGCTCTGTCCTGGAACTCGCTCTGTAGACCAGGCCTGCCACCCTCTTCCTCTCTAGTGCTGGGATCAAAGGCATGTTCCAGTGTGCCTGACCCATTTTTTTGAGTATTATTATTATTATTCTATTTTTATTTTTTTCACTTTTGTTTTTGTTTTGGTTTTTCGAGACAGGGTTTCTCTGTGTAGCCCTGGCTGTCCTGGAACTCACTCTGTAGACCAGGCTGGCCTCGAACTCAGAAATCCACTTGCCTCTGCCTCCCGAGTGCTGGGATTAAAGGTGTACGCCACCACTGCCCGGCTTATTCTATTTTTAAATAACTGTTTATTTGGGGATGGCAAGCTAGCATAGTCGTCAAAGCACCTGCTGTCACACCTGAAAACCTGAGTGAGCTCCCTAGGACCCACAGGGTGGGAAAGAGAAGCAGCTACTGTAAGTTGTCTCCTGACCTTCACAGACTCATTCTGGCACATTTCAATCCTTGTGTGTGTGTGCATACACACACACACACACACACACACACACACACTTGCACACATGCGCATGTGCACACACATTCTCCAAGTTCTGAGAATGCTGGAGGGAGCTGGAGCCTTTTATATGAGAATACTCCTTCCCTGGCTAGGGGAGTATGCTAGTGGTTTCCATGGGGGTACAGATTTCTTTGTAGCAACTAACCATTTACAATATGGGTGTGGGTCATGTTTTGAAATTCATGATACAGTTCTGGAGGTATGGTCCTTCCAGTATTGAAAATGTTCTAAAAACTGGTAGAAAAATGAAGGTCTTTTCACCAGAGCCTTGTTGCTGGGAACCTGGCTAATGCAAACACAAGAGTTCCTGTGTGAGGCCTCTTAGATAAATAGCCCTGTTTGCATTCGGGGAGGGTTTCTTAGCGCCTATCTTCTACATGGTGGGCGAGTTTCTACATGGTGGGCAAGTTTCTGAACGCATAAGGGTGATGTCAGTTGCTTTGATCAACTCTTAAAACAACTCTTCTCTGTTTTTTCTTTTTTAATCTTAAGGAATTTTTAAGCATAGGTAACATTCAAAACCACTATTGCAATAGGTCATTCTGACATTGTTTTTCAAAGATTGGCCCTTATATTTTTTATTACCACCATTTTTTTTAAAAGATTTATTTATTATATATAAGTACATTGTAGCTGTCTTCAGACACCCCAGAAGAGGGCATCAGATCTCATTACAGATGGTTGTGAGCTATCAAGTTGTTGCTGGGATTTGAACTCAGGACCGTTGGAAGAGCAGTCAGCGCTCTTAACTGCTGAGCCATCTCTCCAGCCCCCCACCATTTATTTTTTAAAAGATGATGACAATGATTATGTTGGTGATGATGGTGATGTGTTTATGCAAACAACAGGTGACTCTGTGCACCCCTGAGGAGAGCAGAGGTCAGGTCTCCTGAAGCTGGGGTTACAGGCAATTTTGAGATACCTGAATCACTCTGTCTTGTGCAAGAACAATACATTCTCTATTGCTAAGTAATCTCCAGCCCTTCTTACATTCATTTATTCATATGTTAGAGGGGCATTCACAGTGTGTGTGTGTGTGTGTGTGTGTGTGTGTGTGTGTGTGTGTGTGTAAGATGACAATTCATGAGAGAGTCCGTTCTTCCTGGGGATCAAACTTACTGTCAGGCTTTTCCTACTGAGCTGTTTTCCTGGCCCCTACGCTTTACATTTTATTATTTAAATTATTTATTTATTTAATATGTATGTATGTATGTATGTATGTATGTATGTATGTTTTGCCTGCATTTATGTTTATGTCTGTGCACCACATGTATACCTGGTGCCAGTGGAAGTCAGAAGAGAATGTTGGATCTCCTGGAACTAGAGTTACAGACAGTGGTGAATCACCGTGTGGTTGCAGGGAACGGAACCCAGATTAGCTTGTATGAGTAGCAAGTGTTCTTAACTGCTGAGCCATTTCTCTGGTCCTCCTGCCTTTATTATTTTTTTTTAATTATTTTGGGTTTTTTGTTTTGTTTTTTTATTTATCGATTCACTTTACATCCCAATATCGACTTTCCTCCTCCCAATCCCCCTTCACACATATCCTACCCGCATTCTCCCCTTCTCCTCTGAGAAGGAGTCCCTCTGGGTACTGCCTCCCCCTGGCACATCAAGTCACTGCAGGACTAGGTGCATCCTCTCCCACTTAGTCCAGATAAGGCTCACAATTTTTTTTTTTCAAGACAGGGTTTCTCTGTGTAGCCCTGGCTGTCCTGGAACTCACTCTGTAGACCAGGCTGGCCTCGAACTCAGAAATACACCTGCCTCTGCCTCCCAAGTGCTGGGATTAAAGGTGTGCGCCACCACTGCCCGGCAAGGTTTACAATTTTTAAAAAATATTTATTTTTTATTTTAAAGTTTTAAATTTTGTGTACATGAGAGTGCTCTGTCCTCATGCACACCAGAAGAGAGAGTCAGATCCCATTACAGATGGTTGTGAGTCACCATGTGGTTGCTAGGACCTCTGGAAGAGCAGCCAGTGCCCTTAACTGTTGAACCATCTCTCCAGCCCCTGCCTTTATTTTTTAAGAGCAGTTTTAGAGTCTCTGCAAATTGTAAAATTAAAGTTTGCTGTTGTTGTTTTGAGACAGGTTCTTATCATATAGCCCTGGCTGCCTACAAATTGCATGTAAACCAAGTACCTAATTTATTATTAGATAGAATTACTCATTATGCCAAACTCCTTATTTTAGAAAGCTCTTTTCTATGTAAAAGAGAGCTTTTGTTACAAGAATGTGGTACCTACAGACGAATGTCTTTCTTTGAAAAAATATTTCATCCTTTTCATAAGAAACAAGTTTCTAGCCGGGCAGTGGTGGCGCACACCTTTAATCCCAGCACTTGGGAGGCAGAGGCAGGTGAATTTCTGAGTTTGAGGCCAGCCTGGTCTACAGAGTGAGTTCCAGGACAGCCAGGGCCACACAGAGAAACCCTGTTTCGAAAAACTGGAAAAAAAAAAAAAAAGAAAAGAAAGAAAAGAAACAAGTTTCTAATTAGGGTTAGTGGTAAAATACTTTCCAAGCCTTGAGTTTAACTGCAGTGTGTGTAGAATATATATTTTTAAAAAAACCCATAGTGTTAGTGGGAGTTCCCTCAAGTAATAGGGCAGGGAAGAATATGGCAGAGACAAATTGCTTCCTCTCTGCTTGCGCAGGCGCACAGACACACACACACACACACACACACACATACACACACACACACACACACACACACACAGAGAGGGGGGGGAGGGAGGGAGGGAGGGGAAGTCCTGGACTAGCCTCTGGCACAGGTGAACTGTTAGGCCCAGAAGGAGCTTGGTGTTCCCTGAATTGGCCACAAGGGACTGGATGACCCAGTTACTGTATATGTCCCAATGCTTCTTGAACTTCTCAGGATAATTTTGAAGGAACCTATGAAGCTGATTTTAAAACGGTATGGGACTATGAACAGGCTCTCTCTATGTAGGTCTCTGGCTGTTTTGGAACTCACTATGTAGACCAGATGGGTCTTGAGTCTTGAAGTCACTGAGATCTACTTGCCTTTGACCTCCTGAGGAGTGCTTGGATTGAAGACATAAAACAGAATTATTGATAACTCAAAAACAGAGAGGGGGGAGAGAATACTGTGAGGCACAGCATCTTAGGTGGGATTTTGAGCTGCTTTTCAACAATTTTTTTTCTAGAGCAGAGAAGCAGCATGGAAGCAATGTGGTCCTTCTGGGCGTTGTTTGGTCTTTCCTCAGACAGAACGTAAAGCAGATGTCCAATGCTCTTACAGATCTATTGTTTATGTGTATGAGTGTTTGGCCTGCATGTATGTATGTGTCCACATGTATGCTGGTAATGGATGGAGGTCAGCTGGAGTTACAGATAGTTGTGAGCCACCATGTGAGTGATAGGAGTCAAACCTAAGTCCTCTGTAAGAGGAGGAAGTGTTCATAACTATTGAGCCATCTCTCCAGTCCCTTTAATTCTCTTAATATGAGGTCAAATAATATCTGGAATTGGCTTTTGGAATTGCGATTTTTTATATCATTCCTGGTATGTGCCATATCAAAGGATTAATTCCTAATTCCCTTTTCCAGGTCAGGATATACTTTCAGCAGGGACCATGCTAAAAAAGAAGCATGGGCATGTGTCTTGTGTGTGTGTGAAAACAACACAGACTAATTTCTCTCTGACATTCAGGCTTATTCATAGACTCTTGTGACTCAACTGATAACAAAACCAGCCAGCAACAGAGCCTCTTGGGCTGACTCACTGTATGGCCTGTCACTCGCCTCCCTCAGTAGAAGTCTCTGGCATTCAGAGAGACAGGAAACAAATGTTTTTGGTCAAACTGCCTGACTGCCTTTCTTCAGAATCAGCTGTCCCTGTCTGGTCTGAAGGGCGTGTGGGTTTCAGCTTCGGATACTCTAGGATTCTCAAGGGATTCCTCTGTTGGTAAAGAAACCCACTGCATTGCTGGGCACCAGGTTCTATACCTGCATTTGGGAGGTGGGGTCAAGAGGATCAGGAATTCAAAGCCAGCCTTAGCTACAGAGTGAGTTCAAGACCAAGTTGAGCTGCATGAAACCCTGCCTCAAACAGCCAAAAACTAGGGCTGGTGAGGTGGCTGAGGGGGTAAAGGTCCTTGACAGTGACCCTAATGGGCAACATGAGTTCAGTTCCCAGGATCCACATGGTGAAAGGGGAGGAAACCCCTGAAAGGTGTCCTCCATTGTCTACAGGCATGCTATGGTACATGCCCGCACAGACATACTAAATAGATGGTTAGCTAAATGTAATTGTTCCCAGACAGGGTTTCTCTGTATATCCCTGGCAGTTCTGGAACTCACTCTGTAGTCCAGGCTGGCCTCGAACTCAGATCTGCCTGCCACAGTTTCTCAAGCGCTGGGATTAAAAGCGTGGGCCACAGCTCCCTGGCTTGAAAAATGTAATTTAAAAAGACAAACAGCCAACCTCCCCACACCCCTAAAGTCACTCTCCAAACCCAGAAACCTACTATATACCTAAACGAAGACAGAGGATTCCCTTTTGAACCTTAGGTTTCAGCTTCTGTGCTGTCTTCCAAAAAGCTCTGTTTTACTGATCTGCCTCCCAATTACCTCTCCTTTTTAATGCTTTTATTTTTAAAGTTTTTCTTTTTAATCGTATGGATGTGTGTGTTTCTCTCTCTGTGTGTCTGTGTGTGTGTCTGTGTGTCTGTGTCTGTGTGTGTGTGTCTCTCTGTGTGTGTGTGTCTGTGTGGGTACATGCACACGAGTGTGGGTGCCCATGGAAGCCAGGGGCATCACATCCCCCTCAGGGTTAGCATTATAGGTAGGTGTGAGTTGTTGGTGCTGGGACTCAAACTTGGGTGTCCGGAGATAACGGTACACAGTCTGAACTTCTGAGCCATCTCCAGTTCTAGATTTTATTTTTATTTTAGTTTATTATTTTGAGACAGTATCTCACTATGTGTCTCTGACTGGCCTTGAGCTCACCTCTGACTACCTCTGCCTTCCAAGTGCTGGGACTAAAGGTGTGCACTGCTTCCCCCTCCCCCAGCTTCATATTTTCATTTTTAGCAAGGACTTATTTGCTGGAAGATAATATCAGCACTTTGGAGTTTTTTTCCCCCTTGCATTTGTGCATTATTTAAAACTAGTTTTCCTCAATGAAAATTTAATTATCTAGATGGCAGGGGGAAGTCTCTTTTGTAATGTCTATTACAGTTTCTAGAACACCCCGGGACACATGGCCTAGTGACATCAATCAGGCTGCAAACTGATGGAACGCTTACTATAAGGACTAGAAGTCCAGAATCCATAGGTCTAGATTTGAGTGTGGTGTCTGCTGAATGTGAGCCTGACAGGACTGTCCAGATGGTTCTGTGAGTGTCAGCAGTAATGGTGTCAACCTAGTGGCTTGAGCATTAGCCCACATATAAAGGTGCGAGGAGAGAACAGAGTCCACAAAACTGTCCTCTGACCTCCCCAGGAGCACCATGCCACCTACCCCTCATCCTCTTGACATCATACATTTACATGCAGTCATAAATATGTAAGCAAATAAATGGTATTTTATTAAAATGTCTTCTTACATTTTATTTATTTTTCATGTATGCAGGCATGCACCATGCCACATATGCATGTGGTCAGAGGTCAACTAGCACAAACTAGCTCCTTCCTTCCAACATGTGGGTTTCAGGGATTGAATTTAGGCCACCCCAAGACCAGCTCCTTCCACTCACAAAAAGGGGAGCAAAACATTTATCTGAGACCTTTCCATACTTCTAAATTTGGGATGAAAAATTCATCTTAAGACAGCTATGGATTTTGCTGACCCCTTAGCATGTGCCAGTGGCTGTTTTAGTTTTCAAATTAAATAAAAATTTAAAAATTCAGTTATTTTGAAACAGGATTTCTTTATGTAGTCTGGACTGGAATTCCCTCTGTAGACAAGGCTGACCTTGAACTGCCTTTGCCAGTCCTACGATGAAAAGCTTTTACATCACTACACCTAGCTATTGCTTTATGTGTATCAACTCATGCATCTGATCAGCTCAAAGAAGCCCATATTTTTATAAGCTTCCTTCAGGGATAAAGACTCTGAAGATCAGGTGTGCTACAGGAAAGCAGGCTTGGTTTTTACAAAAAAGATTAATTTTTAAATCTCATGTGTATATTGCTTATATGTATGTATGTATGTATGTATGTATGTATGTATGTATGTATACATACCATGTGTGGAATGCCTGTGGAGGCCAGAAGAGGGTGCATGATCCCTTGGAACTAGAGTTTGAGATAGCTGTCAGCTGTCTTGTGGGTTTGGGAACCAAACCTGGGTTCTTTGCAAGACTAGCTCTTGAGTCCTCTCTCCAGCCAGGAAGGTAAGGTTTTGAACCTAGGTAGTGTAGTACCAGAAACCAAGCTTTTAGATAATATCCTGTGGCCTACAAGCTCATGGTGCATGCTGCACATGCGAACCGACCTTTGTGGAAATACTTGTGTAAGTTGTAAGCTACAATGTACTCCTGTTAGGTTCAGTGTACAGCCTACCAATGCCTTCGCTCAATTCTGGTATGATACAAAACTGTTTTATGCTTATGTCCTTAAGATGGTTCAACTTTCAAAGTGCCCTCATGTATTTGATTCTTCCGATAACATTTTCTTTAAATCCTTTTGGAACAAGAGGAAGCATAAATAAATACGGCAAAGCTGAATAATAGGCCCAGAGGTGTTAAACACCTGGGCCGGATGCCAACGTGAGCTAAGCCAAGCAAACTAGAATGCAGACCATCTGTCTCATTAGTTTTGTTTTTGGTTTGTTGTTATTATTTGTGAGATTGGAGCATGTAAAATAAAAACGGCAATCTTTTCTCTCAGATGTTGCTTTTTCCTAAAGTTTGTTTCCTCTTGAAGATTGTTGTTTAAAAACAAAAATAAAAACAAAACAAAACAAAACAAACAAACCCGAAAGCCAGGAGCTAGGGGCATAGCTCAGTGTGAACATTCCAAACATGTAAGAGGTCAAGAGTTCTATCCCATAAATGCAAACAAAACAACACAACACAACAAACACAGAAGCTGGAGTGATAACTCATTGGGTAAAGTGTTTGCCAAGCATGCACAAGGTCCTGGGGTCTATCTCAAATACTGCATAAACTCGACATGGTGGTTCATGCCTGTAATCCCAGCATTTGAGAAGCAGAGGCAGGAGGATCCGGATCTCAAGTTCATCTTCAGCTACACAGATAGTTTGGGCTATCCTGGGCTACATAAAACCCTGTTTTGTTTTGTTTTTTTAAACCCTATTTTTACATTACATTAAACTGCATTTTCTTGCCAGGTATGTTAGAGAACACCTACAATCTTAACACTTGGGAGATAAGGAGTGGACATCTTAAGATACATAGTAAGTTTGAGGCTAGCCTGAGGTACATGAGATCGCCTCAAGTCTCCATTAGCCCTACTGCTAGAGTGGGGTGAGGGGCATTTTCTAATAAAAATTCCTTTTCAAAATGTGCAAGATTATTTTGGATAAATGTATACTACCCTCATTATAAATACATTTTAAAAATAATGTTACTTTCTAACGCTAATAATTCTCATATTTTAGTTTTATTCTTTAATCTTTTCCATGTATGTGTACAATTTTAGGAAGCTCTTCCAAAAGATTTAAAGTGTTTCCTTATGTTTATGCATGTGTGTATGTTGTCCCTGGAGGCCAGAAGAAGGTGTCAGACCCTGAGGCACTGGAGTTGTAAGCAGCTGGAGTGGCCTGACATGAGAGCTGGGATCTGAACTTGGGTCTTCTTCAAGAACAGCAAGTGCTTTTAACTCAAAACATCTCCCCAGCATCTCAGATTTAATTTTAATAATACTGTTTGAATATCTGTCATATTAGGATAGTGAGATTATATCTACAGTTTTGTTTGAATCTTTTTGAGATAGAATCACGTGTAGTTGAAGTTAGCCTCAAACTTGCTATGTAGCCAGATGACTTTGTACTCTGATCCTCCTGCCTCTACCTCCTGTGTGCTGGGATTCTGCTGTATGCCACCACATCAGGCTAAGGAGTGGTAATTTAAACAAAGAAAAACACAAGTGAAGAAAACAACAACAACAACAACAACAACAGAGAAAGGTCTTAAGTTGCTCTTTCTCTTTGAGCTTTTCTTCGAAGGAGAGCAGGTTGTGAGATCAGTCACTATGCAGCCAAGACTATCCTCTAACTCACAATCTCTCTGCATCAGCCTCAAAGGAACTGAGCTTACAGATAGATGCTGCCACATAGCTGCCTCAAACTTCTTCTTAAGAAGACATCTTTTTGCCATTAATCCCAGCACTTGAGAGGCAGAGGCAGGCAGATCTCTGTGAGTTTGAGGCCAGCCTGGTCTATAGAGTTCCTGAACCTCCAGGGATAGACAGAGAAACCCTGTTTCAAAAAAGAAGAAGAGGAAGAGGAAGAGGAAGAAGAAGGAAGAGGAAGATGAAAGAAAGGGAAGAAGAAAAGAAGAAAATGAAAGAGAAGAAAAATAAAAGACTTCTTTTGTTGTTTGCTATGGTAAACACTTGATTTGGGCCCTTAAAAGCTATTTTAATCTTCCATGTGGAAAACTTGGCTACCTTTGCCTTGCATCTCTGCTTGATTTCTTTTATAGAAATTTCACAGTGAATTTGGCATGTTTCATGCATAAGTCTGGCTCAGAGTGGCCGGCACTGTGCTAACATCATCATGTTCTAGTCTTAGGCTGTATCTACGGCTGCCCTGTGCAGATGCACTAAAGAAGGGTAGGAGGGTCTGAGAAATTCCATAAGCATTCTGTTCTCTAAACCAGTAGGTCTGGGTTGGAATATGCGTTTGGGGTGTAGTGGGTTTTCTGTGTAAAATGGCATCTTAAGGCAGAATAGTGTGGGAGATAGTCATTGCTTCTCTCGGGTCTTAAACCTCTTTATTTGTAAACGTTGGTCACTTACTTTGACTCAAGAGATTGCTTAGAGAGCTAGGTTGTACGTACGACAGTGCCTTATGATCAGTGTGACACCAATATTTAATAAATTTGATCACACCCTGGCGTCCTTTCTTTCCAGCCACTTGGCATGCCTCAGAAATTCAAGGTCAAATCTGTATGGCTAGACTTACCCAGTTCAACGTCTGTAAAGCATTTTGAAATCCTTGCATGAAAAACGAATGCCTAAGGGAAAAGGTGCAACTTCCTGTTTATGACACTCAAGTCTGAAACTCAGGATTTGTGCTTAGTTCCTGGTCTTTGGTATTCAGTCTAGTCTTGTGTTTTATTCACATCCGGGATGACTTTGTTGCCAATCTATCGGAAAGATTTTATTCTAGGTAGGTCACCTTTCCTTTAAATGGGCCAAGATATCAAGCATCTCTAGGTTCACATGGAAAAGACTCCTGTCACAAGTTAGTAATTATTTATCACGCCAGGAACTGTCTAGTTAGACTTTCTTTGCTTCAGGTCATTAGTTCAGTCAATCATAGGTTGAAAGCCTATTCTGGAAAGAGTTTTAGCTGTCATGTGTCCAGATTCTTTTTTTCCCACAGGAGGGAACTAAATCGTTGGAGAGATTGGCTGACGAACAAGGGTGGTGCGTGCTTGGAATCCATTCTTCGGTTTTATCTTCTACCTGTTTTCGCAAAAATTTTATGAAAATACCATAAAACCATAGACTCCAAGGCTACTCGGAGCATGCTTCTAAAGTTGGCCAGAAAGCTAAGGACTCAAAGGTGACAGGAACCACTTAGGAATCCTTTCGGACTAAACCTCAGCTAAACGTCTTGGCATTTGCACCTGCCTCGCCTCTCGGATTTCCCCAGCTACCTTGCTGAGCCCCGCCTCCTCAGGTGATCCCACCGTTTCCTGGCTGCACAGCTTCCCCACTCCGCCACCAAACGGAACCAAAGTGCGTTGACTCTGGGGTAGGGCCGGACCTTTCTAGCTAAGACTCCTCGCAGCGGTGACTCGGCAGCCGCGTCTAGCGTCATCAGTGACAGCCCCGACCCTTGCTACGCTTTGCGTCGCTCTGCCAGGCGCAGTCGCCTCCTCCTCGGCAAATAGTCCTCAGCAGGGTCCGAGTTCTCGGGTCATCCGAGGTGGAAAACAGCACAGGTTGCAGTTGGAGGGACGCGAAGTGGACGAGGAGAGGGAGCCGAGGAGCGACTTCTTCTCGAGAAGCGCGAGAAGTGAGTTAGAAACTCCCTCCTCGCCTGGGATCCCTCCGCCTGCAGTAGCGGTGGTGAGGCCGAGGGAGCCGCCATTTTGGATGTTCGGTTCCTGCTGCCACTGCTGCCGCCGCCCCCGAAGCTGCTGGTTTCATTCGAGGTTTCGGGCCGGTGAGTGTCACTCGCGGCACCGAGAGCAGGTTGTCTCTTTGGCTCCGCCGCAGCTACGAGCGTTTGACTGGAAACCTCCTGTCAGTCCCAGGGGTCCGGTCTTAGCCTGTGGGGGGTGAGGAGGACCCAGGTTGGGTCAGGAGGGACCGGGGAGCCCCAGGCTTGCTCGGACTTCCTGAGGGCCGACCCTCGGAAGCTTCAGAGCTAGAGCTTCTGTGCGCGGTCGCTTTCCTTACCTTGGCGTTGTCTGGCCGGTGTAGGCCTCCTTGAACCCATTGACTTTATCAGGCTGCGATCCTCCTTTGAAAGCTCGTTCAGAGAGCCTAGGATTTAGCGGGGCGGGCCCCACCACCGCGTGTCCTCTCTGAGCCACGTATCAGCGTTCTTGTGTCGGGGACTCGGGTCAGATCTGAGAACTCTGAGCATTTCCCACGCAGGGGTAATGCTGCCTGTCCCTGCCTCGCCTCCCTCTAACCTTCAAACTAACTTCTGTTCCAAAAAATTTCGCCTTTATTTTTTCTTTTTCTCCTTTTCTTTTTAAGAACTCACCTGAGACCGCACTGTTCACTCTCCACTCCAACTCTCGGTTCTGCAGACGTCAGTTTCTAGTAATTCTCGGGATCTTCCTCATTGCCTGGAACTGTGGGTTATGCTTCCCAGTTAGGGCTTGGTGTTGGAGAGTCGTCGAAGCACCTAGCGTGTATTTCAGTAGCTAATGGGTTTAAAGCAGGCCAAGCGGCTTTGGATGGGAAGGAACTGTCAAAATACTTTCTGGATTTCCTTTCTGTTCTGAAAGCTGAGCTTTTGGGAACTTACTGATACTTTTTTTCTTTTTCTTTTTTTTCTTTTGGTGTCATATATGCTTGGGCACGGAAAGCTGCCCTTGGAGAATAATAATCTGACGTAGGTAGAAAGGAAAATAACTTTTTAGGTTCCTATAGGGATTAGTTAACAGAAGAGCGAGCTGAATGGTCTCTTAGTGACCGCACCCCTCAGGTGTTTGTATAGTAATGATCTTTGCTGGCTTCCTATGTTGACTTTTCTCAGAGTAGTTAGGTTTTAAGCATCCATTTCCACCGTTGCCCCTAGTATTTGTCAGACTATAAACTTCTTAAGGTTTGATTTGAAACCTGTGGATCCTTGAAGTAATAATAGCCTCATGAATTCTGTTCTTAAGGTCTGTTTGCAGTCCAGTATGCGTGAATAAAAAACTGTTTCACAGTAATTAACTGGTTTTTTCCTACATTTCAAGTTAGGTGAGTGTGGTTGGATCACCACCGTTTTATCTCAGCCTAGGTTTTTACATCTGCAGAAGAGAAATAACTTCTTTGAGATCACAAGTGACTTGAAACCTAAGTTGATAACTTGAACCAAGTCAAATCTCTCAATACTTGTAAACTTTATATTGATGCTGTATTTAACATATTTTAAAGGTAGATGTGTGTGTGTGTGTGTGTGTGTGTGTGTGTGTGAGAGAGAGAGAGAGAGAGAGAGAGAGAGAGAGAGAGAGAGAGAGAGAGAGAGACTGGCCAGCGTGCATATATGTGCATCACGTGCATGTTCAGTTCCAGTGGAAGTCAGAAGAGGGTTTTCGGATCCCCTGGAAATGGGATTCTAAGCAGTTGTGAGCTGCCGTGTGGGTCCTGGGAACTGAATCTATGTCTTCTATAAGAGCAGTAAGTGCTTTTAACCATTGAGCTATCTCTTCAGCCCTGTGATGATTTAATTCTTATTAAGCTTTTGAAATGTGACTACAGGTAAATTCTTTACAGGTCACACAGTGTCACAGAGGACAGTATTTTCAGTGTAGACATTCTGTGCTCTTGTTATTCATTTTAAGAAACTCCTTCAGAACTGTGTTATTTCTTGTTAGATAGGAGTTCTGTGAGTGTGTTGCTCCGAAGTTGTTCAGTTTTCTTTTGCTTTAAGAAGAACTCGGCCTGTGTCTCCTTGTATGTTACTGCTGAAATGTTCAGTTTTTGAGTTCATTTTTTTTTTTTTGAACAAGTATTGAAAGAACTATCAAAGTTATTTAACTCAGTTTATGTTATGGTTTAACATACTGGGATTTAAATGTCATTCATTCTTAGATGCTTGCGGTTTATCTTGAGAAAGTACCCTTTTGCTAAACAAATTATTCAAAGTGCTGTTCTGAGCACCATTGATCAGCACATACACGATGTCTACTTTGTGCTGGGTGTTGAGAATTGCACTAGAAGTTAACATTTGTGTTTAGTAAACTTCCATCTATTTCCTTCCTCCCTTCTTCCCTCCCCCCTCCCCCTACCTTTTTTTTGAAACATGGTTTTGCTCAATTGCTCAGGCTGGCTTTAATTTGTGACCCTCTTACCTTATCTGAGTAGCTGAGATTAACAGGTCTGTGCCACCAGTACTGGCCCAGCTTTTGCTTTTTGAGACAGTCTTCCTATGTAGCTCAGGTTGGCCTGGAACTTGCAAACTTCTCTTGTCTTCCCAGTGCTGGGGCTGCAGGCATATGCTGCTCCAAGGCATGCATGTCCAGCTCCACTCAGTGTCTTTGGTAAACTTAAATGTTTTTTTGATCCAGTTTTGCTGACAGCAACTATATAATCTAAGGGTAAATTTTAGAATAAAACTGCAAAATATAGAAATTTCCAGTAATGCCTTGCTGATAATTTAACCTAGGCTTATTTTTAAAGTCAGGTAGTAGGATGTAACTCCATGGTAGAGTGCTAGCCTAGCATACTTAAAGCTATAGGTACTATCCTACCCTACCTCCCAGAAAGTCAGATTCAAAAAAAAAAAAAAAAAATAAAATAAAACTAATCATTATACAAAGCAGGTAAAAACCCAAATAGTTTAAATGAATCATTAAAAAAAAATCCTTATGTAGGCATAAAAGGTCAAATGAGTTCTTTCAAAAGTTATTTTTAATTTGAAAAGTTGAATTGGAATCTACATATCAAGACAGATTTCAAAATGTTTAATCCCCTTTTGCATTTGATAGAGACTTAAATTTTTGTGTGTATAATGGGACATAACTGATTAAAACTTGAAAACTCTTAGATTTAGCTGAAGAGAATGTAAAAATAAAACCTTCATGGAGAGATGAGTGGTTAAGAGCACCCAGAACTTTTCCAGAAGAGCAAGGTTTGGTTTGGTTCTCAGCACCCACATGGGAGCTTAAATTGTCTGTGACTCCAGTTTTAGGGATCTGAGTCTGACCTCTAGGGAGTTATAGGTGTGTGTTGGTCCAAACAAATCAGTCAAACCTCTCTCTCTCTCTCTCTCTCTCTCTCTCTCTCTCTCTCTGTTAGGTCTTGCATCTTAATTTTCCTTCCTTCCTTCCTTCCTTCCTTCCTTCCTTCCTTCCTTCCTTCCTTCCTTCCTTCTTTCTTTCTTTCTTTCTTTCTTTCTTTCTTTCTTTCTTTCTTTCTTTCTTTCTTTGTTTTAAGGCATGATTTCTCTATGTAGCCCTCTCTCTGTCCTGGACACAATATATAGACTATACTGGCCTGGAACTAAAGAGTTCTGACTGCCTAAGCCTCTTTCTAGGATCAACGTATGTGCAACCGCACCTGGCCTGCATTTTAATCTTAATGCCGTATGACTTGTTTTCAAGTCTTGCTTTTAAAAATCTCCATTACTTTTATCTCTACTATTTATCACTTTGTATTTTAAAGTTTTACGACTTTTGTGTATGTATTTGTGAGTACATGCATATTTACGTGGTGGAGAGTATGGAGGTCAGAAGACAACTTCAATTTAAACAAAAGTTGTATTTATTTGTCTTGGTGTTTTACTTGTGTGATGTCTGGGCATCATGCATATACTTGGTGTCCATGAAGGCCGTCAGTTGGAGTTACACAGTTGTGAGTCACCATGTGAGTGGTAGGAACCAACCAGGGTCTTCTGCAAGAGCAGTCAGTGCTCTTAACTTCTGAGCCATCTCTCTAGCCTCCAGAAGGCAACTTTTAAGGGTTCTTGACTGATTGATTCCGTGTTGAGGCAGTCTCTTCTATCTCTGCCTTCCATCTTGGGACTACAGCCAACTATGTTCTGTGCATAGGTTCTGAAGAGTGGGCTGCCGTCATCTTGCTTGGCAAGTGCTTTTAACATCTGAGCAGCTCCCTGGTACTTTTTAAAATTTTTAATAATTGATTTTTATTTTATGTTTATTGGTGTTTTACCTGCATGTATGTCTGTGTGAGGGTGTCAGAAGTCCTAGAACTGGAGTTAGAGCAGTTATGAGCTGCCATGTGGGTGCTGGGAATTGAACCCTTGTCCTCTGGAAGAGTTGTATTGCTCTTACCTACTCACTACTTCTACAGCACCCTTTTGTTTTTGAAACAAGGTCTTACTGTGTATCTCAGGGTGACCTTAAACCCACGAACTTTCTGCTCAGCCTCCCTAGACCTTGGATTACAGGCCTTTGCTTTCAGGCTCTATCTTCCTCAGTTTCTTAGGCAGGGTATTTAAAGTAGCATGCAATCTTAGAATTAAGAGACCATGTAAAGCTGGACATGGTAGTTTTGTCTGTAATGTAGCACACAGGAAGCAGAGATATGAAGATCATAGCAAATTTTAGGCCAGCCTGATCTACATAGGAAATCCAATGCCTGCGAGGGCAAGCTTCATAACTGGACTTCATATCTAACCATAACAACAGTCGAAACAGAAAGGATATACAGGGCTATATAAATTCATATTCCTTGGCTTGTATGTTTTGTTTTTTTTTTCTTCTTTTCTTTTTTTCGAGACAGGGTTTCTCTGTGTAGCCCTGGCTATCCTGGAACTCACTCTGTAGACCAGGCTGGCCTCGAACTCAGAAATCCACCTGCCTCTGCCTCCCGAGTGCTGGGATTAAAGGCGTGCGCCACCACTGCCCGGCGGCTTGTATGTTTTAAAAATCTGTTTTTAGGATTTTTCCAGAAGAGAGGTGTGTGTGTGTGTGTGTGTGTGTGTGTGTGTGTGTGTGTGTGTGTGTGTAGAAAATTTCATTTCAATGAGGGCAGGGAAGAGAAAAGTGAAAAAAGAAGAAAGAACCTTTCCTGGGAGTAACAACATATCTTTGCTACTTAAAAATCTTATTTATTTATTTAATTATTTATTTATTTATTTGTGCATGCATATGGGCATAGGCAGAGCCCAGGTGGTGATTATTTCTCTTATTTGATTGTACTTTTTTTCCACATACTCTCAACTTTTTGCTGTTCCCTGGCACTATTTTATTTATTTATTTATTTATTTATTTATTTATTTATTTATTTATTTATTTATTTGAGGTAGAGTCTCACTATGTAGCTCTGGGTATACTGGAACTTAGTCTGTAGACCAGATTGGTCTTGAACTCACGGAGATCTGCGTGCCTCTGCCTCCTAAGTGCTAGAATTAAAGGGATAGGATTCTATGGCAGGGCAGATCTTCATATTTATTTTTAATGTAATATTCCGGCTATACTTGCAATGCTTTTCTTCCACCTGGAAAACCCATCCCCGCCCCATCTCCTATAGGAATGCAACTTTGTTCCAGGCAAGGGAGCAGGATAGATTATTATTATTTTTTTTTAGTACACGCTAAATGGTTTTCATACTTAGAGCTTCTAGAAAACCAAAAATCAAATTTGTGACATACAGTGCAATGGCTGGCACTTAGTGCTTGGTCTTCAGAATGGATGCTATAAGTGAAAATCATATAGAATTGTTTAGATACTCATATATATAGTAATTGGTCCAGTCTAGAGCAGCCAGGGTATTGACTGCTGTTATGAGAGTCTGCTGCAGGTCTGTTATTTGTGATAGCAAGAGTTGATACCAGCTTAAAAGTTTGTCTTCAGATATACAAAATAGCTTTTATCATCTGTAACACACTGAGAGAACAGGACATTTACAAACATAAAATCACAACACTGCCCTAGAGAAAATACATAGAAAATTATACTGAAATTGATAGTAAAAGTTCTTGTTTTTAGCTTAGTACTTTCTGTATTTGTTTGAACCCTTATAAATTTATTTCTGAGGCTGGTGAGGTTGCTGAGTTGGAGAAGGTGCTTGCTGTATGTGCATGGTAACCTAGGTTTGATCCGATCCCTGACACTATCCATGTAAAGGTAGGGACCAAGCTGTCTTCTGATGTCCACATGGACACCCTTCATTCCCAACATGTGTCTTTTAAAAATTTCAAAACTATTTCTTTTTCTTTCTTTCTTTTTTTTTGGCCTCGAACTCAGAAACCCACCTGCCTCTGCCTCCGAAATGCTGGGATTAAAGGCGTGCGCCACCACTGCCCGGCTCTCTGTGTTCTTATATACTATGCTGACATAAATGTGCATATGTAGTTATTTTTACTAAAGAAAGATCAAACTATATTACTCCATAAAAAACTCATAACATGTTGAAGTCAATAGATATATTTCCATCATGATCTTTTAACAGTTTCATTACAACTTGTAGCATAGCTAGACCCTAGTCTGTTTCTGAGACAGTGTTTCTCTATATAGCTTTGGTTGTCCTGGAAAGCTCTGTAGACCAGGCTAGTCTGAAACTCAGAGATAAGTTTTCCTCTGCCTCCTGACTGCTGGGATTGAAGGTGTGTGCCACTACCACCACTAGGCTGGAGCCTAGTTTATTTGACTATATTTTCCTATGAGCATTTAGGTAATTTCCAAATTAAAAAAAAGATTTATTATTATTATTATTATTATTTTTTTTTTTTTGGTTTTTTGAGACAGGGTTTCTCTGTGTAGCCCTGGCTGTCCTGGAGCTTACTCTGTAGACCAGGCTGGCCTCGAACTCAGAAATCCACCTGCCTCTGCCTCCCAAGTGCTGGGATTAAAGGCGTGCGCCACCACTGCCCGGCTCTCTGTGTTCTTATATACTATGCTGACATAAATGTGCATATGTAGTTATTTTTACTAAAGAAAGATCAAACTATATTACTCCATAAAAAACTCATAACATGTTGAAGTCAATAGATATATTTCCATCATGATCTTTTAACAGTTTCATTACAACTTGTAGCATAGCTAGACCCTAGTCTGTTTCTGAGACAGTGTTTCTCTATATGGCTTTGGTTGTCCTGGAAAGCTCTGTAGACCAGGCTAGTCTGAAACTCAGAGATAAGTTTTCCTCTGCCTCCTGACTGCTGGGATTGAAGGTGTGTGCCACTACCACCACTAGGCTGGAGCCTAGTTTATTTGACTATATTTTCCTATGAGCATTTAGGTAATTTCCAAATTAAAAAAAAGATTTATTATTATTATTATTATTATTTTTTTTTTTTTGGTTTTTTGAGACAGGGTTTCTCTGTGTAGCCCTGGCTGTCCTGGAGCTTACTCTGTAGACCAGGCTGGCCTCGAACTCAGAAATCCACCTGCCTCTGCCTCCCAAGTGCTGGGATTAAAGGCGTGCGCCACCACTGCCCGGCTAAGATTTATTATTTTTGTGTGTGAATATTTTGCTGGCGTGTGTGTGTGTGTGTGTGTGTGTGTGTGTGTGTGTGTGTGTGTGTGTATATCTCCTACGTGCCTGGTGCCTGAGAGGCCAAAGAGGGAGTTGGATTCTCTGAAGTGGAGTTCTGGATGGTTATAAGCTGCCATGTCATTCTAGAAACCAAACGGAGATCCTCTGCAAGAGCAGCAAGTGCCCTAACCATTGGGCCATCTCCAGCTCTAATCACATATTTTTGTCACTATAGACATTGCTATAATAAATGTACTTATAGATGCTACCATATTTGCTGATATTTTTTAATTCTATAACTAGAATCTCAAACATGGGATTTCAGGTTCAACAGAAGTATATTAGATTTTATTATTAATTACATGTCAGTGTATAGTGTTGTGCATTTGCCCATGGAGGCCGTAAGAGAGCGTCGGGTCCTCTGGAGTCAGGGTTACAGGGAGATGTTACAACTGCTGAACCTGGGCGCTGGGTACTAAGTATTGGGTCCTCTGAAAGAGCAACAAGTGCTCTTACACACTGAGCTGTCTGTTCTGCCCCTAAAAGTTTGTTTTTTTTAAATTTATTTCTGTTGTCAGATTACTCTAAATAGGTTGCCATAGTTTATACCTGGTGAGGTGGCTCGACAGGTAATGGTGCTTGCGGTACAGGTTTCTGTTAGTAGTGAGTTTTTGTAATGTCATAAATGTTTCTAAACACTAGATATGTAAAACAGGACAAGTTTCATTAAAGTAATTGAGAAATTGAGTGGTTTATTTAGTCCTAGAATAACATGGAGTTAACAAATGGTGTGAGATTTGGGGAGATGTTTTTGTCTGAGGGGGGGTCTCACTCTATAGCCTAGGCTAGCCTAAAATGGAGTGTGTATCTCTGGCTGACTTTACACTTTTTCAGCCAACAGTATGTTGGGATCACAAAGTAAGAGCCACAGTTCCATGTCAGTGTAGGTTCTTATGTGACTTATTTAGAGAGCCAGCTCTCCAGGACTAAAGCAGTCATCTTCCTCAATTATGATGTCACTTAGGTTTTACATTTTTGTTCTATTGTTTTGTTTCTTTTCCTAGTATCTTTGTTTTGCTTCATATTTTTAATTAATTTGTGTGTGTGTGTGAGTGTGTGTGTGTGTGAGTGTGTGTGTGTGTGTGTGAGTGTGTGTGTGTGTGAGTGTGTGTGTGTGTGTGTGTGTGTGTGTGTGTGTGTATGTGTATGTGTAGATCAGAGGACAATTTGCAGGAATCAGTCTTTTCTTTTGTGAGTCCTAGGGACTGACCTCAGGTTATCACACTGGGCAGCAAGTTCTCCTATCTGCTGAGCCATCTTACTGATCCTATTTTGCTGTCCTGAAATTTAAAAGGCATAATAGCTTCATGTAGACAGTTATTTTTGTTAAGCTATTACTGCGCTTTTTCATCTTTGGCTATGCTTAAGCATTTGTTGTTTGGATTGAAAGTAATTTGAAAACTAAAATGTGCTGTTCGGGCTTGCATCATAGTCATGTGTTAATTTTGGAGGTTGACATTTGTTCAGGGTGATAGTTTTGCTTTTCTTTTTTAATAAATATTTCTTGGATTTCATAGTTTTCTTTGTACAGTTCCTTTGCCTTTCTTACTGGATGTATTCTAGGTGTTTATTTCACCATGGTTGTTACTCTTTTTCTGTCCATTTCTAGTAAGTTAGTAATTAGAAATGCCTTAAAAATGAATATTATGCTATATTTGTCTGAGGACAACTTTCTCTTGGATACAGATGTAACAGAACTTGGATTCATAAAGGGTATGCTAAGGAAAATTTACATTATTTTTTTTATTGATTGATTGTTTGATTGATACAGGGTTTATCTTGTAGCCCTGGCTGTCCTGTAGACCAGGCTGGCCTGAAGTTCAGAGGTTCACCTGACTTTGTCTCCCACGTGCTGGAATTAAAGGCATACCACCATGCCAGGCTTGAAAATTTAATAACTTTAATATTTTTGCTTTCATCCTATGGTCAATACTCTTCTGTAAGTCTTGTGAGATGAATGACATCTTACTAAGGTTGACGTTTATGATTTTACTTTATTCGTGGTTCCCCTTGTTTTCATTAACAAAGCAAATTCTAGGTCTGGAGTCTGACGCCTTTAATCCCAGCATTGTGGAGGCAGAGGCCAGCAGATCTCCATGAGTTTATATAGTGAGACTTTGTCTTAAGAAGAAAAGCAAAAGGGAAAATGGTACTTATGTTCATACCAGGCACAGTTAGAGTTGTGTTTGGAGAATTTGGTGAGCTTTATTGTTCCTTTTGTTAATTTTAGGGTGGGAAAGGTAAAAATTGTTTCTTAGTTTCTTAGTGTAAAATTTGATACTTACCTGGTTTACATATTGCTGTTTACTTGAGCTTTGTTGCTGTTTGTGCATCTTAGTGCTACTTGGTGCTTTAGTAGTATGCTTGCGTTTTCACGTCTATTTTTTTTTTCAATTTTCAGTTTTGTTGAATTTTGGTATGAATACGTTAGTCATAAAGGATTGCTGTTGCACTCAAGGGAGACTTGAACTTAAGACTTCGTGGAGGACTGCCGACTGGCTGCCCTGCACAGGCTGTGGTGCTATTTCTGTGTGGTTACATATTCTACCACATACTTTTTTGTTTTGAAGAGCCAGAAATTCCATTTTAGTAGTTTACCTAGGGATGATTCAGGTCAGACTGACCAGGTGGAGAATCAGAGCTCTGGTAGTGTAGGTCAAAGGGACTGTTTCTTCATTTGAACTTGCATGTCTGTTTCCCAAAGTATGCTGTGCCTTATGGAGGTTACTTTGGGAGTCAGAGAACTTGAGACAGCGATTAATATTAGGAAGTTGTATTTTGAGCCGGAAACTAGAGCATATAAAATTAGTCTTTAATGTTGCATTGAATTATGTGAAACCTGATACATTAACTAATCCTGTTCATCAAATATATTTAAGCTCTTAGTCAAATAATAATATTTATTTATATGTGTATAGGTGTTTTGTATGTATGGTACATGTGACATTTGTTTGCCTGGTATATGCAGAAGCAAGAAGAGGGAACCAGATTCCTTGGAACTAGAGTTTCTGATGGCTGTAAACTGCCATGTGGGTGCTATGAATCCCACTGGGTCCTTGGGTCTGAATTTTTTTTTTTTTTTTTTTTGTAAAAATTAAATTTTTTTGTCTTTTTAATGTGGAGTAGTGCATGTCTGTATGATTGCATTCTACATGTATGCAGATTTCCGAGGAGGTCAGAAGAGGGTGCCTGATCCCCTGGAGTTAAGAGTTAAGGCAGTGGGCAGTGGTGGTGTATGCCTTTAATCCTAGCGCTTGGGAGGCAGAGGCAGGTGGATTTCTGAGTTCGAGGCCAGCCTGGTCTACAGAGTGAGTTCCAGGACAGCCAGGGCTACACAGAAAAAAAAAAAGTTAAGGCAGTTATGAGCCACCTGATGTGGGTGCTAGGAACTGAACTCACTTCCTTTAGAATAGCAGCAAGTGCTCTTTACCACTGAGCCATTCTCCAGGACATGTTCGTCCATTCATTCATTCATCATTCATTCACTCATTCATTCATTCATTCATTCATTCATTTTGTGCGTGTGTGTTGGGGTGGTGTACTTGAGGAGGTCAGAGGAACTTTGGGGATGTAATTCTCTCCTTCCACATTGTGGGTCCCAGGAATCAAACTCAGGTCCCAGTAGGATTCACAGCACCCACACGGCAGTAAGCACATTTTATTTGTTGAACCGTCTCATTGACCCAGTAATGTTCTGATACTAACCTTCCTTAACTCTGTAGACCTTACTTTTATGAGCACATTTCTTCATATTGAGGAAGTAAGTATTCATCCTTTCGATGTTCTCACCTGATTGCCCACTGCCTAAGAAAAGCACTAAGACACTGGAAGATATTCAGAAAATTCTGATTTTTTTTTTTTTTTAAGCCAGTGGCACATATAGACCGGGCTTGCTTTGCACTTTCTTTTAATTTTTATTCTATTTGCCTGAATGTATGCATGTCTGTGTACCATGTGTGTGTCTGGTACCTGAGGAGTCCAAAAGAGGACAATTGGACAGAGTGGGGTGATAGCTGCCATGTTGATATGAAGTGAACTTGCGCCCTTGGAAAAACCTTCATTGCTTTAACCACTGAGCCATTTCTCCGTCCTTTGACTTTGACTTTCTAAGCTTCTGATTCTCCTGTTTGGGACTGCTTGTGCCCCATGCCTGATTTTTATGGTGCTGGGGATAGAACTTGGGGCTTTGTTAATGGTAGGCAAGTGCTCCACCAGCTCAGCTCAATCCCCTCTCTCCCTTCCTCTCTTATTTTATTTTTTTTTTGAGACAGGGTTTCTCTGTGTAGCCCTGGCTGTCCTGGAACTTGCTCTGTAGATCAGGCTGGCCTCTCGACTCAGAGATGTACTTGTCTGTGCCTCCCTGGTGCTGGGGTCAAAGGGAAGTGCCACCTCCAGCTTGGCCCCATTCTTAAGTGTCTCCATTCTTGCTTCCTTTTTTAAACAATTAAATTTGTTCTTTGACTGTTGCACCAATGTACTTAGGACTTACAGACCACTCTCGGTCGCTCTCTCCCAGCCCCACTTGTTTAGTGCCCTGCTCCAGTCAAAGTGCAATTTGTAAATGCATTAATTTAGTTATATATATATGGAACTAAAATCTGGCATCATACAACATAAAAGTATGGACCAGCTGGAGACTGTGAGAGGGAAATTATGGGGGGGGGGGTTTAGTTAATTTAGTCTCTTAGTTCTCAGCCACACAGTCCATGCCTGGATATTATGTAGTAATCAGTGGCAAAGAAAGCTGCAGTCTCATTCTTCACTCAAGTCTTTTTTTTTTTTTTTATAGTAAGAAAGACCTATTCAAGAAAAAGCCTCTGTTGGCTAGAAAAGGGAGTGGTTTTAATATTGAAAAGTTGGCTTTTAATTTAGATTTTTGTTTTTTAAAAGACTTAAGAGTTCAGATGTCTTTAGGTTGAGAAGACAAATGACCTTATGGCCATAGGAGCTTCCTCAGCCTTTTGGTTTTGTGTTCTTGACTTTTGGCTGTCAGTAGCTCAGAGCTCTCAGCAGGTAGTTCTATTGTGGGAAGAAAGATATCTAGGCCAAGAACCAGGCTGAGTCCTGGCTGCCCTTTTTGAAGTCAAGCAGCCAGCATACCTTCACTTCTTGTGCTTTGGAAGGACAAATACATATTCTTTAGATAAGACTACTTTGCTATTCCAGATCCAGTATAAAGAGTATTTATTGTGCCCCTCCTCAGAGGTGAGGAAGAGATAAGGGTGAGTGTACAAGGACATAGCCCTGGGGATCTTTTCCTGGGTGAGTGAGGAAGTGAGCACTTCACTGGACACGTGGTGGTGCTGGCTTGAGCAAGCTCTTACTCTTGTGGGGACTCTTTATCCCACATACACGTCTATAGATTTTGGAAATTGACTGTTTTCTTCATTTGGATGATAACTTTTGTTCTTCGAGGATGGTAACTTTTAGAATCAAAACGACAGTTGTTCAGCTTTATTTCCCTTGAGTGTTTATCAGTACTTTAATATGTTGGTTTTTTCGAGATTTATTTATTTTTATTTTATGTGTATGGATGTTTTGCCTGCATGTATGTCTGTACCACTCGTGTGCAGAAGAGGGCGTTGGATCCCCTGGAACTGTAGTTAAGAGTTGTGAGAGCTGCTGTGTGGGCACTGGGAATTGAGCTTGGGTATTCTGGAAGAGCAGCCAGTGCTGTGGGCATAATTCTAATTACACTTTGAATATCTAAAGTAACCTCATTTAGTTTAAGCCCCCAACCCAATTTCACTTAACTTTTGGCTAGAACATTTTCTAAATGGCTGGGCACGGCTTTGTATACCTGTAATCCCAGCCCTCGGACAGGAGGAATTTTAGTTCTAATTTGGGTTGCAGAGTTTCCTAAATTGAATTTTACAGGTTGAAGATGTATTGCTTGCCTAGCATGCAAGGAATCCTAGGTTTGATTTTCCAACACTGAACAAACCAGATGGGGTTGGACATAGGAGAGTCAGGAGTTTAGCAAATTGAAGGCAGGCTTAGGATCTTAGAAAGGCATTGAATGCTTTTTGCTAGCATACTAGCTAGATAGCCTCAATTCCCTCCCTTCTGAGCTTGAGTAAGCATGCGAGTGAGCATCTTCAGATGTGTAGCATATTTTACTGTTCTTCCCCTTAGTCTTTTGGGACATGGTCTCTCACTGAACCTGGAATTCAGTCACTGTCTTTTTGTATAGGCTGGTGGCCAGGAAAACCCACTTCTTCCTGTCTTTGCTTCTCTTCCCTCCTCAATCCTCAATGCTGGTGGTACAGTCATGAGTGCTGTGTCTGGGGCTTGTCGGTGCTGAGATCTCAAGTCTGGTCCTCATGTTTACGCAGCAAGTGCTCTACCTGGTGTCTTAGGGTTTTCTTTGCTGCCATGAAAACACCATGACCAAAAAGCAAGCTGGGGAGGAAAGGGTTTATTTGGCTTACACTTCCATATTGCTGTTCATCATCAAAGGAAGTCAGGACAGGAACTTAAACAGGGCAGAATCTGGAGGCAGGCACTGATGCAGAGGCCATGGAAGGGTGCTGCTATACTGACTTGCTCAACTTGCTTTCTTATAGAACCCAGGGCAACCAGCCCCGGGATGGTACCACCTACAATGGGCTGACCCCCTCCCCTCATTGATCACTAATTAAGAAAATGCCTTACAGCTGCCTTAAAGATGGAAGCATCTCTTCAACTGATGTTCCCTCCTTTCAGATAACTCTTTGTGTATCAAGTTGACATAGACTAGCCAGCTCAATGTCCCCTATGACCCCCTGTCAATTTAGCGTGCAACACACCACTATTAAGCCACACCTTTCCTTTCTTATTCATCCCCAAGAGCTCACATTAACAACATAAACATGGGGCGAGGAGATAGGAGTGGTCAAGAGCACTGGCTGCTCTTCCAGAGGACCTAGGTTCAATTACCACCAACTACATGGCAGTTCACAGAAGTCTGTAACTCCAGTCCCAGGAGATCCAGCACCCACACACAGATGCAGACACAGGCAAGACACTAATGTACATAAATAAAAAGAAATCTTAAAAAATAACTTTAAAAGTCCCAGTATTTACAGATTTAAACACATTAAAATGTTAGTCTCTTTAAAATATCCAATCTCTCAAAAAATCCAAAATCTTTTAAAAGTTCAAAGTCTTTCAGCTTTGGGTTCCTGTAAAATCAAAATACCTTCTTCAGAGGGAAGAACCAGGGCACAGTCACAATCTGAACCAGCCCAAACCAAATTCCAACAGTTTACAACTCAAAGTCCAATTATCTGGGATTCACTCACTATCTTCTAGCTCCTCCAAAGAGCTTGAATCACTTCTCCAGCTTTGCTCTCTGCAGCACACACAGCTTGTCTTCTAGGCTCAAGCAGGTTAAACTCTACTGCTGCTGCTGCTGTTCTTGGTGGTCATCCTATGGTACCAGCATCTCCAAAAGTGCTGGGATTCTTTTCCTGCAACTGGGCTGCACTTTCCCCAGTAGCCTCTTACAGGCATTCTTCCTGGGGCCAAATTTCAACTTCTTTTTAGTCCTGGGCCTTTAACTGCCATTGCGGCTGCACCTTCACCAGTGACCTCTTCCTGGCCTCTGACAGTGCCAAGCCCCAACTACTCTGTGACTCCTTTATTCATCCAAAGTAAGTACCACCTGAGTGACTTTTACACATTACCAAGTCCAGCTGCTAACATGAGATACAACCTTGGCCATCTCTGGAACACAGTTTCTCTGTGCTCTCTGAAAACACTCCCCAGACTTCACCTCAATGATGCTGGTCTCTTCTTAATCACCACTAATTTCTTAACTCCAGCTGACCAGCATCAATTGTCCCAGTAACACAAAGGTTTCTCCTCAGTGATGCTGGTCTCGTTAATCAATTGTGGCTGACTCTTCATTTCTAGCTGACCAGAACAACAAAATCTCAATTCAAAATAGCAAATTCCCCTAATAGATTCTTTAAATTTCCCTCTGAAGCTAGACTAGGCCTCCATCTTCTTTGCTCTCAACATTCTTATTCTCTAAGCTCCTCAAGAACTTCCCACTGAGTTCTCTCAACACTCAACAGCTTCGCTAGCCCTAAGTTCCAAAGCACTTCCACAATCCCCCCCAAAACATAGTTCTGTCACATTGATACCCCACAATCCTGGTATCAACTTGTCTTAGAGTGTATGTTGCTGCAATGAAACACCATGACCAAAAAACAAGTTGGGGAGGAAAGGGTTTGTTTAGCTTACTCTTTCAAATGCTGTTTGCTGTTTATTATCAAAGGAAGTCAGGACAGGAACTCAAACAGGGCAGGAACTTGGAGGCAGGAGCTAATGCAGAGGCTATGGAGGAGTGCTGCTATACTTTTCTTGTTTCTCCTGGCTTGCTCTGTCAGCCAGCCAGTCTGCATGCCTTTCCTTTTTTTTCCATTTCTTTTCTGTTTTTTGTTTTTTGTTTGTTTGTGATGGAGATAGGGTTTCTCTGTATAGTCCTGGCTGTTCTAGAACTTGATTTGTAGACCAGGCTGGCCTTAAACCCAGAGATCCACTTGCCTCTACTTCTTAAATGCTGGAATTAAAGTTCAGCACCACCACTGCCTGGCCTTAGTCCACTTTCTTATAGAACCCAGAACCTCCTGCCCAGTCACTAATTAAGAAAATGCTTGGATCTTGTGGAGGCTTCTTCTCAGTTGAAATTCTCTCCTTTTAGATAACTCTATTTTGTGTGTCAAGTTGGCATAAGACTAGCCAGTACATCTGGTAAACCATCTCCCCAGCACTTTTCTTTGTTCTTTTGGTGTTGTTGATTGAAGCCAGGGTCTTGTGGATAGTTGGCATATGCTGTAGTGTCAGGCTACAGCCCTCTATCCCTTTGTGGTCTTTTAGTACTTTTAAAACATAAAGCTTGGTGTGGTAGTGCATACCCATTATTCCAGTTGTGTATACGTGTGTGTGTGTGTGTGTGTGTGTGTGTGTGTGTGTGTGTGTGTGTGTGTGTGTAGGGATAGAGAGGCAGAAGGGTTAGGAGTTGAAGGTCAGCAATTAGCCAGTTGAAGTCAGACATGGCCACATGAAATCTTCTCTTAAAAATAAAACTAAAATAACAAATAATAAACTCCTCAACAGTATAACCAGATAGCTTATACTTTCCAGATAATGTGATAACAATGCTTACTACATGGATTAGATATATTTAAATTTAGAATTTTTTATTTCAGGACTGGAGATTAATCTGAGGGCCTTTTTCATGCCATGCAAGCACTATACCAATGCAGCCCCTGAATTTAGTATTAAGTATGAAGTATTTCAGACATAAACATGGTGAGCAGCAGTAAACATTCATTTACCCAATATCCATCTAAGAAAATGTTGCCAAAGACTCCTGCTACCCCCGCTGTTACCCCCTTCCCTCCCAGATGTGCCATGGGTTGGGGTTGATCTTTATCTTTTTCATGAATATAGTTACACCCTTCTGCAGTGTTCTATTTTTACAGAAAAAGATCTTTTAAAAAAATGCCTCCAAAACAGGGTTTCCCCAATATAGCATAGCTCAGGCTGGCTTTAAACTTTATTGATCCTTTTGTTCCAGACTTGTGAGTGCTGGGAGTACAACAGGAGTGAGCCATTGTGGCAGGCTAGAATATGTTCTTTTGTGTTTATTTTATATGTGTTATATTGAAATCTTGCAATAACCCTTTGAGATAGGTACTTTCTCCACATTTTGCAGATGAGGAAACTGAAGATGTCAGAGTTTAAGTCATTTACTCAAGGACACACAGCTATTAAGTGGTGGAGCTAGGATTCAACCCAGGTAATTGATCCCAAGGTTATCACTTAAAGCTCTCAGTGTACAATTCCTTGTCTCAAGCTTGAAATGAAAAGTTAACAACAGAAAACCATGAACACTGAAAATGTGCAGGTTTTCATAATTCTTCAAATGTTTAAAAAAAATCTGACCCAAGTAGGCATGAATTTGTCGGTAACATTTTTTTTCACTTAGTGTGACTGACTTTTTGCTTCAAAAATACCATCAGTAATTGAGGTGCTATGCTAGACAGACATAGTGGCAAATCAGCATGCAGTCTGTGTCCTCCATTATCTTTTCAAAATGGAAAAACTCTGAAGCCTGTAAAAAGCCTTCATTTCAAAAGAAAAAAAAGGCCAGAATATATTAAATTATTTTGGCCAGGACAAAATTTGAATTATTTATGTATGAACATTTTCTTCTCTTGCCATTTGTTTGTTTCTTTTTATTATATGGCTGGAATTTAAATTCTGTCTTTCTCAGTAGACTTTTGAGTTCTTCTAGGCTTTTTTGAGACAGGGGTCTGATAGCCTTGCTGGCCTCCATCTCCAGTCCTCTGGCCTGCACTTCCTAAGTACTGTGATTCCAGCTTCACTTTTGAGTTCTTTTTTAAAAATATTTATTTATTTATTTTATGTATATGAATACACCATTGCTCTCTTCAGACACACCAGAAGAAGGCATCAGATCTCATTACAGATGGTTGTGAGCCACCATGTGGTTTCTGAGAATTCAACTCATGATCTCTGGAAGAGCAGTTGGTGCTCTTAACCGCTGAGCCATGTCTCCAGCCCCTACTTTTGAGTTCTTAAGGATAAATATATTGACCATTCTGAGCCCAAATACGTATTAGCGTATCTGCCATAAAAAGAGTGAGCAAATACTTGTTGAGTGATTGGTACTATTTTAGTAAAAATTGTTTAATACTTCATCATGTTGTAGGGGGACTCACTGATTTGAACAAGAAAGATGTTATGAAACTGATTTTTATTCCATGTTTTTATATCCCCCCCTTTTATTTTGAACTGGATCTGAACAATGCTGTGTTGATGTTCTTTTTTGTATTCTGTTTTCTTGAAATGTTTTACATGACACTTTATGACATAGTCCCCTGGACACTAAACTATTATTTTTAATTTCTTCATTAAGTACCTGATCCTGCAGCTTTCTGAGTTTAAGATACTCGGCTGTAATCGATGCATTCAGTTATGTACATAATATGTAGTATGTTTGTTTCTTATTGAAGTTTGGAGTGAGCCAGCCAGCCAGCCTGCCTGCCTCCCTGCCTGCCTGCCTGCTTCCCTGTCTGCCTTCCTTCCTTCCTTCCTTTTTCTTCTTTCTTTCTTTCTTTCTTTCTTTCTTTCTTTCTTTCTTTTTTTTTTTTTTTTTTTTTTTTTTTGAGACAGGGTTTCTCTGTGAAGCCCTGGCTGTCCTGGAACGTGCTCTATAGACCAGGCTGGCTGGCCACAATTTAGACATCCACCTGCCTCTGCCTCCCAAATGCTGAGATTAAAGGCGGTTGTTTTTATTTTATTTTTTTGTTTTTATTTCCAGTGTTTCATTTCCATAGACTACTCTACTCTTTTTAGCACTTTGGCACAATCCTTACTGTTTTCCCTTGTAGTATTGGAGTAGATTTATTTACATAGAGTAAGGTAAAGAGAAGTATGAGTCCCAGTTGTTTATCTTTGTTCTGTCCTACATAGAAACTTAAAAGGGGCATAACTTAATAGGCAACTTGATTTGATTTGAATGTTTGGAGGGTACTGTCTTTCAATCAGCCACTCATAAACTTCTTTCTGGACAACTTGACACCTCTGGTTCAGATGTATTGAGACTTTTCTAGTCTTCGTATAGGTTCTGTCTAATGGCACAGAAAATGACTGTCTTTTAAGTGAGACCACTTCAGTCAGTCATCTTTTAACTAAGAGCTTAATAGATTTTATTTATTATTAAAATTTTAAAATTTAATTTTATATGCAAAAGTGTTTTGCTCGCCTGTATGTATGTTGTATGTATTTGTATCATGTATGTGCCTGGTGCCCATGGAGGCCAGAAGAGGGCATCAGATCCCCTGGAACTGAGTTATAGACAATTGTGTGCTACTACCTGGATTCTGGGACTCAAACTTGGGTCCTTTGCAAGATCGACATGTGCACTTAATTATTGAGCCGTCTCTCCAGCTTCCTAATTATTTGTGATGGAGCTCTCTTTATGTTGCATAGAATAGTCTCAAACTCATGGGATCAGATGATCCTTCTGTTGGAGCCAACCTTGTTGTTTGGACTATAGGTGCACATCACCATGCCTGGTTTTATATTTCTCATTTGTTATTTATTTCTATTTGCTGAAAAAAATTTACTTCTGAGACAGTATTGCTATGTAGCCCATGCTGGCCTTGGACTCACCATCCTCTGCTTTACTTAGCCTTTCTAGTGCTGGGGGTACAGATATGTACTGGTTTTCTTCTCCCTGTCCCTGTCCCTGTCCCTGTCCCTCTCCCTTTCCCTCACCCTTTTCTCCTTTCCTTCTTTCTTTTAATTCATATTTCTATTTTTTGTTTTTAAATTATGTTTTACTATTTATTTTGTGTGAGCGTTTATGTATGTATGCATGCTCGCACAGGAGTAGATTCTCTTTTAGCCACGTGAATCCCAGGGATCAACTCAAGCTTGGCAGCAAGCTGAGCCATTGTCCAAACCCTTACTGTTTTAAAAAAATAAATAAAAATAAAAAAGAATAGAATATGTGTTTAAAAATTTTGTCCAGTTGTCTTTATGTGTGTGGGGATGAGGTGGGGGAGTGTGGTCAGGTGTGTGTGTAGAGTGGCCATGTGTATCATGTTTTGTAAGTGGAGCTTAGAGTCTATTTTCTTTCTACCATAGGGGTTCCCAGGGTTGAACTCAGGTCATCAGGTGTGGTGGCAAGTGCCTTTACCAGAGGAGACATTTCACTGGTCTTGTACCCAATTCCCCCCCGCCCCCCCCATCTGAGTTTAACATTTGTTCTCAATCTGAGATTGTTAAGACATTATGGTATATAAAGATATCAACTAATGTAGTGAGTTGTAACAACTCAGAGAAAAAAATGTCACTTTTCTGTAAGCTGTAGACAGCCTAGTATTGGGCAAACTGCAGCACCACAGAGAGTGAATCAAATAGATAACTAATACTCTGTTCTTATACATGGTATATTTAACAGCCAGGACCGGAAATTTGCTCCATAAAAACGTATTGACTTTTAAAATTGTACTTTGCTGTGGCTTCTAGTTCTCTGATTGGGTCTTGTAATTCTAGTAACTCTGCTTCTCTCACACTTCTCTTTCACCAGCCAAGGACTTCTTTCTTCACTGGCTTTTATGGTCAGTCTCTTAGATGGGCCCACTGAAGGGATACCCCAACTTCTGTACCTGAGACCCACCCCAGGAAGAAGCCAAATTCATTTATTGCCTCAGTTCTCTAAAGACAGTTAGGGGAGGCCATTAACAGGAGAGAGAAACTGAATGTGAGGCTCAAGTCAGCGACACCGAAAGCAGTAGTTCAGAAATGCCCTTGTTTTCTGCTAGACATGCCAGAAGAGAGCTCTGAGTTCTTCTCTCTCCTTAAGTGAGCACCCCTGCCTCGATGCTCTCTGTGAGGGGAGGGCCTAAAACATCAGCCCAGATATTAATACCTTCTGCTGAAAAAGATTCTCTGCTGAGATCAGATTCCTAGATTGCCATTCCTAGATTGTAGAAATGAGTTATATCCCCCAATTTAGTCCATCTCCCACGCATTTTTAGGGTTACATCTTCACAGGAGGGAATGTTACATTAAAGAATGAAACCTTCCTCTAGGTGAAGACATGCCATTGTCTTGTCCCTTAACAATTAACCTGACTGGGCAGGTCAGTTACCAAGCCCTTGGTAGGTTTGGCTGAGTATCTTCCTTAAGCCATGCTTAAGAAGTAGGCGATATAAGTATCCTTACTATAAGATAATATACTTTTCTTTCCCAGAATTCTTGTCCTCTGCAGTCACGCTAGAGCCACCATAAAGTTCTGTGAGTTTGGCCCTTCTCTCCTTTTCTTTTTGTCTTAGGTGCTAGCCTGAGCTGAAGTGTGACTCTGGTACTTTAGGCCTTTTATTGTTTCTCTACAGCTCCCCTTCTGGTCATGGCACTGCTTGTCTGTCACGTGACTGATCTTCATGCTGGCTTAAGCCAAACAGCATGATTTTGCCTCTTTTCTCTCTCCTCTAGGCTGCTGTCAAGATTTACAGCTTGCCTTCTGGAGTTTTTCTTTCAAACTCTATTAATTGTCCTGGAGCTTTAAAAAAAAAAAGTCACACTGTGGTATGGACTTTATTTCTGTGACTCTGTGACTGACTGCTTAGACTTTATGCCAGGTCACCTGTTTTTCTGCTATCTAGCTTAAGTTCTTGATTTTTTTCCCCCCAAGTTAGATTATGTACATGCTCTTGGACTAGATTTAGACTTTTTCTAACAGTCTTTTTGTTCACTTTGTAGAGCCATTGGGGTGTTTGTAGAGAAACATTGTTTTCCAGCAGAGCTTCCCAGCTCTTGTAGGTGGTGCTGGGGTGAACCAGGGCATTAGTGCATGCTAGGCAAGCTCTCTACCACTCAGCTCTACTCCTGTTGTTTCCAGTAGTGTTTGTTCTTGACTTTTGAGAAAATCTAACCTTGAACCTGTACTGATCCTCCAACTTTAGCTTCCGGAGTGCTGGAATTCCAGGCTGAACCACCATGTTTTGCTAGGTAACGTTTCTCTTCTCCATGAATCGAGTTAAGTAAAGCCTATGTTTTGAAAGTAGACTGGGCTTTGGGCAGTTACAGTTCTTGGTTACTAGCAGCTGTGCTCTCCTGATGCGTTTTACATTTTTCCCATTATATACTACATATGCAGCATACCTGTTTGCTTACAAATGTTTTATCCTGAATTCTGTGGCATTTATAATTTACTATTAAAGAAGAAATGACTCTTTAAGTAGATTCTTAACTATTAAGCATCTTATTTTCAGTGAGACATAAGTGTTTAATGCCTTGTTTATTGAAATTTCACTATTTCTTTCTCTCCCTTTTTTCCATCTCTTTCCCTTCCCTTCCTATCTTTCTTCCAACCTTCCTTCTGTTCTTCTGTCCCTGATGGGGTCTCAGGTCTCCTAGGCTGGCTTTTAACTCCTGACTCCTCACCTTCTGAGTGCTTGCATTACAGGTGTCCACTCCCATGCATGATTTAGGCAGTGCTGAGAATTGAACCCAGGCCTTTCTGCATGCTAGACAAGCATTCTGCCAACTCCACCACACCCTTGTCTGGAAGCTTTGTGATTTCCTAAAAGCCCTTGATTATGATAATGTCGTGTATACAAAACCAGATCACTGAACATTCGTGTATTCTGCAATGAGCACGTCCCCCACCTCCTTTTTCTACCTTCTAGCTCCCCAAGTTTGGGATCTTTTTCTTTTTCTTTTTCTTTTTCTTTTTCTTTTTCTTTTTCTTTTTCTTTTTCTTTTTCTTTTCCTTTTCCTTTTCCTTTTCCTTTCCTTTCCTTTCCCTTTCTTTCCTTCCTTCCTTCCTTCCTTCCTTCCTTCCTTCCTTCCTTCCTTCCTTCCTTTCTTTCTTTCTTTGTCTTTTTGGGGTTTTTTGTTGTTGTTTGTTTGTTCTGTTATTTCTTTTTCTGGAATATTTTAAAACAAATCCTAGTGGGTGTGTCATTTTATTTGTAAATGTAATTTTGAGGTATTGAGAGACCTGGTTCAGATGCTGCCTCTGTCACCTGTCACCTTGTGCTCTTGAGCAAATGGCTGAGTTTTATAAAACTAAATTTCTTCATAGGCAAAATGGGGATCATGATTTCTACCTTAATTACGATGTGACCTGAGGAGGGCTGGGGATGTAGTTTATTTAGTAGTGGAAAGCTTGCCGAGCATGCATAGACCTCTGGGTTTTATTTCAAGCAGCACATAAGTTAGGCATAGTGGTGCATACTGTTCAATTCCAACACTCCTGAATGAGGCAGAAACAGGAGTATCAGCTTTAGTAGCACTCTTAGGCCAATATGAATAACAAAATGCTGACTCAAAACCAAAAAAGAACAGAATAAATGAGATAATAAATATAAAAATACTGTGTAAATTTAGCCCCTTGACTATTTCTCATAAAATGAAACAATACTATATAGATAGTATGGGGGCGGGGTGGACTCTGTGATCCCATGGCAAGCAGATTGTTGATCTGCATGAGGCAAGAAGGAAGTCCGGTTCAGCACGACTCTAACTGGTATTGTTGGTTCAACTTCTGTTGTCTGACACTGGCTTAGAATTTACTATGTACCCCAGGTTGCCTGGAGCTCATGGTGATTTACCACTTCTGCCTCTCTAATGTTGGGATTACAGGAATGAACCAGCACACTTGACAGACATAGGTGTTCCTGTGTCCTGTCTTGATTTCTTTAGTAGTTAACACTTCGTAGTCTTCATAGAGATTTGCTCAGTTTTGGGATTTGCACATGATAACTTTGGAGCTTATTAGCAAACCTTACATAGCTAACCCGGATTTAGCAAGTCTCGTGTTCTTAGAGACCAGCCAGTATTTTATATGGGAAGTTGTATAAATAGTTTTGGGAGCAAAGCATAAGAAATTTCTATTTTATATCTTTTCCATATGCAGAGGATGCCAGCCCCCATCAGGTTGCGGGAGCTGATCCGGACCATCCGGACAGCCCGAACCCAAGCTGAGGAGCGAGAAATGATCCAGAAAGAATGTGCTGCAATCCGGTCATCATTTAGAGAAGAAGACAATACATACCGGTGTCGGAATGTGGCAAAGTTACTATATATGCACATGCTGGGCTACCCTGCTCACTTTGGACAGGTAGGCTGAGTGGAGACCACATCTGGCAAGGACACTTCTTTCTGAATGACAGTTACTTGGGAAGTCAAATTTTTCCTGGCAGGGAGATACTTTGATAGCCTGCAGTTCTCAGTCTGATCCTTGTGACACCAAGGGTAGGATGGGGAGAGCAACTGTGTACCTGGAGGGGCATGATTCCCTCATCTGCTTTCCCGTTGTAATTATTCCTTTATGTGGATCAGAGATTTTGTTTTTGTCCTTTTGTTTTTAATGATGGCCTCTAGCTTAAATATTTACTGGGATTAACCAGAGGACTGATTGTTCTGCCAGAGGATCTGGCTATAATGAATATTTAATTAGTATTTGTTAAATGTTTTCTTAGTTACTTTCCCTGTGCACGATCTATGGAAAACTGTCTGGATAGATGTATTTAAAGATATTTTGTTTTGTCCTGATTTCCTCAGGCCTTACTTGCTGCCACTTTTGTGCAAATCTTTCTGCCTGCTGTTTCTTCTCTTTCTGACACAAATGCCTGTTCTTTGCTTTCTCCAGTATGTGCATTGAGTGTGATAGTCTCAGTTATAGGTGCTTTTTTTCTTTTGATGCTTATATTGTGATAAAGGGGGCTTAGGATTTAGTCACAGAGAAGGGTATATGAGTTGTTTTACAATTTCTAATTAGTGTTTTTAGTTTTAAATTCTATTTTACTTAAGAGTTAGTGCTAAGTAGTCTTTTTAAGGAATGGACTACAAAATTGAAAGAATGTGCAATACCAGGGAAGAAAAAGACTGCGCACCTAGCTTTTCTCAAAGATAACTTGATACATCTGTCAAGAACAGTCAGCTTATGTTTAGCTCAGAAACATCAGTGGAAGGAAATCTGCCAACTTAAAACAAAAAGTACGGAGGTTGAATTTTATCAGACTGGTTTCAGTTAGTATTATGCTCATGTTGGGGGTGTAGCCTCTTTAGAAATACGTGATTGTGAGTGGGAAAGCATTAGTTCCTCCGAGGAAAACTGAGGTATTACTGTAAGAAGAAAGGAGACTGGGTTAGAAGAAAGGGAACAGCAAAAACAGTCCTGTCTCCTGTGGACGTGTTCATTCATTATCTGGTTGCAGTGGGAGTACTTGTAAATCACGTTTTTCATATCTGTTGTTAACAGTTTTCTTAAAAAATATAATCAGTGCCTCCTTTGATACATACAGATTTTATATTCTTACAGAATTAATGGAGTCAGAATCTAAGGATGTTAATATTTGAAGGTATAGGCTACATTAAATTTGATCCTGGTAGTTACTGTATATGCATAACATATTAGAAAACACGAATGTCTATATAGTCTTGGTTGACTATCAGCTGAGACATTAGGTCTGATTTATAGAAATCTGATTAGGAATTTAGCTTTAAAAGAAAAGGTAACCTGGTTGAAAAAAGACTCAGAGTACAGTCAGGCACGGTGGCGCACGCCTTTAATCCCAGCACATGGGAAACAGAGCTGGCCTGGTCTACAAACTGAGTTCCAGAATAGCCAGAGCTACATAGAGAAACCCTGTCCACACACACACACACACACACACACACACACACACACACACACACACACACACACAAACAACAACAAGAACAAAACCAAACCAAAGAGTCAGACCCCTCCATTTGGAGATGTCCACTATTATATATTCCTAAGGGAATTCTAAGGGAGACAGCTCTTGAATTTAAAATCAGAGTAGATTTAAGATTTCAAGGAGATTTTATTTTGAAAAAGATACATGTGTATGGACATGTGTATACACACATGTACATCTAAGGTTAAGATTCATTTCTGGAACATGATTAAATAAAAGTACATTGTAGTGGTGGGATTCTTGCCTGATATATGTAAGGCCCACATTTGGTCCATAGCGCCACATTAAAAGAGATTACTTCCAAGGTCTAGGTGACATTTTGGGGATGTTTTAAAACGTAATTATTTGATAAAACATTGAGTTTTTAGTTGAAGAGTGTAAATACTCAAAAATGCTGTGGTAAAATACTGGTAAAAAAGATCTTTCTCTTTGGGGCTAAGAATTATAAGTCCACTACTCTTGTTTCTTTTACTTAAAAGTCCCTTCCTTGTTCATATCAGTAATTTTCTTTACAATATGTCCATAAAACGTTCATATCTCAATTCTCTCACTTCTATGTCTGAGTAGCAGCTCTTGTTTAATTGTGTATAACAGCTGCCCTATCTATGAGTACGTTTTGTTTGTCAGATGAGCTGTTTGGTATGTTAGTCAGGAGCTCTATGTCAATCACTGAGCTCCTGAAATATGCCTAGTTTAACTAAGGTGATTATTAAAAGGAAAATAAAATTTTCTTGAATATTGATTCAGTTATTGGAAAACTTTTAAATGTGGTTTAAGCAATTGGAGTACGTGAGTCAATTGTATATTTTATGAAATGGAAATACAGTTAAAGTATTTCTACTGAAAATGTATACAAATTGAAATGTGCTGTAAGTGTAAAGTACATTCTGTATTTAGAAGCCTCATACACAAAAGTGTAAAATATTTAATACTTTCTATGATAATATGTTGAAATATGATACTTTAGATAAGTTGGTTAAATAAAATATGTTATGAAAACTAATTTTACCTGTTTCTTTTTAATTTTTATTGCAGTGTCTAGCATGATACTGTCAATAGAAACAAAATACGAAAAGCCAGGCATGGTGGTGCATGCCTATAATCCCAGCACTTGGGAGGCTGAGGCAGGAGGATTGCTGCATTTTCAAGGTTAGCTTGGGCTACTTAGCAAATTTGAGGCAAGCCTGGGCTACATAGTAAAACTCTGTCTCAAAAATGCTAAGAAACATTTTTTTTTAGATGAGACACATAAATAATGTAAACATTTTAGAAGCCACTTAAATAAAAATCTCATTCAAGTTTTACAGTAAAACCTTTAGGTATTAATTCTATCTCTCAAAGATGAATTCTTGCCCTATGAAGAGGGAGCTGGAAAAAAAATATCAGAGTTTTAAATGATTTGTTTAAATTCATTCAGCTAGTAAATATTAGAGTGGACTTCAGCCTTCTATAACACAAAAGCCTATTCAGCTTTTGGGCATAGTTAAATTCTATAAATAGCTACTTCCACTAAGTTTATGTATTTTAGGCCTGCCAAACGACAGAGCGACTGAGATAGCAACAACCTCGAGCATCAGTTTAAAAGAATAAAACAATAGTTCACAGTCAGAATGGGAGAAGGGACTCAAAACATCAGGCCAGGATAGCTGTTGTTGAGTCAGCCATCGTAAGAAAAGAAACTTTTAGCTCCATGGTTGCCAATGCCAGAATCCAAGAGCAAATCTATAAGGGTTAGACTGCCTGCCTGCCCAGTGTGGATTCTACCTTTCCTAACTTACTGTCTGAGTGATTTGGAACAAGACCTTTGACTTTTCTCCCTTCCTCCCACTTTTCCTCTCTTCCTCTCTTCCTTTTCTCTTTTCATGTCCCCCTCTCCCTTTTTCTTTTTCTTTTCTCTTTGACCTTTGTGTGTGAGGGTCCTCATCTGTAAAATGGAGGCAATCTAGATCCCTACTTTATTGGGCTGTTACGAAGACTGAGTTAATAATTGTCAGATATTTATGTTTTATACATAAAGCATTACCTATTTTATCATTTCCTCGAGGAGTGCAAACACAGCTATTAGAAGTTCTGAATTCTAAGAGATTGTCTTTTATATTGTCAGGGTCTGTCAGAAACAGTACCCTTAACATTTCATACCAGAAACATTTCCCAAAAGATGCATAACCTTTCACTTGTTTGGTTTAGATACAATTCCAAAACAGTTTGTTTCCCAGTACATGTTTATTTATTTCTCTCTCTCTGTGTACGCATCCCACTGCGCACATGTGGAGGAGGTAAGGTGAGAGCTTGCAGGGATTGCTCTCCCTCCACCTTATAGATCTCAGGGGTGGAACTCAGGTTTGCAGGTTGGTGACAAGTGCTTCTACCCATGGAGCCATCTTGTAGACCACAAGTTGCATATCTAAAGAATATTTTAGTAGAAAACTGGGAACTAGAACCAAATTTTTATATACTTGTGTTGTGGAAATTGTTTTGAAATTGCTGCTAGTATATAAAAATGAAGAAACCTCACATAGAAAAACACTGGCTTCTACTGTATCTTAGAAACACCAGAAGCTATGGACACACTTTTCCAGGTGACAGTCAGAGCGCTGGGCATTATTCTCCATTTCTCCTTAAATTCAGCCCTGTCTGCTATGTCTTGTTCCCTGTGTTAGAATGGTGTAGCTGTCCACTCCTTCATAATCACAGTACTGCTATAAAGTTGCATGCATTCTAAGAGACATCTATCTGCAGGTCCTTTAGAGCATCTATTCCTAAGTTAAAACGGCATCCTTAAAGATCTTTCTGTGTATGTGTACATACACATGCTTTGTTCTATTTTTTTCTTTTTAGTAATTGTGTCATAGATAAGGAAATGCTCTTTTAAACAAACAATGCAGTTTTTATTTAAGACTTACTTATTTTTAGTATATGTGTATGGGTGTCTTGCATGGGAGTATGCCTATGTGCCATATACATGCAGTGTCTGCAGAAGCCAGAAGTGGGTGTCAGATACCTTAGAACTGGAGTCACATCTGGTTGTTAGCTGCTGTGTTGGTCCCAGGCCCTCTGGAAGAGCATTCAGTTCTCTTTACTGTTGAGCCATTTCTCCAGCCCCCTAGAAAAATAGTTTGTATAAATTTCTTTGCCCAGCAGCATTATTGAGTGTGGTTCTCAGAGTTGCTTTCTCTGTGGTTAGTAAAACTGCCTTTGAACAGTGGGAATTCTTTTTCTTCCTTTATCATTCTTACTACCTTTTCATCTGTTCACTACTCTGCATAGGTGCTGCAGTATTAAAAAGAGACAGTGTCTAATCCTAGCACTTGGGGTTAAACAAGCAGAGGAGGGAGGATCTCTGTGAGCTGGTACACAGTGAGCTCTAAGGCAGCCAGGACTGCATAGAGAGCCTTGAGCCCCCCCCCCCCCCCCCAGCTAATAGTAAATAAGTAGGAAAGAAAACAATGATAAGCATCCTTATTAAAAATTTTAAACTATATACTGTGACTAAATATGGTGACTGTCATTGACCTTAGGTTGTTACCCTTTATTGTATAAAAACCTCTTGATATTTGATTTCAAAAAGCCTTTTTTTCACTGTGTCCCGAAACAATCATGGCTTTCTCTTTTAACCACTGTTAGTTATTTTTATTAATAGTTACTCCGCTATATTCTCCTTTGTAGTTTGATTTTTTTCTTTTACATTGCTAAATTGACCCTATCAATATTTAAACACATATATTACCTTATTTCAGTGTGTTTTGTCCCTTAACATGTCTGGAAAACAGGAGCTGGGCATGTCACTCAGATGGGAGGGTATTTGCCTAGCTACCAGTGATGCATGCCTGTAATTCCAATACTTTGGAGCTGGAAGCAAGAGGATCAGAAGTTCAAAGTCATGTGAGGATATATATAGTTTGAGGTCAGCCTAGGATATATGAGACTTTTCTCAAAAAAGAAAGAAAAATCCTAAAAACAATGATCGGACCATTAATAGACACAGATTGTGATCTCAAAATGTCTTTTCACTTTAAAAGGCCAGAGCCCATCAGAATGATGACAGATCCTAAATGCAGGCTAAGAAATGTAGAAAACAAGTTAGAGCCATTAGTCTGTGTCAGGGACCAGAAAGACACTACAGAGATTGTTTGCAGAAGGTTCAGCAGTCATTGGAAGAGCTGTCATGTTCCCAGCTCTGATAAATGTGTATTGGGGCTAAGTTAATTGATTAAAACATACAAGCCCTCTTCCGATCTAGCATGTGGGTGTTGCCCTGAGCATGGTAAGCGTGGGCTGTACCATGGAAGTCTGTCTTCAGCATCAATCAAGCTAGTATCCATGAAAAGCAATTAATATTTAGACAAAATTTTATGAATTTCATTGGTCATCTTTAAGAGATTCTACAAAATTAACTTATTTTGAAACTGGTCAGTAGAAGGAAAGAAACACTTATCCTTGCTTTCCTTACCAATGTTTTTTTCCGAAAGAATTGTCAGTAACCCAATGATATAGAGAAGTTGCTTCTTACAACTTTTGTTTAACTGATACAGAGGTAAAGAGCTGTCAAAGAATTAGAATGTCACTGTCTTGTGACACGACACCTGGTGATCAGGAAAGCGATAGTGTGCGCCCTGATGAAAGTGGGCATTGCTACCTTAGTGTGGTACATATTTGAAAGCGCAAACCAGAACAATTTTCAGACTGAAAAACCTGCCTCTGATCAAGCCACTTATAGAGTGGAAAGCAGTTCTTGTCCATTACATGAAACAACATGCAGCTGTGCTCATGGCAGCATTGTTTTCCTAATCAAACAGTGGAAAGAACTCATTGTTCTCAAAAACAATAGGTAAGTTTATACTTACATGTAGGGGGCACATGTGTGGGGTGGGGAGTGGAACCATCCAGTAAATGTGACTTATTAGAGTTGTGTTGCTGGGGAGTGAGAAGATCAGTTATAGGGTGTATTTTTGTAATGTTTAAGACACCCTCAAAACCAGCTTTTCCACATGTGCAGGAGGGACAGCAGTTTTGTATGATTGTATGTGAAATGGAGAGGAAGCAAATGGCTCTGAGGCTCAACATGCAGAGGCTTCAATTGAAATTACGATATTAAAAAAAGTGTAAGGCAGGTCTGCTAGTGTAGACCTGTAATCTAGCTACTTAAAGAGAATTGAAAGTGCAGAGCCAGCCTAGGCAACTTGGTGAGGCACAGTAAAAACTAAATAAATGGCTAAGGACATAGCATAGCTGGCAGAGTGCTTGTCTAGCATGTCCCATGCCCTAGGTTCAGTTCAGGTGACACAAGCCTGTAATTTCAGCGCCATCCTCAGTTACATTGTGAATGTGAGGCCAGACTAGGCTACGTGAGATACAGTCCTAAAAATAACAAAACAAAAGGATCTGAGCTTTTATTGACAAAGTGCTAAACTGCTAGCTTAGCATGCCCAAGGCTCTAAATTGATTTTCAAGTATTGCCCAGCCTCCATATTAAGCAGGGCAAAATGTTGATTGATGAAAGGTAGTTCATTGTCAACTAGTGTTAAGAATTTTTATGTGTTTTGAATAAAATATAAAATATTTTATCATCTTTTTCCCTCCCTTCTCTGTACTCTCTCCCCCTCCCCTCCTTCTTTCCAGAGTTTCTTTGTGTAACAACTTTACATGTCCTGGAATTTGTAGGCTTTGTAGACTTGGCTGGACTCGAACTCTCAGAGATGAGTGCTGGGATTAAAGGTGTGTACCACCACACCCATCTCATAGGTACTTTTCTTAAGAAGAGAAAGTGATTTGATATGTGTTGTCAGGTTTTAGGAATTTTTCTTTTCTCGGACAGAAAAATGAAAAAAGAAAAAAGTTTCTGGTCTTTAAGGATTTTGTATTGCTCAGCTACATAGTGGTGATGCTTGTAACAAGTTTGTTTTTCAAAAGTGTGTGTTATTTTTTCATTGGTAAAATAAAACAAATGAGCATAGTTTTTGGCAAATGCACGTGTGCCCCTGACCTGTAAGAGTCTGAAAGCTAACAGAGTGGAACACCTGTTTTTTTTTTTTTTTTTTTTTTTTTTTTTTTTTTTTTTTTTTTGGTTTTTCAAGACAGGGTTTCTCTGTGTAGCCCTTGCTGTTCTGGAACTCACTCTGTAGACCAGGCTGGCCTTGAACTCAGAAATCCGCCTGTCTCTGCCTCCCGAGTGCTGGGTTTAAAGGCATGCGCCACCACTGCCAAGCAATCCCTCCAACTGTCAAAACTAACTTTTCATAGATGGCGCATCCTGCCGAGGAGGGTTCTAAGATTGCTTCAGAGACCAGCTGCAAAGAGTTAATGACTTCCTGAAAACTGAGTTGAAGTCCTTATGCTTAATATCCACTGAGACATATTGTTCCACTCCAGAGTTCTTAGAAAAGAAGTCATTTAGAATCTAGAAAAAGTTTATAGAAATGAATTTGTTAGCCAGGTGTGGTTGTGCATCCTTTAATCTCAGCACTCAGGACGCCAAGGCAGGCACAACTCTTTGAATTTGAGGCCAATTTGGTCATATAGCAAGTTCTAGGCCAGCCAGGACTGCATAGTGAGATTCTTGTCTCAAACAAACAAGCAAGCAAACAAATAAATAGTCTCTACTTAAAATCTCCTCAGTCACAATTTCTTCGAGGTAGTCAGTCATGCTGCATAACTGTAATTATAGCATTTGGGAGACGAAGGCAGGAAGATCTTAAGGTCATCCTTGAGGTATCAGGGAGCTGTAGTTAAGGGCCAGCCTGGGATACAGGAGAGCTTGTCTCAAAAAGCCATAAAGCTAAAAATAAATAGAATTTCCTAGAAGTGTCCTATACTTTCAGAACTGCCTGCCGATTCTCACTTGTCCAGATAGAAATTCTTGTTCTAGAGGCGACTGATAGCTTTGAGTCTCTTAGGCTTGCTGCTGATTGGCTGATGACTCGAATGCGCCTGCTGAGGAGGGTTCTAAGGCCGTGTCAAAGATCAGCTACAAAGAGTTAATGACTTCCTGGAGCAATGATGGGAAACCCAGTCCCCTAGATGGAATTAGAGGCAAGGAAGTCCAGCTGCTAATTCAGACTGAGTTCTTTCTAGTCTAGTCTGTGTTTTATGGGGAGATAGGAGTCTCTTCTGGGATCATTTTCCCCACCAGATTGGGTACCCTTGTTTTCATAATAGTTGATGCATAATGACTGCCATATTTATACGTAACCCACAGATACTGATCTTGTTACATTGTTCCTTAAATTGATTAGCAGTGAGACTGTTGGGCACATTGGTTACTACAATGCAGGAATTTACTAAATTAAAGCAGAATATATTTAGAGATCAAGCTGCTGGTAACTGCCCCATCTCAGAACGGTCTCTCAGATTAGAAGCAAATGTTAAAAGGAAAATCAGGGAATAGGAAAGAGATGATTATCAGACGTTGGGGTTAGAGGTGGGAGAGAGGCAGGGGTTCCTGTGGAGAGCAAATACATTACAGTGCGAGTTAAATAGTGATGTTGGCAAAGGGGAATTTGGCAGGAGATAAGAAGGGATTGGTAGCAGAAGAAAGCATAGTTTTTGTGAGGGTTAGGGACTGGGGACAAACATCCAGAAGCTCTCACAAGCCCCTGAGCAGTTACACGGTCTCAGAATAGTTTCCTTTAGAAGTCCTCTAGAAGACGGGTTCACTCCCCGCTTTCCTAAGTATTGCATCTTCCTAAGAGGTTAAAGTCCCTGGTGTTAGACTCTAAGCCTTATTTTGTAAAGTGTTCTAATACTCAAATGTCCAGCTATATTGAAAGATCATTTTCCCCTTAGTTATGTCAGCTTTTCTAACCACTTGCAACTTCTGTTTGTTTTAATTAATGAATTTAATTATTCCCTTCTGGTCTGGTGCTATTTTTATTATTTGTCTTTGAAATAGGTAATGATAGTGTAATTGATTATAAATTGGAAAGCTACAAAACAATTAGGATTAAAAATTCTTCTTTCTATTCTTATCTATCACTTTTTCCATAGGCCACCAGTGGCTCAACTGTTTAATAAACATTCTTCCAGATCCAAAATGTACATTGTGTATCTGCAGGTGATTGTACATATTGTTTCTATTGACACTGGTTAATCTGTCAATATATTATATCACCGCTTCATATCCATAGATTATAACAATGTATCATATCAATATATAAAAATCCTTACTCAGGGACTGAAGGGATGGTTCGGTGGTTAAAACCACTTGTTCTTTGAGAAGAGCAAGGTCCAACTTCTAGTACCCACATGGTGATTCACAACTGCCTATAACCTCAGTTATATCTAGAGTATTTGATGCCTGCAGATTCCAGGCACACACATGGTGCACAGATATACTCTCAGGAAGAACATTCAAATACATTTAAAAAGGTCTCTGGGCCATGGCATATAGCTCCATGCAGAGTGCTTGCCCACTTAGTTCTCAGGAGGTCCTGGGATCCAGCAACACAAAAGATAGGTCCTTGTTTCCCCAGCCTCTTTGATGTGCTTGTAGTAGACTTCGCACAGGATCTTGCTACATGTATGAGTCATTATACTGATGCCTTGGTAATGACACCCACTTTCCTATTTGAAATATTTGAATAATTTCCTTTTTTTTTCTTTTTTTCTTTTTTGGTTTTTTGAGACAGGGTTTCTCTGTGTAGCCCTGGCTGTCCTGGAACTCACTCTGTTAGACCAGGCTGGCCTTTAACTCAGAAATCCGCCTGTCTCTGCCTCCCGAGTGCTGGAATTAAAGGCGTGCGCCACCACTGCCCAGCCCATTATTTTTCATATGTAATTATAGGTGCAGGTTTTTTATGAAAATTGCTGAATCAAAGGTTGTATATATTTATAATTTAAATAGATGAGAAATTCCTACATCTTGTGCTAGTTTATATTCCCATTGCAAATAAAGGCTTTATGCCATCAAATGATTGTTGGTCTTTGCAAATCTAGATTTAAGAGTAGTGGCTGGAGAGATGGTTAAGTGTTTGCTGCTCTTGCAGAGGACTGGCGTTTAGTACCAGCATCTGTGTCAGGTGGCTTCCTGCCATCTGTAAAGTTCAACTCCAAGGGATCTGATGCCCCCATGGCAGTGGCGTCCTCAAAATTGCTGGAGTCTGTTGCTGCAGCTGTCTATCTACACTTTGGCCAATACTGTCTCCTGGGCTCTTTTCAGGGATTCCATCCATGCCACACAGTTCAAGTCTCATCTGCTCTCCATGACTCCTTCATGCCTTCAAAACCCCCTGAGTGACTCATACACTACCAAGTTCAGCTGTCAGCACAAGGCACAACCTTGGCCATGTCTGGAACAGTTTCTGTGTGATGACTTTCAGGAAACACTTTCCAGAAGATTTTACCTCATTATTGCTGGTTTCTTCTTAACCTCTGCTAATTTCTTAGCTCCAGCTGACCAGCACTGAGCATCCCAATAAAGCAAAGTTTTCACTTTAGTAGTTCTGGTATCTTGTTAATCACAGCTGAATCTTCAGCGCCAGCTGACCAGAAACACAGATCCTTCACACAGAAAGCCTCATGAAGTCTTTGCTTTCCTCTTAAACTTCACAAGCCATTGTCTGCAGTTCTCCACATTCTTTTTTTTTTTTTTTTAAAGATTTATTTATTTATCATATGTAAGTCACTATAGCTGTCTTCAGACACCCCAGAAGAGGGCATCAGATCTCATTACGGATGGTTGTGAGCCACCATGTGGTTGCTGGAATTTGAACTCAAGACCTTCAGAAGAGCAGTCGACCGCTGAGCCATCTCTCCAGCCCCCAGTTCTCCACATTCTTGTCTTAGCATTTTTCTCAGTTGAGGCTCCTTTCTTTTTGATGACTCTAGTTTGTGTCAGGGTGACATAAAATTAGCCACAACACCCTCTTGAAGCCTCTGAGGGCACCCCATATGCATGTGTACATACATACATGTGCATTCAGACATGCATACACGTACGTAAAAATCTTTATTTTTTCTTTTCTTTTTGTCATTTTCTAAGACAGGGTCTCACTATGTAACTCTGGCTGTCTTGGAACTCAATCTGTAAGCCAGGCTGTCCTGGAGCTAAGAGATCTGTCCACTTCTGCTTCAGATGCGAGGAGTAAAGGAGTGAACCACCATGCTTGGCAGAAAAAATAAATCTTAGAAATAGCATCTCTATATAGTTGGGAGTATTACTCTCCCTTTAAACACCTCCATCGAGGCTTATAAATCATACAGCTCACACTTTTCAAGTGTACAATTCAGTATCTTATGAATTTATTCAGTTTAATTTGCATTTGTTTTATGAGGTTAACTTAATTTGTTTGAGCTGTTTTTTGTTTTCTATGAGTTGTCAGGCCTAATCTTTTTTATTTTGATATTGTATTTTTGGTCTTTTTTTCACAATTAGTTGATAGGATGCACTTAGGTAGGACCTCATGAGTGTGAAATGAGTTACAGATGTTTCCCAAGGTGCATTTGTCTTTTGACTTTGGCCATGGAATTTGGTATACAAGTCAGTTTCCTTTTAAGATTGTCTAGGATATAAATATATAAGTAGAACTGGGGTTGGGGAACTAGTTCAATCAGTAAGTAAAGCGCTTGTGCAGCAATCATGAAGACCTGAGTGAGCTTGCCTCTAGAACCAAGTAGAAAAAGCGGGTGTCATGGTATGCCCTCATAATCTCAGGGCTGGAAAGCCAAGTCAGGAGAATCCATGGGGCTCACTGGCCAGCTAGCCTAGCCTAAAACCTGCCTAAATAAATGAATAAAAACAAGGTGGGTGCTGGAGAGATGGCTCACTGGCTAAGCTTGCTTATTGTGCAACGGTGAGGACCTGAGTTCAAATCCACTTAACAAACTGGGTCCAATCTCATGAATACCAGTAACTTCAGTCCTGGGGTGGGTGTGGCTGGTGACAAGGCAGCTCACGGAAAACCAAATGACGTCAACCTGTATGATTTGAGATTATATCTCAATAAAGAGAGAAATAGTGAGGTTTTGTGACTGTTCAAACACAGCTCTAACAATATGAGTGGTGCCTTAAAGATATGGCCTGCTCACCAAGTAATCTAAAGAAGAGTGGATTTGGATAATTCATTTGCATAGTGCTTGGAGTTGACCATGAGCAAGATTCAGTAATGATGATGAAAACTTTTGTGGTATCAGAATCTAGGAGTGTTTTTTTTTTCATGACAAAATTTTAATAAAATTATTCAATGGAATGTTTGAAAAACAAGCTTAAATTAGAATTTTTGTTACAGGGTTTGAGGTAGTGTAATGTATAGCCCAGGATAGCCTCAAACTTGCTGTGTAGCTGAAGTTGACCTTGAATTGACCCTTCTGCCTCCATCTCTGATGTGCAGGCCTGCTTGAATAGGGAAGCTTTGGCAACATTGTTACTTCTGATCATGTCTTTCACCAGTAGGCCTTTGCTTCTGCACACATTGTAAGAGCATCAACTTCTATTCAGAAATGGTTTTAAAAATTGTCATAGAACATGCAGCAGGAAGGGCAGGACTGTTGCTTACCTCTTCACTCTCTTGCTCACCTCCCCTTATAGAGAATTGGTTCCCCTTTAACCCTGGTCTTGGGATTTAGTGTTGTGATAGTGTAGCCAGTCACCTAACTTGAGGTTCTTTTGTAAATCCAGATACTTTAAAAGAATAATTAAAGATACCCTCAGGCAGTTCTATTTGTGGAACTGCTTTTTACTCCTTTCCATTTCCCTTGAGCCCATTAGATGAGTTCATAGTGGACAGAGTCTCCTGTGACTGACCGATGCTTCCTGGGTATGCAGGATTCTCTCTGTTGGAGGCTCCTTACGCCAATGCATGATTCAAAAGGAGAGTGTAATTTAAAAATTCCTCTTGGAAAGTTTGATGTGTGTATGTCCTTAAAAACACTAGCCCAGAGGGAATGTTTGGCCTTTTCTTTGTCCAGTTGGAACCTTAAAGTGTATCAGAGTGGTTGTGACTTTCAAGAAGCCTTGAGGAGTTATTTAATAATAGTTATTGTTATCATTATTTTGTGAATCCACGACCTCACACAGGCTAGACAAGTGCTCTTCTAATAATTATGTGAAGAAAAAAATATAGAACACAGTTTTGATTAATATTGCTATTGTGTTTCACTGTGGAGATTTTATTTTCTTTCTGTGTTTTATTTCTTCAGTTAAGCCCCAAATGTGGTTCATTTACATTTTGAGTTCATTGTACATTTTGATATCTAAGATACTGTTCAGTACTTTATTTCCAACTGCTGAATGATTTATTGTTTTACATATATGATTGTATGGCTGTTTGTATGTGTACTACATGTATGTAAGTGCAGTCAACATACCCTAGAGCTGGAGTACTGAGTTACCTGATGTGGGTGCTGGAACCAAACTGAGGTCCTTGGCAAGAGCAGCAAGTGCTAGCTTATAACCCCTGAGCCATAGGGATGTAAACGAATGTACAATGGTTTTCCCTCTCTGTTCACCCCTTCTCTTTTTTCTTTTTTTCTTTTTTTTGTTTTGTTGTTGTTGTTTTTGTAGTTGGAGTGCCTCAAGCTAATCGCCTCACAAAAATTCACAGACAAACGCATTGGCTATTTAGGAGCAATGCTGTTACTAGATGAAAGACAAGATGTGCATCTTCTCATGACCAATTGTATCAAGAAGTAAGTCTTGCCTTCTCCTTCCCCTCATAACAACTGCTTTGCTCTTTTCAGGATCTCTTACTGGAGTAAGAGTGGCTACTTACTGATTTTATACTTACTGTCGAGAATATATTTTGAGTGACTCTTGATTGTAGCTAATATTGTAAAGACACTAAGCAAAAGAAAAGGCATTGCTGTGCATCTTTGGGCACAATACATAATTAATAATTAGATAAGTATTTGCTATATTCTTAGAAAAGACAAGAAAGCTTTGGTGAAATCTAGATTTTCATGTTTTGTCTTTCTAGGATGTTGAATACCATGAATAATGAAATATTGCCTTTATTAATACTACTCTATATTCTGAGTAAGGGACTGAAGTTTTAGTAGTATGGGATTGCACTCAATCTCTGTGAAAATATTAGATTTATTTTATTATTGTGCGTGCATATGTGATCTCGTGTGTGAGGGGAGCATGGCGGGGGGGCGCAGGGAGGAGGGAGAGAGAGAGAGAGAGAGAGAGAGAGAAAGGACAGCCCTATGGAGTCGGTCCTTGCCTTCCACCGTTAAGTGACATTCAGGGATTGAACTCAGGTCATGAGGCCTTGTGTGGTGTGTACTTTACTAAGCTATCTCACTAGCTCTGAAAATGTTTGAGACAGGGTCCTGCTTCGTGTTCCTCAGGCTAGCCTGGGTCATTGGGGCATGACTTGGTCCCTTAAAGTATAAAGTGTCCTCACTGATGCAGTAGTTGTTATATTTCTTCACCTTGTAAAATAACCAAGGAACGCCTACTGTGTGGAGAAATGAGAGAACTCTAGGAGGAAATTAGTTGTCTTCTCCAGTCTACCTCCTGTAATAAGTCTGTGAGTAGGGTGCAGTGGCACATACCTGTGATCCTACCATGTACAAACTCAATCAGGAGATCACAAGTTCAAGGCTAATCTGGGCTGTCTGGTGACATGGTGCCAACAAACAAACAAATAAACAGAAGAATTCTGTTTGAAAGTTATGGAAATTCTGCAGGTCTGAAATGGTCAAAGATACCTTTCGGTTTTGGTTTAATCAATAATTTAATATTTTAAATTTTCTTTTTTGTTCGTATTTTTGTATTTGACAGAAAGTAGAAGTGAGGGATAGGTGAGGCGTTAGGGGTATAGAAGACTGTTTTTGTTTTGTTTTGTTTTTTTAAGATTTATTTATTATATTTATATGAGTACACTGTAGCTGTTTTCAGACATACCAGAAGAGGGCATCAGATTCTATTACAGATGGTTGTGAGCCACCAAGTGGTTGCTGGGAATTGAACTCAGGATCTCTGGGAGAGCAGTCAGTGCTCTTAACTGCTGAGCCATCTCTCCAGCCCTAGATGACTGTCTTAATAGACATTTACATTGTATACATTTCTTTCTGTTAGTATTGACCTATTTCAGCTTTTACACTGTAATAGAATATTTCAAAATGAGAGTTAGAATTTGGTTGTAATTATGAAGTGTAGCATTTAATTGCAGCCTGTAAACTTGATTTTAGAAAGGATTGTTTTTCTTTTGGGGGGCAGGATCTGTGAAATATGAGTAGTGAACATCCAAGTTGATTAATTATTCATCTTTCATTGAACACCTGCCTACATACCAGGGGCTGTTGTAAGCACCAGGGTAAAGAGTAGAAAAACATGAATAGCAGCCCTTGGTGACATGAGAATACATCCTTAGACAGTCATCATGATTCTCTTCCACATTTGCTATGGACAGGACTGTAGGGAAGTCTTTCACTTTGCTCCTTTAATGGTCCGTTGCTCAGTCATGTACAGATAAGCTAGTAGTTCTGCCTGGCAGCAAGTCGTGTTAGTTAGAGTTAATACCAAACCAAAGGGTAGGCTTGGAGCTTGATAAAAGTTGAAAATGAGACACATAAAACAAAACAAGTGTCAGCAGAGTGGTGCAGCAGAAGCATGCTGGGCCCACAACCCAGAAGTTGATGGATTGAAACCATCCTCTGCTAGCCAGTGTTTGAGCTGGGGAGATGGCTCAGCGGTTAAGAACACTGATTGCTTTTCTGGACGTCCTGAGTTCAATTCCCAGCAACCACATGGTGGCTCACAACCATCTGTAATGGGATCTGATGCCCTCTTCTGGTGTGTTTGAAGATAGCTACAGTGTACTCATATACATAAAATAAATCAATAAATATTTAAAAACAAAACAATCCCCCCCCCAAAGAGAACAAAACCAACAAAACCAAAACTTTGTGTTTAGTTGTTATTGTTTTTATTTTAAATAAAATCTTACCTGGGTATGGTGTCATATGCTTCTAAAGTCAGGTAGAACACTGTGATTTTTGAGGCCAGCTTGATTTACACAGTGAGACCCTGTTTCCAAAACAAACAAACAGACAAACAAACCAAAACCAAAACCAAAAAACTAAAACCCTTTCATTATGAATGCCAGGCTGTTTCAAATTCACTCTGTAGTCCAGGCTAGACTTGAACTCAAGATTTTCCCACCTCAGACTCTGGATGCTGGCATTACAGGTTTGTAACACCATTCCCAGCTTGCTTTCAGTTGTTAGGGTGAGGTGGATTTAGGAGAGGGTGTTTTCAGATGAATAAGAATTGATCAAGCATTTCATTTTAAGCATTGTATTATCCCATGTCTTCCTTGTTTGTTCTCCCTAATGAAAGTTTGTTAACAAATGTGTGTGTGTGTGTGTGTGTGTGTGTGTGTGTGTGTGTGTGTGTGTGTTAGTGTTAAAATGTTTGGATTTATTTATATTTAATACATGTATTTATAAGGTTCATGGTGTAGCAACAGTTTTAATGTTTAATACTGAATATCTGTCTTATTCATTGGCAGAGGAAAAACAAGATACTTAAAGATCTTGCAATGAAGTATTTTAAGAAACTGAATCTAATATTTAAGAACTTACATTTTGAAGATATGCTTAAATATTGAAAAATAAATATAGAGTCAATTATTTATAGGAGCTGGGCCCTTGTTAAAAACCATATTCAAATTTATTTTAATAATTTTACCCTAAACTGTTACATTTGGAATAAAAGGATAAACTTAACTTTTAAGCTTTATTTTCTTTTTTAATTAAAAATACTAATAATGGGGCCAGGCGTGGTGTGGTCATTCACCCCTTTAAACCAGCACCCAGGAGGCAGTTTCAAGTGGATCTCTATGACTTCCAGATCAGCCTGCTCTATGTAGCGAGTTCCAAAAATACCTAATAATGACCTGAGGGTTTAGCTTAGTGGTAAAGGGTTTGCCTAGCGTGTGTGTGTGTGTGTGTGTGTGTGTGTGTGTGTGTGTGTGTGTGTGTCCCCGTCCGTCCATCCATCCGTCCGTCCCAATAGCCCTATTCCCCTAGAGAGTAATAATGAACTATCGTGTTAATTGTATTAACTTTTCTTTTTTTGTTGGGGGGAGATGGAGTCTATGCAACTCAAGCTAGCTTGGTATAGGCTGGAATTGTAGGCATGTGCCTATCTATAAGTAAAATTTTCTATGAAAATATTTTCTAAATTACAAAAAAATTCCCATGTAAAGAGTGAGATGATTTTGTTTTTTCACTCTATCCAAAGAAGGATAACTGCGTGTTCATGTAGAATATTGACTGGAGGTAGAGAGCATCTAGCAGGTATAGTGTGGAGGAGGGTAAAGTAGGCGGGGCATGGTGTATAATCCATGTGGTCCAGAGCTGCGGCCAGGGGATTATAAATTTGAGGCCTGCCTGGGCTACATAGTAAGTTAAGTTGGATCTGGGCTGTAGTATTAATATTTTTAATAAACACCAGTACAGGGTTGATACCCGCCTCAATGGTTTGTGTTCCCGAATGAAAGACACACACACACAACCTTTGTATTTACTATGCTGTAAGCAGCACAACAGCTGGCCTACCTTCCATGCTGTTGGAATCTCCCTCCTACCAGGATACCTAGTCACTACCTACTAATTTCTATGTTCCATCTCGGCTGTTCTTAACTGCAGTTAGTTAGCCCTCTGGGCCATGTTTTCTTGGGCCAAAGTCCAGGGTGCTCTTTTTGCTTCTCTACCCCACGGCAGCTCTTGTCTCTGTCCTGCATACTCCTAAGACTTGGCGTCTCTGCTTCCTCGAGAAAGCCCAGGAACCTTAAATCCCGCCTCTCTTTCTTCTCCCCAGCTATTGGCTGCTGGCATCTTTATTTACCAATCAGACTTAACGAGGGGCAGGTTCTCAGACCTTCTCCTGGGAACAATTTTGGGGGACCCGAATTAGCATTAGAATACAAGCAGCTACACTGGGCAACTTAGCCAGACTCTGCTTCAAAATAAAAATAAACACAGATCTGGGTATATAGCCCCATGGTAGATAGAGGTCTTGCTTAGTATATATTCCTGGTTCAATCTCAGCAGCACGAAAAGACGAAGAATGGCTTTTCAAAGAACTCAGAATTCTTTGCTACTAGGCTAAAAATGAACATGTGGCCACTTAACAGTGTACTTCTTAACTGTGAAGTGCAGTGTGTACTGTGAAACTCTGCCTGATGTATTGACAGTTTAACAATTCACGGGTCTGTTACACTTTAACATTAAGAATTTCCCCCCAGACAGGGTTTCTCTGTGTAGCCCTGGCTGTCCTGGAGCTCACCCTGGGAACCAGGCTGGCCTCCAACTCAGAGATCTACCTTCTCTGCCTCCCAAGTGCTAGGATTAAAGTTGTGCTCTGTTGCTGACACCACTACCACCACCCAGCTAAGACAAATTTTTATAAACATTTACTTATTTTTTGTGTGTGTTGGGTCGAGTGTGTCTGCATGTATGGTTGTTAGAGAAAAGCTCGGGGGAGTTGGTTTTCTACACCCTGTGGATTCTGAAAACTTACCTCACATCAGTCACCAGCTGAGGTGGGCAGTAACGTGCCTTAGCCCCGAGCCATCTCATTCTCCCCTTAAGTTATAACACCACAGTAGAACCACTTGGGGGAAATATGTTGACGAAATTATATAGATCTTTTAGATACTAATATGTTTCAGCATAAAATATTAAAAATGCCATAGATTAGTATTGTCACTGATTTCATCACAAGTCATTATTTATAAACTGTCAAGTTCGTAGTGACGATAGTTTTCCAAAACTCCAGTTTTTACTTCAAAGCTTGGATTGTGTCATTGGCAACAAATATCAACTGTTCCTCTCGACATTACAGGCTCACTTGAGTGTTTGTCCAGAAAGTGTACCTTAGACTGATCCTCAGGGTGAGCACAGTGGTTGCTGCTGTTTAGTGCCTGCCTTGTCTGGGGTGTGGAAGGCAGTTTCCCACCACTGCTTTTTACTAAACGCAGAAGTCAGCACAGGTGACCTCTGGTTGTAACCCCTTTGGAGCTTATATATCAGATATCCCACATATTAGATATTTATAATTCATCACAGTAGCAAAATAACAGTTATGAAGTAGCAGTGAAATAATTTCATGTTACATAATAATTTCATGTTACAGCATGAGGAGCTGTATTAAAGGGTTGCAGTGTTAGGAAGGTTAAGAATCACTGCTTTGGATCTTGTTGTGCTAAATGATATCGAATGCTCACAACCTAACTGGTAGAAGTATCATAGATCATAGGATGATTTGGCTTCTGTATAACAAGAGTTATTTTTAATATGTACATATGCTCAACTGTTAATGTTTTAAATACCTTAGCTTTTTTTTTTTTAAATAAAAAGCTGTTTTATACAGTCATATTTATTTTCTGTTATGATCAGAATTCCTGAGGCTATAGTATATAAAGAAAAAAATATTTTACTTTGCAGTTTTATAGGCTGAAAGTCCATGATGTGGCAGCCTATCAAATTGCTTAGCTTCTAGGGAAGGCCTTGTGCCCGATAGCATTGTACAGCAGGAGTACACACTTGGGAAAGGGGAGTCACACAAGGAAGCAGGAATCTCTGCTCCTTTAACACACCTCAGTTTTATGGGAAATGTTTAGTTCTCAATACCAGTGCTACTTGCGAGGGCAGGGCCTCTGACCTACAAGGCTCTGTGTCTTAAAGATTCCACTATCTTCACCATGAGCACACTGGGGACCCAGCCCCACTGTCTGCACTATGAGCAACACACTGTGGACCCAGCCCCACTGTCTGCACCATGAACACACTGGGACCCAGCCCCACTGTGTGCACCATGAACACATTGGGGACCCAGCTCCACTGTCTGCACCTTGAACACACTGGGACCCAGCCCCACTGTCTGCATCATGAGCACATGGGGCCCAGTTTCTAGTGTACAGAGACTCTCAAATCACATTGATCTGTTAAGAAAAACTTAGGATGGCTCATTGTTACTAAGTGTACTACCTTAGTATATGCTTTGATTAGTGCTATTTTTATCATAGTAAAAACAATTACTGCTTTTTCTTCCTGAGTAAGTTTAACTAGAAATAAAAAAATATATTTGATGTAATATGGCTAACAGAAGTCCAAAAAGGTCAGAGTAACTATATTTCTGTTTTGTTTACATCTTAAATTCATTAACAATTGAGATTTCCTTTTCTGATTGTTTTGATATTTATTTATTGGAGACAGAGTCTCACTATATAGCTCTGGTTGGCTTGGACGTTACTGTGTAGGCCAGGCTGGCCTGGAAATCATAGACATCCTCCTGCCTTTGCTTCCCAGGTTCTGGAATTAAAAGTGTGTGCCTCTTTTATGTTGACACCTGGCTATTAAAGAATTTCAGTTAGAATGAATCTTAGTTTTCCTTATAGGCAGTACTAGATTATCTCTTAGATACCTTCTAAGACAGTTTTGCTCCATCTTTTTACTTTCAGTGGTTGCTAAATTTTCTAGAGTGGATATCTTTAATATCTAACAGGTAACACATTCTTCTTGTTACTTTGTCATTTTGATACCTTGGATAGAAATTTTAGACATTGTTGGCTCACTATGTTAATAATTTGAAATAAAGTTGGAATAAGCATAAATCAATTCTATTTTAATTTAAATGAATTTTTATTATATCGTGTGTGTTCGCATGTAAGTGTACACATGTGCTATATAGTACTTGTATAGCCTTATGTCTCAGTCCTGTCTTCCACCTTGTTTGAGACAGAATCTCTTGGTCTCACATTTCATATTCTAGGCTAGCTGTCCTGCAAAAGCTTCTGGAGATTTTTCTGTCTCCGCTTCCCATCTGGCCGTGGGGCACACATGTGCTACTAAGCCTGGCTTTGCATGGGATCTCAGGACCTATACTCAGGTCCTTAAGTTTGCAAGGCAAGCTCTTTCTCCTGAGCCGTCTCTTCAGCCCTAACTGTTAAGGTTTTAATTAGTGGAATAATCTTGAGACTTTGTTAGGCTGCTTTGTGGGGAGGCCGAGTATTTGTTCCAACTTCTTCCCTTTTTTCTCTTGCAGCGATCTTAATCATAGCACACAGTTTGTGCAGGGGCTAGCACTTTGTACCCTCGGCTGCATGGGCTCCTCAGAGATGTGCAGAGATCTTGCAGGAGAGGTAGAGAAGCTTCTGAAAACCTCCAACTCTTACTTAAGAAAAAAGGTAACTTTGCATTAAGTCAGTGTTTGTCTGGATTAGGCATATTATGGAAATGAAAAGGCAGGTTACTTGTTTTGAAAGCTTAGATGAAATTAAAATACTTTTTTCTTTGTCCAGCAAATACGTTTAAACAGTTAGATAAGAATTTTGATTTCCCTTTATTTTTAAAGAAATAATTTATAGACAAACTAGATCCTCAGTGGCACATCTGACTACTTTGTAAATTAGCTCACATATTAAAATTGTGATAATGAACAGTTTCTCATTGACTTTTGTATTAATAACTGGCACATGTGCTCATGTCTTTGTATTTGTGCCTTTTTGTCCTTTAAAGGGCAGTTCCACTGGGGCCTAGATGGCTGGGAGGGAGTGATGGAGGCCACTTTCCAAAGTCTTGTGTCTGCTGAGGGCAGTAATAGCAAAGAGAGTGATCTTATTCCAACTTACTTGCTTCTGTTTGTTTTTAAACATTTTTATTGAGTTTACAATTTTGCTTCAATCATCTTGATAAAGGAAGGGTAGAATGTATATGTCTAAGAAATGAACACAAACTGTCATCTCCTTGGCATTTACTGACTCTATTATTGGTGTGAGAAAAAGAATCATATAGGGCCATTTCTTAGGCTTCTGTATTGTTAACAATGCACACAAACACGAGCTTCCTTAGTATGTATGCCAGCCTTCAATACTGTGGGAGCTACTTTTCTTTTAGAATGTACAATATTGCATTAAATAAAGCATTTTTTCCAGATTGGAATGCTTCCCTATAAAATGGAGAGGAGTTAGCAGGAATCTTTTCTAAGTAGTCTATCTAAGCTGGTACTGCATTTGAGTAAAGTAATGGCTGTAGTTACTTTGAGGGTTCGTCGGAGTCAGTCTTCAACTCTCCTTTCTTTCTGGGAAACAGATTAGGAAGACTGTCTTTTCTTTAGTAGAGACTAGTTAGTACATTTACACTAACCCCGCCCATCCCTTCCTCTCCTTTGCTTTCCTTTTTAAACAAACAAACAAACAAACAAACAAACAAACAGAGAATTAAACTAAGTTGCTCCTGAGCTGTATTTCCTAGCTCCTGAAGTGACTTTCTTGACTTGCAAAGAGTCAGTTGAGGGCAAGATACTGTTAAACTTGGCATTAGGTTTACAGCAAGTATCTTAAGTTACAGGCACTGTTAGATGTATTGATATCTGACTCTGGGATGTTTATCAGAGATGGAAGTCTGGTCCTCAGAATTCTACTTTTCTTTACCTTTTGTGATAAACTTGTATTGACTATCATCTAATTGAGAGTGTTTTCCTCACTTGTCTGGCGACATGTGACCAGAGAGACAGGTGGGCGTCAAATTTCTCCTTAATGCACTCGTTCATATATACTGGAAAGCCCCAGGCTTTCTATTATCCAACTTCTTTGTTTTTCTAGTAGATGCACTAGTTGGTGGCATTCTTTTATAAGATTGGTTGCCCTGACTTACTTGAAATAAATTTTTTTGTCCTTTTATTTTTCTTTATAGGCAGCACTGTGTGCTGTTCACGTCATCAGGAAGGTTCCTGAACTTATGGAGATGTTTTTACCAGCAACAAAAAATTTATTGAATGAGAAGAACCATGGTAATGTGATTTGGATGAACTTATAAAGTACCAAGAAAGGAAGGCTCAGCTCTGTGTCTCAGGACAGAACAGTTACTGGAGGTCTTGCCTGCCAGATCCTAGCTTTACAGTTCAATTGATTTCTTCATAGTAAACATACCTTTCAGTTCTGGTCCTGTCTTATGTTATTAATATCAGTGTGATGTACAAATGATCATATCTTTGATTTTCATGTAAAAGCCCTTAATTTCTTGATTGTTTTATAATAAAGGAAAACATTTTTCCTTTGCTATCAAGAATTAGGATTATAAAATTAGTAAAGATTCTTTCAAGTTATTTCTGATAGGAATCTGCAGTGTGTACTCAGATATCTATTTAAAAAGCTTGAAAGGAGTTAAATAGAGTGTGGCTGCTTTTTTCTTTTTCTTTCTTTTTTGTTTTTTCGAGACAGGGTTTCTCTGTGTAGCCCTGGCTGTCCTGGAACTCACTGTGTAGACCAGGCTGGCCTCGAACTCAGAAATCTGCCTGCCTCTGCCTCCCGAGTGCTGGGACTAAAGGCGTGGCCACCACGGCCCGGCTGGCTGCTTTTTTCTTAAACTTTGGTTCTTATCCTGAACTCAATGAAATGAGTTCCAAGTAAAGTTTTGTATCTTAAATATTAAGAGAAAAAAAATGACAAAATATATATAACTTCATTAAATCAAATTAATTTAAATTTGTGCTGTGCCCAGGATGCTCACAACAAGTGCTGAACACATGAAGGTTTAGGTGGGTCTGTCATTCATTACTTAGTGAAATGTCCTTCGAGGTTGTTTTTACTGACTTTGGGACAAGGGATTTGATTTGCCATTATCTTGGTGTTTGATACATTTTATCTGACTATTCAGTATCTCACTAAGGTTTTTATCTAGGATTGTCTATGAGAATATAGGTAAAAATGTATTGAGTAAGCATGGAGAAGGAGAGGTGTGGCTTGTACTGAGCCTGGAGATTTGCAGATGGGCAGGCTTGCTCTTGTCGCCCTAACAGTTGAAAAGGTTCTGATCTGAGCAGTGGTAAGCAGCAGCTCCTGCTCAGTGCTTTGGTTCTTTGGGGACTGACTGGAATTCACCTTCAGGGATGGGAAGCCCTGTTTCCTGGAGCTGAGTAGACCCTCATTTTTGCTTCCCTTTGGCCTTTCCTCAGGTGTCCTTCACACGTCTGTAGTCCTCCTCACAGAGATGTGTGAGCGGAGCCCAGACATGCTTGCACATTTCAGAAAGGTAGGTGCCTTCTGTGTGATTTTCCTGAAAAGTACATGTCTTTTTCACTTAGGATTTTCTTCTGAAAGCAAGCTATGAAGCTGAATAAAGGATGTAACTAGCCCTGTTGTGTGATAGGGCCAGAAGCCAGATTTAGGCATATAGAGCTGGTATTAGTGTAGTGTTTCCCCTTTCAGAATAGAAGTCTTTCCTTGTTGGCAGACATACAAACTGTTCATGTGTTTTATCTGCTGTTTTCACCTTGAGCCAGGAAATGTAACCCGAGCTCAAATTACAAATAGGATTGTTTCTCTTTATTTTTAAGGCAGGTATTTTTCGGTTTTTTCTTAAGGTGAGAATAGCAAACAGAATTTTAACTTTTATTACTTTTTAGGCCATTGATTCCTGTGATAGTTCTACCTTTTTAAAGTCCCATGTCCAGCAGGGAGGGGGCCTCACCCTTTCCCTTCCAAGATAGTGTTTTTATGTGTAGCCCTTGGCTGTCCTGGAACTTGCTCTTTAGGCCAGGCTGGCTTGAATTCAGAGATTCAGCTTCCTCTGCCTCTCAGCTCCTGGCTTCCTTTCCCTGGTTTTTTTTTTTCATAGCATTTTAAAGTAGGCACTTTTATTTCTCCCTTTACTTACTAAAAAGGATTCAGAAAGATTATTCTGTGTCTAGTTATAAGCATTGGTTCCTTTAGAGAAGGCTGCTGAGTACTCCTCAAAGAGCTCATACTTTGGAGGGTTTTTTTTTTTTTTTTTTTTTTTTTTTTTGGTTCCCTCTCCTTTAGATGTTCATGTCTTGATTAAATTAATGTAAAATAGTATGAGACCCGTATCTGTCCCTAATGCTTGCTTTGTATGTTTTGTTCCTGTTGTCTGTTTGGAATCCTGCTGTATGTTAGAATGAAAAGGTAAGAATTAACCCTCCTTTTTTAGATGGTGCATGCTGGCTTTAGGTCCTTAGTAGCTTTTGTGTATCCATCCACAAGTGTGGCTTTTAACTGTACTAATGCTGAAGCTGTGCTTAATACTGTGAAGTGTTTGTTCTAGCACTTCTGGCTAACTCCTTGGTCCAGTTTCTGTCTTGTCTTTTAATCTCCTGACTCCAAATTCAGCCTTGGATTTCAGTTGCAGCCTTTCCTGAGTTGTAGCCCTCCTCCTCTGCCTTGCCTTCATCTTCATGTAAGAGGCTTTGAGCAGCTGCCCTTCCAGATCTGCCTTACACAAAACATAGCTTCTTTTTGAAGTGGATTCTTTAGAGCCATCTGTGGTAGCCCACACTTGAAGAAGCTCCACATGTACTTCTGAGCTCGTTCAGGCTTAGAGCTTTTATCTCCCTCCCTCTTACCTGGACTTAATCTTGCTGAGAAGCTTTGGGATATTGAAAGGGTTTTAGAGGCAGAGCACTCGGCACCAACTGACTTTCATGGCTGCAGCTTTTCCTCTGTCACCGTGCTTTGTTTGTCCTGTCGTCACTTTTAGTAACTTGCATTCTTGTCTGAAAACTAAAGCTGGGTTCCAAGAACTTGTATGCTGAACACTTAGACATGAGCTTTCTGTCCCAGGGCAGTCTTATGCAGTGTGCTGGCCTTGGCAGCAAATAAAGCAATTTCTGAATTTGGTAAGGACTCCTCCAAGAACTAAATCAGAGTCTTAAAAGTGATTAGGGTTGTATGTAGTACACAGAATGCAGAGAGTGGGGGGTGTGCGTGGTGAGCTGTGTATCTTCACACTGCTCAGCAGACTTCCTGAGATTTTATGTAGAGTTTACAGATCTCTGTACCTTAGACTTGTCTTATTCTTGGAGTTGTCCAAATTCGATTTTTGTTTTGATGATTTAGCGAGTCACTAAATTCTGAAGTATTATGGCTACCTTACTTAAATTCACATATGCTTTTTTGCATTTATAGTGGCCTTAATATTTTGGGTGCATGTCTTGAGTGTAGCTTCGCATTTCATTTCATTTTATTTTATTTATTTATTTATTTTTGGTTTTTCAAGACAGGGTTTCTCTGTGTAGCCCTGGCTGTCCTGGAACTCACTCTGTAGACCAGGCTGGCCTCGAACTCAAAAATCCACCTGCCTCTGCCTCCCAAGTGCTGATGGCATTTCATTTTAATCTCAGTACTTTTCTAGGCTTTGGGGAGTAGGGAGGGAACAGAACAGACATGAGGGAAAATGCTGAATTGCAGCAGAGCTGGCCCTGTTCAGCTTTGTCCTTTGTTTGTTTACTTTAGGTAGTAAGAGCTGTCCGTGTAGATAAATGGGGTTTCTTTTAAGACTGGGGAAAGTTCAGATGTGGCAGACATTTTGGAATAGGTGTTTCATGTGAAGTAATTCATCAACAGAAAGCAAATGAGTGATCATATTTATTTGCAAGCATCTGTAACTAGATTGACAATAATAATTGACATGGACCAGGAAAAGGAAGGTCAAAGGAATTCTTGCCTAAGGAATGTCTAGTCTCTTGGGTGCGATAGGAGACACACAAGTGAATACTGATACTAAATTTGGCAGAATTCTGTCTGAGTAAAGGGCAGGGCACTGGGATCTTAGGTGTGCTTTCTTCATCTGTCAATTCCATTTGGCTCATGTTGGTCACTTTGGTATTTCCTGCTGCTTTTTGGGAAAGGATATATAACTTAAACCTATCTTAAGAGGAGAGACCTTGTTCTGTTTGAAGTGTGATATGCTCTATAGTTTAATAAGATCATTGCTTAATGCTTTATATGACTTTGTTAGAACGGATAAAAAGGAACTGTTTTTTGCTACCCGAGAGTTTCAAGTTCTACAAGAGTAGAACTGCAGTATATCCCATAGACCTCTGTTATTTAGTTCCCAGTGGCTCCTGGTGCACTATGATTCTAGTGTCTTTACATATTGAGGGAAAAGATCTGGCTTGTTTCCGTGCTGAAAAAGTGCACATTACTTGGTAGGTTCTGCCCTCAGTATCTGAGTTAATACTTCAGCCATTTGCATTACTGTATTTACAGCAGAAGAAATTTCTTGGACTCAGAACCTTGCATCGTTTTTCTAAACCAAAGAATCTGCTTATTGAAGAGATAGACTTAGAGTCACTATTTTATTGTTGTTGTTTTGATGCATTTTTTTTCCCCCTGCAGCTTGTGCCCCAATTAGTTCGTATTCTAAAGAACCTCATCATGTCCGGATATTCCCCAGAACATGATGTTTCTGGTATCAGTGACCCCTTTTTGCAGGTGAGGTTGAAAAACATTTTGGATTAATTAATGTCATGTGAATGCAGTGCTTTTGAAGAGTTGTTTTCTTCATCTTAATTTTATATAGGGTACAAATTTGATAATTCACTAATTAGTAAGTGAACCTGAACCAAATAAGTATTGTATTTAATTAATGAAATGACAGTGTAAAATTTTACTTAGTGGCTGTGAAGGGTGAGTTATCTTATAACTTCATTAGATGTAAACATGTGCATGGCCTCTTTAAAAAGATGTTGAAAATTCTCTTGCTTATCTCTGATGGCATGTAACTTCCTTTAAATTATTTGAGTTTCATTTTGAGTGAGACTGAGTCAGACATGATTTGTTGACCTTTTGTATCCTCTATTAGGTACGAATTTTGCGGTTATTAAGAATTTTAGGACGGAATGATGATGATTCAAGTGAAGCTATGAATGATATATTAGCACAGGTGAGTTGGTCCAACTTGAAATCCATTAAGTCTCATTCTCATCCAGCAGAGAGTAGAAGGTATGATTATTAGGGCTAATGGTTTCTGTTTTTTCCTTAGTGAGTTACTGAAATTAAAATATGTCTTGTACTTGGTAGTTTATGGAAGTTTTGCTTTCTCACTTATGCACTGCTATCTGTTTTTTCAGGTTGCCACTAATACAGAGACTAGTAAAAATGTAGGAAATGCTATTCTGTATGAAACGGTTTTGACTATCATGGATATTAAATCAGAGAGTGGATTGCGAGTAAGTCTTTTTGAATCTTCTCTTTCCTCTAAACATGTTATTTAGAGTGATTGAATTGGGCTTCAGTACTTTGGAAACAGGTTCCGTTTGGGACTTTAGGAAGGACTGCTGTGCCAAAGCCTGGTACTGTGTTGTCTGTGTTTGCCTCAGCCTAGATGAGCGTCATCAAGCTTGGAAGAAGTGAGGCAGAGATGCAGCTGTGTCCCTATTGTTAGGACCTCTTTCAGAATGAGCCTTTACTAGAGACACAACCTGAATTGTACCCATCATTTTAAACAAGGCACAGATACAATATTTAAACACATTTATTTAAGGAATTAACCTATAGATCAAGAAACTCAGGTATCCCTGAAGTTATCCTGAGAGGAAGATGTTAGCTCTGTAGCTTTCACATGTAGCCAGCAGGTCTCCTTCCGAGGAAACCTTTGTCTTGTGATGCTTTGTCTGCACGTGAACAGCATCTGCTACATAATATAGACAGGGCTGGCCTGCAACTCTTCTGTAGGGTAGGTTGTCCTCAATTTCGTGGTTCTTCTGCTGTAGCCTCCCAGTTCTGGACTTAAAGGTGTGCTCCACCACATCCAGCCCTTTTCTCTACTGTCATTTAACATTGAAACAATTTTAGGTTTTTTGAGAGACTTGTTCTTTTTCTTTTATTAATTGTGTGTATGCGTGTGCATGTGCTTGTGGTGAGAGCAGCACTTGTGGACAGCAGAGGAAGACATTGGGTGCCTGGGCCTGGAATCACACGCGGCGGTGAGCACCCGATACAGGATCTCTGGAAGACCGGCGAGCACGTCCTCTGAACTGCTCGGCCAGCTCCAGGCCCCCGAACCTCAGAGCGTTTATATATGTCATGCATGCCCTTTGCCCGACTTTCCCAGTGAAATGTCTTTAAATTTATATATCTTATGAAGACCAAGAAATTAACATGGACACTTTACTATTAAGTAAATTGTAGACTTCATTTCTATTTTCCAAGTTTCCGGGTGGCATTTTGTTTTCTGTTACAGCATCCAGTCTGTGATCCTACATTACATTTAATTGTCATTTCTCTTTAGTTTCCTGGTCTGTTAGTTTCTCAGTTTCTCTCTATCTTTCATGATTTGACATTTTAGAAGTATTGATCAGTCGTTTTGTAGAATGTAACTCAATTTGGTCTGTCTGATTTTTTTTTTTCATAATTTTATAGATTAAAGTTATACTTTTTTTGGCAAACTTGCACACACTTGGTAAATCCTTTGCAGTAGAGCATACTAGGCAGCACATTGCTGAATTTTCTTAGTACTGTGATACCAACTGTGTGCGACTCCCCAACCCCATGCTACCTATAAGATTCATTTGTTTGTTTTTCATTCATGTTATATTCTGATCACAGCCTACCTCCCTCTTCTCTTCCAGTCCCACCCTTACAAATCCTTCCTCTATTATCCCCCTTGGGTACCACCCAGGGAACAGAGCCTGAGACAGCCCCCGCTCCACTTGTTAGGGGCCCACATGAAGACCAAGCTGCACACTTGTTTTACTTTTTATGTGGATGAGTGTCTGCCTGCACGCATGTATGTGCTCTGTATGAATCCCTATGCATGCCTGGCTCCTACAGAGGTTGGAAGAGGGCATTGGGTGATTGTGAGCTATCATGTGGGTGCCGGGAACTGAATCCTGGTCCTTTACATGAGTAACAGGCTATGAATTGCTGAGCCATTACTTTCCAGCCCTGTACATTGGTGTCTTTAGTACTGTGTATTTACTGTCTTTCCCTTTGTAATTAAAATTATTTTTGAGAGAAGACACTCTGAGCCTGTGCAAATACATTTTTAGGCTTTTGTCCATGATTTTTAGTATCTGTCTGATGTTCTTGTCTCTAATAAATGCTAGGATGATATTCTAATATTAGTTTCCTATTTTTTTCATTTTTTTTCCCCTCATTAAATAATGAGAGTTCTATGGGGTTACCCTCATGAATTTCTCCTTAACTCAATCAATAATAATAATAATAATAATAATAATAATAATAATAATAATGTTTATCGATAATTAGCAATCTATCAATAATAATTATATATACATTTTTCAGACTGTTTCTCTGTGTATCCCTGGCTGTCTTGGCACTCACTCTGTAGACCAGGCTGGCCTGGAACTCAGAGGTCCACCTGCCTTTACCTCCTGAGTGCTGGGATTAAATGCGTGTGTCACCCCATCTGACTTAATCCAATCAATTATTGATATTAGAATTGCTAATCCAGAAACTTTAAAGAAATAGACTTACCAGCTAAAGTATAATATCATATCCTGTGATACACCAAATCAACTTCGATCAATTTCTTTTTTTTTTTTCTCCTTTCAAGCAAACGCAGCAGCTGTATATTGTTCTTTACTGTTAGGATAGCATCTTGAAGCTGCTTTCTTACTCATGTGTGAAGACATGTGTGTGTGTGTGTGTGTTTCCAGTTGTGGTAGAATATATATAACAATTTACTATTTGGATCACTGAAAGATGTGTAAAAATGGCCTTAGTACATTTATATAGCTAAGTAACCAGTACTGCCATATTTTTCCAGAGCTCTTTTTTGTCTTCCTCTATATCCTACCCCTGACTTTTTTTAATTAAAAAATTCTTTAATTGATTTTATTTTATGTGTATGGTTGTTTCTGCTGCAAATATGTCCATGCACCATTTGTATATCTGGTGCTTTTGGAAGGCAGAAGAGGGTGTCAGATCCCTGAAACTTGATTTACAGATGCTTGTAGCTACCGCAGAATGCTGGGAATTGAACCCAAATCCTTTGGAAGATCAGGAGCCAGAGCTGTTAACACTGTGTCATTTTCCAGCCCCCCATCCCCCCCTTTTTTAAAAAAAAAAAAAAGAAAGAAAATGATTTGTTTTGGAAGATTAGCCCTTAAAAATACCATTTTGTTTTGTCTGTGGGTTTCTCCTCAGATTTTGCAACGATACAGAAACAAAACAAAACAAAACCCAACAACCACATGTGATGGGGATACAGCTCAGCTGGTAGAGTGCTGGGTTCTATCACTTCAGCAAATGAAGAGAAGTGTTCTGTCTTCTTCCCTTCTAATCTGTACTGTTGTGTAATCAAGCAGTACTTTACTTCCAACAACAGATACAGGGAAGATATTTTCACTGGTTACCAGTTGGCATTTTTTTTAACTTAATTCAGTTTAAACATTCCCTACTTGGAGATAGTGTCAGATCTCACAGGATGAAGGCTTAGTTCTACCGGATAATCTCCCACATCAGATGCTAGTTATATGACTGGTATTTTAAACCAGCCAGCTGTGATTCTAGGTTCCTACATCCCTGTCTGTGAGCTTAGTTAACGTTCTAGAATGGCTTACAGAATTCAGAGGGACACGTACTTGTCCTTGTTATGATAATGGATATTCAGAGGATAAGGATGAATATCTAGATTGACAGAACAGGACAAAGCATATAGGGATGGGTAAGAAACATTCTTTGCACATGTACCGTCTTTCAGAAAACTCCATGTGTTTAGCTACTCCAAAGCCCTATTTTGAGTTTTATGGAGGCATGGTTGATTAAATCATGGGCCATTGGTGAAGATTATAACCTTCAACACTTTTTCTTTCCAGGATCTTGAGGATGGGCTGAAAGCTCCAGCCTCCAGTAGCATGGTTGCTTCCTCTGATAAGCTAGCCCCATCCTCATACTATTCAGGGATCCATCAAAAGTTACCTCATCACAACTAAATGTAGGGATGGAGATGGCTCAGTGATTAAGAACACTTGCTGTTTTACCAGAGGACTAGAGTTTACTTCCTAGCACCTACGTCAGGTGTAACTTCAACTCCAGGGTTCCAGGGTTCTCTTCTGACCTCTGAGGGGACACACACACACACACACACACACACACACACACACACACACACACACACCATAAATAAGCACACATTTTAAAACCTTTTGAAAAAATAAAAACTGAGATTTAGGAGCTGTATGTCAAGAAATGGGAATGACAATATATTTCACAGTATTATACATCTCATATGAATGCAACCATATAGTATTCATCCCTTTGCTTGTGTCTTGTCACATGTCAGATGCCTTTCTTGTAATACCTGAACAGGACTCCATTGTACATGGCAGTAGTATATCCAGCAGATTGGTTGTTGGTGGATATGTAGGACATCTCTTATCACTGGTCCTTGCTGATACAGCTCCAGGAGATTTTGTGTCTATGCTTGCACCATGCATTTGTCACTTACATTGGTAAACTGCTGGAGTATGTATTTCTCTAAGTTCAAGGTTGTTGTTGATTTTACTGTCCTTCTAGCATTGGACAGCATTCCAAAAATAGGATCAATTTTCATTATGTCCTCTAGTAATTTTAGTAATTACTGCTGAAACTGAATGTGATTTTTAAAAAGAATTTATTTTGTATGTGTGCACATGCATGCATATGTGTCCACTATTCTACACACATGGAGGTTAGAGGACAATTAGAAGGAATGGATTCTGTCCTTTTGTTGTATGGGTTCTGGAACCCAGGTCATCAGGCTTGGTGGCAGGCACCTTTATGTATCTGTTGAACTATCTGTCTGGTCCCGGAAATGGAACATGATTTTAAGAATATCTTTAGATAACTTTTTCTTTTGCTAACAATTTATAGATAACCAGCTGCTGACTTTTAGTAGCTTCTACCCAAAGGCTGGAAATTTATTCTTTAGATTAAGAAAATAATATAAACATATCATTTTTATAGATTTAAAAAAAATAAAAGCAAGCAAACAAATGTATGCTATTTCTCTTTAGGTTCTAGCCATAAATATTCTTGGTCGATTCTTACTGAACAATGACAAAAATATTAGGTAAGTCAACTGAAAAATTTTCCATATCTTCTATATTATAAAAATTAATATTTTACAGAGCGACTTTGCTCAAGATTATATATATGTGTGTATTATGTATTGTGTGATCTAGAATTTGAAGTCAGAATTTTTAGTTTTAGTTTAGTCTTAAAATTGCTGTTTTGTAAAGAATTTGAGAATTTTCTTTATGTCTTAATGTTTAATTCATAAGTCAAGAGCAAACATCCTATAAAGGGCCAAATGGTAAACATTTTAGGCTTTCTGGGCCACAGGGTCTTTGTAGCAATTATTTAATTCCATTGCTTTGGATATATAACTCAAATTGGTTTTTTTGGTGGTGGTGGTGGTTTTGAGACAGAATTTCTCCATGTAGTCCTGCATGTCCTGGAACTCAATTTGTAGACAAGGCTGGCCTTAAACTCAGAAATCCACCTGCCTCTGCCTCCTAAGTGTTGGGATTAAAGAAAGGCAGGCACTACCATGCCCAGCTTTAAATTCAAATTCTTATAGATAGGAGCAGTTTTGGTATTGGTAATAAAAAGGAGCAGAAAACATTTAAATGATAAAATTAAAGTAATTTCCTGGTGGTGGCGCATGCCTTTAATCCCAGCACTTGGGAGGCAGAGGCAGGCGGATTTCTGAGTTCGAGGCCAGCCTGGTCTACAGAGTGAGTTCCAGGATAGCCAGAGCTACAGAGAGAAACCCTGTCTCGAAAAACCAAAAAAAAAAAATTTTTCTCTGTACGTTGTGGGTAAGGCAGTGTAAAAAAGCAAATATACCTTACTGTGTTTTCTTCTTGGGAAGATTTAGAAAGGACTGAGTCAGTTATTGTTGGAAGTTTACATGGATGTTGTGAGTGCAAGGCTGGCTGCAGACTTCCCACCTTGTCCCAGCTGTTGGTTCTGCTCCTGTTCCTTTAAAGATGGTACTTCATACTCACTAGTTCTGTGCTTACCTTGGCATACTCAGACGTGTGCATTTCCTCATCTATACGACATATTATTATTCAGAAAGAAGGAGAACTTCCTTGACTTTTACATTTTAGCTTATTATGAAACATTGTTCCGTGCAGATATGTTGCTCTGACATCTCTGTTGAAGACTGTGCAGACAGATCATAATGCTGTACAGAGGCATAGAAGCACAATTGTGGACTGTCTAAAAGACCTGGATGTCTCCATAAAAAGGTAAGAAAGAGAGTCTCTAGCATTGTTAAGTGAAACAGAGTTTTGATAAGGCTATGTCTGTCCTCTACCAATTTGATAGTTTGTAGCAGTTTTGAGAGCTAAGCATTTAGGTATGTAGTCACTGTGTTCAGAAACGAGTTCCAGTTAAAGAGACCCATGGGAAAAACCGAACTGTGCACTGAGAGTGCTGCTCTTGGTTCTTATGGAAAAGTATTGGCACAAATGCACTGGGCCAGTGCTTGCTTAGCAGAGGTGCTGTGTCACGTGTGCTGGAGGATGAAGTAATGAGTGATCCATCGGCTAAGTGGTTTCCCACTGTGCTGAAACTCCCATTGCTGACAGCACACTTTTTCACAACACCCCAGGACTCCAGAGGCAAGTGTGCTTCTTAGACTAGGTCATGGAGAAATGACCATAGGCAGTTGACACTCTCAAATGTCATAAATCTCTGTTCAGTGGAATCTGGCAGTTCGCTTTAATGAACTTTCGCTGTGTGTTTAAATTCAAAACAAAGGAGATTTAAAGTGATCTTTGAAGTTATTTAGTCAACAAACATTTATGTACACAGAACAAATGCTAAGTTCTTGAACAATCTACAGATAAGACCTAGACTTAGTAATATCAGCTTTTTTTGTTTGTTTGTTTGGGTTTTTTTTTTGTTTTGTTTTTTTGAGTCACAGTTTCTCTGTGTAACAGCCCTGGCTGTCCTGAAACTCTCTTTTTGTAGACCAGGCTGACCGCAAACTCACAGAGATTCACTGGTCTCTGCCTCCCAACTGCTAGGATTAAAGGTGTGCACTACCATGCCTGGTTTACTAATACCAGCTTTTTTTAAAATTTATTAATCATTTTAGTCATTTACATTTCAAATGATAGCCCCCTTCCCAGTTAGTCCTCTACCAACCCCCCCTTTGCCTCTATGGGAGTGCTTCTCTATTCATTCACCCACTCCCGCCTCACCCCTCTAGCATTCCCCTTTGCTGGGGTGTCAATCCTCCCTCCCCTTCCATTGATGTCAGATAAGGCCATCCTCTGCTACTTATGTATCTGGAGTCACTGCTCCCTCCATGTGTACTCTTTGATTGGTGGTTTAGTCCATGGGAGCTCTGGGTGGTCCAGTTAGTTGATATTAACACCAGCTTTTAATAGAGCTTTAGAAAGGGTTTTATGGCACTGTTTCAATTTTCAAAAATTATTTTTTGATATTATAATTACATCATTTCCTTCCTCCAACCCCTCCCATGTACCCCCTTGCTCTTATTGGCCTCTTTCTAATTATTGTTGCATATATGTACATACATGTATATACACACATAAACATTCCTAAATATATACATATAACCTGTTCAGTTCAATCTGTATAATGTTACTTGTATATATATGTTCTCATTCAAATTTATATCCTCTTTCTCTTTATTGTTTGGTGTGTATGTGTGTGTGTCTTACTCTAGGGAAGAGTATTTTTCCCTGCTCCCAGCATTCCTTAGTCTTGTATTTGGTTGAGGCCTTGTGTGCTTTCTTCCACATTAGCATATCTGTTGGTGTCCTATTCATGTTTTGGGGACTAGATCTCTCTATGTAGTCCTGGGTGATATGGAATTCATTATGTAGACCAGGTTGGCCTTAAACTTTCCTGCTACTGCCTCTCAAGTGCTGGAATTTCAGAGATCCACCTGTTTCTGCCTCCTGAGTGTTGGAATTAAAAGCATGGACCACCACACGTAGCAATTTTTGTTACTTTTAAATAAGTACATTGTGTGTGTTTGTGTATAGACGTGCATGTGAGGTGCCCTCAGAAGTAAGAGACTTTGGATTTTTCTGGAGGTGGAGTTAGAGGTGGTTGTGAGCTGCTTAAGGACTTGAGTTCTTAATGGCTGGACTATCTCTCCAGTCCCATAATCAGTGTATTTTAAGATTTTTTTTATTACTTTTAATTATGCCTTCCCTCCCGCCCCCTTTTTGAAACAGAGTCTGATGTAGTCCAGGCTGGTATTAAAGACACTATATAGTTGAAAATGATCATGAATTTCTTATTCTTCTGCCTCTTCCTTCTTAGTGCTGCGAGTATAGATATGGCCCACTTACTCAGTTTCTGCACTGCAGAGTGTGGAACCCAGGACTTTGAACATGACAGTCAGGCACTCTTAACAACTAGGCTACATCCCAAGTCCTATGGTACTGTTTGATGTAAGCAAAGTTCTATTATATTTGGGCAGAAGTGGAGTGTAAGTAGAATATCATAAGCAAATATGTAAGAAATAATGTAGAGACATTATCATTGGGTAATAACTTTTTGCCTCTTTGAGAATCCTAAGTCTTAGAAATTTCAGCTTTATAGAATAGACTAATGAACTATAGTTATTAGACTTTTTCTAAGTTTTTATTGGTGTTGTTTGTTATTCATTCATCTAGTATTCATTCATTCATTCATTCATTCATTCATTTATTTATTTATTTATTTATTTATTTATTTATTTATTGGGAAGGGTCTCATGTAGCTTAGGCTGACCTCTTTCTAGCTGTGTAGCTAAGGATGCCATTGACTTCATCATGCTCCTGTCTCTGCTTCCTAAGAGCATATAGATACAAGTGGTTGTGTAGGCATGTGCTACCATGCCCAGGTTCTCACAAGGATTTCTGGAGAAGAGTATTGGGTTAGCATTCACAGTATCAGAGCTATCACGAATACGTTTTCATGCTTATCTGGCTTGTAAAGAGTGAAATCACAAGACTGTACAGATGTTTATGCCACTGCTTTTGGTATATAGGGAAAATACCTGAGTATTTGTTACATTCCCATTATAAATATGTTTTTCCCCCTCTACAAGACGTGCAATGGAATTGAGTTTTGCCCTGGTGAATGGGAATAATATCCGAGGCATGATGAAGGAATTACTTTATTTTCTGGATTCTTGTGAGCCAGAATTTAAAGCCGATTGTGCATCTGGAATCTTCCTTGCTGCAGAAAAGTAAGATTTAATTTTTATTTTCATTGGTAGAAGGTGCTTGGAACTTCCTAAAAGCATCTTTAAAACATGGTGCCAAGAGACGCTGTAGACGTTTAAGGCATGAAGCATTTATTTCTAGCTTTGAATTACAAGTAATTGTAGCCGATGCTGAAAATGATAAGACCAAACAAAATTCCACTTTTGAGAACTTTTCTGTATCATCCATTCTCAGCCTCAAACCTATTATGCAGAGGCAGAAGAACATCTGAATTAAAGCTGTGTGTGAAGCCTGACTTACACAGTGCTTCTCAGCTGTGGTACTGCTGTCAGGCGCTGACACACGTGCATGTAGAGGCCCAAGGTCGATGTTCTCGGTTGCTCTTCCACCTTGATCATTGCTGGTCTCTCAGTGAAACCCAGGGCTCCATAATTTGGCCAAGCCTCTCATCCAGCTTGTTCTGGGTATTCCCTGTTGCCACGCCCACCACATTGCATTCATGTGAGTCCTGAAGCTCTAGCCCTGGTTCTCAGGTTTCTGAAGAAGCTACTGTAACACTGAGCTGTCTCCCTAGCCCTCCTTATTTGCCTTCTTTTTTTCCTGACAATATGATTCGTCTTCTGGGAAGTTGACAAAGTCCCATGTTTTCAACTCAGTTACTCCTATTGTAATCGTATGGGAAATGTGAGCTTGATTATATTTGGTCATTCGTTGAAATGATGGTTTCTGCTAGGTTTCAGGGTGTAATATCTCCAAATAGAATCATTTTACTAGAAAACCTAGAAAAGACTGTAGAACAGAGCTTTTGAAAGTCACTGGGTATAGTGCAGTTTATTAATTTCAGTGTTTTTCACCTTATTTTCTCAGGTACGCACCTTCCAAACGGTGGCATATAGATACAATTATGCGTGTCTTGACAACGGTATGTAGCTTTTTAAATCGGACTATATAGTAAATGTACCTAGAAATGAGGCAGATGAAACCATTATTCTCATGGAGGAGATTGGAAATTATGTGACTGTCCTGGTCTGGCTTTGATAAAACACTGACAACTTGGGAGGAAAGCGTTTGGAGCTTCAAAGCCACAGTTCACCATAGAAGCCAAGGCAGGAATTAGAGACAGTTCTTCAGTTGAGGGTCCCTCCTTCCAAGTGACTAGTTTCTGTCAAATTGACAAAGTGCAGGTTTCACTGTGTTGGCTAGTCTAACCTTGTAGCATGTAACATAATGTCAGGTAAGGGTTGCACGTAAGCCAAGTGTTTTATACTTACTGTGGTTAGTGAAGGTAAGGTCAAATTTGAGGAATGGGCTTTGTGGAAGGAGAAGGCCATGCAGATAACTCAAGTGTGTCTTAATCAAAGGGAATGGTAAGTGAAAAATCCTAGGCTAGCAAGCTTTGGCTGCTTGGAAATCAACAGAAAGACATTGAAACCAGGAAATGAAGAGAGGCAGTGGATAGTTTGACTTCAAAGTCCTAAACAGGTGCCATTATACAGAGCTTTATAAGTGTTTGAATTTTATTTTGAAAAAGATAGGAAGGTGTTGCAGATTACTTTTTACTTGCAGTGCTAGGGATCAAACCCAGGGCCTTGCACATACTAGGCAAGTACTCGAACTTTGAGTTCTAGCCTCTGCTCAGTTGGTGCAAGGTTTATTTTACAGTTCCTGTTTTAGATGGTGTCTTTTCTTTGGCATTCTTCTCGGATTTGAGGGTTTCTTTTTTCTTTTTTAACTAGTTAATAGAGTGTGATGCCACAGTAAGAAGATGTACTGTCTGACACGATGTTACTAGAAATGGATACCATAAAGGAAGATGCTCCCACATAATGACTACATTTAAAATTAGAAACTCATAAACCAGCAGATCTAGGAACCAAGTAGGAAAAACATTGTAACTCAGCATCATATTGATATCTTAATATATAAATGGGAAAAACCCAGCAACCAGTGATTGGCATTTGAATAGATAGTTCACAAAAAGAAATGCTTAACAAATGAAATACACACTATTAAAGAAATAATAGGAAAAGTAAAAACAAAGTATCATTATTAATCTGTGGTATTTCCTCCTTTGAGACAGACCTCATGTAGCTCAGGCTGGAAGAGAACTGGCTGTGCAGCCAGGGCTGACTTTGAACTCTCGATCTTCTATCCTCTACCTCCTGAGCGCTGTGATTATAGAGATGTGCCTGTCCTCATTCTTTCTCCTTTAGCTTCGAAGCCTTAGCCTTAATGTCTGAGCCAGCTCTGCAGCCATACTTTCTGTTTTTGAGACAAGATCTCACTGTGTTGGCCAGCAGGACAGGTGTGACCAACTCACTAGGCTTCTATTATACTTTTTTTTTTAAGATTTTTATTTATTTCTTTTATATGAGTGTTTTATGTAAGCTGCTCTCTTCAGACACACCAGAAGAGGGCATCAGATCCCATTACAGATGGTTGTGAGCCACCATGTGGGTGCTGGGAATTGAACTCAGGACCTCTGGAAGAGCAGTCAGTGCTCTTAACTGCTGAGCCATCTCTCCAGTCCTCTGTTATACTTTCTAACCCAATTTCTAGTATTGGTTAAAGAAAATGAACAGGTAGAAGTGACTGCCGCTGGGCAGTGGTGGCGCACGCCTTTAATCCCAGCACTTGGGAGGCAGAGGCAGGCGGATTTCTGAGTTCGAGGCCAGCCTGGTCTACAGAGTGAGTTCCAGAACAGCCAGGGCTACACAGAGAAACCCTGTCTCAAAAAAACCAAAAAAAAAAAGTGACTGCTATCAGTCCTGGAGACCTGAGTTCAGTCCCTGGAGTGCTTGTGTTGGAGGAAGAGGATTGACTATCACAAATTGCCCTCTGACCTCCACGTCCATGCCGCAGCACACAAACCCATGCACATAAGATAAATAAAGACATGTAATTAACATTTAGAACAATGAAGAAGCAGGCCACACCTTTTACTTGATAGTGTAATAAATTGTGATATCTTTTCAGAGTGCAGTGTAGAAGCATGCAATTGAAGTGTTATGCTGTATCTTTTGCTACATTGATATAATTTTTTTAGGTTTTAGCTAGGGAAATAAAAAAGACAAGTGCAGAAAAATATGAATGTAAAAATGTTTGTCTTGCTGGGTGGTGGTGGTGCACATCTTTAATCCCAGGCAGAAGCTGTGGATCTCTGAGTTCAAGGCTTTCCTGGTCTATAGTGCGAATACCAGGACAGCCAAGGCTACACAGAGAAACCTTGTCTGGAAAACGAAAACAAAACAAAAAGTTTCTATCTTGTTTTATACTAGAGGCAAACTGGAAGCAATTGTTAGTGCGTAAATGAGAATTGGTTCAGTAAATTATGATGATTTAGATGCATTTGTTGCTGGACGTGGTGGCTTATGACTATAATCTTAGCACTTAGGAGTCTTAAGGAAAAGGACCCCCGGAATTTCAAAGCTAGCCTGGGCTGTAAAGTAAGTTTAAGGCTGCCTTAGACTATATAAAACCCTGCCATTTGACAAACAGAACACCAACAGAATTTGGTAGGGAATTTTCTGGAATAAGCTAGCTTTTATTTTGCTATTAGCAAATTTAGTTAATTTCCTAGAAGACTGTGATGGTTTGTATATGCCTGGCCCAGGGAGTGGCACTATTTGGAGGTGTGGCCTTGTTGGAGTAGGTGTGTCACTGTGGGTATGGGCTTTAAGACCCTCATCCTAGCTGCCTGGAAGCCATTCTTCCACTAGCAGCCTTCAGATGAAGATGGAGAACTCTCAGCTCTGGATGCTGCCATGTTCCCGCTTTGATAATTATGGACTGAACCTCTGAACCTGCAAGCCAGCCCCAATTAAATGTTGTCCTAATAAGAGTTGCCTTGGTCACGGTGTCTGTTCACAGCAGTAAGACCCTAAGACAAAGACTGAAAGTTGATAAATGTGATTGATAATGGGGATTAAGTATGTTCTAACAAAAGTCATGATAAATTAGAACACTCATTCTTATGATGACCATGTGATTTTTCTTCCTTAGCCCTGTGAGAATATAACATTAGAATCTAGCTGCTGCCTTACAACAGGTCCCGACAGGCACCCTCCTGGGACATTGCAGATAGGGTATTAATGTTAAGGTGTTGGTGCCACACATGCCCTGCTCCTCGTTCCTTCCCTGTCTCCTGCCTAGAGACAGGCTCTTGCTGTGAACCTTCTCCACCAGAAGGTTTCAGAACAGGACCACACTTCCACCACATGGCTCTTGATTCTCTTCAGAGATCCCATCATGCTGTCAATTTGTGTTCTAGGACCTAAACCGCAGAGCCCTCCCTGTGCTGTTGCCCCTCTGTCCAACTTATATACGTTTTTTTTTTTTTTTTTTTTTTTTAAAGATTTATTATTTATTTATATGAGTTCAGTGTAGCTGTTTTCAGACACACCAGAAGAGGGCATCAGATTCCATTACAGATGGTTGTGAGCCACCGGATTTGGTTTCCAGCACCTACTGGCTTATAACAACTCGTAACTCCAGTGCCAGGGGATCCAATGCCATGACTTGACCTCATGGATACTGGGCACACAACATAGATACACATGCAAGCAAAACACACAAATAAAAGGGGAGGGAAGGCGACTGAAGAGAAGGCTCAGTGATAGAGTGCTGTGTAGCAGTTACAAGACAGGCTTCAATCCCAGGTGCCACAATCAGCGCACTGGGGCATAAATAACAAAGCAAGCGCAAACCGTTCCCATCCCCAGCATTTTTTATTGTGAATTACTGAAAAGAAAACAAAATAACAAAACAACAAAATTGATTTGTCTTTTGGCACTGTGCACAGGTGCCTGTCGTTGCTTTCCCCAGAGTGAGTGCTGAAGCTTGCTCATGGGGTTTAATAGTGTTGGGGAGTTGTGGAAAACAGAAGTGGTAATTATGTTCACAAAGAATGCCTTTTTAAATTTTTTGAAATTTCAGGATCTTACCTAAGTAGAAAAAAAATATCATCCTTGGGAATTTGAAACTTTGTATTTTGATTTTGACTGGCAATTTGTGTGTGTGTGTGTGTTGTGTGTTAGTGTTAGTATTACTGTTAGAATTTGTTAGAATTAAAAAGCTTAAAATATTTTAGCCAGACTTTGAGGCTTTTCCAGAAACAATGACAAACCTGTTTCCCCGCACTTGCCCGCACTGCTTGTGTGGTCTTTAGTAACTGTTCCTGTTTCCTTTTAGGCAGGAAGTTATGTCCGTGATGATGCAGTTCCCAACTTGATTCAGTTAATAACCAACAGTGTGGAGATGCATGCTTACACCGTTCAGCGTCTGTACAAGGCAATTCTTGGTGATTATTCCCAAGTAAGTACCTCACTTTATGTTACTTCTTGGGAAGAAGAATACTCTGATTTTCTTCTTCTTACATCACTAACAGCCATTAAAGTTTCTGGACTTTGCAAGCATGAGGACTTGAGTTTTATACCTTGTACCCTTGGTTCTTTTTTATTATTTTTATCATTTATTAAGTTATTTGTGAAGCTCTCACTGTGTATCCCTGGCTAGCTTGGAACTTACTGTGTAGACCAGTCTGTGCTCAAGTTTATAAAAGCCTGCCTGTTTCTGCCCTCTGGGTGCTGGGATTATAAAGGGTGTGTGTCACTCCCCACCTTTGTACCCCTCACGCCACCCCTACTCCCTTTTAAAGGCACATGTGGTGGCTTAGGGTTGTGTATCCTAGTGCTGGTGAGGAGGAGACAGGTAAATTCCTGGGGCTTTCTGGCCAGCCAGCCTAGCCTGCTTGGTGAAGACAGGCCACTGAGAGTTCCTGTCTCTAAAATAATTGATCAAAAACTGAGGCTGAGACTGCAGACATTGCTGAGTGGATAAGGCCCTGTCTGCACCAGCAGAAATCTTGAAAACCATAGTTAGGGTCATCAGAATGAACATGAAAGGCAAAAGTGGTGTAGATGGGGTCACCAGCACCAACAGAAGAACATAGAAGTGCTTGGGTATGCCTGTTCACCTGTGATTCTCATACTCACACAGTCCCAAGATCCCCAGAGCAGGCTAAAACAAACCTGGTAACCATATTTGTGAGCTCTGTTCAGTAGAGAGAGACCCTACCTCAATGACTAATGTGGAGATGGAGTGAAGATGTCAGCCTCAGGCCTCTACTCACACATGTGCATATATGCACATGTACCCACACACTAGTTCACACTGCATATGCACATTAGAAAAAAAGGCGGAGGGCATCTAAGGAGCAACAAAGGTTGTTCTCTGGCCTCTACTTTCAGCCATATGAGTGCACGCACACTTAAACCAGTATATACAAATACAGTCACATACATGTATACCTACCTGTGCATATATAAACATATGCACATACAGAGACACATACAACAAAGAATTTTTGGGAGATTGAAAGCCTTGACTTTCTTTTGGCAGCAACCCTTGGTACAAGTGGCTGCGTGGTGTATAGGTGAATATGGCGATCTTCTTGTGTCTGGCCAGTGTGAAGAGGAAGAGCCTATTCAGGTATCTCTTGCTGTTCTTGGCTAAGGAGGTAATGAGAATGCGTTTTTGATAATGGAGTAATGTTTAATGGGGTATTGGAATGGATTCTTGGAAGCTTTTCACAGAAGTAGTATCTGGACTGCTTAGACACGTGGCACTTAAGGACACACAGTATCTTGGATTGTGTTAGTGGTCTGGGGGGTATAGTAGGCTTATAGAGTTCTGGATTAGTGCTGGGTTCAATCCCCACTACCCAACACACAAACATGACCACTGATGCCTCACTTTCTCCATTGCAAATAGAATTGTGGTTTCTCCCACTCTGGGCAGTTAAGGAGGCAAGAGTTCACTTCCATTTACTCATTGAAGAGTTGGCTTTTGAGAGGGTTTTGGCAACAGCCTTAAGCTCTTTATGTCCTGTATGCTGCTTCTCCTTCTGCCACAACCTGTTCTTAATTGGCAATGGTCATTTAAAAACCTGCTCTGACCAGTGCAATAACTTAGCACGGTCTGCAGAGAGGTAGCGTCCTCCAGCTCACTGATTGCTAGCTTTACTGTTTCCATTGGCTACATGTTGCATCTTCTTCCTCCTAGGTGACAGAAGATGAAGTGCTGGATATTTTAGAAAGTGTCCTGATCTCTAATATGTCCACCTCTGTGACAAGAGGTTATGCTCTCACTGCCATTATGAAGCTGTCTACTCGATTCACCTGTACTGTAAAGTGAGTACTGAGGGGCAGTAGAGTTGAAAGGCGGCTCTGTAACTCCCAAGGGCGATCAAGTGTCTTCACTATCACACTCCACCTTCATTTTAACTGGAAGCTCACAAAGCTTCAATAATCTGTGTCTAAGTGATCACCTCTATAGTGCTAGGATTATAGGTATGTACTGCCACACTAATGCTTGAATGGAAATTGCTTTACCCACTGAGCCATCTCCCTAGCCTCTTGTTCTGTAGCTCATTTGGTAGAATATTTATTTGCCTAACACACACAAGACCTGGGGCTGATCTCAAGCACTGCAAAAAACAGGCCTGGATCAGGTGTTTATGGTCATCCTTGACTATATGACTAATTTCAGGCTAACCTAGCTTACATGGGACTCTGAGAATTTAGAACCTTATCTTAGAAAAATTTGAGAATAGACAAAATAGGGCTGGAGAGATGGCTTGGCAGTTAAGAGCACTTGCTACTCTTGAAGACCCAAGATTGATTCCCAGCACCCACATGATGGCTAACAGCCATCTGTGACTCCAGTTCCAGTGATCTAACATTCTCTTTTAACCTCCTCAGGCACTAAACATACATGGTGAATAGACATACATTCAAAGTACTCATACACATAAAATAAAAGTAAATCTTAGAAAAAAAGGAATGGCGAAAACTAGAGACAATAGTAAAATGAGTTTTAATTTACTTAGTACCACACACAGAATGATCAGTTCATCGTTTATCCCTCTTTTGGGTGGGTATTTTGTTTTGTCATTGTTTCTCCCTACTGTGCATTATTTTGTAGCTAAACCTGTAGTTTTATAGTATAGTTTCTAACTTTGTAGTTTTTTGTTGTTTGTTTTTTTGTTTGTTGTTATTTGTTTTTTTTTTTTTTTTTTTTTTTTTTGAGAAATGTTTTCTCCATTTAGCTCTGGCACTCCTAGAACTTTCTCTGTAGACCCGGCTGGCCTCGAATTCAGAGATCTGCCTGCTTTTGCCTCCCCAGTGCTGGGATTAAAGGCGTGCAGCACTATGCCTGCCTTGGTTTATTATATTCTAAGATATTGGTGTAGGAATAAAATCCAGATTTGTGTGAGTTTCTCTGTGTGTGTGTGTGTGTATATTTTTAAATCTTTTGAATTTTACTTGGTGCTGTTTTGAGCAAAAATTGACTTGAGTCAGTTTTCCAGAAAAAGTTAGTTTTCCTGGACTTTTCTGTTTCATTTTCAAAGTAAGGCTTTATGAGAAGTCTAATTATTTTAGTGTTTAAATTGCTAACTGGAAGGATTGTAGTGAGCACCCTGATGCTAAAGTCACTTTTAAAGTCACTAAGGAAGAGAATTGGATAATACATATTTCTTTTGTGGCAAAGTGGCGATGGGTACTTTTGTTTGCAAGGGTTTTTTTTTTTTCCCCTCAGTGGGGAGATTGAGCTTCAGTCCTTACACATGCTATGCAAGCACTGTACCACTAAGCTGTGTTCCCAAACCTCTAGAAGGTTAAGGATGTGGAATAAATACTTGGTTAGAAATTTCTCATTACAGTTAGAGTATTGATAAATGAATGGTGATAAGGGAATTATATTTGTTCTTGAAATACAATTTGAATTAAAGAAACAGATAATTCAATTTTTTTTTTTTTTTTTTTTTTTTTTGGTTTTTTCGAGACAGGGTTTCTCTGTGTAGCCCTGGCTGTCCTGGAACTCACTCTGTAGACCAGGCTGGCCTCAAACTCAGAAATCCGCCTGCCTCTGCCTCCCGAGTGCTGGGATTAAAGGCGTGCGCCACCACTGCCCGGCTGATAATTCAAAAATTTAACCAAGAAACTCTGTTTTTAACATTTTCACTGCTTAATTATAAATTTTGTGTTTTGAATGATTGATTTCATTTATTGTATTATCTGTCCTACAGCCGAATTAAGAAAGTGGTTTCCATCTATGGAAGCAGCATCGATGTAGAGCTCCAGCAGAGGGCAGTAGAGTACAATGCACTGTTTAAGAAGTATGACCATATGAGGTGAGCCAAAGAAACCAAGCAGTGTATGTACCTGTGGAGCCCTGAGTGACTTGTCCTTGGAGTCCTTGAAGGAGACTTGTTGCTTGTGCTGCATTGACTGAGCTTATAACCCTCCGTCCTTCTCACTGCGGGGCTGCTTTTATTTTGTCCATTTTCGCTTCTTTCTAACCTCCTAAGAAATAAATGTACTGAGTCAGTTGTGGTAGGGCAGGCCTTCAATCCTACCACTTGGGAGGCAGAGGCAGAGGCAGGTGGATCTATCTGAGTTCAAGGCCAGCCTGGTCTACAGAGTGAGTTCCAGGCCAGCTAGAATTACATGGTGAGACCCTGTCTCAAAATAAATAAAAAATATTATGTTTTACATTCTACCTCCCTCCTTCTCCTCTGCATGTGAAGTTTGCATCATTTTCCATTTTATTTGACTAAAAGGCCATTGTAATTTTTTTTTTTCTCTTTTCTTTCTTGAGACAGGGTTTCTCTGTATAACCCTGACTGTCCTGGAACTCACTCTGTAGACCAGGCTGTTCTCAAACTCAGATATCTGCCTGCCTCTGCCTCCCAGTGCTTGGACTAAAGGTGTGTGCCACCACTGCTAGGCCCAAGAGAAATAATTTTATTCAAATCCCATTATTTCTAACATTTTGGTGCCTTTTTTCCCCCCCTTCTTTCTGTTATATAATACTTAATTAATGATTGAAGTCTGATAATACCTGTTGATTTACCTTTCGTTTGTCTTAGTCTCAGCTACTGAGTAGTATGTTTGGGAATTTAGATGGACTTTTTTTTTATTCAAAGACTCTTGACTATTCTTAATCCAATTGAGAATGTAGGTCATGTATGTATTCTTGTAATCCACCTTCTCTCTCTCTCTCTCTCTCTCTCTCTCTCTCTCTCTCTCTCTCTGTCTCTGTCTCTGTGTGTGTGTGTGTGTGTGTGTGTTGGGTGGGGAGGGGAGGGGAGATCCTTCTCCCTATTAGGCTTCAACCTTAACTGATAATAGTGATTGTTTTGTGTGGGGTATTGAGGCCAGCTGCCTAGGATGTAACTAACCACTGCAAATTCTTCTAGGTCTGCCTTACTTGAAAGAATGCCTGTCATGGAAAAAGTGACCACAAATGGCCCTTCTGAGATTGTGCAGACAAATGGAGAGACAGAACCAGCTCCACTAGAGACTAAACCACCACCCTCTGGGCCACAACCCACGAGCCAGGTAGCCTTGTGTGGGGCTCCGGGTGATATTTTAGTGCCTGTAGCTTATTTCTTAGCTGTTATCCTTTAGTATTTTTTGATTGCTTGTTAATTGCCATCCTTGATATTAAGTATTGGGAATAAATGCACTTTAGACAAATAACTTACGAATGAAGGTATTATTTCCTCATTTAGGCCAATGATCTATTGGATTTGTTGGGAGGAAATGACATAACACCTGTTATCCCAACTGCACCTACAAGCAAACCGGCATCTGCTGGTGGAGAACTTCTTGACTTGCTGGGAGACATCACCCTAACAGGTGAAGCCAGACTGGAGTTATTTACTTTTTGGGTAGTGATAGACATCTTGGGGAAAATGATACTGAATACGTTTTTTCTTAATGGTTATTTTTGGTGAACAGAAGTTAAAGCATTTGAACTCTGGGTTCTTCTGGTTTGGACTGTGTTTGTTGTATATTGTTTGGGATTCTTTCTTTAACCTGTCTTCGAAGTAACTGCAGTGCTTACCTGAGATTGACTTTCTGTTGGAATTTGTTTTAGGTGCTCCAGCTGCTGCTCCTACCCCTGCCTCAGTGCCACAGATATCCCAGCCCCCCTTCTTGTTGGATGGGCTTTCGTCACAGCCTCTCTTCAATGACATTGCTCCAGGTACAGTTACCCCATCCTCACTTGAGCACTGAGTTGTGGCTATTGAGCAAAAGGAGTACTGATTGTTCTGTTGGTAGCTGCTCCAATGTGACTGATCTTCCTGTACTTTCCAAGGCATCCCCTCCATCACAGCGTACAGTAAGAACGGCTTGAAGATAGAATTCACCTTTGAACGCTCAAACACCAACCCCAGTGTAACAGTGATAACGATACAGGCTTCTAACAGCACAGAGCTAGACATGACGGACTTTGTTTTCCAGGCTGCAGTACCAAAGGTATTATAATGTCTTCTCTGCCTTTTTATTTTGATTAAAAATTAGCTATTGTTTCATGCATTTGATGAAGAATGTTTTTAATGTTTAGAGAGTAAAATTTCAGATTTAACTTAAATTAGCAGTGTTACAAAATCATCGTGGTTCATTGAAACATGGCATTTTAGTCAATACTTTTACTTTATTACGGGCTTTAAAATTTTTTGTATGTATTTGGATGGATCTCTGTAAATGTATGCCGTGTGTGCGTGTGCGTGCGTGTGTGTTTTCGTGTATTCAACAAGGTGTCTGTCTGTCTATAACCAACAAGGCCAGAAAAGGGTAACCTATCCCCTGGAACTGCAGTTACAGGTGGTCGTGAATTGCCTGATATTGTTGCTGGGAATTGAACCTGGGTCCTCTGGGAGAGTAGCAGTTGCTCTTAACTGCTGAGCCCAGTGTCTCAGGCCCAGTAACTCTAGACCCAGTGACAGATACTCTTTCGGGTAGGGTGATAAAAGAAATTTAGCTGGATATGATGGCATATGCTTTTAATCTCAGCACTTGGGAGGAAGAGGCAGGAAGATTGCTAGAAGTTTAATACCAGCCTTATGTGAGTTAGACTAGCCAGTGCTACATACATAGTAAGACCTTATTTTTTAAAAAAATGTAAACCAAAACCTAGAATTAGTGAGAATTGAATTTTACAAGGTGGTAAGTTAATGCTTGAATATTGACATAGGTTTAGTAATATAGTACCAAAGATGTAAAAACACAAAATTTAACATAGAATTGAATGTTAATTTAGATAAAGGACTGTTTGGTAGCTAGTCACTAGATTAGAATGAAAATTTCTAAAAAACTGTAGATATTTTAAACCTTTAAAGTTACATTTATTTATTTTATGTGTCTGTGCATGTGCTTTTATGTATGTGAGGCTGGAGGATAATGTTCAGAAGGTGGTTCTCTCTCTCTATCTACCATGTGGGCTCTGGTCATCAGTGAGCCATCCCTCCAGCCTCAGGTACCTGGGTGAGCGAAGCATTCACCCTCTTTAACCTCCAGTTTACTGTTGGTACAACAGCTGTTTTGTAAATTGAGGTGTTTTAAATTTTAACAAATCTTAATTTAAGGAATATTTACATTCGTTTTTGAATACTGAAAAAAATTTAATGAAGTTTAGAATGGGCAGAGCACAGAGGTTTTCTCTGAAAGAGTGATTTAAACTGTAGCCAATATATAAGTGAGCGAGCCTGGCTCTGTTCCAGAAGGATGTTAGAAACAGATATTAGGCTGTAATTTGCCAAGCACCGCCTTAGACTGTGCTAATCTTTACTAGTTTAACTAAAGCTAACCTTATGCTAACTTAATCTTTCTGTGACAAGTGCAGCATGGCATCATAGAACATGCACTTGGAAGCTTGTCTAATCATAGTTTACTGGGACGCTTTTTTCTTTTTTGGTGCTATATAAAATAACTATTTGCATCATACTTGATAGTATCTTAAATGTAATGAAATATATTAGTAATGACATTTTCACCTTACATAATTCATTTTGAGAATAGAATTATAAGTAAGACCCAAGATAATAAGCCTGTGCTTTCAGTTTGACTCTCTCCTTTTCTAATATTTGAGCTTATAAAAGGGCTCCTCTGTCAGTCAGGAAAGGCTTTTTACAGTGTGGCTTACCTGGCTTGCTTAAAGTACTTTCTTGTTTCATCTCTGTAAACAGATAAAAACCTATCCACACTCAACAAATTAAGATATTTGGCTTATCTTGGTCTTTTGTTGTTTCGGCTGGTTGTGTGTACACTTTTTCTTTAGGGCCTTGTGTCTCTGGTGGAACAATCCTGAATGTTCCACTCACATAGTAACAGCTGGCTTTTCAAGCCATTCCTTCACTTCTCTAGTAGGAGCAGACCTTGGCATACCTTCACATAATGTACATTACTCAGGCTTTAGGAAACAAAAATCCAAGTCCCGGAGGCCTAGCCATGAGGCTACACAGAAGCATATGAAGGTCCATAGTTTGTCAGTGACTCGTATGTTGCTCTTTATTATATTTGGAAGCTTTTCCTTCAGGTTCTTTTTGGCTTTGTTTCAGGCCACAGGCATCCAATCTTTACTTGTACAGTTGATCAGTTACTACTAAGCAGGGTTTCCAGAATAAGGAGTGTTTCCTTTTGAGAAGTGAGTCTAGACTTCCCTTAGCTCGAAACAGGAAAGTGGCACCTTCATGTTTCCAGTACCAGAGACTTGAATGAGTGACTTTCTGCTTATATGTCATGGGGAGGTGTCTGGAGAATAAGCACTGGGCAGATCTTAGGGAACCCTGTTTCCTGACCCATCTGCTGGCTGTTTGACTTCTTACTTGCTGACATCTTTGACCTAAACCGCTGTTTGTTCTCAAGAGTGCCCTTTGTTCCTCTGTAGACATTCCAGCTGCAGCTCCTGTCTCCTAGCAGCAGCGTCGTCCCGGCATTTAATACAGGGACCATTACACAAGTCATCAAAGTTCTGAACCCACAGAAGGTGAGTAGTACGTTTGAAACAGCTCTGTAGAAGGTGTAAGCTCATTTTAAAAAGTAAATCTTTGTTTCAGTTTTTTTTTTTTTTTAAGATTTATTTATTATTATATGTAAGTACACTGTAGCTGTCTTAAGACATGCCAGAAGAGGGCGTCAGATCTCATTATGGATGGTTGTGAGCCACCATGTGGTTGCTGGGATTTGAACTCAGGATCTTCGGAAGAGCAGTCGATGCTCTTAACCGCTGAGCCATCTCTCCAGCCCCCTTTGTTTCAGTTTTGTTTATTTGTTTCTGACTGAGATCTAGGAAAATGCCTGGTCTAACTTTCTTGTTCTTTGTAGAGATAAACCAAGCCCAGGGACATCAAAAAGATTAGTGACATTAAAATGCAACTAAAAATTCTCTATTATGAGGATTAAAGGTATAGTTTTGAGGATTTAGCAAAAGTTTAAATCAGAGGTAACATCATTGTTGAATCAAAAATTCATATCCACTGCTGTAATTAGTATGGTTATTAAAACTGGAAGCACTTTAAGTGACGTAGTTAAATGAAAAATAGCAGTAGAAACCAATTTACAAGAGTTTCACTATATCTTCTCAATGAAGTCAACTGGTCTTACTTCATAACTGTCTGATTTTCAGTGCTTGTTTTTCAAGCTCTCTGGCTGTTGCCTTCTCTTGTATTACTTTGCCTTTTCTCAGTTCTTTTTTTGTATCTTGATCATGTCATTAGTACCAACAAGAACACATTTTCTTTTCTTTTCTTTTCTTTTTTTTTTTTTCGAGACAGGGTTTCTCTGTGTAGCCCTGGCTGTCCTGGAACTCACTCTGTAGACCAGGCTGGCCTCGAACTCAGAAATCCGCCTGCCTCTGCCTCCCAAGTGCTGGGATTAAAGGCGTGAGCCACTGCCTGGCTCAAAGCACACATTTTCATCATCTAATACCTGCAACAAAACTTTTTTTAATGTATTAATATTTGACATTTGCCACATAAAGTACAATACACTTAAAACCATTACCTCTGTACCTAAGTTTTTCTTTTATGCTTTGGAAATACAAACATTGATGACATTTACTGCAGGCTTCATAAACCAACCAGCAGGTGACTCATATGTAGAACACGTGACAGTGTGTTTCCTCATTTTCTAGAGACTTGGACAAAGAGTTAAAATCTTTTGTCTCTCCTCCTCTTCCCCCCTTCCCATACCGTTGGGGACTTGGTATTCTAGATGTACATGTTCTCTACTTTATGGCCTTGATGTTGATTCTTAGGCTCCAGTCTAGAGTGATCGATGTTTTGGCACTGGCTGTGTGTCTGTGAGCCACTTGAGACAGCTTTACCTGGATGTACTTTATTTACCTTTAGGATTAACTACATCTGTGGAGCCAGGCATGGCGGCATGCAGCTGTAGTCCTCAGTACCTGGGAGGTTGAATCAGAGCATCACTTGAACTGAAGGGTTTGGGGCTAGCCTGGTCAATGTAGTGGAACCCTGTTTCCAAGAAACAGTCTATTTATAGACTGTAGAGACAGGGAGATTTAATTTCAGTGAATTAATTTATGATTCTCTTTCCCTTTTATAGCAACAGCTGCGAATGCGGATCAAGCTCACATATAATCACAAGGGCTCAGCAATGCAAGATCTAGCGGAAGTGAACAATTTCCCCCCTCAGTCCTGGCAGTGAGGGTGCAGCACCATTCTCGTTCTTATCCCACTCAATCAAAGGAATTCTGGGAAGGAGGTTGTGATTGCTGGCAAGTCCCCCCAACTGTACCATGGGCACGAGGAGCTGAGAGAACTGTTGTTGAGGAGGGTTTTCCTCAAGTTACTGCTGACCTTGAAGCATCAGTAAAGACTAATGTCCTCTCCTCCGCTGTTGAGGCTGGCTGCTTCTCGAGGTTACTTTGCACTCTTCTCCCTTTTCTGCACTTCACCCTTCCCACATTTGCAGCCAGAATCAACATTCTCTGGGCCACCGAGGCAATCAGCAGCTGGCCTGGAGGAGAGGACTGGAATTCACGGCAAGAAAACACTCTGTCTTTGCAGCAAAGAGTGGCCCCTACTTTCTACTGTTGTTTCTCTGTGGACTGGGCAAGGTGGGGTGTTTATTCCTCACTAGCTGGTTACCATCATAAGGCGCTTTTTACATCAGGCATTTGGAATGGAATTGTAACAATGGACACGAGGGAGCCCTGCCCTTTTCTGCTGGTTCTCCCAATGTTTGAAAGAGGTGTTAGGCTCCTGGAGCCTTTTCTGTGCATTGCTGTATACACACAGACACATGTATGTATGTTTGTTATATAAAAAAACAGCTGGTTAGACCTTGAGAGGTTGTTTGTAAACACTGGACAGATGCAGTTCAAAGAGCTTTTGTTGAGATTTGGCATGAAGGATATGGTGCTCTATTTGTACTAGAAACTTCCAAGGCTCTTCCAGCTCCCCTCTCTTTCCATTCTTTAGCTGTAGTCATGAGTTCTCTCTCCATGATTTTCAAGATCAATTCCCATTAAATCACAAAGTGGACACTTTCTAAAAGACACATGAATAGTTATTAATGCTCTTACTCCCCCCGACAGTGTTTCTCCCAAGCCTGTCACTTGCCTGTTTGAGCTGTGGTAAATGGGTCAAAGAGGAGTTCAGTCTTAAGGAGCAGACTCTGTCACAAAACACCATGGCCCAAAGGAAGAGCAATTCCAGACTCAGTCTGGAGTGCACTGGAGTCAGCTTACCCATTGCTCCAATCCTCCCTTTAATTCCCTGAGCCTGGCTTGGACCTTGGCATTCCGTTTGAATTCCTTCTTCTAACTGGAACATTTGTGTTGTATCTGTAACACTGGCACTGAAATAAAGACCACACGGTTAAAGAAATTGTTCCTACATTGTACTTTATGGTGTTAAAATGAAGCCTTGTAGCTTCCTTGCCCCCTATGTGAGAGCAAGTCTTATGGTCACCATAGGGTAGGAATATCCTTTCCTGAGTATGAGAAATTGGTCTCGTAAGAAACCAGTTTCATGAACATTTGCATTAAAGGTTTGGGCTTTTTAAACAGTAAGAGTGCCGAGTGTTTTTTAGAAAAGACCCTGATGTTACCAATCTTTATGTTGACTTGCTGGAATGAGGTGAAGGTGACTGTCTGTGGTATACGTTGAATGTACTATGTATGTTCAGGTATTCAGGCATCATGTCCAATTTACTGCAGGAGAAAGGAAAAGTGGGCCCCCTTGCTTGTAAAGCATTTGCAGCTGTTACTGTATTATGCAGTAAAATGACACTTTGGCTTCAGTTTTAAACCTTGATACAAATCTCCTTTTCTCCCTGCTCCATTTCACCACGCCTTTACTTAAAATCTTCAGTGTCTTGTCAAACCTAGCTCTGTATCAGATGCTAGACTATTCCTAACATTGACAAACTGGAGTTGAACTAAAGGCTCCGAAAGGGAAAGTTTCTGGTCTTAATAGTCTTTTAAGAGCAAGCTTTACTGAAACTTACTTGACTAGGTAAATGGACAGCTGAGTTACAAACAGGATATTTCTCCTGCATTCAGCAAAACAGGTGTGGACAAGTGCAAACTTTTAGACAGCCGCTCTGCCTGCACGGTTAAAGCCTTTAGGATTTCCTGCAGACGGATTTCATTGGATGGATATTTAATGCTGTGAAATGTGATAGGATTAATGCTGTATTGGTGGATTTCTTGAATAGAATTTGTCTTAACATTCCTTTTTGTGTGGAGGCTTTATTTTCTCCCTTACATTTGTAGCTAACCAGCTCTGGTTTTTGGTTGCTTTTTGTTGTTGTTGTTGTTGTTGTTGAATCTGAAGAAATCTGCTCAAGACCGAGTGCTAGCCGATGGAGCTGGAAAGATCTCCTCTGTTGACAAAGCATCTGCCTGGGTGATGAGTTTTGAGGTAGCGTTTACGATCATCCATGGCTTTATCGAGAAGGAATAAAAATCTCATGGCCTTAACACAAAGGGTGCTGTGTAGATGCGGAGTTCATTTGGGAGACAACCTGAACACCATACTGATGGACTAGCAGCCACACACCTGCCTAGGGTGCTGATGGTCGTGAAGACTGTTCCAAGTGACTGGATCTTTGAAAGCTTCAGCGTGCCTTCTTAGTTTCTAGGATCAGCATTAGTTTTCTTCTCACTTGGCCTTGCAGCTTAAAGGAGCAATCTCTTCGTTTCTGTGACTCCTCGCACATTTCAGTCATTCCTTTCCCACATGTAACCCTTCAAGAGGAAACAGATTTGGATGGATTTGACAACCTCAGAGCCATTATGAAGAAAGTGATGTCTGTGACTTTTGAATACACTCAAGGTGATAAGCAGTGAGCCCCACTTACTGACGGTTTTACACGAACTTGTACCTCATTAGCATCGCCTTCTTTGAGGAGTAGTTTTTATGTCATCCTTCTTTCCCATCCCAGAGTCACCCTAAGGGAGAATTCCTCTAAGTAATCTCACAACTGTAGATGCTTCTCCCACAATGCTTTGGTGCTGTTACCTTGAGATGGTTTAGGGAGTCAGGAAGTTCTCTGCTGTGTATGTTATCATCTGTTAAACTTTGAGGGCTTTTTCATGTAGAGCAACATTCCTCAGTGTGACAGTACAGGTGTCCCTGGCTTGGTTCCTGGTATGGTTCTTAGCCTTTGTTTGTTCCCCTCATATATGAAAATAGACTTTCCAACTGTCCAGTACTGATAGTTTGAAGATTTCCATCTCCTATAGAATAACATGCTTTCCATTTCTGCGTCCTTTTAGAAAATGTTGGAAGTTAGGAAATACCCCTTTTGTGGTTCAACTTTATTTTCTTCTACATTGGAATATATTTCGGCTGTGAGAACTTGGGGAAGAAGGAGTTTGAATGTGTATTTTTTTCCTACTGAATGTATTTTAACCACGGTGTCCTAAACTGAGAGAGAACAACAGCAACAAAAGATGCATATTCACAGACTTTGTGGTCGGGAGGGCTGTGTATGCCAGAATATTTGCCAGTCTGGGTGTGGGGGAGAGAGAATCGCACAGCAAGTTCTAAAGTCTAAAATACTTCCTACCAGTTGTGGCTCGGGAGGGCGGGGCTGTTTGTGGAACTGAAAGTGAAAACCCTTTTCAAGCAGTGGCAGTGAGTGGGTCCCATGGACAAGGTTCCATTCCCAGAACCTGGAACTCTTAAACGGAAGAAAATGCTGAAGCAGCTTGAAGCAGCTTGGGCGGTTGCTTCTTGGTCCTGGCTTCAAGACAGAGCATTGGAGACTCTTTTCCCCTTAAGAACATGCATTTGCGCTTTGTGTGTTTTGTTTCTATTTTGATTTGGGGACCTCATAGGAGAGGGCTTCTGCACTCCTTCCTTTGTGAGCCCCACTGTGTTCCTGTATCGTCCTTCTCCTTTTACTATGTTGTAAGTTACGTTTTCATTAGTCCCCATCACATCTTTACTGTAAAATTATTAAAAGGCTGTTTCCAAGTGGAGCAGCTAATGAAGTTCTAATTATTGCAGACATATTTTTGAGATGTAAAAAAATTTAAAGTGAAATGATAAGTCTCGAAGGCGAGTGAGGAATAAAATGGATGTAAACATTTACATGGGATGCATTCGATTCTGCTGTGTGTATTGTCTTTTGGTTGAAACAAATTATGAACAGTGACTAATAATAAAAAGTCAATACTCAATGATTTAAACTTTGCTGCCTTGCTTCTTGCATGTGAATCAGAAGCTTTGGATGAATTCTTACTCCAAAGCCTTGAGCTACCCCGAGCCTTTTAATGTTCCTTTGAGCAGAAGTCTCACTTAGGGAAGAAACATTTAAAAACCTTGTAGATGTTTTACACAGAGAAAAGGTCAAAGAGCAAGTGGACATTTAACTGGAATGCAGTTACTGTCAGGTTTAGTTTCTCCACATAGGTGAACCCTCCAAGCTAGGAAGCCACTATGATGAAATATGTATTAAGGGTACCTCTGTTTCATTAATAAGTTAGGTTTTGTGGTTTGCTTGTTTGCTTGTTTGATTTTGGTGAGTTGTTTTGGTGATTTGATAGAGAAAGGCCTAACTAGCCCGAATGAATGACATTCCATGGCTTATTTCGCATAACACGTGAATTCCTTTTTTATATGTGTGCGTATAGGCAGGCGAAGGTCATCCTCGGGTGTTGTGCTAAAGGCAGTAGTCCTCAGGAACCATTCATCTTGTTATCTGGAACAGTCACTCACTAGGCCCTGGGGTTCACCCATTAGTCAAGGTTGGTCGGCTAGCCAGGCCACCTTGTCTCCACATCCCCAAGTGCTGTGATTACATTAGAGCTACCTGGGGAGCTCAGGTCCTCATGCTTGCATGGTAAATTATCTTCACAAACTTGATAAAAAAATTTTTGTTGAAGGTTGAAAGCTCTTGGTTTTCTGTTAACTCTCACGATCCCCCACATTCCCAAAATTGAGAATGGCGAAGATAAGGACAGTTTCTAGATTGAAGAGGGGAAGGGTGTAGGCCTGGGCAGATTATCTCCTTTATGCAGCAGTGCCCTTTGGCACCATTTGATAACATTTCTATAAACTTGTTTTCTACATGGAGTAGTTAAGATATATCAACCTAAGTATAATTAGGTGAAAATATAAAGGCTACAGTTTAGCCAGTAAACAGACACTAGACATTTACTTAACAGTGTGATGGGTTGTGCATAGGCTTAAATGTCATTCCAGAACTACAAGCTTAATTTTAATCACTTGAATGGCTTATTATTCTGTGATCTCCAGTTCAGCTGTCTTCATATGTGAAAAAAAAAAAAATGTTCAATGGGTAGGAGGTGCAGCTTAGTGGTAGAGTGCTTGCCTAACTTGTATGAAGCCCTAGGCTTGCTTTAAAAGAAGAAACAAAAAAAGTTCCTTTAAACTTTGAAGTCAGGTAAACATTGTTTGGAACCAGGAGACAGAACACCTAAACCTGCTTATCCTGTGGTAGTATAACAATGGGTTTGGGCCTAAAGATGACTTTGTGATCCCCGAAAGATTGGGAACTAGGTATCAGTAAATAGATAATGAAGTTCCAGGTTCCTCTACCTCTGACATGAGCTGCTTTCTCCACAGTGTACTGGAGAGGTAGTGTGTGTGTATGGGACCTCAGCAGGAAGGAGAGGAGGGATCCTAAGGATTCTTTGTCTTAGTATGATGTGTGCTGAGGAGCCTGCAGTGAGGGCAGATGGTTTTTGTGTATACACACACACACACACACACACACACACACGCACCCCACACACATACATAAATCCCAGAGGAATTTATTTTTAGGGTTAGTCTCAGCTGTTCACCATTTCCAGAAATTACGGTTACATAACACTTGGCATACATAATACATGTTACCTTGAACTGGGGGTGAGTACCAATTGTGACCTTTGTGACAGTATGCTATAGTAATGGCAGTCCATAATTTGAAATGGAAACATCAGCTGATTATTGCTGATGAACTGTTGTAATGGGGACCTTGAAAGGTAGCTGCATATAATAACTGATTCCCTGAGGCATTTGGGCCAGTGCTCTTGGGGTATTTCTTTTATAAGTGGTATTGCCAGTTTGAAGTAGTAAATACTTAGCTTTTAGCATATGGATTTATTTTGAATTGATGGTGTAGGCTACTATCCAGATAATGAAGACGATAACAATCTACAAAGATTGCTGTTCCCTAGTATGAACTCATTGCTGGACTTGGGACAGCAATGTGGTAAGTCACATGAGCTCTGTAAAAGGTGAAAGGTAATCTGCAGTACCTCAAGAAACAGGCTTTTGGAAACATCCCCAACTATTTCCTTGCCCTTGGCTATCTACTTCTGTCTTCATGTTGGTACCTGGTCCATAAAAAATCCAGTGTGCTTGTTGTGAAATCAACCAGGGTTAGAAATCCAACTAAATCAGGTAGGTGTGTGAAATAATTTCCAAGTAGAAGGAAAACCCTGGGAACTAGCTTCTCTTTCACCTTTTAGACTTAGCAGAGAGAAACCATGCTTATTGTAAAAAAAAAAAAAAAGCAAGAAAGGAAGATTGGGACTGTGGTAGATGAAGGCAGGAAATGCCTTTTATAGAAGAAATGATTTGTGTAAGGCAGAATCTTTGAAGCAAAGTTTTATCTTGAGATGTCAATTAACTCCAAATTTTAAAAAAACAAAACATCTTAAGACATGTCCGGTTCTATCTCAAATGTTGTTGCTTTTAAGTCTACAATTGAAATATTCCAGACATATAGTTGCACTAGCCAAACTGAAGCAATCGATAATAGATGACCACCTTTGACAGTTATTCTAGAAATTGTTTTGCTTTTTAATTCCTTACAAGTTGGCTGAATATTCAACACATGTATAAGAGAGGAAGCCCTAAAAATGAAGAGGTCTAGAAAGCTCCTTGCAAAATGTAAGAGCAGTTTAATGCTAATCACCTTTTGGGAAATCTAGAATTTCAGAACTACAGTGGCTACTATGAATTTTTAATATGAGTTAGGCTCTTTGTGTGTTTTGTTCACTACACCTTGATAACTGCCAGGGAGATGTTAATCTAGTTCGTTCACCCCTTAAGAACCAATGCAAGGGTCCGGAGAGATGGCTTATTGGTTCAGTGCACTGGCTGCTCTTCCAGAGGACCCAGGTTCAACTCCCAGCACTCACCTGGCAATCCATAACTTCAGGTCCAGAAGATCTGACACCCTCTTCTGGCCTCTATCACTAGGGATACATGTGTTGCACAGACCTAATACCCATAACATAACGGAACACCCACTGGAAGCTGGTCATAGTGGCGCACATCTGCACTTGGGAGGTGGAGACAGGAGAATCTAAAAGTTCAAGGCCAGTTTCGGCTATATAGTGAGTTCGGGTCTGCCTGGGTTGCGTGTAATTTTCTGTCCCCCCCAAAATCCAAAGTAATATTGTACATGTATAGATCTAATAATGAGTACAACTGAGATTTGTAATTAGGCAGACTCATAATTTGGCCCACTAACCACAAAACTACTATCTATCACTCCAGGAACTAAAAGAAGAGTCAACTTTTAAAATGTTCTTTGCTGAATTAAGCCTTGCAAAATAGAAAAAGGGCTTACACACCATGTTACTGTTTGAGGCCGAGAAAGGAAATCTGATACTTTGATTACAGGAAAAGTGTGGCTGGAATGCTTAGTGTACTTGAGGTTGTTTGATGAAGGAGGTCACCAGCTACCCTAGGAGAGGTGAGTATAAGCAACAGTTCTTTCCCTGCCAGCGGGTGCCTGGGGACAAGCATTTTTGGGAGCAGGAACTGTCTTGGATGAATTCCAGCACCGCCCATGGTGGAGGGTTGCATCTTGTCTATCTTAACAGGTGCAGGCCTTACCTGTCTCTTCCTCTGGCCGCTTCTTGGAGGACCGAGAAAGCACCAAATTGCTCTCCCTGCGCCCTAATCCTCTGAGCTCAGAGTGGAGCCGAGCGGAGGCTCACCCTGCAGTGGCGCCAGCCTCCCACAATTCTGCTCCGGCTTAGACAGACCGGCGACTACGCAGGTCCAGCGGGGGCCAGGGGCGGGACCAAAGAGGGCGGAGCGTTTTGGTAAGGGGCGGGGTCTAGGTGGAGGGGCGAGGCCTCCCGCTGCTCGCGCGCGCCTCCGAGGCTCGCGCTGTCGCGCCGGCCGGGCGTCTCTGTAAAGCCTTGGCCGCCAATGGGGGAGGTGGAGCCCGTGCCCGCGGGCCCGCTGGAGCCCCCGGAGCCACCTGAAGCGGCGGCGTCTCGCCGGCCCGGAGGGATTCGGGTCCTAAAGGTGAGGCGGCAGGGGGAGGGAGGAAGCAAGAGGGCCGTGGCCGCCTTCGCCAAGCTGCCCGAGGCGGCGGGCGCCCCCCGCCCTGCGTCCCTGGGCCGCTTGCACTTGGCCGGGCGGCCGCGGGCCTGCTGTGGGCCTCCGTGCCGCGCCCCCGCCCAGGCCTCGGCCGCCTGGGTCCCCGGCGCTGTCCATCCCTGACCGACTCCCGGCAGGCCCACGCCTTCGGGCAGCCGCTGCCCCCACCGTCCTTCCTCCTTACATCCCCGGGACCGCTGTCGCCTCACTGGGCCTAGCCCGGGGCCCTGGGACGGGTTCCGGGGGTCTCCGAGGGCGGGCCGCGCCTGGCGGGAGCCAGGCGGCGAGTACGCAGGGCTCGGCGGACACCTGAAGACATCACCCCAGCTGGAGGATGGCGGCGGCGATTGGCCAGGCGCCGCGGTGTGCGCGGGCTGCGCCGGCGGGAGCGGCCACGCTGCCCTCGGGACTGGCTACGGGAGTTCCGAGCCGGCTCTCGGCTGCAAGACGCGACACCCGGCGCTTCCCGCTCGGGGACAGTCCCGGAGGATCTGCTGCCTGAGGGCCCGCTGGGCGTGTTGCAGGGGTCGGGGGGGGGGGTGTTGGAGGGGAGGAGCAGAGCCCGAAGGGGCACTCCTGCTTGGCTGACAATCCGGGGAGAAGGCAGTGGGGGAGCCGTTATGCAACAGGCAGCTAAGCGGGGCTTTTTGGTGGAATCTGGGGAGTAGGAGGATAGAAAAACAGATGCAGGGGAAAGGGGAGTGGAGCCTTGGAGGTGAGTGATGACAAGAAGTTTCTATGCAGGAAGAATGCAGAAGGTGAGGTGAGGTCACCAGAGATGGTTAAAGGGTGGCTAACTGGGTGGAGTTCTCTACTAACCTCTGAAATAGTGCAGAGAATTTTTTTTCTGTAGGTTCAGTATATAAACGAAGAGGAGTAGTGGAATGGAATTCCTCTAGAGTTCTAGAAGAGCAATTGGCAGGATTTAAAACTTGCCAAAGAAGAAGGGGAAGAAAATTGAGATTTAATGTGTTTCGAAAACGGTCTGCCAAACATCGACGATGCTTAATGTTAGAAGCAAACATTAAGTAATTAAATGAGATTGTTGTTGAGTAATATTTCCTTTTATTAAGATTATTAGTAAAGTAGCACAAAGATGGGAAGGGCAGAAAAGTAGATTTGTTCCACTTAGTGAATTCATGAAACCAATACTCCGTAGACTTAAATCTTATTTTCTAGTACCTCCCAGTTTTAATGCATTGTTTACTTTAGACTACTTCATAACTATTATCTCTATTAGAATTTACTCAAGCATAAATCGAAGTGTAATACTCAAAGTCTTCTGGATATTTAAAATGATAGCAAATAAACTGTAAATTGTGAGTGGATTCAATAAAAACAAAAGTTCTGCAGGCCTAACTTATGAGGAAATAGTTTTGAGAGATATCAAATGTCTTTTGGTATGCAAAAGATGAGCAATTTTAAAAAAAACCTTTACCTTGTAATTTTTTTGGGTCATGATGAAGGGGCGAATTGCATGAATGGAAATCTTTATTGAAGATGGTGTCCCCCCCCCCCCCCCCCCGTTCCCGAGGCTCCCAGTTTGGGGTCATTAGAAAGATTCCAGTGATTGGTCAGTCTTGGTTCTTGGTCAGTACTGAGCTCTTGCCATGAACGCCTTTCTGGAAGGCCTTTCTGGAAGGCCTTTCTAGCCTTGCTTTCCTGCAGTGGTTAACACTCATCCTTGGAAATAAGTGGGTGGTCATGGAAACAGGCCTTACATGTTCCGCAAGCACACGTTCTCTGGAGTTGCTGAGTGGTTCACTCTCTCAGGTGTAGCCTGTAAAGAGTACAGAGGTGAGCTGAAGACTTTCTGAACCTTGAAGAATGTCATGTTTGCCTGCAGATTTTTCTCTGGAGATGTTTGTAAAGACTTCTCTAGCCCAGGGGTAATGGCTCTGGGTTAGGAGTGTAGATCAGTGGTAGAGGATCAGCCTCTAATGTACAAGGCTCTGGTTTTATTCCTCAACTCAAGCATCAAAGTACTTACGTGGTACATTGCCTTTAATCCCAGCACTTGGGAGGCAGAGGCAGGCAGATCTCTGAGTTCAAGGCCAGCCTGGTCTACAGAGTGAGTTCCAGGACAGCCAGGGCTGCAGAGAGAAACCGTGTCTTGAAAAACAAAACAAACAAACAAAGACTTTTTATTCCTTTATACTTACACCCAAATCATGAACATTATTCTCAAGTTTTCATAAAAAGGTCTTCATAAAATGTCTGACATAACTGAGCCAGCATAATTTATTCAGACTACATCAAGGAACATAGGACACTGGAGCATGTTATTCTAAATATACTCCTAAACCAAGGCTCTGGCCTCTTACCTGTGGCCTCAGCTATTCAGAAGACTGACATGAGATCATACTTGAGCCTCAGGGTCTAAGGCCAGCCTGAGCAACATAGAGTATATGTCAAAGTTCTAAAACTTTTTCAAGTTACTGAATCAAGCTCAAAGGCTTTCAGATTTTCCTGTGACTTTTGAGATCACATTTTAGTTTAATCAACCAGGAGATAGTAGGAAGTCACAGCCAATCTAGCTTGTGAATATTATTTGTTTTTTCTTTAAGAATAGTTTTATATTTTTATCAAAATACTTATTTTTGGGATTGTGTTTATGTGCATGTCTGTGTGCATGTGTGTGGGGGCCAGAGGTGATGTCAGACATCTTTATTGTTCTTCACCTTTTTGTTTGAGACAGGCTTTCTTACTGAACCAACTCTACTAGACTGGCGCCCTAGTCAGCCTTTGGGTCTCTATCTTCCAACGCTGGGGTTACCTGTATTTACTGCCACATCCTGATTTTACTCCTGTGTAGTGAATTGAACTCACACCCCCGTGCTTCCATGCCAAGCACATGATTGACTGAGCTATCTGCTCAGCCCTGACTGTTTTGTTTTTGTTAGATATTTTCCTTCTCTGTAGCCCAGGCTGTTTGGAACTTGCCATATATTCCATATTGATTGGAACTTGCAGCAATCCTCCTGCCTTTGCTTCCTGAATGCTATATGGGTTCTAAACAACCAATTCCAAAACATTTTTAATGAGTTGAAATGCTCTTCCTCTCTCTATTGTCATACTCTTTCTAGTCCCTTAGAAACACTTCATAATGTGATACTATTTAAAGCCATTATTATTTTAAATCTGGAAGGCAGAAACATCTACCTTAAAGTATTCTACATTCTGATGGATTGGCCAGGCCAGAGCATGAGACTTAGACTTCGTATTTATGGTTTACTACTTTTGAGCTGATCACAGTCCTCATATTTTATCTTTATTGTTAGAATTAAAAGTATTAAACATACATGGTGGCTAGTCAGTTCATGGTCTGCATTAAAACGTTTGGCTTTGTAGACAGATTTTAATATTTAAAAAATTTTTTTAGATTTGTATTATTTTATGGGATGAGTGTTTTGCTTTCATGTATGTATGTGCACTACATGCATGCTGGTGCCTGTGGAAGTCAGAAGAAGGCTTTAGGTCTCCTGTTTTATGGCTGGTTATCAACTACTGTATGGGTGCTGAGAATTGAACCTGAGTCCTCTGCAAGAGCAACAGGGGCTTTGAACTGCTGAGCTCTCTCTCCAGCCCTGACCTTTAAGTGGTAAGTCTGTACGGGTATTTGATGTGGTGTGTGGTTGTAATTGTATTCCCTTTTGGATAAGTTTGTTATAACAGCTTTTATAAAAGTAAAGGAGAAAGCAAACTGTCCTCAAACGTGCAGCCTGAAGCAAGCTGACTCTCAGAAGTCAAAGGCTTCGGTGAGGACAGTGTCACTGCAGTGCTGACTGCTAAGAAATTCTTTCCAGCTGTTCCTCGTGAGTTAGGCAGTGGAGCAAGACATTCCTGAGAAGAAGGAAGCACTAGGTAATTTAGCGCTGGCTAATAATAGCCCAACAGTCTACCTTTGTTATTGTTGCTATATGTATGTCTTTGCTTTGCTTTGCTTTGCTTGTTCTCAAGGCCTCTAAATGGCTATGGTGAAGCAGGTAAACCATATCTACTAGGTCTCTAATTCCTCAGCAGTTGTACTTCAAAGAGTCTAGAGTGTACAGTTAGATAGACAGATCTTGAGATGATCAACACTCACGTGTGTTTGGATAACAAAGTTCTTTATGAAATGTATAGTCTTAGAGGAATACATATGCCCAGTTACAAGTAGATGCTGGGTATGGTGGCACATACTGAAATCCCTGCACTTGGGCGAGGGAGTCAGCAGGATAAAGAGTCAAGGTTGGCCTCACCTACAGAGTGATTTTGAGGCCAACATGGGGTATATAAGCTCCCATCTCAAACAAACAATTCTTGGAATAAAATTTATAATACTTCTGGGTCTTTTCTGGACTTTCTAAGACCATGAAGGTCAGTGAGTCATTATTTGACCTGCTAATTTATTATATTTTTATTGTTCTTTTTGCAACAGGATTTCACTACGTAGGTCTGACTGGCCTCAAACTTGCAGCCATCTTTCTACCTCAGCCTCTTGAGTTCTGAGAGCACAGATGTGTGCATTAGTCTTGGTGGTGTGAAGATTGTGCCTGCTCACTCTTCCTTTCTACTTTAGTGTAGGATGCAGAGCCTCTTTGTATAAATGGTACTCTACCACATAGAACAGTGGCCAGAGGGACCTGTTAGTCTTTATCAGAGATTAGGAAATAAGGATTATTCAAAATTAGCTGCTGGTTAGCTATTTAATGGTTACAGTTTCTTAGTGGTACAAACATAGTGGCTCTTGTGTGTTTGAGATGAGCACTTGAAAGCCCTTTATTGATTCAGAGATTATGCTGGGATTGAGCTTGGAAGAAAAGTGCACTTGGTGGGAAGAGAGGCCTCATTTCCACTGTGTCAGGGCTTTATTGTATGATTTTGAATAGTTCTAAGAACTTGAAGAGCTGCAAAAAGATCAGTTTAGGGCTGAAAGGGTCATTCAGTTGTAGAGTGCTTATCTGGTACGTCACGGCTGTGTTCGATCCGCAGGACTGTTTTCAAAAGTCAATTTACCTGTATACATTTAAAAATTAGGGACATTCATTTTCTTGTTTTAAATTCAGCACATGTGGGACTGCCTGCTTACTTTTGCCCTTGCTTTTACTGTTTACTAATTTTGATGTAGTCTACATTGGTCTTGAACTTGATCCTTTTGCCTCTGACTCTGGTCTCCAGCATCTGGGATTACATGCATGTGTGTCTATGCCTGCCTTGGTTTACAGTTGTTGTTAAGTATCTGCTCTCTGTCAAACTAATATTTTCTTTATATGTATTTCTGTTTTCTTTTTTTTTTTTTTTTGAGACAGGGTTTCTCTGTGTAACCCTGGCTGTCCTGGATCTCACTCTGTAGACCAGGCTGGCCTCGAACTCAGAAATCCGCCTGTCTCTGCCTCCCAAGTGCTGGGATTAAAGGCGTGCGCCACCACTGCCCGGCTGTATTTCTGTTTTCTAATGAGGAATACTAGTGAAAGTGTTTTTATTTATTTTGATTTTGTAAAAATTATTTGGTGTTTTACAAAAATTGAGACTTTCTTTTTAAGTTTATTCAGTTCTTTGTCATAGCTAATTAGTGAAGCTAAAATGCAGATTGGTTGTTAATTCCCGTGGTGTCACCTGGGCTTTGCATCTGTGTCTGTAACATTCTACATTAAAAACCCTCTCCAGAGTCTCTGGTGAAGGGAATGAGAGGTCAAAGAAAGGATTACATTCTTGGCCAAGGGTGTGTAGTAGAGTCCATTCAAGGTGAAGACGTTCTGTTGAGAGAAGGATCCTTAATGCTGGGCATGGTGGGAGCTATGGCGGGTTCCTGAGTGAGCCCTGCGATTGAGTAGGGCTTTGGAGAGTCAGCATGTTGGATAAGCTGGAGATGTTTTTGACATGAAACAGAGTGGTGGACTGGTTAATGTGCTAAGGGACACAGATGGTTAGAGAAGACTGAAACATGGCAAAGGGCAACGGGAGGTCAGTGGACATTTCTTTTTTTATTGAATAGAAATGGCCCATTGTGAAAACAACAGGCAAATGGTGACTTTTAGAAACGGTTTGTTGTTGTTTTCATTTTTGTTTGTTTTGAAACAGTCTCAGTATGTAGCCCCAGCTGGCTGGGAACTCACTCACTTAGGCTGAGGCTGTCCTCCCACTCCAGCCACTCCCCTTGCTCTTCCGCCTGACCGCTAGGTTAGAGGCAGCAGTGCCTCACCTTGTCAGGCGGGACTTTTTTTTATGTTGGCTCTTTTTTTGTTTTGTTTTTGTTTGGTTGGTTTTTTTTTTGTTTTTCAAGACAGGGTTTCTCTGTGTAGCCCTGGCTGTCCTGGAACTCACTCTGTAGACCAGGCTGGCCTCAAACTCAGAAATCCACCTGCCTCTGCCTCCCAAGTGCTGGGATTAAAGGCGTGCGCCACCACCGCCCGGCTTATGTTGGCTCTTAACAGTTGTTTTGCTTTAAGGTGGCTTGGCTTCATAGTATGTATATGAATTTCACATACTGAGGCTACAAAATGCCAGCTGTAATTATTTTATAATCTGTATTGTCAGATTAAAGAGGGGAGGTTGTTATCAGGTGACGTCTTTGTGTGAAAGGCTTAGTTTATGTGTATCAGATTTTATTTGAAATGTGAATTAGTAATTATTACTTTTATTTTTTACTCTTAAAAACCCTTTGGAAATAAACAAAAACATCAGACACCAACATTTACCAAACCCAAAGACTGTATAACTTAATGAACTTATATATAGCTAGAATTGGCATACAAAACAGAAACTTGAAACTTCACATTCAATTTGACACTTTCAGTATTAAATTTATTTTATGCACTTATCCACCACCAAGATCAGCCTGCCAAAAATTTTTATGACAGAATTAGAATTAGAAAAACATTTAGCTTCATATATGTAAACTTATATCCATTAGCAGCATTCACTCCTTATATTCTCTCGTTCTCTTTTCTTTTTTATATTATAACATGTACATTGGCTGGCATGTACACATATATGATTGACTATTGTTCTGTTTTTTAGAATAATGATGTGTGAGTTATGCTTGCATTGCTAGGACTGGGTAGCCTAGAGAAGCAACTTAAGTGTGGAGAGATTTATTTTGGCTCATGATTTTAAAGGGTCTGAAGGCATCAGAATGGGGAAGTGCCCACTGGATGTTGAATCAGGAAGTAGAAAGCATCTTAGAAGGACAGGCTGGCCTATAATCTTTAAAGACCCACCCCAGTGAGCTGCCTCTGCCAGCTTAGTCCCTACCTCTTAAAGGTTCCTCAACTTCTCTGAATAAAACATCAGCTGAGGAGTAAGCACTGTGTGTGTGTGTGTGTGTGTGTGTGTGTGTGTAGTTCTGTTTTGCCTGGAAATTTGCAGACCAGGCAAGCCTTGAACTCAGATCTGCCTGCATTTCCCTTTGAATTCTGGGAATGATGGTGTGTGTCCTTATGGCTAACCAGGAACAAGCCTTTGAAAGTTTGTTCTGGGATAGTTCAGATTCAGCCCATAACAGATCTAAACTAATAATAAGTCAGAATGTTGAAAATTTGCCCAAGGCAGGTAGTATATCCATATTTTGTTAGCACGTTCCTGAAAACAAAATGGGGTCAAATGGGATGGTAGATGGAGGCCTCAAGGACGGCATTGTAGGGTTCTCTAAAGGAGCAGAGCTGATACAGCTGATATTAAAGGGACTTCCAGGATATAGTGCAGATAGTTCAACAAGAGCTGTCTCACAACAAACGGCTGAGACTCTGGTAGTTGTTGAGCCCACAGGACTAGGTGTCTCAGCAGTCTGAATCTAATGCTAGAGTTGGGAAGGTTCCTGAAGAACTGCTGGTTCTCAGTCTGTGTTGGAATTTAATACCAGTTCAGTAACAGGACAGACGAACTTGCCAGCAAAGTGAGGGCACGCAGGCAATGGCAAAGCTTCCTTCTTTGTGTCTTTATATGTAAGTTGCCAATAGGTGTGGCTCAGGTGTAAGATGAATGTTCCTGCTTCAGTAATCTGTTTAAGAAGATCCCTTCCTCACTGGTGCCCTGCAATGTGGGCCTAGTTGATTCTAGATGTTGTCAAGTTGACAATCAAGATTAGCACCACCAAGGGGATGCTTGGCCAACTTTGAGTATAAGGACTGAACACAGGTAATTCAGTCAAATGTTCTTGTTAATAATTTCTTTCTCTTGGTTTTTTTTTTTAGAGAAATATGAAACACAATGGGAGCAGGAATTGTTTGAATAGAAGAAGTAGGTTTGGTTCTCGAGAAAGAGACTGGTTAAGAGAAGATGTGAAGAGAGGCTGTGTTTACCTTTATGGAGCAGACACGACCACTGCCACTACAGCCACAACCTCCTCCTCCACAGCCTCCTCCTCTGATTTACATCTTGTCCTTTGCACAGTAGAGACACCAGCGTCAGAAATATGTGCTGGAGAGGGAAGAGAAAGCCTCTATCTACAGCTTCATGGAGATCTGGTCAGGTGAGGGCTAGAGGTTTTCTTCTTGTTGATGTTTACTTTTGTTTTGAGTCAAGAGTTGCCCTCATGCAATAGTGTGGTCTCAAACGCAACAGTTCATCTGCTTCAGTCTCTTAAATGCTAGGATTATAGGCATGTACTGCTACATTGAGCTGAGGTCTGAATCTTAACACTGATTCGACTGTGATGTTAGTAACTTGTCTATCTGACTGGAAGTGGGTGTGAGGGTTATAATCACATTCTGTAAGTGATGGTGATTTTAGAGTCAATGGGCTTGAAAAATATTTGTCCTTGGAATAATTAATGTTTTTTAAAAATTACTGTTTTGAGGCCGGGTGGTGGTGGTGCACGCCTTTAATCCCAGCACTCGGGAGGCAGAGGCAGGTGGATTTCTGAGTTCGAGGCCAGCCTGGTCTACAGAGTGAGTTCCAGGACAGCCAGGGCAATACAGAGAAACCCTATCTCGAAAAACCAAAAAAAAAAAAAAAAAAAAAAAAAAAAATTACTGTTTTGTATGTAGTGTGTCCACATATTTATGTATGTGACTGTCGGTTGATGTCAAGCGTCTTCCTCTATTGCTTCTTAAAGGTTTATTTTGAACTATGTTTAGGGGTGTGTGTGTGTACATGCGAATGTGCGTGTGTGCATGTCAGCTGTCTGACTTGCGTGGTGGGAACCTAACTCAGGTTCTCTAGACCAGCAGCAAGTGCTCCTAACTGCTGAGCTACCTCTCCAGCCCTGTTTTTTGAGGTAGCTTCTGAACCAGGAGCTCACCAACTGTTAGACTGACTGATCAGTGAGCCCTGGGTTTCTGCCAGCGTCTGCATCTAGTGCTAGTGTTACAGACATGCATCAGTCATCACACCTGGCCTGTGTGTGGGTGCTGGGGGTCCAAACTCAGGCCTTCCTGATTACATGGCGGATACTTTACGAACTGAGCATCTTCTCAGACTCTTAGGATTCTCAGTCTAAAAACTATGATGAAGGGAAATTTGATAGCTCTTCTATTTGAAAGACACTGTAGGTCCTATATACAAATTTAGAGATTTAAAAAGTTACCTTTTGGGAAATTTTAAGTAAAACATAATTGAAGTATACAAAAGGGTACAGAGTGAGAAATAAGTCTTTCTTTGTCCACCATTCGGGGCTAGCCATGCCTTTTCATGGCGCCAGTTGCATGGAGCATGCATGTGCTCGTACCTCCACATCCGTCTTAAGAGCAATGGTGCTGTCCACAGCACGTTGTTGACTATCTCTGAGAGGTATTTCCATATCCATATTTATATAACTATCATTTACTTAATATCTGCATGACTGTTCTGCTTATGGGTCACCATAATTTTAGCTAATTTCCCTAATCTCTCTTTATGGATATTAGCCTGCTACCAGTTGTTAGTACAGCAAACAGTGCCACCACTGAATTCCTCTGGATCTGCTGTCTCACACAGAGGGGTTTCTCTGGAGGGTAAGCCCCTAGAAATGCAGTTATCCTTGGTCAAAGGCGTATGACCATTTATAATTTTGATAGATATTTTCAACCCCTTCACAGAGGTTATATTCCCATATATAATATAAAAATGCGGGGCTAGAGAGATGGTTCAGCAGCTAAGAACACCTAGCTGCCTTTCTAGAGGATCTGGGTTCAGTCCCTAGCACCTACATGGCGGTTCTCAAAAATATCTGTAGCTCCAGTCTCGGGGGACTCAGCACCCTCCTCTGGCCCCCGTGAGCGTCAGGCATACACATGGTGCACAGACATGCATGTAGGCAAAACATCCATATATGAAAATAAATCCCGGAAATAAAATATAAAATATACCCATTTCTTCTTTACTTTTTCCAAAATGTTAGTATTGTTTTATATGTATATACATACTCTTGCATAAGCTGAACCTGCTTATAAGAGATAACAGTTATTTGTTTGTTCATTTATTTCTTACATTTCTGGATTTAAACCCAAGGTCTCACCAGATTAGACAAGCTCCTGAAGTCAGCTTTCCAAAGACAATCGTTTTCCAACCCTACTGGAAGTTGAATAGGAGGTTTTCTGTTTCTTTTTGAGACAGGGTCTCATGTAGCTGAGGTTAGCCTTGAATTCCTGATCCTTCTGCCTTTTCCTCCCAAATGCTTGGGATCACAGGTGTGTACCATCATACCAGGCTTAAATAGGAGTTTTGCTATTCTGTTGTTTTAATATTTATTTCTCTTAGTGAGTGAAGTTGAGCATATTTGCATAGGCTTAAAAGCAATTTGGGAGCCGGGCAGTGGTGGCGCACACCTTTAATCCCAGCACTTGGGAGGCAGAGGCAGGCGGATTTCTGAGTTCGAGGCCAGCCTGGTCTACAGAGTGAGTTCCAGAACAGCTAGGGCTACACAGAGAAACCCTGTCTCGAAAAACCAAAAAAAAAAAAAAAAAAAGTAATTTGGGTCTTAAATTTTTATATAAATATAAAGACAAATAGTCTTTGTCTTACTTAGGGTTTCTATTGCTGTGAAGAGACACTGTGACACAGCAGCTCATTAACTGGGGCTGGCTTACAGGTTCAGAGGTTCAGCCCATTATCATCATGGCAGGAAGCATAACAGCATCCAGGCAGACATGGTGCTAGAGAAGTAGCTGCGAGTTCTACATCTGGATGGGCAGGCAGCAGGAAGAGAAAATGAGCCATTGGGCCTGGCTTGAGATGCTGAGAACTCAGAGGCCCCCCCCCCCCTCAGTGACATACTTCTTCCATTAAGATCACGCCTCCTAGTAGTGCTCCTCCCTGTGGCTCTGTGGGAACTAGTTTCATTCAGACTACCACATTCCATTTCCTGGCTCCCATAGACCTGTAGCCTTATCGTAGTCCAACTTCAGAAGTCGCCATAATCTGTCACAGTATCAGCACTGTTTAAAAGTCCAAAGTTCAAAGTCTCTTCTGAGACTCCTGCGGTCTCTTAACTGGGATCCCCTATAAAATCAAAATGAAAAGGCAGAACACATACTTCCACATATAATGGCACAGGATATTCATGTATTGCCACCCCAAAAGGGGGGGAAAGGGAACACATAAGGAAATACTGGACCAAAGCCAGACCAAAAACCAGCTGGGCAAACTCCAAACTTTATCTCCATGTCTGATGTCAAAATGCCCTTTAGATCTTCAACTCCTTTCAGCTTTGTTGGCTGCAAAATACTTCTTTCTCTTGGGCTGGTTCACTCCCTGTTAGCAGCCCTCCCAGGCTCTGGCATTTCCAACGTTTTGTGATCTCCAAGGCAGTCCAGGCTTCACCTTCATTGCTTCACACTGGCCTCTTCAGACCCTCACGCAGGCACACCCCTGCCACGTGCCTGGACTCAGCTGGTTTCCTTCGTTGTGGAAGGAGAGTCTATAACCCTTCTGTCCTTGACTCGAAATTGAGAACCACGTGGCCAAAGCTGCCATGTTCTGCTGCTTGCTAGGGCTGGAACATGGCCCACTTGTTCAATTACATCTTCACCAGCTTTCTGTTGTCCTTTACTGCTTAAGCTTTTGGCTGTCCTGGAACTCAGTCTATAGCCCAGACTGGCCTTGAGTTTAGAGATCTGCCAGCCTCTGCCTTCTGAGTGCTGGGATTCTATGTGTGCGCCACAGTGCCTGGCCCTGAGCTTCCCAGGAGCTGGGGACTTAGCTGGGTGGCCTGCCCTGTGCTCAGCACTCCCACTGCTGTTCATTCGGCATCATTCGCTATCGCCTTGAACACAGAGCTTCCCTCCATTCCACTGCCTGGTGGCCCCTCTCCCCTCAAACTGTACATTTGTAGTTTTTCTTGCTCAGCTTGCCCCTTTTCATTTTAGATATACATAAGAGTGAACACTAATAGCCACACAACAGAGTCAATACTAGGCTGTTTTGAGATTTTTCTTTGTCAATGCAATTAATCCAAAACTCTTCAATTTAGTCCAAAGCAGACTTTTCAGACAAAGGCAAAAAGCAGCCACATTCTTTGCCAAAATATCATGAGAACAGTCTGTAGGCCACACAGTAGAATTCTTCTCTGAAACATCTTGAGTTGGGCTCCTATAGTTCAAATCACCCCCTGCCCCACTGCTTGCATGTACCTACTAGTATGGCTCATAAAGCCTCTCTTAAAGTGCTCACCATCTTTTTAAATCTAAAATTCCAAAGTCTACATTTCTCCAAACAAAAGATTGCTCCAGCCTATCACAGCAATATCCCAGTTCTCCTGGTACCAACTTCTGTCTTAGTTAGGGGTTCTTTTACTGTGAAAAGACACCATGATCACAGCAACTCTTATAAAGGACAACATTTAACTGGGGCTGGCTTCTAATTCAGAGGTTTAGCCCATTATTGTCATGGCAGGAAGCATGACAGCACACAGGCAGACATGGTGCTAGAGAGATAGCTGAGATTTCTATATCTGGATGGGCAGGCAGCAGGAAGAAAAAATGAGCCATTGGGCCTGGCTTGTGGGAGCAGTGATAGACTTCTTCCAACAAGACCACACCTCCTAGTAGTGACACTCCCTGTAGGCCTATGGAGATCAATTTCATTCAAACCCAGTCTTAAAAGTATTTTTATACTATGTATCTGAACTCTATTTCAGCATTAAAAAAATAAAAATTAGTTCTTTAAATGCTTCAGTATATGTTTCTGTCTTTTTCAGTAGTAAACAGAAAGAAGTCCAAACTGTGGATTAAGCATTATTGAAGTGTGTACATGGAGTAGCTTCTCACACCTTAGAAGTGTGGTAATAATAGTAACACCTTTAGCTGAGCCCAAAGCTGATGCCTCTTTGAAAGTATGAACTGAGGTTTACTGGGATTCTTTTTAGGATCTAGACGAAATCCTGAAAAAGTAGATTAGCATTTGAATGTTTTCCCTGTTCCCAAGTTAACTACATTTCCTAAATCCTTTTGTATAACAAAAGGATGGGGGGGGTGATCCTTAGGCTCTTCTAATCTTAACTTGAATCTGATCTAATTTTATCTGGTGGAAATCCCTGACCTAGATTATAGCTGGTAGTGATTGATGGTGCTTACTTGTTTAAGCAGATGTCTTATTCATTTACCAATATTTGCCTTAGAAGATGCCAGGAGTATGAAGAAACACACCCTCCATACTTTGTTCCCACTAGTTGTGTAATTAGTTAAGAATTCAAATGTGATATAGTTTATTAACATGAGAATGTAAACTGTAATTAAAGTGGAAAGTTTATCTCTTGTTAGCCCGTAGCTTTGATAATGGATAGTGAAGTAGCTCTTTAAAGGTATAATCTGTTAGAAAACATTGAAGACAGTGTTGAACTTTGGATGATGTAACAGATGTGCTTTCATTCCTCAAGAAGAGCTCAAGACCTTACACATCTGAGGGGGGAAGCTGCCTGGTCTCCCTGACTCCATGAGCTTGTTTGCAATAGTCAGCCCCTTAGTATAGTACCCATTTTTCTCATCACATCTTTACAAGGACTTGGAGGTTGTCTTTTTCCTTTTATGTGAGGAAGACTGAGGCTATGAGAGGGTCCAGTGACTGGTCCAAGGTCAGGTATTTAGGCAATGGGTGGGCCTGGTTCACATTCAAGGACTTCCTTCTGAGTAAAGGTCTTAGAGGAGAGGAGCTGGCCCAGCAGCTCTTCTTACTCGGTTTTACAGGTTTTACAGCCTGATCACGGCTGCTTCTCATCTGTAAGGTCTCTCACTTAGGTGTTAATGGCTTGAGTTTAGTTTTCTATTATCTGATCAGAGGAGTAGGTCCTTTCTTCAGAGTAGCCCTTTGTGAGGTAGTTGATAATTACTGAAGAATGCTGTTTTTGAGAACCTTTCTTGCTGATTACTGAAGTGTTCTGTGTGCTTATTGAAGAAGTTTTGGAAAATGAAAAAGCATATTCACCATGTATGCTTTATGTAGATTACCAAAGAGTCTTGTGAAGTAAATGGTTTCCGTTGAATAGGCATAGTAAGTGATACTTAAGAGGGAATAAATACTCTTAAGAGTAATCAGCTAGAAAGTGGTTGAGGGAGAGCCTGAGCTCCGGCATTCTGATCCCAGATTCTACCCTCACAACCTGCATTGGTAACTTTTTTCACTAGATATTTTACAATTACACATACGCCTTTTAATAATTATATATTTGAGCTCATATCATATATTCATTTTATATCGTTATAATTCTCTTAGTATAAGATCATCTTAATTTTATTGTGTTATTAAAAATTTGACTTTAGATACCAGTTTTAATAGTAACAGATTATTCTATCTTATAGGTATCTTATAAGTTGTTTAAAAATTGAGTGTTGGGGGCCAGGGAGATAAATGAGCATGTAAGGCACTTGTTCCCAAGCCAGACAAGTTGGATTCCTGGGATTCACATACTGGACATGCACACCATGGTGTGTGTATGCGTATACATACACACTAAATATAAAACTTTTTTTTTTTTTTTGAGAGCAAAGCTAGAGGTGTTGTTATACACCTTTCATCCCTGTGCTTGGGAGGTGGAGGCAGGAAGATAAGAGTTCCTGGTCATCCTTCACTACCTGAGATCTTATCTCCAAAACTGAAAAAATAATTGAGACTTAATATACTTAGATTAGATTATAGAATGAAAAAGTATGGTTCAAATTCTGTCCCCTACAGTTTACCGTGCAAGTTCATAATGTTTTGTGCCTTATGGATTTGTGGAATAGAGAATGAAATGGAGAACGGAGTATGGAAAGTAGTGAGTTACTACTTGTAAGTAACACTTACTAAACTGTTCACCTAGGAACCTTGTTAAGGTATAGATTCTGGTTGAGTGGTGTTAATGCACACCTTTAATCTCAGCACTTGGGAGGCAAAGACAGGTGGATTTCTATGAGTTGGAGGCCAGCCTAGTCTACAGATTGAGTTCTAGGTCAGCCAAAGCTACACAGAGAAACCTATCTTGAAAATTCAAAATAAATAAATAAATAAATGCAGATTCTGAGATTACAATAGCCTGCGATCATAATTCTGATTTGTTTCATTGGTTGTCTTTTGTCAGATAGAGTTTTGCTATGTAACCCCTGGTTGGCCAGGTACTTTCTGTGTAGCTCATTGTGGCTTTGAACTCACAGCAGTACTCCTGCTTCAACCTTGCCTTCAGAGTGCTGGGATTGCAGGTATTCGTCACCACACCTGACTTTTGAGATAGTAGCCCTACTAAGCTCCTATGTGATTCACAGCACTTTAAGTATCAGTGAAGTAAAGCACTTAGAATGTTGTCCGTTTACCACCTAATAAGTGTTCATACATTCCACCTCACCCAGGGCTATATGTGTGGTAAGCATGTGCTCAGCCACTGAGCTATTTTCCCAGCCTAGTGCTTTGTAAATATTCCCTGTGTGGGTTGTTTCAAATCATTCAACTCTTGAAAATAGTATTGTGTTAGCTAAACCACTGCATGTAATCCTGGCTAGGTCTTAGAAATCTGTTTTCTCTAAATTCTTCTTATTTTTCTTTCCTTTTAAGTTCTATTTATTTGTTCATTTATTTCTTTTACAATTTTCTTTTGCCAATTAGGGGTTTGCATGGTAGTTTGAATAAGAATGGCCTCCACTGGCTCATGTATTTGAGTGCTTAGTCACCAGAGAGTGACCCTATTTGAAAGGATTAGGAGGATTAGGAGGTGTGGCCTTGTTGGAAGAAGTGTGGGAGTGGCTTTGAAGTTTCAAAAGCACTTACAGAGCCCAGAGTCTCTCTGCCTAAGGGTCAGACTGTAGCTCTCAGCTACTGTTCTAGTACTGTACTGGCTGGTTTTGTGGGTCAACTTGACACAAGCTGGAGGAAATGCCTCCATGGGATTCAGTTGTAAGGCATTTTCTCAATTAGTGATCAAGTGGGGAGGGCCCCTTGTGGGTGGTGCGATCCCTGAGCTGGTAGTCTTGGGTTCTATAAGAGAGCCAGCTGAGCAAACCAGGAGAAGCAAGCCAGTAAGAAACATCCCTCCATGACCTCTGCATCAGCTCCTGCTTCCTGACCGGCTTGGGTTCCAGTCCTGGGTTCCTTTGGTGGTGAACAGCAGTGTGGAAGAGTAAGCTGAATAAACCCTTTCCTCTCCAACTTGCTTCTTGGTCATGATGTTTATGCAGGAATAGAAACCCTGACTAAGACAAGTACCTGCCTGCATGCCACCTGATGATAATGGACTAAACCTCTAAAACTGTAAGTGAACTCCCAACGAAATGCTTTCTTTGATAAGAGTTGCCTTGGTCATGGTGTCTCTTCACAGTAAAAGAACAATGACAAAGACAGCTTGTGACTCAGTTTTACTAGAAGGGTTACAAACTTATGGAATTGTAGCACTTGAAGGAACCTTTGAGAGATTGTCTACTAGTGAAGTAAACAAGTGTATACAACCCAACAGCACTCTCATAGCCATTGTGTGTTGGGGCAGGAGTTCTTGGTTGTGTCAACTGCTGTTATCCAGCGTTTAGGGAGCAAGAGAAAGAACAGTTTAGTATCTCATATGTGTGACACAACAAATTATTCTGCCTCCAAAGCCAGGAACTTCCCACTGGGAGTTACCGAGGCCCCTTATTTCCTTTTTGTTTTATAAATGTGAAAGAGGCCCAGAGAATTGGTTGGATCATGTTCCTGTGGTTGATTGATGGCAAAGTTGCATTGGGAAAAAGTATTTCCATCTCAGTCTGTTCTTTACCTTGGACTGCTTGGCCTTGTCTTTTTCTGTTGAGCTGGTTAAGTACTAAGTGACTCATCAGTGAAGTTTATTATGGTCACTCCCTTAGGCTGGAATGTTGTAAGAAGATCATCCATAATAAAACAGATGGCCCTTTGACTCAGTACCATATATCTGCTTTTGTTCTTAGTGGCCAAAACGACTAAGACAGCCATCTTTTAAGGTAAGCTCTGAGAGCTGATAGGCTGTTTATAGCAGAAGATAACACTGGAGGGTTTTGGGCTCCTCAGTTCTAATCTTTCTGTCACTGCTGTGTGACTTTTTACAAGTCATCAAAACTGTTTTCTATAGATACACACCTATAGACACACACATATCCATACCATACATTTCCTCCCCCCTCAGTACAGTGCTGAGGACCAAACTTAAGGATTTGTAGATTAAGTTCTCTACTGAGCTCAATTCTCATCCCTCTTTACCATATTTTGAAGTAGAGTGGAATTGCTTGTTTTCAGATCTATACCAGACTGTTACTGAAAGAAGAAAAGAAGATTTGTGTTTTCTTCACATTTCAGCACTCTGTTTTTGAGATCATGCCTCATGTAGCCCAGGCTGGCCTTGAACTTGCTGTGTAGCCAAAAATGACCTTGCCCAGGAGTGCCACCTGTCTTTAACTACCTCCTGCCTTCACCTCCCATGTGCTGTGATTACAGGCGTGTGCCACCACACCTGACTTTAGCACTCTTTTAAGACTTTAAAAGAAAAACTGTGTTAGGCTGAAGAGAGAGCTCAGTGCTTCCCGTACTGTAAATAGAAACCAAGTAAAGTACACAAGTGAGGACTTGAGTTAGATCCCAGAACCCATGTGACAGAGCTGGGCATGGTTGTGCCCCTTGCATTCTGAGTGTTGGAGATGTGGAGCTCCAGCGTCACTGGCCAACTATGCCAGCCAACTTGGTCTCAATAAAAAAGTGGGTGGTACTAGAGAAACGATACCAAAGGTTGTCCTCTGGCCACTGTATTCATGCATTCATGTGAACATATAGCCACATATATGCTACACATGAATGTGCTACACAGTATACATGAATGTTCACTGTGTTATATATATTGTAAAATTAATATAAATAACTTATTTTCAAACTTTCATTTGCATTTTGATATTTATAATATCAGTATGTATTTTACAGTTAATGGCAGATGCTAGTTTAATTGGCAGTGATTTTTCTCTTGTAATGTTTGTTCTGGCACCATCTCATTCACTACAGTGTTCTTAATGTGCTAGGGTTAATGATGACTTTAGAAATTAAGGGCTTAGTCCCTGTTTGGTGGGTAATGAAGGCGTTGCAATCTGTAAAATCCCTTAAATTTTACTGACATTAAAAATCTTTGCTCAGTTTTACAATTAAAAAAAAAATAGGTAGTAAAATATCAGCATATATTTTGGTTCAGAGTTTCTCTGTTTTTTTTCTGTGGAGGGAATAAAAAATATATTTAATAAAAGAAGAAGAAAGAGCTGGGGAGATGACTCAGTGGATATTGTCCTCTGATTCCCAGGACTCACATGGTGGAAGGAGAAAACAGACTCCTGCAAGTTGTCCTCTGACTTCCATATGTGTACTGTGTGTGTGCCTGTACCCTGTACTCCATGCACAGGCACAAACTAAATAAATGTAATAAAAATTAGAAGTAAAAACAAAAAAGGGTGGGGAGGCGTACAGGATCAAGATACATTTTATACATGTATGAAACTGTAAAAGAATAAATGAAAGATACAATCAAATAAAAGATGAATGTCCTTATTTCAGGATGGAGCAGCTCTTCTGGGGTACCCAGGCCATCTGCATGTCTGGATAACTAGATAAAAATCGGAAGTTCCCATGAGTTGCTCAAGTTCAGTTGTTTCCTGGAAGACTCAGCAGAAGGGAGGAAGGTACTGTAGGCAGGATTAGAGTTTGGATGCGGGTCAGAGCCACACCTGAAGAGAAGCAGGCAAGGTCTGGGAGAATCCCCATCTACAAGTTTTACCAACCAGGAAGCTTTTCTGAGCTTGCACAGAACCTTTATTGGTGCTTAGTATAAAAGTCCATGTCCACAAGTGACTTAGTTAGGGTTTTACTGCTTTGAACAGACACCATGACAAAGGCAACTCTTATAAGGACAACATTTAATTGGGGCTGACTTAACAGGTTCAGAGGTTCAGTCCATTATCATCAAGGCAGGAACATGGCAGCATCCAGGCAGGTCTGGCGCAGAAGGAGCTGAGAGTTCTACATCTTCATCTGAAGGCTGCTAGCAGGATACTGGCTCCCAGGCAGCTACAAGGGTATTGAAGTCCATACCCACAAGGCCACACCTACTCCAAAAAGGCCACACCTCCCAACAGTGCCACTCCCTGGGCCAAGCATATATAAATCATCAAATTCCACTCATTGGCCCCCATAGGTTTGTTTAAATATATGAGTCTATGGGGACCATACCTAAACACATAGCATAATGCAAAATACATTTAGTCCAACTTCCAAAGTCCCCATAGTCTATAGCAGTCTCAACAATGTTAAAAGTCCAAAGTTCAAAGTCTCTTCTGAGATTCATCCAGTCACTTAACTGTAATATCCAAAGCAAGATGTTAAACCAGCTGGGCAAACTCCAAACTCTGCATCTCCATGGCTGATGTCAGAGCAGTCTTAAGATCTCCAACTCCTTTTTAATCTTTGTTGACTGCAACAAACTTCTTTCTCCTGGACTGGTTCCACTCCCTGTTAGCAGCTTTCCTCAGCAGGTAGCCCACGGCTCTGGCATTTTGAACATGTTGGGGTCTCCAAGGCAACTTCAATATCTGGATTCACATATGATCTGGGCTCCTCCAAAGGGCTGGCGTCACTTCTCCAGCTCTGCTTTCTGTAGCACTCTAGACTCTGGTTGATCCACTCCACTGCTGCTGCTGTTCTTGGTGATCATCCCATGGTACTGGCATCTCCAATACACTGGGATCTTCCGCTGCAGCTAGGCTTCAGCGGAAGCAGTGGCTTCTCCTAGGCTCTCTTCATGGTGCCAAGCCTCAAATCTTTTGCATGATCCCTTCAGTCCTGGGCTGTCAGCTATGACTGAGGTTGCACCTTCACCAATGGCCTTCCATGGCCTCTCACAGTGCCCAGGCCTCAGCTGCTCTTCATGACTCCTTCATGCCTTCAAAACCAGTACCACCTGGGTGACTCTTACACATTACCAAGTCTAGCTGCAGCTTGAGGTACAACTTTGGAACACAGCCTCTTTGTGCTCTCAGAAAACACTTCCCAGAAGATTTCACCTCAGTGATGTTGGTCTCCTCTTAATCACCACTAATTTCTTAGCTTCAGCTGACCAGCATCAATTGTCCCAGTAGTCCTTTCTATTCTGGACTCTAAAGCCAGAGCCACATGGCCAAAGCTGCCACTTGCTGGGGCTGGAACATTGCCCCCTTGTTCTATGACATTATCACCAGCTTTGTGTTTTCTAACTCCTTTACTGCCTAAGCTTGGCTGTCCTGGAACTTGTTCTGCAGACTGACTTTGAACTCAAGAGATCTGCATGCCTGTCTCCTAAGCACTGGGATTAAAGGTGTGGTTCCCCAAGCTTGAATTTAAGTTTTTTTTTTTCATCTAGAACTTGCTCTGTTCTAGGCTGGCCTTGAACTCAGAGATCTGCTTGTCTTTGCCTCCTGGGATTAAAGACTTGTACTACCTGCCTCAATCTAAATTTAGCTGGGTGGGATCTTGCCCCAAGTTCACTACTCCCTTAATTTAGTTTAATATTCTTGAATAGGATTCAGCTCAATTTTCACTTCCTGGTGCCCCTTTAATACTCGAACCACATATTTTGTATTTTTCTTTTCTCAGCTTGCTATGCTTGTTTACAATGTTCTTTGTCAGATTTAACCAGAGAACAAAGTCTATGAGACTTCCTTTGTCAATGCAATTAATCTGAGTCTCTTCACCTTAGCCTCAGCAGACTCTCTAGACAAGGGCAAAAAGTAGCCACAAAAACAATCTCTAGGCCACATATAGAAATTCTCCATGGAAACCTCTTTGGTCAGGTCTGCATAATTCAAATCACTCTTAGTAACAAAGTCTTCCATATCCCTACTAGGATGGCCCCTTAAGCCCCATTTAAAGCATTCCACTGCTTTCCAAATCCAAAGTCCCCAAATCCACATTCTTTCCGACAAAAGCATGGTCAGGCCTATCACAGCAATACTCCACTCCTGGTATCAGTTTCTGTGTTAGTTATGGTTTTACTGCTGTGAATATACCCCATGACCAAGGCAAGTCTTATAAAGGACAATACATATTTGGGGCTGGCTTACAGGTTTAGAGGTTCAGCCCATTGTCATCAAGGTGAAAGCATGGCAGCATCCAGGCAGGCGTGGTACAGGCAGAGCTGAGAGTTCTCCATCTTCCTCTGAGGTCGGCCAGTGGAAGACTGGATTCAGGCAGCTAGGATGAGGGTCTTAAAGCCCATGCCCACAGTGGCACACGCACTCCAACAGGGCCACACCTTCTAATAGTGCCACTCCCTGGGTTGAGCATATGCAAACCATCAGAGAGGCCTCTACTTAAAATCCCAGCTGTTGGGAGACATAGACAGCAGGACCACTGCAAGACTGAGGTGAATCTGGACTACATCGTGAGTACCAGGGCAGCCAGTACTGTAGTGCTAGGCCTTGTCTCAGAAAACTGTACTGCCTAAATAAGTGATGATAAAAAGTTTAATACTTCGGTGTCTTTATGTGCTGTATGTTCTCCTCTGGCCCTCTTTGTAGTAGTATTAGTAGCAGCAGCAGCAGCAACAGCAGCAGCAACAACTGGAAACCAGGATATATATAATATATATGCATTGTAACTGTCACTAGTTTCGAAGTTCCCGCCAGCGGGTACTCCATGCTGTGGAAATGCTGTGGAAGGAAGCCATTGATTATGGAAAGAAGCAGGAAACAAAGGAATGTGTTGGAGCAAGACGAGGTCCGATCAAGCTCAAAAGAAATCTTTTAATGTTACAATGTTTTAAACACATTAGGGCGGGAAATGGCAGGGGCGGGGAG
>CM052707.1:38683396-38750773 GCA_028551405.1 Uromys caudimaculatus
TGTGTGTGTGTGTGTGTCTGTGTGTGTCTGTGTGTGTGTGTCTGTGTGTCTGTGTGTGTGTATAGCATGTGCACATGTCTGTGGTACCTTTAGAAGCCAGAAAAGATGTTGGATGGGTGATATTATTTTTACAAACTGAAGTTGTGCATATTGCTTTCAGGTAATCAAAAATGGAAGGCACAAAAAATATGTAGAGTAGGAATTAATACATTTAGGGACATATTCTTGAGAGACACGAGAGTGTGTGTGTGCGCGCACGTGTGCGCGCGTGCCCACGCCAGGAGAGAATAATGCAGATAAAATCCTTTGGTGGTTTGTGGAGGGAGAATAGTTGATAGTTTGAAATCCAATTGGAGAAAAAGTAGCACCAGTTTGAACTCTTGTGTTGCTATAAAACTTGCTTTTAAAAACCCAAGCTGAGGGCTGCAGAAATGGCTCAGAGGTTAGGAGCATGTACTGTTTTTACCGAGGACCTGACTTTGGTTTGCAGCATACATATACAGTGATTGAGTCGAAACCAGCCACCACAATTCCTTCTTCAAGCCTCTATGGGCCCAGTTCTCAAATGTACATACCCAGATATATGTAATGGAAAATCCCCGAGGTGAGATGACAGCATGCTCCTTCCTTGACTGTGATTGAGCTGGGTTCTTTATGTAGTCAGGGTTTTGATTCCAGAATGAAAGTTGAGCCTTAAAACACCTTGGGATTTCTTTTACATATAAGGTTATAGCACAGCTGTTGGCTCTGATGCCACTAATTTTCTACCACCACTTGATAAATCATTGTATGACCAGAATCTTAATATGCCTTTAAGAGAACAGTTTGTGTTTGATGGTGGTTATGGCAGAGCTAGACAGGGAATCGTAAAACATGCTCTATTGCCTTTAATCCCAGCACTTGGGAGGCAGAGGCAGGTGGATTTCTGAGTTCGAGGCCAGCCTGGTCTACAGAGTGAGTTCCAGGACAGCCAGGGCTACACAGAGAAACCCTGTCTCGAAAAACCAAAAAACAAAACAAAACAAAACAAAACCATTCTCTATTAGTTTAAATAAGCTAATGTAATTTGAATGAGAAAATTATGTTCAATAAAGAGAATTTTGAAAGCATTTTTTAAAATAGGCAATATATACATTTGATGACCAAACCAAACAAATTACAAGAAGATAGGTAGGCAAGAAGGTAGGGAGTAGGTAGAGGTGGACAAATAGGTGAATTATCTCTTGGCTATTTAACAAATTGCCTCAAAACACAGTAACGTCAAATGTATATTTTGTACTTTGTATGGGTTGGAAATACAGGAATAGTTTTAGCTGGATGTTCAGGTTTTAGGCACATGTGACAGTTACCTTTTATTTTGCATGTATGCTCATGCACCTACCACCTGCATGCCTAGTACACTTGGAGTCTATTAGAGAGTAGGATCTCCTGGTTGAGTTGTCTGAGCAGCAACTGCTCTTCGTTGCTGAGTCATCTCACTGAAAATTTCTTTGTATTACATGTGTGTGTGTTTGAATGTGTGTGCATGTGTGTATGCTCATGAACATGTACACATATCATGGTCTGCATGGGAAGATCAAAGGGTAACTTGTGGAAGTCAGTTCTCTCCTTCCATCATGTAGGTCCTAGGGATTCAGGTCAGGTTGGCCAGGCTTGGAAGTAGGCAGCTTTACCCTCAGAGATAGACATCTCCCCAGCCTTGAGGATTCACTTTTATTATGGCTTAATTAAAGGCTGTTGGTTAGAGGCCTTGGTTCCTTACTGGCCATTGGTAGGACACTTTAGTTCCTTGCTATGTAGACTTTCCATGGACCTAACTGTGTCTAAGATATGGCCCCTAGTTTACCCAGAGTGACCCCACATCCACCATGTATGCCCATGCAGGCCTCAGTGTCTTTTTGACAAGTTAACATCATTTTTAGCATCTTCTGTTTATTGAGACTGGAGAGATGGCTCATCTGTTAAGAATGCTTCCTGTTCTCCTGAAGGACACAAGTTAGGCTCCCAATACCATATCAGGCAAATCTGAGCCTGTAGCTCCACTGCAGGGGTCAGATGCCTGCCTCTGGCCTCTGAGCACCTGTACTCACTTGCACACACATGATTTTAAAAAAAAGAATTTAAAATGTTAAACAAACAAACAACCTGAGTCATTAACCACAGCATGCGTTTCAGAAGGGGAAGACGAGCCAGAGAACACGGGACACCTCGAGACTATCAGTCAAAGAATGTTTCCCTCTTTTCTCAGTTTCTGAATCCAGAGACATTCAGAGTTAACAGAAGGAAAGAAAATGTTTTAAGTATTATCTGTGAGCAAAATGCTAAGTAATCAGTTTTAAATATTTCATGTATAAAGTTGTTGTTGGTAAAGTTGTATTACATAGAACATAGTCATTGAGGCCAAGGTCATGAGGGGCCTAAGTTCAAATCACTTAGCTTTTTGTGTTCCCTAGCTACAAAGGATGACCAGTACAAAGGCAGTCACAGAGTACTTGCCTGCTTGTGTGAAGCTCTGGGTTCTCTCCCCAGTGCTGTAGGGATGGAGTGGCAGACACAGGAATACATTTTTCACTGAAGTTGAGTAGCTAGCATGACCAGTCATGAAGACTTGAAATACATTCTTTTACCTTTTTATTTGTTTGAGAAGAAATGGAATCTCAAGGATGTGATTTGTTGAGAAGTTGCGGTGGCAGGCGAGCCGCTCAGGATGCCTCTTTCTTCACCGTGGTATCTGCCTACGTTGTTTAAAATACTTTGTGTGAAGAATATAAACGCAACTAAGAAGCCATGAACAAGAATTCTAATTCAAGTACAACAAATGTTAGTCACTGTCCTTGTTGTGGTAAGATATAGAATGATGCCAGAACAGGAGTGTCCCTGCCACTTTCAACATCTGATTTAAAGAAGAAGTTTATTTTGGCTCACAGTTTGAGGGGAGGTCTTCCTAGCAGGGTTGGGAGGCAGCTGGTTAGTTACACTGTATCCACAGGAAGCAGAGAGGACGCTAGTGCTCAGTTCTCTGTGAGCCTAGTCCACAGGCCAGGGCTACCCACATTTAGTGTAAAACTTACCTCTTCCACTAAAACCTTTCTGAGAATCTCTTCATAGACACATTTAGAGATACGTTTCTATGGTGATTCTAAATCCAGTCAAGTTGGTGATTAACTCTTATAAATTACACAGTTTGTTTTCATTTAAAGTTCAAAACCACACGGGGCAAAATTACACATAGCTACAGTGCTTGGGTAGAAGCAGGAGGATCAGGAGTTGAAGGGCATTCTTGGCTACATTTTTTTTTTTTAAAGATTTATTTATTATATGTAAGTACACTGTAGCTGTCTTCAGACACTTTTTCTTCTCTCTCCAGCCCGCTTGCTGAAGCTGTCTTCAGACACCTTAGAAGAGGGCATCAGATCTCATTATGGATGGTTGTGAGCCATCATGTGGTTGCTGGGATTTGAACTCAAGACCTTTGGAAGAACAGTCAGTGCTCTTAACCGCTGAGCCATCTCTCCAGCCCCTCTTGGCTACATTTTAAGTTTAAGTTAAGAGCAGTCTGTGGTACTTGTGATTCTGTTTCAAAAAAACAATACAACAACAAGACTCCTGAATTCCAAAAAGTTCAAACACATAAATTTTGTGTTTCAGTATTGTTTGGAAGTGTGAGGGTGTGAGGCGATAGTTGTCTATGTAGGTGCTGAGGAGAGAGTTGTGGATTGCATATGATGATTGCCCAGACTGCGTTTTCTTCAGTGTAGGACGTGGAATTCACAAGTGCCATTTCTATACCTTGTTCTGTTCCTCAGTGTTCTTTTCCTCTTTGGAAGGCCTGGATGACAATAGGCAGACTTGAAGTTAGATGTTACAAGTATAACTGGCATCCTCACGTTCTGAATAACAGTATTGATCTCTTGTTACCAAGAATGCCCACTTGGGCAGAGTTAGAGGTTTTGTTTGAGCCATCATGTCTTGCTGTGTTAGTTTAACCTGTACTATATAGGATATATGCATTAGAAATGACAAATCTAAAGAGGGCAGGAAATGACTGTGGAGAAAGGGAAGAGGCTGGCTTCCTGAATGTAAGAGAAAGACATTAGTCATATGAGTAGAACTTTTGAGTTATTATAGGCATACATTGTAAATTTTGACTAAATGTTCCTAAATTGCACAAATATGTGGTACCAGTAAGCACTTTGTTCAGTAGAACTTGAAAGTACTCAGTTTTCTACATTTCTTTCAGTATCAAATAACATTATTAAAAATTAATTTGGGGGGATTGCTAGAGAGATAGCTCAGCTGTTAAAGAGTATGGGCTGCTCTTCCAGAGGTCTTGAGTTCAATTCCTAGCATCCACATAGTGGCTCACAACCATCTGTAATGGGATCTAATACCCTCTTGTGATGTGTCTGAAGACAGTGACAGTGTACTCATATACATAAAATAAATTTTAAAAATTTATTTTTTTCCTCAAAATTGTAAAAAAATACTGCCTCAGGTTAATTTGTATATCTGAAACTTACTTGTTAAAATATAGTAGTGCTGGGACTGGAGAGCTGGCTTTGTGGTTAAGAGCGGCCACCTCTCTTGGAGAGGACCTGAGCCCCAGTACCCACGTGGGGTGACTCACAGCTTTCTCTAGCTCCAGCTGCAGGGAGAGCTGATGCCTTTAGCTTCTACAGCCATGTTTATTCATGCACATGCACACACACAACACAATTTAACAAATCATAAAAATAAATCTTTAAAATGTAGATGTACTCTCTAGAGAAAACATTCCACTACACAATATATTACTTTTATAGTCTGTATTTTTTTACTCTTATATGTATATCATATATTTATAATTTTTGTGTTTATATTTTAGCTTTCAGGAAATCTTGTTTAATTACACAAGTAAAATATGTCATTATCTGTATTTAACTTTTTATACTTCTCAAGCTCATTAACTTTTGATCAATAGTCCCTATTGTCAGTTTAGTATGTATCTCTTCATTTTAAGTGTTGGTAAACACTTAGTTGGGAATGTCTGGCTGGTAGAGGAAACTTAGGAAATACAGACCTGAGAGAACCAGACTTCCTAAGGAGAGGAAATTAGAGTGCTGTAAGCTAATTCGTAAGCTAATTCTGCTGTTAACAGCCTTTTTGAGAAATGCAGTTGTGAGTCTGAAGTATCTGACCCGTTTCTTCATCTTCCATATGCAGAAAGGCTGGGTCAGTGAGTAGAGTGGTCCCGAGGGCACGCGGTCAGTCAGTCATGGGGTGACCTCTGTAGAGCTGTCTGCTCTTTGTACCATTTGTTATTTTTGCTGCTTCCCTTGGTTTCTTATTTTGATTTTGATTGACTGATTATGTGTGTGTGTGTACAAGCACATTTTCCATAGTGTAAATGTGGAGTCAGGACAACTTGTAGGAGTTGGTTCTGTCCTTCTGTTGTGGGTTTTGGGAGTTCAATTTAGGCACTTAGACAGCTGAGCCCCACTTGTCTCTGTTTGTGCCTTTACAAAGAGCTTTGCATCTTGGTCTCAGTGTTGTGTTTTGCTCATTGTATCTCAGTTATATGAACATGAAGGAAAGGAGGGTACAAACAGAGACGCTGTGTATGCTCTGCTTCTGCTTCTATGGTGGGAGCAGTCGATTGAAATACTACCCATAGGCTTTTCTTGCAAGAGCCAGAGAGGTGGAAGATTATAGACAGAATTAGAGAGCTTGTTTACTTACATCTTACATTCTTCCTTCTAAGATAGATTGATATGACTATCGTTTATTTCATACCTGTTTTGTAGCCCCATTATGCTTAGTATTTCATGTTATTTTACTTTTTCACAAGAACACCCTGGAAGATGGGTTAATAAAATTCAAGACAACATAGGATGATAGAATTTAATCTAAATTCTGTGAGGAAAGTAAGCTCAGTGGGCCAGGTAATTGAAGGGAGTGGGCTAGCTGCCTTCAGGCTAGTGTATCTGACCCCAAAGCCCATGATCTAGACCCTTTGAAGAAAGGTGGCTGTTTGGAGAAGGGTTAACAGTGACATCCGAGGTGAAGCCTTACTCCACTATATAGTGCAGTGGTGGGTGTTATTTTAGGACCAAGATCTTATTTTGTAAAAGCCATATTGCTTCATTTCTCTTATCTATAAATAGGGCCACTGGATGTTGGCACACGCATTTTCCTTTTCTCTTTCAGTATTATGTTACTTTAATGGTACATTCTGAAACACTGTTTTCTTTTCAGAAAAACCATGCCAGATGGATCATCTGGATCGAATCCTACTGTCTGGCATCTATAATGTACGCAAAGGAAAAACCCAGCTGCACAAATGGGCTGAGCGCCTAGTCGTTCTCTGTGGTACCTGCCTTATTGTCTCCTCAGTGAAGGATTGTCAAACTGGAAAGATGCACATTTTGCCTCTGGTTGGGGGAAAGGTAAGATTTACAAATTTTAAATATTACTGTGCTTATTAAGAAATGTCAAGGGTAGGCTGGGGAAATTGCTTACTTGGTGAAGAAAGATATGGAGGGCCTCAATTTGATCTTCAGACCCCTGTTTAAAAACCAAATGCACCACCACCACCACCACCAACAAATCCAGGTGTGGTGGAGCATGCTTGTACTCTGAGTTCTGAGGAAGCAATGATAGGCAGGTCCTCGGGGCTTGTCACCCTGCCAGCCTAGCCTTATTATCAAGCTTCAGGTGATCAGAGAATCTTTTCAACAGACAAGGTGTACTGCTCCTGAGGAATGGCTCCCTAGGTGGTTCTCTGGCCTCCACATGTATACATGTGCATGACAGATGAACAGAGTGAGTGAGTGAGAGAGAGAGAGAGAGAGAGAGAGAGAGAGAGAGAGAGAAGAGAGACGAGAGACAGAGACACAGAGAGAGCCAGACAAACTGTCTGACTGTGTGCTAGGCTGTAGCACAGTGGTACAATGCTTGCCTAGCATATTTGAGTCCCTGGGTTTTGTCCCTGGCATTTGAGGAAATGGAATGAAAGGAAAGGAAAGGAAAGGAAAGGAAAGGAAAGGAAAGGAAAGGAAAGGAAAGGAAAGGAAAGGAAAGGGGAGAGGAAAGGGGAGAGGAAAGGAGAGAGGAAAGGAAAGGGGAGAGGGAAGGGGAAGGGGAAAGGGAAGGGGAAAGGAAAGGGGAGAGGGAAGGGGAAGGGAAAGGAAGGGAAACGCCCTGCCTACTTTTCAGAGATGCCAATAGGAGCATTAGAGAATGATTCTGTCAGAGACCCTGGGCCTCCAGAGCCCCCTACTCCCCGCGTGCTGCTGCAGAACTGTGCTGCCGTACCTAGGAACTGCGTGCTGTAGCTGACAGCACCAAGGTGGTTACCAGGGTGCTATAAAGAAGTTGCCTGTGGAACTAGAAGTAGCTGCCAAGATCCTTGATTCTTTCAGGTGTCTTCTTTTTGCCTATTAGTTTAAAATAGAAGAGTTGGGTGGTTATAAGTCCCAATTCAACAGCCAGGGAAGTATGACACATCAGTATCTGTCATGAAAAAGTTCATTTGCTAGGTAAACAGAGTGACAGGTGACCCTAGAAGGTTAGTATTTGTAGGACACTAGATAGAATGTTTTGAAGCTTGATTGGCATAACCAGTGTGAACTGAAGAGGATTATGACAAAATGTGTAATTGGTCTAGATACATAGCAGTATAGACATAATACGTGCATTAAAAAGATAATGTGGACTGGAGAGATGACTCAGGGCAAAAGTGCTTACTGCCAAGATATCTATAAATACAATAACCAAAAAATAAACTCATTTCAGACTGAGGTAGAAATCAGTGGATACACTGGAAAACCTTGAGAATAAGTATGCTTAGGATGTTGTGAGACAGAATAGAACAGCAACAACAATTATGAAATCAGAATCCTGGGGAAGATTCAGTGTAAACCTTGGGAATAAAAATATTATTACTCAAGTTTAAAAATAATGGGCTGGAGACATGACTCAGCATTGGGTGCTCTTACAGAGGACCCAGGTTCAATTCCAAGAGGCACCCACATGGCAGCTCACATCCATCTTTAACTCAAGTCTCAGGGAGTCCCATACTCTCTTCTGGCCTTCACGGGCCCTGAACATGTGCGGACACACACAGCCACAGCCACAGCCACAGCCACATTAATAAAAATGAAAGCTAAAATCTAAAAAATATATTTTACATTGGAATATTTTATACAAAGTTTGGAGAATTATACATAGTCAAATACTGAGAAAGGTTTGTGAATTACTCATTAGTAGATATTAAAGCCAGCATTTCTATGTAATTATGTTAATTTGGTATTATGTGAATTGACCTTGTAGTTTTTACAAGTTTGGAAATTATTAACTATAAATGGTGAGTTGTTTTTTTTTTTTTTTTTTTTTATCATTTTGTTATGGGCCTTACTGCTACAAAGCTTTTTCCATTAGTCTTTCTATTTGTCTGTCTGTTTGTGTGAGGCAGTGTCTCACTGTATGTCCGCGGCAGGCCTGGAACTCCTGGAGATCTGCCTTCTGACTCTCAGTGCTAGGATTAAAGGTGGTTGCCACACTACCTGGCAAAGTCGGTTGCTTTCTTCCTTAAATTGTACAGAGGTGTAATTTAATATATCTAAAATGAAATTCACTTAATTTTTAAAAAATTATTTTTCCTATTTTTATTTTATGTGTGTGAGTTTTGTCTATATGTGCATATATGCATCACGTGTGTACCTGATGCTCTTCCAGGCTAGAGAGGGCATCAGATCCCAGGGGACTGGAGTTACAGATGGCTGTGAACCATCAAACATGTTAGGATCAGAACTCTGGTCCTCTGCAAGAGCAGCAAGTGCTCTTAATTACTGAGCCATCTCTCCAGTTCCTCATAGTAATATATTTAAAAGATTATTCTAGAATATTATCTGTTGGTTTCAATGAAATTCTTTTTTTATCACCAGTTTCTATAGTTGTACTGATTTCTTACCAATGAACAATGATTATGTTGTGAATACCACAATTAAATGTTACAAAAATTTTTAGTTTTAATGAATCTTTACAGTGTACTCTTTTTTTGCTCAAAAGTATTTTGTGTTTCTGCCACTAGGTTCTATCTTTAGTAAGCACTAGAATATATTGATTTGCAAGTATAACTTGTAAATTTGTAGCTGGTCTGCCAAGATTCAGAAGCAATGTCATCCAGAGTAAGATGCCAAAGATAGAAGTGGCTCCACGGTGGTAGGAAGAGTGTGTCTTTAGCAGATCGGTTAAGGTGAGTTGCTGCAGTTTAGGGAAAAGTCTTTTATGAGACAAGGATATTTAGGGAGCCCAGACGTACCAGGAATTCTCTCTGCATCTGCCTCTTGGGTCCTGGGATTACAGGCCTGTACCCCCACATCCAGCCTTTGTTGTATGTAGTTTGATTTACAACGGCCATAATGGCTGTTGATGTTGATCATTGTTTCGTGTTCTTGTTGGTTATTTGTGTATATTATTTGGAGAAATATCTGCTCAGATTCTTTGCCATTTTAAAAGTGTTTTATTACTGCTTTTGACCATCATTTCTGGTTAGTAGCTCTGATTTTTCCTCCTCCTCTTCAGATAGAAGAACTGAAGCGCCGGCAGCACTCCCTCGCTTTCAGCTCAGCTGGAGCCCAAGCTCAGACCTATCATGTCAGCTTTGAGACTTTGGCTGAGTACCAGAGATGGCAACGACAGGCGTCTAAGGTTGGAAGCTTTGATGGGAGATGAGGATGTAGCAGCCAGTGATCATCCTTAGTGTCACCCTTGGTCTTTCTTAGTGCACAATGAATATAATAATGGAATTTCACTGGGCCTTTACGTTTTTGTATCATAGTAGAAAATGGTATCAAATGTTTTCAGGTACATTTCTGTCTGTACCATGTTTGTGAGGTGAGTTATGGCATACTGAAATTAGACCTTTAAAGGAACTGAGGCATGAGATTTCCATTGCCTCCTATCTGCCCCAGTAGTCACTGATTGACACACCTACTCCCTAGCATATAGCCTGGTGCTTCTGGCTCTGTACATTGTTAGAACAGCCTTGATGAACCACTTAAAAGGTGAACTTACTGATGGGACATGACCTGTGATTCTGCCACAAATCCCTCTTCTGGTATGTTGAGAATAATTGGCATTTCAGCCTCGCTCTGCTTAGCCATTGAAGATATGACCCCAAAGTGCACTGCATCTCCAAAAGTTGTGCTCTTGGATTCTTCATGTCTCAGGACACAAGTGACTTTCCTCATGTGTTTTTAAACACATTATGGATTTTGAAGACTTGATTCAGTTTATTGGTCTTTTGTTGCTGTATCAGCTATGAAATCTGTTCTTTGTAAAAACTGGTTTCAGTTGTGAGTAACTTCCATCCCTCTGCCTCTTTAAGGAGAAGTTACTGTCTCTTGGGCATCTTTGGCGTATTCAGCAGTGTGGTGTATGCTTTCAGTAGAAGAAAAGACCTTTTGTGAATAATTAGCAGAGATGTGTGGCTACAAAAGGCATTTTGTCTCACACTGTCTCTTATTAAAACTTAGCTATTTTGAATTATCTTAAGATTGCTTCTGATTTGAAATGTGAAATTTTAATTCCTTATAGAGACATGAGCAGCTTTTTTTCTCTTCCTTCCTTCTTTCCTTTTTAGTAAACACAGGGGCTCACTTATATTATATTGGCTAGCCTTAAATTTATTCTGTAGCCTAGGGTAGCCAAACTTGTAGTGATCCTCCTCCTCAGTCTCTCAAGTGGCAGAATTATAAGCATGGACCCACTATACTTGTTCTACCATAGGGTTTTTGTTTTAGATTTCTTGTTTTTTGTTAGGCTGGCCTTAATTTCTCTATGTAACCAAGGCTAGGTTTGATTTACTGATCATCCTGCTTCCCCTTCCCCAGTGCTAGAATTACAAGCCTATACCTTTGTTTTTTTAAGCAGCTTATAGTTTTAGGGAAAAGTAAAAATCGACTGGTTTTTATAAATGAATAATAGCATCTCTGCTCTCCCTTCCTTAGTTTAGTCAGTGCCTTTCTGGCTGTGCTGTGAAAGCACACACTAGCTCAGAAGGCTTTTCCTTTTGCTCTTCCTCAGGTGGTGTCCCAGCGGATCAGCACTGTGGACCTCTCATGTTACAGCCTTGAGGAGGTTCCTGAGCATCTCTTCTACAGTCAAGATATCACCTACCTCAACCTGCGACACAACTTCATGCAATTAGAAAGACCAGGGGGCCTTGACACACTCTACAAGTATGTAGGGAAGAGGTTTCCAGACTAGTATGATGAAATTGAATTTTAATCAGTAGCTTAGTGGGTCGCACATTAAGTGGACAGGTTTACTGGATTAAATCATTCCTCATTTCTATAACAAAATAACCAGAGGCTGGATAATGTATAAAGAAAAGAGATTTAAATGTAAGAGATGGTCTCTGCGGCAGCATATCATGGATGGTGGGGCCCACGTGAGAGGAGAGGTGAGATGGCAAGACAGGGGACCGGGGTAGTCGGCGGGCGGTCCGTGCTTACTGCTTTAGAGCCACCCGTTCTCCTCACTGTGTGATCCTTTCCCAGGACAGAGTGTTCAGTGACTTAATTACTTCCTCTTCCTTTTTTTACATATTTGTTTGTTTATTTTAGTGAGGTTGGGTACTGATTGAACCCAGAACCCTGTGTATACGAGGCAAGTATTCTGTCTCTGAACTATGCCTGGCTCTCACCTCTGACAGGTCTCCACTCTCAGTCTGGCCACGCTGGGGCCTCCAGCACATGAACCTCTGATGACAACCAGTTGGCACTTTCTAGCTTGTTTTCTAAATTTCCACTCCATTTTGAAGAAACAAAATTTTTATTCACACAAATCTCTTTTCATATGATTTTCCCCTAGAAAACAGAAGGGTGGTGGAATGCTATGTTTCAAAGACTACGATGAATTGCCATTGATTTTGATACTAATTTTTGGTGATTTGTTTTTCTTTTGTTATGAGATAGGGTCTCAAACTGATTTGAAACTCACTTATGTAGACAAGCTGACCTTGAACTCACAGAGATCTGCCTGCTTCAGCCTTCAGGATGCTGGTATTAAAAGCATGCACCACTGTGCCAGGCTTGAGATAATTTTTATATTAATGCTAAAGCATGTTTTGTGTTTATGATAAAGCATCATCTGCAGCTATGGCAGATTGAGAGAGTCCATATGTGGACAGTTTTTTAATCAAAAGTCTCGAATTGAAATGGCTTCAGGCTGGAGCAGGCTTTCTCTCTCCTTTGTATTTACTCCTACCAGCTCTCGAGTCCTTTGTCACCTGTGGAACCTTTCTCTTCTGATAATCAAGTCGTTTCACTCTACAAGACTGCCATCTCTGTGTTTTTCTTCTTTGTTAGAACATATTTTACCTTCCTGTTCTCCCCACATCCCACCTCATTTTTTCACCTAAAACAGTGTGCGAAACCAGCCTGGGCTATGTTAAGTGAGTGAGAGACCAGCCTGGGCTATGTTAAGTGAGTGAGAGACCAGCCTGGGCTATGTTGAATGAGACCTTGTCTCAAGAAACTACACAAGACACAAAAACTGGATACCCATGAATAATGACAAGATGTGACTGTGGGTTTCTGTTGGGAAAGGGAGAAATTGAAAATCAAAGCAAAGTGTTGCACATTACATAGTGAATAAAAAATAACATTAAAATGACATGTTTTATTTACTCATGTTAATAACCTAATTCTTATAATCCTGGTATACTATTCAGAAAAACACAGGTATTTACAATCTAATCTTTTACAGATACAAGTATATATTTAGTACTGATATAGGTCTTTGACTTATATTTGAGTAGTAAATTAAGATAAGCTATACTATTAAGGAAGTCAGTCTTTATCATTTCCAGTTGCCTGAAAGTAGAATTGATCCAATTAGAGAGCTTGCCAGAGATTCTGAAGTCAAGGCACCTGGGCAAAGAATAATAAATAATCGCCTGGAAGCCGGAAGTTGAGGTTTGAAGGAGGAGCCTTAGTGTTAGGTACCATGGGTTCCATTCTTACAGCAGGAGAATGGTGCCTCTGGCTTACCGTCTGCTTGTATGATATAAAGCATGATGTTCCACACACCTGCCCTGTGGCCAGACTGTCTCGAGGTAAGATCATATAGAAACCTTGACTCTGCACAAATGGCAGCAACCCAGGCAGAGTTCATGTGGATCACGTAATTTACAACACAAGGCTGCCTCACATTTTCAAGTTCACCTGATCCATTTATTTCAAGTGACATTCAAGCCAATATAATTTCAGTATAAAAAGAGTTGCTTTTAATGTGTTATGTATTGGTTAGCTTTTGTGTGTAGTATTTGAGTAGATAAAATTTTGTATATTCCATGTAGACATTTAGTAAAATGAGTTTAAAGGTATCAAGTGTGACTTGGTAGAAAGGCACTGTGGCAGCATGAGCTCCCATGTGCATTTTCTACCTCATTGTAGGAACTATCTGACCCGTTGACAGCATGCTCTATATTTTAGCCACTTTGCTATCCTGTGTCCATACATTTGTTAGCACATAAATGAAAACATGTTTTTAGAACAAATAATATGGTGCATATTTTATATAGATCATTTAGCTGGTTGTGGTAGCACATGTCCATAATCCTACCACTTTGCAGGTGGAGGCAGTGAGTTTGAATTGAAATTGAAAATGAGTTTGAAACCAGCCTATGTTATATTGTGAGTTCTAGGCCAGTCTGAGCTACATAGAAGGACTCTGTCTCCAACAGCAATAATAAAACAGTTTAAAAAAATCATTATCACAGTCCATTGATGGTCCCTGTAAAGACATATAGTGGGTGCCTTAGTTATTCACACCATCACAGTGGGTTTATGGAAATATAGTCTGTATTGTGCCTTTGTTCTTTAGATTTTCTCAACTGAAGGGCCTGAACTTGTCCCATAATAAGCTTGGACTGTTTCCTGTGTTGCTGTGTGAGATCTCTACCCTGACTGAACTCAACCTTTCTTGTAATGGATTTCATGACTTGCCAAGTCAGATTGGTAATCTGCTAAAGTAAGTGTTGGCTTTTTCTAGATTCTTCTTTTGCAGGAGACTTCCTCTAGTCTTAGAATGCACGTAGCACTTTGAGCTTTCACAGTGAGATAAGTCACATTCTTACCAAGATTCTATTAAGTAATGTCTCTTGATGCCAGACGTGATCATGCCACCAAGCAGTGACCCATTCTTTCCATTTCGGCAGAGACCCTGGATCTTTATGTAGTGTCTGAAGGCCCATCCTAGAAATTATGTCTAACTTATGTTTACTCTCCATGGGTCAAGATTTGGGGGAGTTTTGTAATGTTTGAATTATTAATAATTACTGTCATGGCTTAGTAATGAATTACAACTGTTGTTGGCTCTGTCTGTGAGCTGTTCATAATGCAGGCTTGTTTGTTTTCCACAGTCTTCAGACCCTTTGCCTCGATGGCAACGTTCTCACGGCTCTGCCAGATGAATTGGGAAACCTGCAGCAGCTTACTTCTCTGGGAATTTCCTTCAACAATTTTAGTCACATTCCTGAAGTTTTAGAGAAACTCACCATGTTAGATAAAGTGGTTATGGCAGGAAACCGTTTGGAAACCCTGAACCTGGGGCTGCTGACCAGGATGAGCCATGTTAAGCACGTGGATCTGAGGTGAGGCACTCTGCGGGGACTTCTTTAGCTCTGCTGGGATGGGCCTTGATGTCTTCTCCTCATAAGTGTTTCTTTAGAACATTAGGAACTTAGAACAGTAGGAAAATAGATGTTCTCAGATCCGCAGTAAAACTTCATTATTCACCCAATAGCAGAGAGGTAAAGGATCTAGTGGGTTTGTCAGTGACAGACTTAAGTTGCCCAAGATTAACTCTTTCAGCAACATTTTATGAGAGTTTCCATCCCCTTGGACCTTTACCCACACTGGGTTCAGTACTCTTTTTTTCTCTCCTGGCAGTAGAAGGCAGGGCTTCAGTTCATTGCTTTGATGAGCACTTGTTTATGAGCGGTGTTGAACAGCATTTTGCATGTAGACTAGTGGTTTCTAGTTTTCTATAAACTTGACCATTTTTCTGTTGAGTCACTTTTTTTCCTTGATAACATTGTGTTGTAGTTGAACTATTCAAGGCTTCACTACTAAAAACCTTCTTATGAGTTTTACTTTCTAGTGACAATCTTTCTCTAAAGGAAGGTGGTGAGAGTTATCTACACATGTTCTGACATTTCAGGAAGCTGATAGCAAGCCGTGTAAAGACACAGACTGGCATTTGGTAACACAGGAGAAGGAGAACAGGCTGGTTTGTGCTCAGTCGTGTAGATGAAGAAACAAGGGCCAGAAACACTGTATGAAGTTTGTGTTTGAACCATTCGTGCGCATCAGATTGTTTTCTCCTTAGTGCGTGTGAGTCTTAGCACTAGAGAGAAGGAGGCATAACCACAGGGAAGGCAGCTGTTCCTGTCTTAGCTTCTCACCCCTCCAGAGCACGGCCGTTTCCTTGTCCTTCCCCGCCTGACCTTACTTACTAGGTACTTGGATAGAAGCATTTATCTCTTCATGAGTATTGCCTTTTTTTCTGTCTATTTTGTACATGTATTTACTGGTTCTAACTTAGCTGGATCTTGGCTTCTTTTTCTTTAAATCAACTGGTTGTTTTCTGTATGTAGTACCTTGAAAAATGAAGCAAGTAGTGAAATTCTCAAGTTCAGTAAAGAGAGGAAAGGGCCATACCTCTCTTCTACGTTTCTAAACCCATAATAGAAATTCTTTTCAATTATTTTCCTATTTCTGAATATTAAGGATGAACCACTTGAAAACAGTGATTATTGAAAATCTGGAGGGAAATAAACACATCACTCACATGGATTTGCGGGACAATCAGTTGACCGATTTGGACCTCAGCTCCTTATGTGGCTTGGAGCAGCTGCATTGTGAGCGGAACCAGCTGAGGGAGCTGACACTCAGCGGCTTCTCCCTTCGAACCATCTACGCCAACTGGAACCGTGAGTGCTCTATCCAACCTCCTGCTTTAGCTTTCAGCTCTAGTCTGAGCCTTCTAAGAAGAGTGGCACCTGTGGTCCTTCTCAGCCACTCTGCAGAATAGTTGTGGCCCCTTGTACTTCTTTTTTAACTTTGCCACTAGCCCTGAAGCAATGGATATACACATAGAAAGACATGACTGGGTACCTTGAGACTCACTGTGTACAGGAAGAGGCATTACAGAATCACAGGGGTCAGCTAAGTGGTTGAGCATGTTCAGACCAGAGCATCTGTTAGGAAGTAGGTGTTGGTATCCTTACAGTCTAGGGCTAAATCTGTCCTACCCCTGCTTTTTGCATAGTCTATAAAGAATGGTTTCTTGGAGTTTCTGTTACTGCAAAAAAAAACCTCGACCAAAAAGCAAGTTGGGGAGGAAAGGGTTTATTCAGCTTACACTTCCACATTGTGGTTCATCACTAGAGGAAGTCAGTACAGGAACTCACACAGGGCAGGAACCTGGAGGCAGGAGCTGATGCAGAGGCCATGGAGGGGAGCTGCTTACTGGATTGCTTTCCCTGGCTTGTTCAGCTTGCATTTTTATAGAACCCAGGACCACCAGTCCAGGGATGGCCCCACCCACAGTGCCCTGCCCTCCCCTCCCTTGAAGAAACTGAGAAAAGAAAATGCCTTCCAGCTGTGTCTCATGGAGGCATTTCCTCAACTGAGGCTTCTTTCTGTCTGATGACACTAGCTTGTATCAAGTTGACACGCAAAAACAGCAGTTTTTATATCTTTTAAAATTAGAATTTGTGACTTGAAAATTACATGAAATTTAAAATTTTATATTCATAAACCAAGTTTTATTAGTACACATTCTTAGGTTTACATTTAGTTTATATATCACTGTTTTCATGTTACTGTGTTAAAATTATAGGAGTAAGACACTGTTATGGTCCACAAACCCTAAAGGATCCCTTTTAGCCTTTTAAAGAAGTTTCCCAGCCCTTGTGAAGAAGCACAGGCTTCCTTAGTTGTAGTGTGAATAAACTCTGTTCCAGTAGCGTAGTGAGCACAAATGCCAGAAACAGACATGATTGTGTTTTCCACAGTGTGACAGTTGACGTGGTTACAGTTAATCCACAATGACAGAAGTCTTATATACCCTGCCTACCTTGGTAGCCTGGCTGAGATGAATGCAAGCTCTTTTAGTCCAGTCTTAGTTACTAATACAACTGTCGTGTCATACAGTAGGCAGTATATATGTCTATATGCATATATGTGTTTATAGAATGAATATAGTAAAGAGCCTGCAGCAGAGTCTAAACAATTTCAGAGTCTATATTGATAAGGTAATGAACCAGACAAGTGCCAGGGAGAGCTGCTCTAGTTAGGGTTGAGAGCAAAGCTACAGAGTCCATCTGCAAGGTGAAAGACTGAACAAAACCATAGTCAGAGTGTTGGGAACAGATTAAGAGCAGGAAACAGCATGTTGGGCAGGTCCAGGTCCAGGTCCAGAAAGGCAAACAAGTAGACCAAACAGGTAGTCACAGGTTACATAACACACACACACACACACACACACACACACACACACACACACACACACCCCAGGTATCAGATGATAGGTTGGTGTGAAACCCATACCATCACATTATTTGATGTCTGTCACTCGTTGGGGGTCCATGTAAGAGAGTCATACCCTGTCCTTGGCTTGGCATGTCCAATAAGTTGTTGGGCCTGATTTTCTTGATTTGATTTTAATACATCCATTTGCCCCCATGGTCTCAGTTAACTCAATAAACTTACAGGATAGTTCCCTTTTGGTACTCAGGAATAAGTCATTTATCAGTCTGTGCTGTATGGGTGGTAATTGACATCTGGGTTACCCAGGGACTGTAGTCATCCTTCTCCCTCAAAATGGAGTCAAAGCTGCTGTTCACAGACTGAAAAACTACTATTCATACAATGTGGGATGACTTAGAGCAGAGCTTAGCTTCATCAACAACTAGAGATGGTCTGTGGGAATGTTTTTCAGTGTAAAAGGCCTTGTGTTTATAGACAAAATGGTGATTTTGTCTATTTGAGACAGTCTCATGATGTTGAAGCCATTTTTATGGAGAATTCTTTATCAGTTAGGCTTGTTATGTATTGTAGTTTAGTTTTGGTGTTTTAAGGAAGTTTCACTGTACCACCCAAGTTGGCTTCAGACTTAACCTCTCAAGTACTGCGATTGTAGGTGTACTTAACCACGCTTGGCAGTTATCTGTGTTTAAGGAAGGGGAAGTAAAGGGAAAATGTTCAATTTCACTAACTGCCAGAAATGAAGATTTAAATAATGCTTTATATTCATCAATCTGAAGCGGAAAGTGCTAAGAGTAACCAGAGACTAGACTTGGTATCTTCTGGAGTCCTCAGCCATAGCCAGTGAGAATTTGACTATGAAACCACCTCCGAAGAAGGTGACCATGTCAGAGAAGTGGCAGAGCTGTGTGAACAGTGATTCCCTGCTGGCATTTATCACAAGGCTACTTACACACAGAATGATTGTCACAGTGTTGTTTGTGTTGTGTTATATTGTAGTGAAAGCATAGGACTGTTAGCAGGAAAATGGGTGAAATCAGCAATGATATATTTATATAGTAGATTTTGTACAATAGTGGCAATGAATGGACTAAAGCTTTGTGTATTGGTGCAAATAAGTCTTGGAAACAGTTTTTGACTAAAAGCAAAACTGCATGATCGTAGTGTACTATGTAAGTTATACCCAAGCTTAAACCCAGAGACAGCATTGTCTAAGTTAAAACTGTACCACAGGTGATCCTTTCAGCTAACGTTTACCTTTTGGTGCTAAGGCAAAGCACGTAGGGCAGACATCAGTGTGTCAAGAGCTAACTGATGGTGGTGGGAAGCTGCTTTTTTTCTTTGTGTGTGTGTGTGCGTTGGAATATGTTATTAGAGTAAAAGATGTTAGAGACTTACGTTTTATTATCTTTCGTCATGTTATAGAGGTCACTCATGGCTCAGATTAATTTCCCGTATCTAGGTGACTCTGTAGGTCAAAGAGCCCACCAGAGCCAAGCCTGACGACCTGAGCTCTATCCTTGGACCTGTAGGGTAGAGAGAGAAAACAGGCTCCCACAGGTTGTCCTCTAGCCACCATATGACACCTGCACACAGACAGACATTCATGCATGCAGAGAGATAAGTAAGTGTAATAATACAAAAAGAGCCTGCTCAGTAAAAACTGGGTGCTGTGGCCCACACTTGTAAGCCTGGTACTTGGGAAGATCAGGAGTTTCCTACTAGCTTGAGCTACAAAGTCAAATACTATTTCAGCCTACCACTGGCCTTAGAAAAGCCAAAGGGACAATGATAACAACGTCTTGAGTGTGTATTGATATGCCTGAGGTTCCTCTCTTGGCTCATATTCACCATCTGTGTATAGATTAGTTCACATGTGTGTGGACAGTATATTCAGAGTCACTCTAAATTGGAGAATACCTAAATGCCCAGCAGCCCTGCATTAAGTAGTCATGGTGTATTTGCCATCAGTCAGCTGTCAGGGCCCTTATGTTCTACCACATGGAAACCACCTCCAGACAAGGAGTAGTGCTGGCTTCAGCAACTTTTGTACCCCATGGCCATGTCAGTGAGTGGGGTAACCAGGCCTGGTGGCTCCCTCTAGTGTTACAACTCCTACATAGGCCTTTGGTAGTAGAGCCCTTAGCCCTGAGGGTGAAGCACTGCCTAGGAAGCCAGGATTCCTCAGCCTGTAGCAGCAGTTGGCATTGTAGCTTCTAGACAGACTTAAATGTCAGTAGTCCTCATCCCTTGATAGCAGCCACTGTTACAGCTCCCAGACCTGGGGTGTCTGAAGACTTCGTAGCTCCCTGGTATTCTTCCAGCAACCAGGGCTTGCAGTTGCTTCTGCCTCTTTATAGCTCCTGACTTGTTTCAATTCAGCTCTCTACCCTCTTTCACCTTCTCTGTACTTCCTGTGCCATCCTTGTCCCTGGCCTGGCTGCTCCTCAGCCGCCTCTTGTTGGTCACAGGAAGCAGCTACTGCTGCGATGCTGGCTGCCGGGTTTTGGGCTCTCCTCAGCAGCTTCTTCAGCTCTCAGGAAGACAGCTTTGTCATCTTTGCAGCTTAGCACGCTCCACTGTGCTGCCTCAGCCACCACTGCTGCCCCACTGCCCCTGCTGCTGCTTTCTTTGTAACCAGCTTAACCTCTTCTGGTAAAGGAGGCGAGAGAAGATAACTTGAGAGGAACCTTGTATTAGGGCTAAGTGGTGTGGCTCCAAGCTGACTCATCAGGTGACTGACAGCTTGCTTAGAGCCAGAGACGGGTGTTTACAACAGTCACAACAACCTCTCCTCAAAGGAAGGTTCGTATTCACACCCCTCTCAGTGGTCCCTCTGCTAGGCCACTAGGGGTAAGTGTCTCTCTCTGGCTTAGGTAGGAATGGTTGTAGAGACATCTAGGATTCATCAAGGCTTGTGACAGGGAAAAGTCACATGTAAACTGTTTGAAACAGCCCTGGCTTGAAGATGTCACCTCAGGACCCCTTTAAAAGCTGCAGTAAATACCAGCACAGTTGTCATGTATTCTCCTCTAGGCTTCTGTCATATGTTCATAAAGGGCGGTGCTGGCCTAAAGTCATCTGGCTGGCTGATAATCATTTTGCTTAACTCGGTCGGGGGCAGCAAGGGAGAGTCTGTGTTAGACCAAATTGCCCTATCTGCCAACACTTTCCCCTTTTTACAAGAAAATGAAAACTAGAAGGAATACTTACGCAAGAATGTAAGTAACATCATTAACACTAGCAGTGATTTTTGCCAGATATTATAATACTTTAACAAAATTCAAAACTTGTTCGGTACCCTAGGGAGGCGTGAATCTCTCATATGTGTTCATATTCACACACACACACACAAAGAACATTCAAATGATATAAACACATGCAGTAGTATGGACAAATGTCACAAGCGTAATGTGGAGGGAATGAAGTCAGGCCAAATCACATACAGAAGGGAAAAAGAAGAAAATCAGGAGTTCAAGGCCAGCCTGGGCTACATGAGACCCTGCCTCAAAATGAAACAAAAGATAGCAAAGTGTGTGCGTGCCTGGGATTACAAATGTGCACCCCATTCTTGTCATGTAGCGCTCGGTTAGAGCCCAGGGCTCCCTGCATGCTGGGTAAGCATGTGGCCACCTGAGCTGCATCTCCAGCCACTGTGTACCCCTTTATCCCAGTTTTTTGGGAAGTAAAGCAAGATTTTGAGTTTAAGGCCACCTGGGCTACCCAGAATCCTCCTGTTGGGGTGGGGCATGGAGGAAAGTTTGGTTTTGTAAATGGCAGGTATTGTCTGGTGTGTGGAACTGGTGTAGAACATGGTATGTCTGAGCGTGTGGTGGCTGGAAGAGGAGATGAAGACGTGCTCAGGGATTGATAATGCCTGTTTGATGATCTGAGCATTGGTTCTACTGGTGTGTTCCATTTCATGGATCTATACACTTAAGATTATTTCCATATCTGCATTATACTTCAATTAAAAGTGAAATTATTTTTACCCAAAATTTAGATATTGTCCTAGAGAGATGGCTCAGTGGTTAAGAGTCCTCAGTGCTCTTAAAGAGGACCTGAATTAGGTTCCTAGCACCCATATGAGGCTCTCACAGTTACCTATTAACTCCACCTCCACGGAGATCCAATTCCTCTGCTCTCTGGGGACTCCTGCACTGTATGTTCATTACACACACATATATGTAATTAAAAAGAAATGCTTTTTAAAAATCCAGTATAAATTTTTCAAGTTATAAACTAAGCGGCACTGTTAACGTTAGCGGCTGTAGTTTAACATTAGTGATGTAGTACAGATGCAGAAGACCCCAGAGTTAGGAGTTGTGTGTGTTTTTAAAGACAGACTAGGGTTAAACAGTCGTCAGAGTGAGCTGCCAGTAGGTTTTATCTTTAGTCGTCTCTACAAAACCACTTTTGCTTTGTTTACCAGCTGTTCCTTTTAAAAAATGTGTATATGTGTGTGGGAGTGTGCAAGTGCCCACGGGTGCCGGCAGCGTCAGATCTCCTGGAAACTGGAATTAGCAGGCTGTTGTGTGCCACCCAGTGTAGTGCTGGAACCTGAACCTGGGTCCTCTGGGAGAGCAGTAGATGCTCTTAACTCCTGAGCCATCTCTCTCCTGCCCTCTCCTGTAGTTCTTGCTTTCTTTGTCAGAGAACATTGTTAGCGTGTTGTCTGTTTTCTCATAGGGCTGACAGCAGTGAATGTCTACCCGGTCCCCAGCCTGCTCACTTCTTTGGAACTCTCCCGGTGAGTCTGTCCATCAGAGTGGGGCTTGTTTTGATTGGGGGGGTGTTTCAGGGGAGGGAGAGAGATACTATTTATTTCATGGCTAAAGGAAGGAAGGTAAGGGGACTTAGATCTCTTCTGTCTGGATAAACAAAGTGTGGCTTAGTTGCACTGTCTTTACCTTTCTGTTTAATTTCTCAGGGGAGCGGTTTCCTCACTTTCATTTCCTTATCCCACCAGCGGCTCTCCTTAGGCCCTCTCTCGTTCACTTTTCTCTACTGACATTTGCTCTCTTTTTTAAAAAGTGGCTTTCAAACTGGCCATGTTCTTTGTAATGCCATCTTGGTCATTGCTTCTGTCTCTTTGGTTCTGTTGTGTTCTCCTGCAGGCAGTCACCCCCTAGTTCTGACTTGGCACACTGCCCTGTTATAGATGCAGTCTCATTGAATCCAGTGATGGCATCAACCAGTTTTCTAGACTGATCCTCGTTTCTCAGGTCAGGCCCATGTATCCAGTTCTTCACTAGTTGATTTTGCTACCCACACCCCCAGAAGCCTCAAACCTGTGTAAAATTAACTCATCTCCCACTGCACTGGTCTTAGTTTCTGTGTCTGTTCATACTCAGCACTGCCATGGCCCTGGTCGTCCAGGTCAGAGCCTGAAAGTAGCTTTCATTCTTTATTCTGCCTTCCTTCCTATACCTAATCCTTCCCCAAGTCCTCGTCATTCCTGCCCCCTCAGCAGTGCTGGAATTCCTCCCTCTCCTTCAGCTGAATGACTACTCACTTAGACCTATATCATTCCTGATTCGGAATGATTCTTCTTCCTTCTTTTTCTTTCTTCTCTTTCTTTCTTCTTGGCAGAATCATCTTTACTGGGCTCCATCTACCAGTAATGTACTTAAAGCACATAGCTGACGTCATCTGTATACTGTTTACAAACCCTTGAGGTAGTCCCCATGCATACAGGGTCAAGTAAGAACTTTGCAGACATGGTTTAAACCGGGGTCCAGCCTAACTTCCCCTCTGTTTCCCATCACTTCATGCTCTGGCATTACCAAACTGCTTGGCACCCATCTTACGTCACACTCTGCCTTGCCATATCTCTGTGCTCTGACTCAAGTTGGCATCTTTGCTTAAGTATCTTCATGTAAGGTCACACAATCTAACCCAGATGTCATGGTTTTGGTTTTTTTTGTTGTTGTTTTGTTTTTGTTTTTGTTTTTGTTTTTTTAAAGATTTTATTTATTTTATGTATGTGAGTACACTGCCGCTATCTTCAGACACACCAGAAGAGGGCATCAGATCGCATTACAGATGGTTGTGAGCCGCCATGTGGTTGCTGGGAATTGAACTCAGGACCTCTGGAAGAGCAGTCAGTGCTTTTAACCGCTGAGCCATCTCTCCAGCCCAGATGTCATGTTTTTTAGCAGTTAGTTGCCTTGGTCTATTTCAGGCAAAGTGTTCTTTTCACTAAGTTGTCACAGCAATGTCTGTTTCTCCTATATAGTTCTCACTTCATTCTGCCACAAAATTGATAGATACCTTGAGATCTAAAAGGGGTAGGTTATGTCTGACAATAGAAGACTTTTTGATGAGGAGCTGTATGAACTGTTTCCAGTGGCTTGAAACTTTGCCCTGCTACTGATTGCCTTTTGCCTCTACTTTGTCACTGTTATTCCTTCTGATTTTCTCAGAATTTGCTTCTTTTCTCTGTCATTACCCATGGAATTCCTGATCATCTTTGATGACACTTCCTCCAAATTTCTCCTCATCTTGTCTCACTACATCTTGTTTTTTCTGTTGGAAGTCTTCTCTGAACATGTGATGTCACACAGTTGGTACATATTGCTGCACACATTTGAATACTTGTCTCTACCTTTCTACCTTAACGGCATTTTCTGATTGTCAACTGTATTTCTGGCAGCATCCAAGATTCTTCCTTAGAAATAGTGTCCCTGCCCTTAGGTTCTTAAAGGTGACTTAATATACACATTAGAGTCTAGTGAAATGAATTCCATTTGTTTGTTATTTAGATTTTCATAACTATGACAAAATACCTGAAATAAGCAATTTAAAAGAAGGAAAGTCTATTTTTAGCTTGCACTTTCAGATCTGTGGCCACTTACCATGTCACCTTGGGCCCCTGAAGAAGTACATAGTATGGTGGCAGCTCACAGTGGCTTACCCATGACAACCGAGAAGAAGCCAGATCTCCTTCGAACTCTTCCTTCCTTCCTCCTTCCCTTCATTGCTTCCTCCTTTTCCTTACCCCTTTTTATCTTTCTTCTGTTTGTTTTTTAAGACATTCTCCATATTTAACCCAGGCTGGCCTTGAACTTATGATCCTCATGCTTGCCTCGGCCTCCCAAGTGCTAGGATTACAGTATGAACTGTTACCCTGGTTTAATACCACTAGTTAATTTGTTTTTAATTAACTTTCAAAAAAATTTCTGTGTGTGGATGTTTTGCCTGTGTGTATGTCTGTAATACCACATATATGCCTGGTGCCCTGGGACTGAAGTAGGAGATGATTGTAAGCTGATATGTAGGTGCTACGAATTGAACCCTGGTCCTCTGGAAAAGCAGCCAGTGTTCTATACCACTGACCCATCTCTCCAGTCCCACCCACCAATTTATAATAGCACCACAGGCTACTAGAACGAACTGCAATCACATGTCTATGAGGGAAACGTTTAATACCCAGGCCATAGTAACCTTTTACCTTAAGTGATGATTCTTATTCTTTGCAGGAACTTGCTAGAATGTGTCCCTGACTGGACCTGTGAAGCAAAAAAGCTAGAAATACTAGAGATAAGCTACAATCTTCTTACAGAGGTTCCCATGAGGTATGTGTATAAATGCATGCATGATATATGTGTTTACGTGTTTCTCTAGGGTTGCCTTTCATTGTTGGTGACTGTTGAAGAGGGACCTGCTGAGTAGGAGGTGCTGCAAGGGACATAGTGATGACCAGTACATGGCCTTAGCCTACAGGAAACTTAGTAAGACTCTGACGCACACATGAATAACTGCTAATGTGTGCTGTCAGTCTCTGGCATGGTTAGTAGTACGATAGTGTGACTGTAACTTCTATAGGGTGACTTATAATGAGCTGGAAATGTCCTGAGTCTTATGATCTAACTAATCTTTTAATCCTTTTCTGTAGGTGCTGTCAGCCTTACCTTAGATTCGAATGAGGAAACTAAGAACAGTTAGAGAACCTGTCCAAGGCAACAGTTCACCAGGGAGCTATCATTTGAATGTAGCAGTCTTACCCTGAAGGTTTACTCTGAATCACGATATTTATAAATTGTTTTAGAATTTCAGGAGAACTTTAAATAATCAGAGAATGCTTTGTGTTAAGATGCCATTTGAATTCACCATTACCAGATGGTGGGATTTACCTAACTTTAGGAAGGAGATAGTGGTGCTTGAGGGGTAGGTGAGGATGTTATGCTATATATTCCAAAGTACTTAAATGTCAAATGTATGCTTTTCGAGTTTTAAAAATTAAAGTAGAGGCTTTGTAGCACAGTGGGTCTGCACCAAACCTCTGATCTTCATATCCAGACAATGTTACCAGTTCAGTGAGATCTTTGGCAGATCTTTACATCTTTGGCAAGTCACTAACACTTTTTGGATTTTATTTATTTATTTATTTTTTTGTTTTTCGAGACAGGGTTTCTCTGTGTAGCCCTGGCTGTCCTGAAACTCACTCTGTAGACCAGGCTGGCCTCGAACTCAGAAATCCACATGCCTCTGCCTCCCAAGTGCTGGGATTAAAGGTGTGTGCCACCACTGCCCAGCACTTTTTGGATTTTATTGGTAATAGCCTAGTCATAGCATATTTTGAACTCTTAATAATTTTTATTGTAGTAAAATATTCCATTATGGAATTATATTAATAAACAGACTGAGTTATTAGTATTGATAAATGACTGTCCAGACTTCATTTCTGTCTAGACTTAAGTTAAAATAGATTTATTCTAGAAACTTCTTTACTAGTGATTTTCAACCTTCCTAATGCTTTGACCCTTTAATAAAGTTCCTCATGTTGTAGTGACCCCCACCATAACATTATTTTCATTGTTATTTCATTATCGCCAGATTCCAATAATGACACAGAGACTTATATTTGTTTATGAGTGCTTAGGTCTTAGAGCTTAGGCTTGTTCCCAATTAGCTCGTATAACTTAATTAACCCATTTATTATAATCTACCTTCTGCCATGTGGCTGTTACCTCTCTTCAGTTCCGGCACCTGTTCCTTCCTGTGTGTCTGCCTGGCGAATCCTCTTCCCCTCCCCTCAACACACCTGATTCTTTCCCACAGTTCCTATCTCTTTCCGGATGTCCTGCCTTTCCTCTCCTGCTATTCAGCTCTTTATTAAACCCATCAGGTGATGGAGAAGAATGTTTGCAAAACACTGAGACAGGTGATGCTTCATACAAATAATAATACCAAAGTCCAGACAGTACTCAGCTCTCTGATGGCACAGAAATCAACATCTGAATAATACAAAGACAAGCTTTACACAATGCACAAGATTATCCCAACACTTCAAAACTATAGTTTTGCTGCTGTTATAAATCAAAATATAAATATTTGTGTTTTCTGATGGTCTTAGGTGACCCCTGTGAAAGGGTGATTTGACCCCCAGGTTTAGACTCTGCAACACTTGTACTAAGGATCTCACTGTGACTCCTGGGTGGGTGCTAGGTGATGTATGTGACAATTTTCTTGGCTCAGTCACTTGTCAGTGGTTGCATATTCTAAAAATAGGTTCCTTGATTGATTTTAGTTCACTGGCCTATAACAGACTTACAAAGGATTGAAGTGAGCTTTTGTTTCTTCTTAGAATTCTGAGTAGTCTGAGTCTTCGGAAACTGATGGTGGGACACAACCACATCCATGTCCTTCCGGCTCTGGTGGAGCACATTCCCCTCGAGGTACTGGATATCCAGCATAACACTCTCTCCAGGCTGCCAGACACGCTCTTCTCCAAGGCTTTAAAGTGAGTGCTGCCGAGGAGGGTCATCGCCTCCCCACTGCACCGCCTGCCCGAGGGATCTCTGTGCTTATAGTTTACTTGGTCCAGCTCTGGGCAGACACTTAGTGCTTCATAATAGGCTTGAAAGTTGAAGTAACTATCCACTACTTAATTATTTATGCAGGCTGGGGACACTCAGGGTTTCATTGTATTCAGAGAGAAATAGCTTCAGGTGGAGCCTTTGATGAATTTCAGCTTTGCATTGAGGAAAAAGGACACACTGACAAAGTCAGTTTTATTCTAGCTTGATCAAGTAGTCTTTTTTTTTTAAGATTTATTTATTTATTTTATATGAGTATACTGTAGCTGTCTTCAGACACACCAGAAGAGGGCATCAGACCCCATTACAGATGGTTGTGAGCCACCATGCGGTTGCTGGGAATTGAGCTCAGGACCTCTGGAAGAGCAGTCAATGCTCTTAACCGCTGAGCCATCTCTCCAGCCCGATCAAGTAGTCTTTGAGTTGTATTTTCCTGACTTCCAGAACACAAGTTACCTGCTTTGAAAAGCATGAATTTAAACATAATATCCTTCTAGAGGGTATTGTTTGCCATCATGTTGTAAATTAGTAAGTAGATAGTATGTCTTCCTGTTTTAATATTTATAATCAAGTTTACCTAAATGTCATCTTTAAAGAAAAAGTAGATTTTTTTTTCCTGTGGTGCTAGAGATTAAGTTCAGAGTATTGCTCATAGTAAGTACTGCTCTATAGTTCAGCAATCCTAGCCCAGGAAAGCTGATTTTTTTAGTGGGAGTCTTTACAATATAAGAAGTGAGCTTAGAGATAGAGACTCAGGTAAGGAGCAGGGATTTGACCCAGGCTCACAGCTGGGAGACATACCCATAGCTGGAGTCCACAGGTTTTTGTTTCCTGTTTTCCAGCTTATGTATCTCTTATCGTAATATTCTTAGCTGGACATTCCTCAAAATAAAATATTTAGGACGTGAAAAACAACAACAGCTAAAAAAAATGAAATGAGACTGTTGGAGGGTAATCTTCTGTGAAGTGCTGAAATTGCTAATTAACAAGCATAACCTAGAATGTAGTCTTAAGTGACTGAAGGTAATTAAGAAATCATCTACTTAATACAGTGTTGTCAGAACTGACACACATGGTCCTCACAAACTTAAAAGCTCATTGGGGATGCTGATCGTGAAGCTTGTACATTTAACAACACACAAGTCGAATAAGGGGAGAGCTCAGTTGGTAAAGTGCTTCCTTCACAGGCATAAGGGTCTGAGTTCAGTTACCCAGAACTCACGTAAAATTGCAGGGCATGGTAGCGTGTGCTTATTGTTCTGGCACAGATATGGTAGAGACACATGGAGCCCTGGGGCTTGCTGGCCAGCCAGTTTAGTCTAATTGGTAGCCAGCCCCCTGGCCTATGAGAGGCTCCTACCTCAGTGGGGGTAGGCAGCATTTTTAAAATGATATTTATTCTGTGTGATCATGTGTGTAAGTGCGCTTAGCATCCACTGTAGTATACATGTGACGGTCAGAAGACTGTTCTGTGGGTCAGTTCTCTCCCGCCTTGTGGGCTCTGGGGGTCGACCTCAGGTTGTTAGTGTTGGTAGAAAGAGCCTTTACCTGCTAGCCCGTGTCACTATCCCATGGGTGGCATTTTTGAAGATGACACTCAAGATCATCCTCTTGTACACACACACACACACACACACACACACACACACACACACACATACACATACACACACACACAAGACACACACACACACAAGACACACACACACACACACACACACACCCCCACACACAAGGTTAGTGGTTCTTCCTTTCATTGAGGATATTCTATGTTTACAAACATTGTATTCAGCCCATTATTAAAATTATACCATGGTTTATTTGTTAGATTGACAAAGATTAAATTGACTTATGGTACTGTAGATAAAAATATGGATTACATTCTTCTTGTACAAGTGAAATTTGGACTTAATCTTAGCCTAAATGCCAAGAAACAAGACAATTGCTATTTGATATAGCTTTTCTGGACCTTAAATAGGCAGTATATTTTTAAAAGCCATTAAAAACCATGTATTCCCTTAATCCTATAAATTCTGTTTTTAGAACTGTACACTAGGAAAATAATTGGATAATAACCCAAGATTTTCATTGTAGTATCGATAATAATTATGTACAAAAGTGTAATTACTCCATGTAGATGCACCATAGGTATTATGGTTAAATGTTAAATACATAATGATTTGTTACAAAGAGACAACATGTTTTAAAGGTTATCATTATAGTTCCGATGTGTATTATGGTGGTATTCTATGGTGTCCTTGGCAAAATGGGAACAGGTGGTTTTGCATGCAGCCATTATAGAATGCTAGAAAAATAGCCATGCTTATGTTCCTACGTGTCATCTGGTTTTGAGTTACACAGATACAGAGAAAACTTCCTGGAGGAAATTATTCTTGACGTTGGGAGCTTGGTAGCTTCATTCTCTGTTGCAAGGGCATGATGGCTTCTATTTAAGAAGGTCCCAGACTCAAAGGGGATGATGTTCTGTCAGTCTCAGGTACTTGAATGCATCTGCAAATCGTCTGGAGTCCTTGCCTTCTGCATGTGCTGGAGAGGAGAGTTTAAGTGTACTGCAGCTGCTGTACCTGACCAACAACCTTCTCACAGATCAGTGTATACCTGTTTTGGTCGGGCACCCACACCTGCGAGTTCTGCACCTCGCAAACAACCAGCTACAGACCTTTCCTGCAAGGTGAGTGAATGTAGAGTGTGGTCATTTGAGAGTAAAACGACTCTGCACTACATCTTAGCTGTCTAACTATGACACATCTACTTCCTGGTGCTGTGACTTCATTAGCTCAGCAGGAAAATCTTGCTTAATTTGTCTCTGGTTAAGTGGGAATAGCCAGAGAGATTGCAATTAAAATGTGTTTGATTTTTTTAATTATTTAATAATAATCTGAGAATATTCTACCCAGAAAAGTACAGGGTTATGAAATAAAATTTAAATCTCTTAAGTGTTTTCTTGTCAGCACTGTATTATATGTTGTAGAATAGTTTACTCTTTATATGTACTTGTATAAAAATGCACAATATGTGTCACATACTATGTTATGTGCCTCTGTCCTTGAACCTACAGTCAGATTGGGGAAATAGACAAGCATCTAGGTGTGGTTCTCATTTTTCTAACGCTGCGACCCTTTAATATAGTTCCTCACTTTGTGGTCACCCCCAGCCATAAAATCGTTTTCATTGCTGCTTCATAACTTTAATTTTACTACTGTTATGAATCCTAATGTAAATATTTTTGGAGATAAGAGGTTTGCCAAAGGCATTCTAAATCACAGGCTAAGAACCTCTGATCTAGGCAGTTTTCATGCAACATAACAAATACAAGACATTGAAGATCCCAGTTTGAGAGCTGAAAAGATGACTCAGTGCTTAAGAGAGCTTGCTACTCTTCCAGAAAACCTAAGATCAGCTCCCAGCACTCATATGCTTGGCTGTAACTTGAGCTCCAAGAGATCTAATTCTCTTTTGTGGCCTCTAAGGGCACCTGCACAGGTGTGGCATACTCCCACATAGATACATAAATAATCATTAATTTAAAAAAAGGTACCAGGTTGCCAGTTAGGCCTGGAGGAGAGAGGAATAATAGTTAGCAATCTGTAACTGCAAGAGGACATGAGAGAGAGTTCCTCGAGTCAAAGCTCAAACAGTGAAGAAGAAATATATTCCAAAATACAGTTGACTTAAAAAAATTGGGCTGGTAATGTAACTCAGTTGCTAGAGTTCTTGCCTAGTGTGCACAAGTCCCATGCTCTGTCCCCAGCACTGCATAAGACAGGTTTGGTGGCACACACCTACAATCCCAGCATTTGAGAGATAGAGGCATGGTGCACTGTACTGGCTTTAATGGTATTTATATTCTTTAACACAATGTATCTTGAACATATTCATACATGTCCCACTGCCTTCACAGCTACTCTCTCCACTCTCCAATCTCTTCTCACCCAATTTGATGATGCCTTATCTTTTTTAATCCCTGTCAACTCTAGTTTGTAATGCCCAAGTAGTCTTAGGAGGGAGGCCTGCCCTGGTGTGTGTTCTTGTCCTAACATGGGTCACATCTTTAAAGCAAATTGACTCTCCCAGCAGCTACCAAATGCCAGTAGCTCCTCAGTTAGTGGTAGAATTTCCTGCCCACCTTACCCTTTCAATGCTGGGGTTTTTATCTAGCTTGAGCCTGTGCAAGTCTTGTGTGTAGTGTAGTAGTTGCTGTGAGATCATAGGTTTTGTCTAGAAAATTTTGTTTCCTTGATTTTCCCACTACCTCTGGCTCCTATCTCTGCCCTCTCTTCTGCAAAGATTCCCCAAGTCTTGGTGACAGGCATATGATATGTATGTCCCATTAGGGCAGAACATTCTACAGTTCCTTATTCTAGGCCTATTGGCCTTCTTGTCGGAATTGGCTTGTTCTTTCTACCAGGTGGGTCCCAGGGATCAAATTCAGGTTGTCAGGCTTGGCAACAAGTGTCTTCCTTTATCTACTGACTCATCAGCCTGACTTTAGAATCGATGCACAGTTGTATATTCAGCCACTAAGCAGCTGATTTAGGCTATGGGTACTGAACCTAGTCTGGGAGTAGTGTAAAAGAGAATAGGGCTCAGTGATTAAGAGCACTGGCTACTTGTCCAGAGGACTCAGGCTCAATTCCCAGGACCCACATGGCAGCTCTCAACTCTCTGTAACTTTACTTCCAGGGGACCTGTCACCCTCACACAGACATACGTGCAGGTAAAACACCAATGCACATTAAAAAAGAAATTTAAAAAGCCAGGCAGTGGTGGTGCACACCTTTGATCCCAGCACTTGGGAGGTAGGGGCAGGTTCTCAGTTCAAAGCCAGCCTGGTCTACAGAGTGAGTTCTAGGAAAGCCTGGGCTACACGGAGAAACCCTGTCTCGGGGTGGAGTTGGAGGAAGAAAAGAAAGGAAATAGAAAAGAAGAACAATGAAGGCTGGCCCTGGGAATGCTTTTTAAAAAGACACATGTCACCATGGAGCCCAAGTGGGCTCATGGTTCTGTGTTCCCTCCTTATTTGCATTTGTCATCGTGCCCAAGTCTTCATAAATGCCGTAACCTGAGTCCGACATTTCATCAAATAGTACTCATTATGTGATTGTCTATATTAGTTTGATTAAAAGATTTTGGGGGAGTTGTTGGTAAGTTTGGGGTCCAGTTGGTAAAGTGTTTGCTGTGCATACTTGACTTAAGTTCAGATTACTAGAATCTGCATAAAACAGCTGTAGTAGTATCTAGCTGTGATCCCAGAACTGGGGAAGTAGACCTAGAAGGATCTCTGGGGCTAACAGGCCAGCTAGTCTAGGCAAGTTAGTAGCTTCAGGTTTAGTGGAGCCCCGTCTCAAAACAAAACAAAACAAAAACCCCAAACAAGAAGATACCCAGTGTTGACTCCTGGCTTCTATTTGTGCACACACACCTGCATATGCACATAAAGTTGTACACACGCACACACACACACACAAATAATTTTCTATTTGTCTTTATTTCCAGTTCCTTTAAGTGTACATGTACTATCACATAATAAAAAAGAATAATTTTCTAAGCTTACTTATTAAATGTATGAGTTTTCTTTTCTGTGTAATATAGGTGTGTATCTTGTGAGGAGATGCACTTGCAAAGTATGAGTTTCCTAGCAGTTGAAATTGTGGTGTATTAGAAAAGTAAGGTGGAAAATTCATACAGAGTAGTAATTTGAGGAACTGAAGATGGCTTAGTAGTTGAAAGCAGAGGCCCTGGGTTTGGTTTCTAGCGTGTGCATGGCAGCGCAGAACTGTAAGCATCTATCCTCTTCTGGCCTCTGTGGGCTATGCAGGCAAACACAAACACTTGTTAAAAATAAATAAATAGAGCAGTTCATGTGGTGGTGGCTAGGCAGTGCAGCTCCGTGACAGATCCGGGTCGCACGCGTCTCCCACCCCATGCCTCCACGATGCCCAAGAGGAAGGTTAGTGCGGATGGAGCGGCCAAGCCTGTTGGCGAAGCCCGCCCCTGCCAAGGTGGACACGAAGCCGAAAAAGGCTGAGGGAAAGGATAAAGCATCAGACAAAAAAGTGCAGATAAAAGGGAAGAGGGGAGCGAAGGGCAAACAGGCTGAAGTGGCTGACCAGTAAACCACAGATCTGCCTGCAGAAAATGGAGAGATGGAAAACCAGAGTCCAGTCTCTGAAGAAGAGAAAGAAGCCAAGTCGGACTAAGCATCCATCACTTCTGTCATTGGTCCCCGTCTCCCTTCTTGTACAATCCAGAGGAATATTTTTATCAACTATTTTGTAAATGCGAGTTTTTTAGTAGCTCTAGAAGCATTTTTAAAAGGTGAGGGAATCCCACCTCATCCCATTTTTTAAGTGTAAATGGTTTTTTTTAAGAGGTTAAATCATTTGCTGGCTGTTTATTTTTTGGTACAACCAGAAAATAACAGGATACTGAATCAGGAGAGGCTGTGACTGTCTCGGGCGTCACCATAACACTCTGTAGGGGGCTAGTTTTATATCTTACAGTACAAAGCATACTAAGCGGCAATGTGGGGTCTCAGTTGTGCATTTGTGTCTGGAGTATTTTCCGGTATATCTGGTCCCGGGTTTCTAGTAGAAACATTGTGTAAGAAAGTCAGTCTTCGGGCCTTGCCCTGTCAGAACTGTGGTGTCCGTGGTCACGGCAGTCCATTTTCTAACAGTTGTGATCATGTGCTGTGAAAGATGGGAACACTGAGTGTGTTCTGGGTGTGGCATGAAATCGTAAATTGGTGGAACCGAGGACTGTGAGCGTTTGGTTGTTAGGAGAGGTCTTAGGGAAGCATGCCAAGTCTCTGAGGCTAGGCCATCACTGGAATGAGTTCAAAGAAAAACAATACGTAGCTAAGTTCAACGAGAAACAATACATAGCTCTTTATTTGCATACGCGAACACAATGTGACTCTTCAGAGTTTGGGTACATGAACACAAAATATATGGCTCTTTTGGGTATGTGTGATAAGAATTGGAATGTCCGTGTACTTTGCTCCTCGACCAATAAAATTTGTTGTGAAAGAGTAAAAATAAATAAATAAATAAAGTCTAAAAAACATTTTGAGAAATCTGGAGGGAAGTTTAGTGAAATTGTAATAGTAATTCTTTCAGATTGCTAGTAGTATTGTTGATTTATTTTCCAAACTTTACACATTTATTGTTTCCAAAGAAATTAGAGAAGTTTGTTATTGGAGATATTAGGCTTAGGATAGTTTGGTTAACATGTGAAAAGCTTTGTAATCAGAGTGGTATAAATAGTTGCCTTGTCCCAAGCAGAGTTCTGTGTGTACAAGAACTTGGTGGTTAGTGGCAGGGGTGCTACCAGTTGGTACCTATAGAAGTGTAAACCTGAAACCAGACTGAGTTCAGCTTCTTCAGTTTATAGCCGACACAGTCAAGGCCCATTGTCATTCACTTACATAGGATTTTGCATTCTTGTTAGTGCTGCAGCAAGGAAGGCACTTTGCTCTCTACAATAGGCCAGTGCTTTTTCAGGAACTTCCTGTAAGTCAGACAAGATGCTTATCCCACCTCTGTAAGGAAAACAAGGGCAGCGCCAGCCTCAAAACCCTGAGTGCTGAGTAGCTGTCATGCTAACAGGTAACAGACTTGATTGCGATGGTGAACTGAGCATAGCTGATAACTTATTATTCCCTTCTCACAAGGTTCTCTGCGATAAACCAAGTTGTCTTCACTCTGTGGCTGCTATAAAATAATGCAACTTGGCAGCTGCTATTTTCTGATGTAGCATGATGTTTTGGTGTTTCTTTTTCAGCAAACTAAATAAACTGGAGCAACTGGAAGAATTGAACCTAAGTGGGAACAAGCTTAAAGCTATTCCCACAACCATAGCAAACTGCAAAAGGTTACACACCCTTGTCGCACATGCCAACAACATCAGCATTTTCCCAGAGATCCTGCAGCTGCCTCAGATTCAGGTACTTGGATGAGGTAGCCTGCCATCCTCACTGCAAAACGGCAAGGGTGAGAGTGAGGTGCCTTTCTTGAAAGAAAGAAGCAAGGAGTATGAATGAGACTGCTTCCATCTCAAGACTGTCTCCTGAGCTCATTTTTCCTCCCTACCAGGAAGATTCATTGAGGACAGAACTGTATAACTGTGATGCTTTCTGATAGCCCCAAATAGGGTACAGTCCTCTACTTTCTTAGACTCTCCCTCAAATAGCCAAGTCAAAACCCCAATCCTAGGTTCCTTCCCACACCTTCCCTATGTACCCTAACAGTGAGCATTCTCTATTGCTATAACAAGAATCAACCAGCTTTAACCACACGTGTGCCCTAGAGGTGTTTGGCTGAAGAATATTGGCAAAACTACTACTTAAACAACATGAACAGACATCTTTATAGATTTGCAAAGCTAATATGTACTACCCATGAATATGGTTGAATCCCCCCTTTTCTTCAGAGATAAAGAGTGGGTCTTGTTCTCTTCTCAAATGCTCACTTTAAAATTTGAGCATACTTAATTCATTCCTGGAAAGAAATAAATTCCCAACTGAAGCTATCGAGGAAGATTGAATGTTTGGGGATAGAAATTGTAATATAATGTATTCTTTTTTGATTTCTCTATTTCTTCTCAGTTTGTAGACCTGAGTTGCAATGACTTGACAGAAATACTAATTCCAGAGGCTCTGCCTGCTACTTTACAAGACCTTGATCTGACAGGAAATACAAATCTGGTTCTGGAACACAAGACTTTGGACATGTTTAGGTAAGAAAAAAAATGTGAAACTGAATCCCTATGTTTCAGCTGTCAGTGGGTCATCTTTAGATTGTGGAAATCTCAGTTAATTAAAGGAACAGAGTGGATTAGACCAGACACGCCTAGATTCTCATCTCTTGTTCATTTCTACTGAACTACACACCAAATCATTTTACATAACAGGCATAGACATATGTCTGGTGGCAGAAGTCACATTTTAATATCTAAGTGACAATACATATGTATTGTTTCAAGATCTTTTATATTGCTTTAAAAAGTAGACACTTAATAAAAGCTTAGAGATCTTTGTGATGTCTTAGTTGAGTCTATATTTAGCTTGTGTCTCTCTTACCACTTTCTGTTCTCCTACATCAAAGCCACAGGTTCATCATCCCACTTTGATTCATGCTTTCTGGAAGTGTATCTTAGTCTGTCAAAAGACGACTTTTTAAAAATGCATTATTATTATGATAGTTCTGATAAAATACAGAAGAGAATATGATTTAATCTTCCCTTCTTCACCTCCCACAGCCATATCACAACACTGAAAATTGATCAGAAACCTTTGCCAACCACAGATTCTACAGTTACATCAACCTTCTGGAGCCATGGACTGGCTGAGATGGCAGGGCAGAGGAACAAGTGAGTCTATTGGCCCTGAAGACCAGAGAGAAAGGCATCATGGCCTCCTAGGCCTGCTCTACTGCTCACTGCCAGACTGTGTTGTCCTGTCTGTCTCACTATCATAAGTCTCAGAACATCAACATGAGATAAGATCCTTCTAAAGCCATGATAAAGAAACATGTAGCCCACAAAGTACTAAATACCTCTTAATGTTTTCTTATTGAATTTTCCTTTCCTATGAGTGAAATTTATAGTAAGGCCCAGTCATAAATAGCATTGATTTTCAATTGCCCCCAATCTGAGATGATCCTCTGCTCCTGTAGACTTCCTCAGAATGTTCCAGCCAAACCCACGTCCTATACTAAGTTCTTTTCTATACCTTCTGCCTGTCCACTGCTCTATGGTGAACAGTTTTCCTTGGAGCAAGGAGAATAAACCAAATTTATCAGCAGGTGTGCTCTAATGGTCTTTCACTGAAGGACAGTGACAAAATGAGTTCTTAATCACCATGACCAGAAAAAAATGTATCTTTCCAGCTTTTGTGGTAGCATTGTAAAATTAATGTGTACTGCCTCTCTGTGAACATCCTCGCCTTAGGATGCTGTCTCTGTGAATGTGCCGGAATCCCCTTGCCTTAGGATGCTGTCTAATAGCTGCTGCCTGCCTATCTTATCTAGGAGCCGCTTACCTAGGCTTACCATGATGCCTGTCCATCTTCAATTAATACTTTTTAAAAGAAACTTACTGAAGAATAATCTTTACCAGTAATCTTCTCTTGTGATTATGTTTCTCATCTTTGTTCCAGACTCTGTGTGTCTGCTCTGGCTATGGATAACTTTGCAGAGGGCGTGGGAGCAGTGTACGGCATGTTTGATGGGGACCGGAATGAAGAACTCCCTCGTCTGCTGCAGTGTACAATGGCAGATGTGCTTTTGGAAGAAGTACAGCACTCAACAAATGACACAGTTTTCATGACCAATACCTTCTTGGTATCTCACAGGTAAGCAGGTGGGTTGAATAATCCCTAGCTCCACTTTGCTTCTAGAAAGTAAATCTTAGAAGTTGAAGGTCATTGCTTACAGATTTAGGATCAGAGAGGTGTTACTCCTTCCTGTACCACATTCTCTTGGCATCAGCAGACTGTGGTGGTCATTCCTCTTTAAAGAACTAGTAGAGTCATCTGCCCACTCTTGCTAACCATCTGGGAAGGCTAGCACAATAATGCTAAAGGTTATGTGCCTGACTGTGTGAACATTTTGGGGAAGAAGACTGTATGCTTTCCTAAGATTATCCAGTTGGTTGATAACCTACAGAAGGCCAACAAGCACTTGTCAGATTTATGTGTTAGAATAATTATTATTGGGATTTATCCAACTCCTCTTCCTCATTAGCATCTAAGCCATTTACAAGCAAAACCCTTGCATCCCAGCTCCTGAAAATCTCTTAGTAGCAGAGAGTGCCTTGCGGCCTAAAGGATGCAGAGTGCTGAGATTATAAACTTGAACAGTCAAGACTGGAACAAGCTGGTACTGGTTTTAGTCTCACATGTTCAAAAACAGAGTGTTGGGAAAGAGCCCATTTTTTCAGTAGAATTGAGCTAGAGACTTGGCAGACTAACAGTTTGGAAGAGGGAACTCTGAAGTCTGTATTTGCCAAGGACCAAGAACTATGTCACTCAGTTTTCATCCTTCTCTTTCAAAACAAGCCAAATAGTAGGTAAGAATTTTATCAGTTTGATTTCTTAAAGAAAGAACTTGCTGGGATTTTGCAGTCAACAAATATGAAAGGAAATTTGGAACTCGATTCTTCTGGTGGTATCTGCTGTGTGTTCGCATTGCCTTCAGGATGCTGAACACCCCCCCCCCCCCAGGAACTTACACCCCAGGTGTGTCCCAGCATTCTCAGCATACTTACTAGGAACTTGTTAGACATGCAGGGCCAACTTCTTGCCCCAAATCAGAAGCTCTGTGGTTGGAGCCAGGCCTCACATTCTGCTCTAACTGTGATCTGTGATCAGGGCCTCTTTGTGCACCTGATGCACTGAAGTCTGAAAGCTCCAGAAGGAGGATATCTCTGCACAGACACAGAAACAGTGGAGAAAGATGCCCTATTGTGCCATGTAACCCCCTTTAAAGTCTTTGTAGCTGAAAGTGGTTGGCTAGACTCCTCCTCCTCCTCCTCTTCCTCCTCCTCCTCCTCCTCCTCCTCCTCCTCCTCCTCCTCCTCCTCCTCCTCCTCCTCCTCCGCCTCCTCCTCCTCTCCGCCGCCACCGCCACCACCACCACCACCACCACCACCACCACCACCACCGCCGCCGCCGCCGCCGCAAGTATCTGCCATGGTTGGATGAGGGTGAGTGATTCACTATAAAACAAGTTGCCATGTCTTCATTTCCCTTTCTTTCTACACAGGAAATTAGGAATGGCTGGCCAGAAGCTGGGTTCCTCTGCTCTCCTGTGCTATATTCGACCTGACACTGCCGACCCAACAAGTAGCTTTAGCTTGACTGTAGCCAATGTTGGCACGTGCCAAGCGGTCCTGTGCCGAGGTGGGAAGCCAGTACCTCTTTCTAAAGTCTTCAGCTTAGAGCATGACCCAGAGGAGGCACAGAGGGTGAAGGAGCAGAAAGCCATCATAACAGAGGTACCCCTCGCTCTCCTCCAATCACGTCCCCGCCCCAGAAACAGAGGGGGTCTGTCTTCTTCCTTTTGTGACTTGTGAATTGTGTCCATCCCCCGATGAAGGTTTAGTTCATATGGCTTCAGTATTAGTATTAAAAGAAATGTAGAGGCTGATGTGCTGATGCTGTGAATCCCAGCACTTGGAAGGGAGAGACAGGTGGATCTCCAAGGTCAAGGCCAGCCTGGCCTATATAGGGAGTTCTGGACAGCCAGGACTACACAATGAGACCATGTCTCAGAATAAAATTAAACAAAATCTACTGAGCAGTTAGTGACTAGCAAAAAGCAAAAATGAAAAGGTATAGTTAATGGCTGGCAGGTAATGAAGGTTTGGTTGCCTTAGCGGGTCACCAACTCATCTGGCTCTGTTATTCTCAGTAAACCTGCTGAGATGCAGACTCTCTGTCTTGTTTCTATGCTCACTGCACAGTTTACTGCACTTGTGTTGTTTCTTTATAGCAAAGTGTTAAGCAGCTATTTATAGTTTGTCTTCTCTTTTAGAAATTAGCATAACCTTTTGCTTCTGCAATTAGTAGTTATATATGAACATTGTTTACTGCAAAAAAATCAGGTCTTGTGCCCATTTTAAATTGGGTTGGTATTTTGCTTATTGTTGAGTATTAAGAGATTTCTTTGTGTATTTTAGAAAGAAGTCTTTTATTAGATATGTGCGCAACAAATATTTCTCCATCTGCTGTTTATCTCTCCATTCTCCAAGCAGTGCCTTTAGCATAGCAGTTTGCAACTTGTTGTCAGTGACCCCTTCAGGGTTGGGCAATCCTTTCAGAGGGGTCACCCAAGACCATCGGAAAACACAAATATGTACAGTGTGATTCATAACAGTAGTAAAATGACAGTTTGAAGTGGCAGCAAAAATAATGTCATGGTTGGGGGTCACCACAGCACGAGGAATGGTATTAAATAATGTCATGGTTGGGGGTCACCACAACACGAGGAATGGTATTAAAGGACCGCAGTGTTAGGAAGGTTGCTTTAGCAAAAGGGGATTTTAATTTTTCTCATTTATTTATTATTATGTGTGTATGTATGTTGTGAATTAGGAGGGGGTAGACGCACAGCCACAGCCTGCATTTGGAGGGTAGAGGACTCCTTTCTGAAGTCAGTTCTCTCCTTTCTCCTTTAAGTAGGTTCTAGGGATCCAGCTCAGGTCTCATGGCCTCACAGCAAGTGCCTCCACCTGCTGAGGTCGATCTTGCAGACCTGCAGTGTGTTTGGTTTGTTGGCTGGTGTTTTGTTTTGTTTCAAGACAGGGTCTCACTTTGTAGTTCTGACTGTCCTGGAACTCACTCTGTAGGTCAGGCTAGCCTTGAACTCTGCATGCCTCTGCCTCTTAAGTGCTGGGATTACTGGCATGTACCCCTACTACCTAGCTGTCCTGAGTAGATTTAATGACTAAAAATCTGCCTGCTTTTTGTTTCATCGTGTTAAATCTGAAATCTCACTGACAAACCCAAGACTACTCATGTTTTTGTCTCCTTTTATCTACTATGCGTTTTATAGCTGTGGAAGCTGTAACGCATTTGGATCTGTAGTCTATTTTGAATTAGTTTCCAGAAAGCACAAACTCTGGAGACTTTCTTTGTTTGCTTTTGTAATTACATTTTTCTTAGTCTCTAAAGTTAATTTTCAATTTATTTTTTTGAGAATTTTATACACAAGTATTATACATTATTTCCATTCCCCTTTGTTCCCTAACTCTTCCTGTGTTTTCTCCCCTCAAATTCATGACCCCTTCTTCAATCAGTTACACACACAGAGGGGGGGGGGGGGAGCCAGACAAGGTGTTTGATGGTGTGTGTGTGTGTGTGTGTGTGTGTGTATGTGTGTGTGTGTGTGTGTGTGTGTGAGAGAGAGAGAGAGATATGTGAATATGGCTGTACCGTGCCGTATGACCATGGCATGTAAGGGACAACTTTTGGGAATCTGTTCTCCTTCCACCATAGGTTCTGGGACCCAACTCAAATGATCAGGCCTGCATAGCAAGTGCTCTTAGTACTCCCTAGCTCCGAGTCCTGGTGTGTTTTGTTTGTTTTGTTTTGCTTTACTTTTGAGACAGGGTCTGTCTATGTAGCCCTGGCTGTCCTGGAACTCTTGTTTTGTTTTGTCTATGTCCAGTTATTCCAGAGTCTTTTTTTTTTTTTTTAAAGCGAAAGGATGAAAAGTCTTGAGAGATGACTCAGTGGTTAAGAACACTTGGTCTATCATGAGGACTTGAATTTGGATCCTGGCACCCACAAAGACTTGCTAACTCTATCTAGCTCAGGGCATCTAATGCCCTCTTCTGGCTTCAGCAGGCACCTGCATAGACATATGCTCATACCATACCCATAGATGTGTACATACATACATACACACATCCAGGCACACACACACACACACTTAGAAAAAGAAGAGGGGGCATCATTTCTCCCTCATCAAAGGGCCCATTTCTTGGCTATTTTTATCAGAGTTGTACACAAGAACTGTCCACTTTAGATTCTAACCAAAGAAGCACACAGACAGCTAGTGTCTCACTGTGGCTGCTACTGGGAGGACTGGGGACTAAGGATGCATGACTCAGGCAGGACAAATGGAGGATAAGTGATAACATTTTAGTTAACTAGTCTATTTTTATAGAATAATCTGTTTTATAGGCAATAATGTTTAGATTTTTTCTAAACATTCTAGACAATTGTGAAGTATTTTTATGTTTCTTTTAATCATAGACATGTTATTTGCCAAGTACTGTACCTTCATATTTTAATGTTTATGAAGGAAGTGCTTTTATTTCTATTTTATATGAAGAAAGTAAAGTTTAGCATTTGTGCCAAATTCTTATACATGTAAAGCTATGCATAGTCTTCCCTTTACTCAGAGAATGTCTGCCGCTGTGAAATCAATATCTTGGAGGTGTTAGAGATTTTGTTTGTTTTTTGTGAAGAGGTATCATATAAAAGTGTGCAATGTGTGCCCGTTGTTGTCTGCAACCAGGAAGACTCCTTTTCCTCTTGGCTTAGACTCACTCAGTATCTGTTGGATCCATCCATTCTGGTCAGTGTCAACAGACTCCCCTTTTTTAGGCTCAGGAACCTTGGGATGTGTTTAATGCTCCAACATCTTAGATTCTCTGACCCATTTAAGATCTGTTTAGTTCTATTGTGCCATTAGTGAGTGATCATTCACCCATCTGAGTTGGGAGGTCTCAAAAAATATACTAGAAATGGAACTAGTGACAGTTTCTGTTTATTGTTTCTCAAACACATCTTTCTATTTAAGGATACGCTGAGGTCTGTCTATGTTAGAACAAGCATCCTTGGAGGTTGTTCTGCCTGTTAGTTGCTTAATTTTAATTGGATTTAACTTTAATCTCTGGTATAATAATGGTATGACATTTTGTTTTAAACTTCTATACATTTATTTTATGAGTTCAATTGTACTCCTAGGACAAATAATATTACATATAAACTTGATTTTACTGTACATTCCTGTGGTGGTTTGAATAATATTGGTCCTACGGGTTCATATATTTGAATGCTTGGTCATCAGGGGGTGGCACTGTTTGAGAAGGATTACTGGGTATGGCCTTGTTGGAGGAGGTGTGTTCATTGGGAGTGGGTGATGAGGTTACAAAAACCCATGACAGGCCCGGTTCTCTCCCTAAACATTGCGATTTAGAGAAAGCCCCAGTTGCATATCACTATTGCTTTTTTCTCAGAATTTGTGTTTTTCTCACCTCTAGGACAACAAGGTGAATGGGGTAACCTGCTGTACCCGGATGCTAGGATGTACATACCTCTACCCATGGATCCTTCCCAAGCCCCACATATCTTCCACTCCACTTACCATTCAAGATGAATTGCTGATTTTGGGAAACAAAGCACTGTGGGAACACTTGTCCTATCTAGAAGCTGTCAATGCAGTACGTCACGTGCAAGACCCATTAGCTGCTGCTAAGAAGCTGTGCACATTAGCGCAGAGCTATGGTTGTCAGGACAATGTGGCGGCAATGGTGGTTTATTTGAACATTGGTGAAGAAGGCTGTACTTGTGAAATGAATGGGCTCACCCTTCCAGGCCCTGTGGGATTTGCCTCAACTGCAACCATCAAGGATGCCCCCAAGCCAACCACTCCCTCCTCTAGTAGTGGGATTGCCTCAGAGTTCAGCAGTGAGATGTCCACCTCAGAGGTGAGCAGTGAGGTGGGCTCCACGGCTTCTGACGAGCATAATACTGTGGGACTGGAGGCGAGCTTGCTTCCCAGGCCTGAGAGGCGCTGTAGTCTGCACCCAGTGCCCTCTGCAGGGATCTTCCAGCGCCAGCCTTCTTGTGCTACTTTTTCCAGCAATCAGTCTGACAATGGACTGGACAGTGACGATGACCAGCCTGTGGAAGGAGTCATAACCAATGGCAGCAGGGTTGAAGTAGAGGTGGACATCCATTGCTGCCGAGGCAGAGAGCCTGAGAGCTCCCCTACTCTCCCAAAGAATTCTTCCAACCCCTGTTCAGAAGAACATGCTAGAGGGGTGGGTTTTGGGATCCGAAGACAGAACAGTGTGAATAGTGGTATACTTCTGCCAGTGAACAAAGACAAGATGGAGTTACAGAAGTCGCCCTCCACTTCTTGTCTGTATGGAAAGAAACTCTCCAATGGCTCCATTGTGCCCCTAGAAGACAGCCTGAACCTCATTGAGGTGGCCACAGAAGCACCCAAAAGGAAAACTGGCTATTTTGCTGCCCCCACTCAGCTGGAACCAGAGGATCAATTTATTGTCCCTCGTGACCTGGAAGACGAAGTGAAGGAGCAAATGAAGCAGCACCAGGAGAGCAGGCCTGAGCCGGCACCCAGGGAAGAGGACCGGACAGAGCCCCTGGAGGAGTTTGATACAGCACTGTGATTGTACCTCGTGTGGACACAGCCTGAGGGAGGGCTATGTGGTATTGGGGAAGGGACCTTCAGGAGATGTTTGCCTCAGTGTTTCAAACCATAGATATGTGGAGTAGAATTTGGAGCCAAAAAGTTGAGCACTAGCAGGGTCTGGCTCTTGATGAGCTAGTACCACCATCAGTGTTAAACTTCATATTGAACCTTTGTTGGATTCCCAGAGTTGCTGGGAGACAGCAGATGTTGTTCTGTGTTAGTCCTGCCACCTGCCATTAACCCTTTCTCTCCTAGGATCATTTGAGAAATTGCCTGCCTGGGCAGGAAAGGGACTATTTCTGTGGAGGAAGTAACTGAAGGTTGATTCCCTTTACTAATTGCTGCTGATGGATCTCTGTGACAAGAGAAATCACCTTATCTCTCAGACTAACTGGTGGGGTGTGATGTAACTAGTCACATGGCTTTTTATTCTCTAGGAGAATACAGCCTATCAAATGCTGTCTACTGGAGATACAGAACCAATCAAGCAGGTGATTTATGTACGTAATGTTATGTGATGAGAGCACTTTTCATTGACTGTGAACCTTTTATTTTTGAATCTGCACTCGGAGCCAAACTTCTTAGAGGCAGCCCAGCTCCTTTGTCCCTAGGTAGAAGTAATTGAGCATTGGAGCCTCTTTGAGGGTACTTGGGAGGGCCCTGGAAATGGATCTGTTGGATGTCAGACTGTGAAAGCTCCTGAGAAACTTTGGGTGGGAGGATTTAAAAGGTGGGGAAGGAGTAAGAACTAAGTCAAAAAGAGACTTGGCCCTGGAGAAGCTGACCCTGCTAGGAACTAGGACCACAAGACGGGGACTGTGGACTGCCTCTTTTCCTAGATGTGGTAGACTGGCAGCCAGCCTCTTGACAGGGAGGCTGACACCTTGAATTACAGCGATTGACTGCAACAGGAGACCAGCTAGGAAGACAGATCTCATAAGTTAGACTTGCTCTCCTCCCTCCCTCTCCCTCCCTCCATTTCTCTCTCTCTCTTTCTTTCTCTCTCTCTCCCCCCCATCCCTCTCTCTGTCCATCCCTCCTTCCCTCCCTCCCTCCCTCTCTCAGGCTGTTTTCTAGAATGTTGGTAGTGAGTTGAATGCTCACCCTGTATTGTTTGACACTGTGCCCTTCTGAATACTGCTGATTCCCCTGACACAGGGGAAGAAAGACTATTCAACTGAGAGATTGCTAAACTTACAGAAAACCTGTAATTTTTTTTCACATTCCTCTTAACCCTAGCAAATGACCACTTCTTGTATATTTCTGTTGCTTTTTCCATTAGATTACTTAGGAAACTAATTCCTATTTATTGATATAAATTTTGGCATTGCTTGATTTTACTCAGTGGAAAAATGTGCTTTGAAGTTTTAGAATATTGCACAACTGAAAAAATAGATTGGAGCAATTTTTAATTTGCTTTATAGAAACAAATTGTTAAATATAAGATTGAACGTGTATATTTTTCCTTTGTGTTTGAGGAGGAAGTTTTTGTTTAAAGCAATACTAAAATCCAGACAGATAATTCTGTCTTCAGAGGCCCTGTGCTCATGTGCACGTCAGTGGTTACACGGGGATTGGGGGGGGGGATGCTCTATCACTCCAGTAGCTGCCTAACATTCAGCCCTCAGAATCTGAACGTGAGCCCCCAAGTCATCATGAACACTTAACTCCTTCTGTTAGACTACTTACTGTCAGTTACTGGAAAATGTTAGAACTCAGGTGTGTGATTTGAGGTGGGGACACAGTAGATTGATTATACAGAGTGTAGGTGCGCTAGAGAGATGAGAAACCGTGTTGCCACCTTATTTTTCCACCTTATTTTTATATGGGGGAAATTGGGGAAAAAAAGAAAAAAGAAAATGAGAATGAAGGAAAGACACAAGGTGCGGATGATGTAGAACCTCCTCCGCAGCAGACACGGCCTTCGAGCTGTAGGACAGCGGTGGTGTGGAGAAACCAGTTATGTTGTAAAACTAGTGCTTCAGTAGTCTGGTCTTAGAACAGTTGTCTTTGTATGTGATCTGTTTTCTTATCTTCTGTTTGTTTACCACTCCATTCACTAAAGTCACCTCAAACTCAGTTCTAAAAGGACCTTGACAAACATAAACATTCTTACCTTCTGGTGAGCAGAACTCTGGGACTCCAATGTCCTTTGTGGTGGTGTTTCCAGGGTTCCTTAGGTTGTGTTGAGAAAACTCAGTGTAGGCCAAACCAAAACTGATGGTTCTGTTTTTGTAATTGTCTTTCTTTCATGCCCTGTTATACTCTGTATTAAAAACAGAGGGTTTGAAGGCCATAGTCCATTTCCCAAACAATACACACTTCTTGTAGCTGTGAGCTGATATGTTGATGTTTTCATGTGAGTAGGCTGTCAGGTGAGTTTGACTCCTTCCCTTTACCCAGAGGGTATATTCTCCAGGTGGTCAGAGTCTAGGCTACTTCTTACACAGAGAACCTACCCTCCCTCCCGATTCTTGATCTCTGTCCACATCTCCTATTTAATTAATTTAAACAAATCTTCGATGCCAGGTGTGGTGGCACAGTAGCACCCATTGCAAATCCTCACATGGGAGGTTAAAGCAGGAGGATCAATAATTAGGGTTAGCCTTGGCTGCAGAGAGCCCAAATCCAATCTGGTATATATGAGTCCCAACCTCAAAACCAAACAAACAGGGTTTCTGAAGGAAGAACACTCAGCTATGGGTGCAGTTCAGGAAGCTCACTGACAAAAGAGTGTCTGGGCCCGGAACAAGGTTTTAACCCAGTGACAGATAACTGAAAATGACAGTATTGATAGGAAATAGTTGTGCCACCATGGAGTCGTCATTGGCCACTCCTGACACAAGCGAGGCTTGACTATACTACTGTGGAGTATACACGTGCAATAATCAGTGAGCTCATTTCCCCGGTGGACAGAAGAGCTGCCCGAGCAGCATGTAATCTCTGGGTGCTATCACAGTGCGTTTAACGAAGGCTGCTTTCCAGGCAATTAGATTGGGCTGAACTTCCGAATATCAAACTGTGCTCTTCTTCTCTTCTGTGTAGACCTTCAGCAAAAGCAGGTACTTAGAAACCACAGGCTCACTTTATCTATCTATTCAATACTTATTAATGAAGAGACCTCCATAAGGGAGCACTTGGCTGTTACCGATAAATGTACCAATTACTAAAGACTCCAAGCCATCCGGTGATGTCTGCAGCATCACTATAGGACTGTCCTGTGTCACTTTTTACTTCCATTTGGGTGGAGCCTTTAGACTCCCCAAAGCAGGCTAATCTTTCTCTCCAGGTAGTAACTTTGCCCTGTAGTTGGGCAAGCACTCCCCAGACTGAGAGAACCAGCTGCATCACACCTGCGCTGTTCCGTCTTTGGTGGTCAGCCAATCAGCATTAGCTCCTTGTGTCTAACTCTCTCTCTCGCACTTCTCCCGGATGCTGTCTGTCGGGTTTTCTCACTGTTGCTGGTGGATGCCATCCAAACAGTGGGCTCATATCTTATGGTTTTGTGCAATCATTGTCGTATTGTAGTCCTACGACTCATTATAGTGTATTTTTGATATTTTTGAAATGTGTTAAATTTTTTAATTCAATAATACGAGCCAGAGCATGTTGCAGCAAATCTATTGTTTGTAAAAAATAATAATAAACACAATAAATAAAATAAAATGGGATATCTTTTCCATGCCTTTGCTTTATAAATATTTTATGAGGAACTGTAATTATGTGTGTAATTAGGTTCTTTACTGAAAGTATGTTTAGTACTTTTCTACTTTTGGGAAAAGAACATGGAAGACCTATTTTATGACACCATGAAGCAGTGAGTTAAGACAGTGAATAAAATGCTTGCTTTATTGTTGAGCACCTCATACAGGTATACGAGGAAATATGATCATGGCTGTTCCCCATTTTTGCCCTCCAACTTACCCCTCTCAACCTCATTTTGTTTTATAACTTCCTCCTAGGTCCCGTTCCTGCTGCCCATCCTGCGTGGGTGTGGGGCCGGAATGTGGGAAACCTCCAAAAGGAATGGTTCTCCTCCAGTATGAAAATAGCGTATGTATTTTTTCTACCAGTCAGCTTTGTGTCCTTATAACAAAAGTATCTGACACAGGCAGTTAGTGAAGAGAAAGATGATTGTTTACCTCACAAGGTTAAGAGCTTACTTGGAAGTTCTATCAGACTTGTTTCGGGAGCGACGCATGGAAGAATGGAGAAGGAAGGGGTCACCACTCAGCCAGATAGACCTGGCCAGCCCTAGTCATCAGTGGGGTCGTGTCTAAGCCAGACTGACCTCATTTTCTAATTCAGTTTTGACTGTTAGGCATATAGCATCAGCTCAATTCTCAACTGCTCACGCCATTGTGGATAGCAACCAGGAACTTCCCAGGAGTCCAAGCATGCACCCAGTGACCTAAGCATCTTCCAGTAGACCCACCTCCTAAGAGCACCAGGCATCTTACGGGCCAAGGCTTCAGTGACAGTGGGCTCCTGGAGAACACAGACCACACCCAATCCATAGCACCATTTTGCTGGAATGGCAACAAAGACGGCTCACTAAAAACTCTTCTTAGGTTTATGTTTGAAGAAATGCACTTAGGAGGTGGAGGCAGAAGGCTCAGAAGTTCAAAGCCAGCCATGGCTTGGGGCCAGTGAGACACTTAAAACCTCACTTCAGGCAGCATAGTTGTGAAATGAGGACTATTAGCTGAGGAGACTGGTTTATGACCCACTACAGCTCCTTAAGTCTATCACAGCTGTTGGCAACACAAGAGTCAGGTAGCTAACCAGCCCTGGTTGGCATCCTTTCCCTCAGGTTAAAGTGGGGCATTAGGACTTTAGACTTGGTGAGTGTTGGCTTCCAAGAGAATTGCCATCCAGTTAAGTCTCCAACGTGGAGCTACCTCTGCTCTCACCCAGTGTCTTCTAGTCTGTGGATTTCAAACAAGATCAGCTACCTCTCACTCCAAGTAAAGGCCATGTTGAAGTCATCTTTCAGGCTTCCTCTTCATCTGGCATCACCATTTTAAACACTTGGTTTCTTGGCAGCACTCTAAGCTCTTTCGGTGTGCCAGGCAAGCACTGTACCGCCACGTCTTGATATCTCAGTCCCGTGAGCTACATTACATGGGCTGAGATGGCACAAGTGGTACTCCCAAGTTTGTTTTCCAGTTCCAGTGATATTCCCTGGTGTCCCAAAGGCCACAAGGACTTGTCTGTTATTTGTAACACATCTCTAGTACGACTCAGAGGGCCTGATGGTCTTTAAGGCCTATTTTTCTTGTTAATTATGCGTATGTACGTGTATGGGTATGTGCATGTGGGCCTGCGGAGTCCAGAGAGGATATCAGGTCCCCCAGAGCTTTAGTTAGGGGAGGTTGTGAGCCCCCTGATTGGATGCTGGGAAAAGCAAATGCTCTTAACTGCCAAGCCATCCCTCTATTCTGTGTTCAAGTCTTATCTCCACTGCTTACGGGTTTTGTGACTATAGGAAAGTTAACCTGTTTAAAGCAGTTTTTGTCATTAAACAGAAGTCACGGCTTCTGTCATCAGTGCCAGAATGGTAGATAGGAAGTGCTTCTATACCATTGTACAGTAATGTCATGCAGTGAGTCACTGGCAAGGACCATCAGCCCCTGTCCTCCTTGGACCTTGCCTTCTCATCTGTAGCACACGACAAGGCACCTGACAAACGGTGAATCCCATCAGGTCTGCCAGAGGGTTTCCAATACTGAACTCTGGACTTGCGGCAGTGTGATTAGTCACTGATGGGTTCCAATCAGAAGAGGAGCTGCTACCCAGGAGCCAGCTGGGCACGGGCTGGGGTCACATAGTGTCCTTCCAGTGAAAGATCCAAGGTGGGCAGAGATAACAATAGGAACACTGAAAAGTAATGAGAATAGTGTGTTGGGGGTGCCAGTCTTTTGCTGACATATTTGATTTTGGCGATTGCCAAAGCTTCTTTGTCACTTATCACATCTTAGTGTGGGACATTAGTCAATATCAGGCCAGGGGTGACATAGCAAAGCAGACATTATATCAACCAAACAATAGAGATTTCCCTGATTAGTTCTCCACAAGCTTTACTTCATTTCTTAAGATTCCTTCGCTTTTATTTTCTGTTTGAATGCTTGCCCACTTGTCTGTGCACAACCCGTGTGCCTTGTGCCCTCAGACGGCAGAATCCAGTGTTGGATTCTTGGAGCCGGAGTTACAGATGGTTGTGAGCAGCCATGTGGGTGGGTGCTGGGAACTGAACCTGGGTCCTCTGTGAGAACAATAAAGGGCTCTCAGCTGCCCAGCCATCTCTCCAGCCCCTCTTTTCCCATTTCTGCATGAGGTTCCCTTTTGAACCTTTATCTTGGACAGGCCCCACAAGGGTTACCTACTATTTGTGTGAGTGCAGATGCCACAATGAGCACAGGAGGTCGGAGAACAACCTGAGAGAGTCCATTCTTTCTCCACCATGTGGGCCCCAGGGAGCAGGCTCAGGCCATCTGGCTCAGCAGCAGGCACCTTCACCTGCTGAGCCATCCCTCCGTCTATTAAAGACTCGTATTTTAAAAAAGAAATACCAAAAGCTAATCCCAATGGAATAACCTTCCTCCCCACAAATGTACATGACACAACTAGTGGAAAATATTTTTCCCTAGCCTCTGGGAGTTACTCATTTGAACCCAACCCCACAACTGCCTAGTAGTGTGCTATTGCCCTAAAAAAATAGTGTAAAATTATATGCGTATGAGTGCTTGCTTGTATGTGCACTGCATTTGTGCAGTGCCCTTGAAATCCAGAAGAGGGCGTTGGATCCCTCCTTTCCCAACTGGACTTGCGGACCATTGTGAGACACGTGGATGCTGGGAAGGGAACCTGGGTCTTCTGCAAGAGCAGCCAGTGTCCTTAACAGCTGTGTCATCTCCCCAGCCCCTCCCTCCCATTGTCTTTTCACGTTTTCCACTACAGCTATTTACAGTTTGAGGGAAGAGCACAGCATACGCTACCCTCTGATGTGTTCTCAGGTTTTCTCTGGTTGGTCTCCTACTTAATTAACATTATCGCCTTACCACAAGGCAAGAGCCCTCTTTTCAACGATATGATTCCCTCCTTCCCCCGCCCCCAAGCTTTCATGGAGTGGGCCGGCAGACTGACTGTCTCCTTTCATAACTTTACTCTGCTCCGGTGCCTGAGGGAGCTTCGGAATCAAGTATGGGAAATCTCAGTTGTCTACCCATGCGCATGTAGGGGAGGAACAAAGGAGGTTCCAGATCTCCTTAGAGCGTCCCAGACCACAGGTATTCTGGAACATCACGGTAATTTCTGTGTTGCTCCTGGCTGTCTTTGTAGTGCTTCTGTTCTCTGTAGGCCCGCAAGGCCAGCACCACGCTGGCTGCATATAAAATCACTAGAAGACAAGCGAAGGTGGCTGCTGCCCCATCGGTACCCGCCAGCTGACAGTTCATCCAGGTGAGACCCTTGCGGGCGTAGACTCTCTCTCTGGTTTTGCAAGTGTCGGTGGAATTGATGTGCAACGCCACATGCAGGTAAAAGCCAATGCCGACGCAGTAGCCCACCGCTGCCAGGAGGCTGAAGGTGGCCTCCAGCAGCAGCCACCTCCCGGGCAGCTTCCTTAGACTCTTGGCTCCTTGCAGTAAAACGCCCATAGTGAGGACGCCCAGCCCCAGGGAGACTGCCACGCCGCCGTAGATCAGGGGCGACCGCAGGATCGTGTACTGCTGGTCCAGTTGCCGAACCTGCTCCAACTCGGTGCCCTCAAAAGGTGAGTAATAGTTATTCCCGAAGCCGTGGCCGCTGGCAAAGCTGGCGCTGAATCCGGCCAGGACAAAATAGGAAGCCACGATGCACATGAGAACCATACCATTCAAAATCACCTCCATTATCTGCACCACACCTAGGGGAAGAGAGAGCCCGGTTTAAGGCTGGATCACTCACCTGGTCAAGATTGGGGTCCCCCGGGTCCTTAGATGAACCATCTGATTCAGCAACGTTATCAAAATTTTTCCTTTTGTCTTTTTTTAAAAAAAGATTTATTTATTTTATATATATGAGTACACTGTAGCTGTCTTCATGCACACACCAGAAGAGGGAATCAGATCCCATGACAGATGGTTGTGAGCCACCATGTAGTTGCTAGAAATTGAACTCGGGACTCTGGAAGAGCAGTCAATGCTCTTAACCACTGAGCCATCTCTCCAGCCCCCTGGTTTTGTCTTTTTTTAAAAACAAAAAACAAACTTTTGTCATTTAAAAAAAAGTCCCAGTGTTTGTGGTGGAACCCAGGACCCATGCGTGTAAGGAAGTGCTCTACCGGTGGGCACAACCTCAGCCCAGGTGTTCTGTTTCTAAAATGTATTTTAAAATAGCATTGCTGGCTGGGTAGGGTGGAGCTTTGGCTCAGCAGTTAGCACCATTGTTGCCCTTACAGAGAGGACCTGGGTTGGGTTCCCAGCAACAATGTGGCAGCTCTGTGACCTCTTTAACTCTGGTTCCAGGGGATCCAATGCCCTCTTCTGGCCTCAGCAGGCCATATATATATATATATATATATATATATATACACCCACACACACCCACACACACACCATATATATATACCATATATTTGTGGCTCAGGCTGGCTTTGAACTCTCTATCCACCTGCCCCAGTCTCACAAGTATTAAGATTACAAGTATGCTGTACTGTGACTGCCTTAGGGCAGTTAAAAAGGTTAAACATGTGTGTACCATGTGACTCTGCAATTGTACCCTTAGGCATTAACCCTAAAGAAATAAAAAGTTACTTGGCAGTTTGAGGAGAGCCTTGAGTACGAGGCCTGCCTGGGCTACATACTGACAGCCAGCTTCAAAATTTAAAAAAAAAGAAAGAAAACTTTATGTCCACACAAAACCATGTTCATGAGTCTTTACAGTAGTAGCTTTATTTAACAGCCAAAGGCTGGGAGAGTGTATCTGTGACAGGGTCAGAGGAAAGGACAGGCGACAACCTAGGTGAGTTTCAAGGTACTTATGAGTGAAAAAAAAAAGTTCTGGTCTCAAAAGATTACATAACGTGTGACTCCATCTGTGGAGTCTCAGCGGGACGGAGTTCTGGAGACGTGGCATGCAGATGGTGACTGGGGACAGGGCTACGTGGGATGAGAGAGGGTGAAGAGGGGGTGCATGGCTTTACAGAGGAAGCAATAGGGCGTCTGCTGGATGAGGCGCTTCCGGGTTTCGTTGTGGTGATCACACTAATCTACCAATGACAAAACTGCACGGAACCACGCACAGATGAGTGTGTGCGCAGCAAATGAGATCTGCACAAACTCAGAGGTCGCCATTTTCCTGGAGCTGAGACCCCGGTTGGAGACAACTGCAGAAGGGCCCAAAAGATTTCGATAGACTGCCCTTGTGACTTGTGAAATTTCAAATTTAAAGTTGGGAAAAAACAAGACAAAACAAACCCAAAGACTAACGACGTCGTATAAACTGAAATTTTCATTCACGTCCTCCATCTCCCCATGCCCAAAGTACAGTCTTGCTGTGTAACCCAGATGGCCTCAGACCCTTACCCAGCCACCAGGACTCCAAGCAGTTTTGTAAGTTTCTTACACGATTCTCCTGCTTCCTTTGTCTCTCTGTCTCTCTGTCTCTGTCTCTCTGTCTCTGTCTCTCTGTGTGTATGCATGGTTGTGGTGTGCTGGGCTGTGTATGTTCACGTGTCTCGAGTGTGTGTCTCGAGCGTGTATGAAGTTCAGAGGACAGCCTCAGGTGACATTCACTCCTCAGGCATTTTCCACCTTTTGTTTGAGGTAGGTCTGTCACAGATGTAGTACTTCACCAAAAAGGCTGGAATAGCTACCTACCTACCAGTGAGTTCCAAGGACCCACCAGTCTCTGTCTCCCATCTCACTAGCATTGGATACAGGCATTCACCACCCAGCCTGGCTTTTGATACATATTCTGGGGATCTGGACTCAGGTCCTCATGATTGTGAGACAAACACTTTATCCACTGGGCCATCTGCTCATCTGTCTTCCAGCCTTTCTTTATGCAATGAAAAGCATTCAGCTCTGTGCTTCTCCCCCCCCAAACCTAAATATAGCACATACACCATCAAGCATCTTGCTGGTTTCATGTATTATATACCAACTATATCTAGATCAGTCTGCAGAGCGGCTCCCTCATTTATCATGAGACTTCCAGTTTGGGTGTATGGATGGGCCAGTTTGCTCAACCAGGTTTCTACAAATAGATACTTGGGCTGTTCACTTGCAGAAAGTTTCTTAGAAGTCTGGAAGATCTGCAGCTTCCACAAGGCAGTGAGAACCAACAGATGGGCTGAGGACGAACACCTCTTGTCTACGATCCCCTGTCATTGGCTCCCCACAGAAGCTTCGGGCTGCACTTCCAGAAGTTTGATTGTCATCCTCAGATACTCAGGGTGCAGAGATGAGAATTTTGCGAGACAAAGAGGAGTGCAGATAAACCCCAAATATTGGATTCCAGTATCTGCTCTTTCCCTGTTTGCTAAAGTTCTTCTAAGCCTTAGATATTTTATCTGATGAATGAATTTAAGGCCTCCAGCCCCACTCTGCCTCCCTCCCACACAGGTCTGTGGGAAGGATCAAATGGAAGGGAGAACAGTCAGCCCTCCCTAGTTGCAGCTTCTGTACCCAGAAAGTCCTTTGAGGACTGGACTGCGTCTGACCATGGAACAAAGACATGCTTTTTCTTAGCAGCGTTCCCTAAACAATACCTTCTAGCAACTGTTTGCATACCATTGATGTTAGGAATAAGTGATCCCGGGATAGTATACAGGAGGTCGTGTATATGGATGTGTTATCCACAAATACCACGCATGCCGTTTTATCCGGAAGCCCTCTCAGATTTCTGTATTGGAGGGGACCCCGGGGCCAATCCCTGTAGACACTAATACAGGACTAAAATTTCTTGAAAATCATAAATGGATGGTAAGGCTTCTCCTCAATGTTCTAAAATGGGCGGAGAGTTGAATAAAATGTAAGAAGAAATGGAGAGAACTTTGAAAACGTGCTGTTTCCCAGAGATGAGCGCACAACTATCCATTGCACCAATGGTGCTGTATTTATCACTGAGGCAGTTAAGGGACAGTAGCCTGTTCTACAGTCCTCAGGCCCAGCTAGCAGAGCCTATCTTCTGCATGGCCACATGAATTCCTGAAAATCCAGGAGACACAACAGCGTGGGGATCTGAGAGTTGAGAAACTGTATCACTCTAATTTAAAATTCAACATTAGATTCTATCTGCCCACTCTTCAGCCGGGCTCTGTAAGTACAGCAAACGAGAAGCCAGCCCAGATGCCATTGGAGGGCAGCTATCGCCCACACTCCACATCTTTCCCAACCCCGACTTTTCTTCCATCAGCATATAGAAACAGAAACACTGATACAAGAAATGGGAAATATGAGCCCCTTCCTTCTGGTACACACAGCATCCATCTCTTGGTTAAAGTGGAAGAAATCTAGGCTTCTGTACCTTCTGCTAGGTCCAATGATACTGGGTTTGTTGAGGGAATGGCTGTAGGGTGTTATTCTGGGCACTAGCTAGCCTGACTTGCCTTAGCTAAGCTACTCAAAGTGACAAGTGTCTTTAAGCAGGCTGCTAGTACACAAAGATAAACATCAGGGGAAAGGAAGAGAAGGCAGACCTTACACTTTATCCAAGTCGGGGTGGGTCGGCTCTCCAGGAAGATGTCAGAGGTCTGTGGAAGCAGAAGGCCACTGGATCTTTGCTGTAATCCTCAGCACCTTTCTGAGAGAAGCTGCTTTTTTGGTTGACCATATAGCACCCCGCTTAATTCTGCACCTACCTCTGTCTTTGCACTGTACGTAACTGTCCTGAGGGGGGGAATCCAAGGCAAGCAAGTCGGTTTGATCTTTTTATTTTGCGAAAATAAAATGAATATGTGCAGTCATGGTGTCTATAGAATGAACCCCCCCCCTTTTCTTTGAACAAAACTTGTCACAGTGTTCAAGATAACGTCTAACCATGTATGACACGGGTATGCAGCTCTGTTCCCAAGGCGGAAGTCTTCTAAATCAATCAATGACATTTAAGCGAATAAAGTGTCATAGGCATAAAGAAGACCACTGCCTCCAAATTAAAATTTTTCTTTGGAATGCTTGGATTTTTGCTTCAAGCAAAGAACATATTCACTTGTCCTGGAATGTACTGTAATGGTCCCAAGCCATAATTCAACACGTAATCTAGTCCATGAAGTTGTCTGGCCAAAAGTAACATTCTTCTGTTGGAAAGGGACTTGACATTCTTTTCTTTTGAGTAGATCCTGAATGCCAGCTGTGTGGTTGGATTCTTCATACAATGGCACATTTATGGGAGATACAAATGCTTATTGAGTGCTTTGGGGCCACTGTAAGGCGCTGGTAGCATGGTTTCTTTGCAGCTCGGTGAGTTTAATCTGATTCTCCTTTTCTTACCCCACACTCTCAAACTTAAGTTTTTCTGGGGAAGTATCCCCCAGAATCCATAGAGTTAAAGGGGTGCAGGGCCTGGATACTCAGTGCAGAGATGCCCCGTGTGTCTGATGAAGAGAGCTGTGTTTAGGATAGTGCAGACTGAGCTGTCTTCTGTCGATGTGGCTTTTTGTGAACTCTAAATTTCCAGCACAATTGTTGCTGCCTTGATCAGGAAGTACACTTTGCCTTTCTCCTGTGGGTCCAGGTTCTACTAGCTCCGTCACTGTTGCTGATAATCTGCTTTGGAGATAGGGTCTTACTATGCAGTCTATGCTAGCCTTGAACTCAAGAGTCTCCTGCCTCAGCCTTACACGTGCTAGGATTACAGGATTACAGGTCTGTACCACCAAGCCTGGCTCCAGTGTTTGGGGTTTTGATATACTGTTTGTTAGCTCCACAGCCACAGAAGAGTGCAGAAACCAGAGCTTGCTGTCTCAGAGAATACTTACTGCTCCATGCAACCAGGAGCTAAGCCCGGCATACCCACACTGGCTTGGTACTTTTGGAAGTATTAGTGAGTTCCACATTGAAGAATTCTTGTGAAAGATTGTGGTTGAAAGTGACGTCCATCACGTTATTTGGCAGAACATTCTAGAAGTCTAAAACACAAGCATTTCTGTGGGCTTCTCCTTCAGCTTCTTGACTTTTCGGTAACCCCTAAAAGCCAGGACAGCTCCCACGGCAAAAACCCCGATGCCCATGGCTGCAAAGACTCCTGCTCCTATGTCTCCCCCGTGGAAACTGCAGTTAAAGCCACTGTAACCTTTGCTCTGGTACAGGGCCTCCCTCTCCTTGCACACATCTGAGCTATAGGCAGCAGAGAGGTGTTGGAAGAAGAAGTACAAGGCTGGGACATAGGCCCCAGCGATGAGCACATCCATCAAACCCTCGATCACCAGCCACAGTGGACAGTGCCATGGGACCCGCAGGACACCCCCGAGGAGGGTGAGACAGGAGAAGGTCATGAGAGCTCCGCTGTAGGCCATTGCTGCGGTGACCATGGGCAGCTTGAGCTGGTAGAACTGGACATCCAGCTGCTGGGCTTTCTCCCCGTCAGCGCCATTGAAGCCGCTATAAGCCCCTCCATACTGGTAGTAGTAAATCCCTCCCAGGCTGGTGATGCCTGTGTAGCCCCCCGTGGAATTGTAAGAGACAGAGCTGCAGGCCAAGATCAGCAAGTTCAGCAGAGCCTCCAACATCTGGCAGCAGGCTGCAAGAAAGGGGCGTTACTGTTTGGAGAGGTTGCTTTTTGCTAGGAGCCTCTTTCACCTCAAGGTTCACCCTTTCCAGGAAGCTCAGTCCACTGCTTCCTTTCTCTACCCCACTGGGCTGTGTAGGCTGCACAGTTAGAGTTCGGTGCCACCCGCGACCTAGGCTTGTCTCGAATCCTTTCGACTGAAAAGCATAACGCTTAAAAACACCAAGTGGGGGTGGCTGTCAGGAAAGTGTTCACCTCATAAGCATGAGAACCAGAGCTTGTTCCCAGCACCACATCAAATAACAGGTGTGGTGACTCACGATTGCAAACCTAGTACCTGGGAGACAGAGGCAGGAAGGTCAGGAGTTCTTGGCTAGCCTTGACTACATAGTAAACTTGAGACTAGCCTGGACTCTATGAGATCCACCCCCCCCATAGATACACAATTTTTTTCTATCTTAGTAAATCTAAATTTCAATTCTAAATATATTTTTGTATGTTGATAAACATAAATCTATCACATATGTTTATTCTTAATTTTTATTATTTACGTGTGTGAGTGTATGTGCATGTGTGTGCAACTCCCCCCACCCCCAAAAAAACCCAGAAGGAGCTGAGTTTTAGACATCTGTGGGCCACTTGATGTGGTGCTGGCGTCTAAACTCTGGTCCTCATTACAGAGCAGCATTGTCAATCCCCGAGCCATCTCTCCAGCCCTGCTTCAGAACATTAAAAAATGTAAAAATTTTCCGAAGTAGTTTTACCACGTAGCACAGGCTAGCACACTCTCCATCCTTGTGCTGGGGTTACAAGTGTGAGCCACCATTCTTGGCACCACAATGAATTTAACAAATTGAGTGGGACAAAGGGACATTAATGTTTCTCCAGTGCATTGTGATGTGATTTTTTTTTTTTTTTTTTTTTTTTTTTTTTTTTTTTCTGGTACTAGGGTTGGGAAATCAGGGACTCACCTCCTGCCAGAGAACATTTCCTACTGAAACAGCCCATGGGGTTCCTTCCTCCTCTGTTAGGCTTAGTAGGTCCACAAAAGAATAAGCAGTGCTATGTAGGTCAGCTGTCATCCTTAAAACAAAGCAGGAGGCTCACAGGCCTTGCCTGACACTTATCCTTCCCAGAGTCCAACCTCTGGCTCAGGCAAGTTCCCAGACTCCCTTTCGGATTAACTCCAGTTCAGATCTGACCGGTACTATATCAGGGCATTAATTATTAAAAAGGAGAGATTGAAAATATAAATTAGAAAAAGAACTCACACAAGTTTCATTTGTGACCCTCTCAGGAGACCAGAAGCTAATGCACTGACAATGTGATCCCTGTCCTTCCCTTCTGGGCCGGGGGTGGTGCGATGGTTGGTGTTGACTGTCAACTGGAGCTGACAAGAACCTCGGAGGTTAGGAAACTGAGCTTCTGAGGGTGGTGCCTATGGTGTTTCCGAGAGGTCAGAAGCATAAGACCCCTTCCCCCCCACCTAATGTGGGCAGCGCCAACCATGCCAGAGGCTCTGGTGAAACAAAAAATGGAAGAGAGGGACTCTACTGCAAAAATCTCCTCATCCCTGCCCCTCCCCTGCCTCTGCTTTCTGGCCATCATCCAGGAAGTGAACTGACCCCAAAGACTCTCTCTCCATCTTTATGGCTAAAACCTCTGAGACCATGACCCTTGATCTCCACTCCCTGGGGCTGTTTTGCTTAGTATTTTTTAAACCACAGCACCGTTTCTTGTTATATGTATGTAGACAAAGCTACGCAACAAAAACTGGGACTCTTATGAAACTGTCTCTTTGAAATGCAAACCCCAGATAGTCTCAACAACTACACCTGGAGGGTCCGAGCCAAAGACCAGCACTCTTACGACAGAAGTCCCAACTTCAGGCGCTGGTGAGATCTTCCATAGGTAATATCCTGGCTGCATATTCGTGAGTGTGTAGTGTCCAGCCTTTGTCATGTCAGCTCTAGGAAGGTGGAGATGGGAGACTCCAGGGGCTTGATGCTTAAACTATTTGTTTCAGGCCAATGAGAGACCCTGCCTCAAATCACAAGGTGGACTGCACTTGAGGAATGATGCTTGAGTTGAGTTGCCCACACTTATACACACGGGGGTGGGGATGGGGACTAGGGAGGGAGTCCCAATTAAAACTGGGAGAAAAAAAATGAAAATTTTGTCTTATTTTAGTTTAGTCTTTTGAGAAAGCATCTTTCTAGGCTCCCCCCGAAACTTGTTCACTCCCCCATCTCAGCCTCCCAAGTGCTAGAATTTCAAGTGTGTCCCAACCAGCTTCCTTGTCTGTGGTTTTGCGACGATTTCACTATGTTGTCCTTGGTTAATCTAAATCATGGACTCAAATGGCCTCCAACCTCAGCCTCCTAAGTAGCCGAGTCAGCGGGAACTGCTGCTGTGTGCCTCTAAGGATGACTGAAAAATTAAACTTTCAGAGGCACTTAGCAATAATGGCCAGAAGCTATTAGTAAATAGAAACTGAGGTGGTTTAAGGACTAAACTTCTAGAGTCAGAGGGTAAAGGACAAGAGGGGTGGGGAGAAAGAAGTGTTCCATATGCAAATGAGCTGAGATTTCTAATCACGGGACTAGCTCTGCCTGTCCCTCCGTACAAGGGGCGGGGTCATGGGAAACCTCCTGCGTGTGGGTCACAAATGCACCTGCTTTCACTCTGATCTTTAGTTCCAGTCCCTAAAGATGTTTCTATCTGAGATTTCTTTCTGGCAAAAGTGGTTAGGGCTTATCTCTTTCTGTTGGTCTCAGGATCTCACTGAACTTTCTAGGGCTGAGCCACAGTCCAGATATCAGAGTGTCTCCAGAGGGCCGCAGGGTGCCTTGTTTGCTGGGAAGGATGGCATGGTTTCCCTGACAAAGAAAAAGCCACAAAGGATTCACTCTAATGTGGACTTTAAAGCCGTCAGCTGACCCGCATCCAGGTTCATCTTTCCTGCCCTAGCCAGTCCTGATGCACACGGCTGTGTCTCTCAGAACAGTGTTCCTCTGTGCACCTGCATGGGAGCGCTGAACTCCATCCAACCTTCTACACACACACACACACACACACACACACACACACACACACACACACACACACACCTGAACTCCATCCAACCTTCTACACACACACACACACACACACACACACACACACACCCATTATCTGCTAGTTTCCGAGGGCTGAACCATCTCTGAGCTCTTCAAGCCGGGACTTCCATACCCAACTGCCAGGCTCAAGGCCAACAAGCCGGAAGCAATCAAGCCTAAATATAGGTGTATTTTGGTAAGAAGCATGGACCTGCCCTTTCCTCTTGGTAAATCATCACAGAAAGAAAAAAAGAAAGAGAAAGAAAGAGAAGGTTAGTCTAGGGAGAAACCTGTTAGGCAGCCTCCTGCTGGCTTGTTCCTTTTACAGCCCCAAGAGAAGAAAGTTCTACCAGGAAACACTTTGATGCCTTAGGCTGGGGCTCCGAGTTTCAATTTCAGGGCCTTTACTTAATGGCTGTGTGAGACCCGGGTAACTTGCTGTGCCTCTCTGAGCCTCAGAGGTTGTTAGAGGATCAAAGGCATCTCTGGCAGAACAGCAAGTAAAGCAGGCATGAAGATCCGGGAGCTGAGTGTGGAGGGGGAGGCCTTTCAGCAGAGTTCTTCATAATCTTACAAGCAGTGCTCCTTCCTCCCTGTGACAGAGCTTCGGCTGTGGGTCTGTGATCCCCCCCCCCCCCCCCCCGGCTGGGATGTCTACTCTCTTAGTCATGGGCAGCCTCAGCCAACTAACCAAGCACCATCGAGTTCACCCTGACAAACCAGATTTTCCTCCTTGCTGGCAGGGCCAGGACCTGGGCTGAGATGAGAACCTGCGAGGCCTGGCTAGCTAGTAACTAACACTAAGCTGGGAGTTCTGAATGCTCAATAAGTTGATTTTGTTTTGTTGTGTTGTGTTTTGTTTACATTGAGACACAGTCTCCTATAGCTCTGGCTGGCCTTGAACTCTCCTATACTCACTGACCACATGCCACTGTGCCTGACTTTTATTTACTTTTTAATTTTGCAAATGTATATGGCATGTGTGTGGAGATCAGAGGACAGCTTGGGGAAGGTGGTTCTCTCCTTTCACCAAGTAGGTCCCAGGGATTGAACTCAGCCCGTCCAGCTTGGCAGCAGGCACCCCTGAGCCATCATGCTGGTCCCTGGCGTTTGCTTTTAATGAAAGAGGAAGCATGAATGCACTGGGTGTCATAGGGCTAAGTAGTTCCATGACATTTTGTTTTTCTCTGTGCACTAATATGATTTTGTTTATTGTTTGAGACATGGTCTTACTCTGTCGCCCATGCTTGCAGGGGACTCACAGCAATCTTCCTCAGCTGGGATTATAGGCATGTAAGCCACCATGCTAGGCTATGAACTTGCTCTTAGTGTAAAATATACTCTTACTGTGCATCTCAGTCGATGAGGATTGAAAGTCAGTGACTGATAGGGCGTCGGCTCTCTTAGGAGACCACCCTCCCTGTATGCTTGGTTTGAGGAGCAACTCTGTGGGGTCATGCTCCCTCTATGGCCTCAGCCGGCTATGGAAGAGGAGCCAGTGTCCACCACAGGCAGCTCACAGCTCACTGGAAGTACAAAGTTCTACCAGCCGGCTGGGGGGGGTGGGGGGGGAGCGTGCTTGACCCAAGCTCAGAGCCAAGCTCATTGGATCACCTTGGAGAGCAGACCTTCCTCTTCTTCTTTTTTCTGTTCTCTCTCTCTCTCTCTCTCTCTCTCTCTCTCTCTCTCTCTCTCAGAGAGAGCAAGAACTCCATGCAACCATGAAAATGGAACCCAAGAGGAAAATTAGACGAACTGTCACCAATCATCCCTCCAACCCCCACCTTGCCTCTCCTCAAGCCATTTGCAATATAAACCATTAGACGGGGTCCCCCAAGGCTCACCTCTCCCTGTACACAGGTATCTGCATTTGTGGCATTCCAGGAGACCCTCAGCTTCCGACTGGTGATATTCCTCTTCCTGTCTAGCAGGCCCAGAGTATGTGGACACGTATCTTTCCGAAGCCAATTCACTGCAACCAAGGAGCACACAGACATTAGGGAAGGGCCAACAACTCAATGGCCTTCCTTTATTTTTTATTTTTTAAAAATTTCACAGAATGAAGCCCAGGCTTGCCTCAATCATGTGATCCTCCTGCCTCAGATCTTCCCAAGAGCTAGGTCACAGTCCAGTGTGCTACCATGGACCTCTCAACTTAATAATGAGCTTGACCTTGAACCTCTGATTCTCCTGCCTCTGCCCTCCGAGCACTGGGAGTATAGTCATACACCACCACATCCAGCCAGCTACTTCTGAGATCTTTCTGACATCTCTCCTTTGGCCACCCCTGGCACCTTCTATTCCCATTTGCATAACATATGTTGTGCTCTGCCCAAGATTCAACAGGAGGCTGCATTCTACTTCTGGGACATAGAAGTCATCCTGTCTCTCTTTGGTTTGAAATCTTTAAACCTTCCACCAGCACACAGGAGACTCCGGCACTGTGCACCAAGGAAGCTGTTTTTCTGCTCGAATCACCTTTTGTTGTCCACTTTCATCTCCCGCCTACAGAACTCAGCTCTAGGTCACCTTCCTTGGTATCCTGTTGGTGCTTAGACAGAAAACCATCTATAGTCTTTCCAAACCTCAGTTTCTCCTGCAGGGGCTGACTTCACACTGGGCTGTAGATGGCTGTTTCACTGCCACCCTTCTGCTAGGAACGCTGACCGTGTTACTGCATGTGAGTCCCTGCAGTAAATGCTTAAGAGAACAGACAGAGAGAAGCTGCCCTTTGGCTCAAACCTTTAAATAAGCCCTGAGCAATTGCATGTCTTTTATTCACTCTGGGGTGAGGCGGGGTAACTAGGGCTCCGGTTTAAGAGGAAATACACAAATGGACCTCTTGTTTTTCTACTCCCGTGGTTGTATTCTAGATGGGCGCAGTCAGGGAAACAGTAGCTAGAGTGTCAAAGACTGAAAGAGCAGACTGAATCTGGGTGCAGCTTTGGTTTTAGATAATGTAACATAAACTCACGATAGCAGCTTTCCCTGATGTGTGGACGCAGCCTCCAAGTCTAATGACAGAGGCCGGGGATCATCAGCTTGAAGAGTTGTACCAGGGAAGAGAATGCAGTTTTGACAACACACACACACACACACACACACACACACACACACACACACACACACACACATTTATGTGTGTTTTGCCCTCAGGGACACCTCTTTTATTCTATTTACTCACTCCCCAGAGCCTGGTTCAACATCTGCGGAATTGGATGGCTTGCTAACTCTCTAGGAGGGGGTGTGGCGACCAGTCCCCCTGGTAGTCTTCCTCTTCAACCTCATTCATAAAACCTTCCAGGACATGGGAATTTCAGGACCTACAGGCCAAGTTCTTTCAGTCAGGAGGGTGGGGTTCAAACAAACATAAGGTTTGAAACAGCTGCTGAGAAAGACCTCACTGACTTTGTTACAAATCACCCGAGAACTTTAGGTGGGCTTGGTTTCTTGTTTAAAAGTGCAGTTTCTGTTAGCCGTCTGCTGCGCATAAGGCCTTGGCAGGAAGAGCAAGTCCAACTATTAACTCTTCGTCGGGTTAACTTTATTCAGCCCTGGATACTGGAAACTGGACTTTAAAAGGTATAGAGGGCAAACTAGGGAACAAGACCTAAGGGTCTGTGGCCCTCCGGCTAGCCCCACCCACATAGCCTTCTAAACCATTCCGATTTCGGTCCTGAAACTTTCTCCTTCTTCCCCTGGTTCTAGGGCTTTCCCATTTCTTCTTTGGTAACCAAGTTCAAACACAGGGTTGGGACGTCGTAATGCCATCTTTCCCAGGCCCCAGGCGGTCCCGGTTCCCACCAGGTGCACCCCTCACCTCTCCAACCCACGGCGCCCGAGGCCATACTTCTGCGGCGGCTCTGGGCGCCCCCAGGGTGCGGGTCCCGGAGACGGGGCTGCGTCCCAACTGGGTCCCCAGGGCTCGGGCTGCGCACGGCTTTGGCGGGACTTCTCCCAGGCTCTTTGTTCGGCTGCGCGATGGCCCGCGTCCCTGTGTCTGTCCTGGCGCGGGTCTCGGTCCGTGATCTGTTCCCGGCCCGCCCGACGGTCCCTGTTTCCTCTCACGTCACCGTTTCTCTCCTTGTGCCTGTCCCCGCCTCGGTCCCGCGGCCGCTGGACGTGGCGGTCTCGGTCCGGGTGCGGGCGACTGTCCGGGTCTCTTTCTCTCGGACGGGTCCGGGGCTCACGGGTCCCCGAAGTATTTTTCATGGCCCGATTCCTGTCCCCGCCCGGAAACTATCCGAGGGCAATAACCAACCACAAGTTTCCCAGGCAGGTGGCCAAGCTCAAGGACGGGGCGGCGGCAGCTCACCTGTGCGCACGCGCATTTGCCCTCCGGCGGTCCGGAGAGGGCGTACCTGCCCCTGGCCGCCAGGGGACGGTCGTGGTGCCAGCAGAGGGAATGGGGGTAGGAGTGGAGTGGGTGAGGGGGTGGAGAGTGGGAGGCGGACACTTGCTAAAATAGCTGTCAGTCCTAGGTGTTATGGGATTAACAAAGGTAAATGGCCCAGGCAGCAGGCAAAGGGATGTGGCCAAATCAGCTCAGTCTTCAAACGCTATCTCTTACTAGAGCTATCAGGACGCCAGACCAATCATTTATATTTACTTTCATGGCACTGGGTTTGAATCCCAGGGCCTTGCTTGTCTAGGTGAGCGTAATAGCACTGAGCTATATTCCCAGCCCCAAACGAAGATCATTAAACCCACTAAGACAGTTCCGTGCCGCTGGGCACGGATTTGAGCCTTTTTGATAGAGAGCTCAACAGGGGGAGGAGTTAGTCACACTGCTGATCTAAACTTGGGTGGGGTGACCCCACTCACAGCTGCCGGTACGAGTTCCCCCCAATGAAGCCAGCAATGGTGATTTCCTGTCGACCAACTCCAAAGCTTCTTGAGTTTGCTTTCCCAGAGTGTACCCATCATCCTTCTTCTCAGTCATCCACCCAGCCAGCCAGTCAGCCACACATCCACCCACTCACTCATCCAGCCTCTCACCCACGGGTTCTCTCCCTCCTCAGAGAAGCTGCATCTATTAAAATATCCTCAAACTTATAAAACACTTAAAAAGAAACAAAGGGAAAGAGAAGGATTGTTTTACTCATTAGTAGCCTTTAATTTTGCCAAGGACATTTAAAAAACAAAAAACCCCAGAAAACTGGCCTCTGCTAGTGCCTTTAGCAAGCGTGCAGGAGCATCTGACTCGGCAGGTGCGAGAGGTGCCTCAGGGAAGTCCCTTTGGACCGAGATAGTGCTCCAGTGCGCACAGAGACTGGACAGGAACAAGGAAATATGGGAGAAAAGCAATTGGAAGCTCTGCTCTGTGTAGACTTGAGGAATCAGGGACTCTCTCTCTCTCTCTCTCTCTCTCTCTCTCTCTCTCTCTCTCTCTCTCTCTCTGTGTTATTTTCAAATTATGTTTTTCAAAACAATGACGTTCCGAGGAAGTTCCGGCTTGGAGTCTCACTCTGACCCCTGTCTCTCCACATACTTGAGTCTGGTGGCAACCCCTGTGTCTCCAGCCCTCACCTTGATGACTGGGAACACACGTTCCAGAGGGGCAGAGGGGCGTCCCTTAGGTGGGCTCTAAGGAAGGGTCGTGGCTGCGGGTAATGTCTTTCCTGAGCTTTGCATAAAGCTCTTGGCGTTTCATTTCTTATGGAAGTTGGAAGTATAGCCCTCGAGGCTCCCATCCATGGAGAATGGGCCTTGGAGTAGCTAGAAATCTTTGTGATCCCCAAAAGAGTTGTAACTGTCTGTGGCTCATCTGTGCAGTTTCTTCACTTTGAGAATGTTGTGACCTGGCCTCCTGTCCATTTCTCCAGAGACTTTGGTGCCCGGCTCTATGCCAAACTCTATCAATGTCACCACTGAGGGTACAAGATGCAGAGCTGGAGCCCCACAAACTCCAAATGGCTACCCTCCCTCACCCTTGCATCCATCCATGGCTCCATTACCACCACACTGAACATTAACCTCTAAAATCCCTTGCCAGTCCCAACTCAAGGGTTCATCAGTGAACACACCTGCAATTCCAGCCTGTGATCTTTGAAGTCACACACCGGAAGGGGTCAGAGTGGGCTACACTTCATGTTTTTCTTTTTTTTTTTTTTTCTCCTTTTTTATTTTTGATACTTTATATACATTTCCAATGTTTCCCCTTTTCTGAGTCTCCTCTTTGTATACCCCCCATCCCCTCCCCAACCCGCCTCTAGGAGGGAATTCCACCTCCCAC
>CM052707.1:38751273-38801619 GCA_028551405.1 Uromys caudimaculatus
TCATCAGGGAAATGCAAATCAAAACAAGTCTGAGATTCCACCTCACACCAGTCAGAATGGCCAAGATCAAAAACTCAGGTGACAGCAGATGCTGGCGAGGATGTGGAGAAAGAGGAACACTCCTCCACTGTTGGTGGGACTGAAAGCTATGCTCAAGATGATTTTTTTTTTTTAAGAAAGAAAAAAAGAAAAGGATATGGAACTTGTGTTCAGGATTTTATTTAACTCAATAATCCTTTAGGGAACTAGGCACATGTAACAATAGGTCCTAAAAAGCTATGAACTCCAGCTGTGATGGCATATGCCTTTAATCTCAGCTCTTGGCTAGCAAAGTTCATGGCCACATCAAGTTCCAGGCCAGTCAAGGCTACGCAGTGAGAAGTTGTCTTTTTTTTTTTTAAGACTATGTAGAACAGACTCATTTATAGGTCATCAGGGATAATGAACTGAACTGAACACACAAAGGCCTTTTCCCCCTAAAAAGGAAAAATCAATTTTCAAAAGCCACAGGTCATTTACATGTCTATAGACAAGAACCTTGTTTTGTTTTGTATTGCTACCAGTCACCTGTTGGAACTAACCTGGCGCAGTGGGAAGAAGCCCCACGTGTCTGTCCCAGGTGCTGCAGCTCCAGGTGGGACAGGAGACACGCAGGAAGTGGCTGAGCACATCTTCCTACACAGTCCTACAGGTGGGGGCTGTGGGAAGCCTTTGCGGGCCCTGCCCGTGGGTGGGGGAGGAGGAACTCGAGGCAGCCATCTCCGTGGGTTCTCTAGCTGGGGCACGGCAGTCGCCACCGGGTGCTGCAGACAGGCTAGGTGGAGCGCTGCTGGGGTTGGGCACTGGGCTAGCTGCTTAGGCTTGGGTGAATGGGTACCATCTGGGAGCACTGGGAAGCCCTTGGCGAGAGATTAGATGAGGCTTCTTAATCGAGGGCCAGATCCCTCACTTCCCACAGCAGGTCCAGATGAAGAGACAGTCCAAAATTCTAAGATGTTTATTGTCATTGTGTGGAGAGTGGTGTGGATGGAATTGTACCTCGTGGCCTCTGGGAGATGCGAGGCAGATACAGTAACTGGGAAGGGGTGTGGCTAAGCCTCTAGGTGTCTCATTAACATAGAGATGGCTTGGAGCTGTGTGGCCACGCCACTACCTGAGGAAGGGTGGTATGTGACCGTGACTGGAAACAAAAGCCTCCTGGGAGCATTGGCATAACGTTTTCCAGTCCCTTGCGGATTGTTCCACTGGGTCACCCAGGTTTTACGCCTGTGCTCAGCCGGGTGCCAGATTGCCTGTCACAGATCACTGCCCCACAGTCACCCACAATTTGCTGAGTTGTTAAAATAGCCCACAGTCAAGAAAAGATATGTGTCAGATGACCAGAGTGTCTTCCACCTGTCACCATTTCTTACTGAAGTGGAAAGGCCCTGCTTCATCCAGGAAAGCGGGGTGTTAAATACTCAGGGGGCTCATCTCTGAGGTTAGTGCTGAGAAGTGTCTACTGGTGACTTTGATCTAATCTTCTGAATAAGACCTAGAGATCTACTTTTTTTTTTTTTTTTTAAACTTAAAACAAACGGTTTTTTATTTGTGTGTGTGTGTGTGTGTGTGTGTGTGTGTAGATTTGTTGGGGTGTCTCCCTCTAACACTCTCCATCTGACTGATTCTTCCACTTCTTCCTTTCCTTCTTCTTTTCGCCCTCCTCCACCTCCTCCTCCTCCTTCTTCTTCTTTCAGACAAGGTCTTTCTACATAGCCCTGGCTGTCCTGGAACTCACTATGTAGACCAGGCTGGTCTCAGACTCACAGAGATCCACCTGCCTCTGCCTCTGCCTCCCATGTGCTGGGATCAAAGGTGTGTGCCACCATGTCCAGCTCCATCTTGAGGGTCTCTTAACCGTACCCAAAGCTTATAGTCAACATGAAACCCAGGAATTCCTGTCTCTACCTCCTCAGCACTGCAACTACAGATGCTATGTGGTTTTTTACAAGAGTGTTGGGGATTCAAACTCAGGACCTCACGCTCTCATGTTGAATGCTTTACCCACCAAGTCATCTCCCCAGCCCTGATACCTGCACTTTGAAATGGTTCCACAAGGCACCTTTTTAATAGCTAGCGTGTGGAATATGTGTCACGGTCCATGTTGTGTTGCAATAACAAAATGCCCAACGCTTGGAACTTAAATTCATTTAGGTCACAGTTCTGAAGGTTTTAAGAGTGTGGGCTGGTATCCGCTGGAGGAAGAGGGAGGGAAGACGGACATGTCCATTTTACAGCAGCCTGCTCCCGTGGGAACTCATCCATTTCCACAAGTCCTGCACCAATCCAACCAGTGGGCCTTATTACTTTCCCTGGCCTGCGTCGCTTAGCCTCCACCATCACACTGGAGAACAATTCCCTAACATATGAAACTTTCTGGTACCCATACAAAGTACAGCAATAAGTAAACCTCACACTTTCCTACCCTAAAGGAGCACTCAGTGCCAGGAGGATCCAAATACTTAAATACTTTTAAAAACAGGTATTTTTATTTTAGTGCAATCTATGACATTCATAGGCAAAGAGTTTATTTTCCCAATTTGATTCTTTGAGCAGTTTTACTGAGCCATGAGGCGCTTTCTCTGGTTCTCCAATATTCTCCCATGACCTACTGGCTCTTTCTCCTTTGAGCACCCTTTGCTTGCTGTCCATTCCCTGTGGTGTCAGAAAGGGTTTCTGGAAGCCCCTCTTTCCAGGCAGGGACCCTAGAAGGGATAGACAGCTGTAGGAAGGCAGAGCTGACCAGCAGAGGGCAGCTCAGGCTCGGGTTGTCTATGCCAGAACACAATCTTCTGCCTGCCATGCCTGCATTCCCTCACCTAGATCCACCTGGATGTAGTTTAGACTAAAACACCAGAGGTTCAAGTTAGCACACTCAATTTCTCAACCTTCATTTAATACCTGGATGAGCTTGGGAAGCCACCCAACCTCTGGGCAACCAAGTGTTCTCATTTGCAAAGTGGTGATGGCAACGGTGTCATAGGACTAGACAAATAAAACAATCCCTTTCTCCTTTAAGCTGCTTTTGTCACAGGAGCAGGAAAAGAAACTAAGGTAAGCCCAAAGAGCAGGCTGTCACGCATGACACCGAATTATCCGTCCCTTTTCCGTGTTGCTTGTGTTTACTGCACACACCGCACAAAATTACGACCTGGATTAAGACGGTCCTGCCCTCAGAGTTTGCAGATTCAGCAGAAGGCAGCTAGGAAGGGCTGGGATGAAAACGATGGATGTGGGGTACGGAGACAGAAGTAACAGGATGATGGCTAAGAACGGCTTTGGGAAGATGAGCCTTGGGGTCGGTGAAGCCAAGGCAGGGAAGAACGTTGGAAATGAGGAGAATAAGAAATAGAAAACTGTTAGGAGAGGAGACCTTCTAGTCCAAATGCTTCCATTTGGAGTGTAGCGCTAGGAGCGAGAGGAAGTGAGGGGAACGGAGGCTGAAAAGATGGGCAGGGCCAGGTCCCACGAAGCCTTTGATGGCCAAGCATTGTATCCAAACAGTGCCCCAACCTCCACTGTGGTACAGGGGAAACACACTGAAGCTTTTACTCAATCTATGAGTGTTGTTAGGGTTTTTTTCCCTGACTGGAATCTATGGTGTTAATGATCTTCTAGTGTAGTGGTGTGTGCAGGTCACATATCGATAAATGTTTGCATATGGGCTTGCTCGTTGGGCTTGAGGCTAGAGGCTGCATGGAGCCACTAGAGATGGCTTTAAGATTTTAAACATTTGTTCATTATTACTACTAGTAATATGCATGTTGTGTTCGACGGTACACACACACCACTGTGCATGGGTGGAGGTCAGAGCACAACTTTTGGGTGTCAGTTTTCTCCTTCCACAATGGGTCCTGGGATTGAACTCAGGTAATCAGGTTTTTGCAGCAAGTACATGTATCCACTGAGCCCTCTCGCTGGCCCCAGAGGGTTTTTGTTGTGTTGTTGTTGTTGTTTTGGAACTGGAATTGAACTGAGGGTATTGTGTTTGCTATGCAAGCACTCTGCCACTGAGCTATGCCAGCCCCCTTCCAGAAGTACTTTTAATGAGGGAAGTGCTTTAAAGTTATTACAGGAAAAAAAATTCCAGAATATTTTGGAGGGACAGCAAGCCTTAACCCAAACTCTGGCATTGGGAGGTATTGAGAAAAGAGCGGGTGAATAAGCAGCGGCATGAAACGTTGAAGACCAACCTGACCCTGGGTCAAACACTCAGCGAGCTACACCATTCACAGGGCTCAGTGGGTAACAAGTGCCTAATTGCTTAAAACAGGCTAGGGACATTAAAGGGAAAACTTGTAATTCCATATTTCTACCACTAGATGTCGCGCAGGCCTAAGTAAGATAAAGACCCTCCGCCATTTCCTTTCCTCCTCAGAGCCATAGTGATAGACAAGATACCCAGAATTCAGTTGCAGATGCTGTTAGGAAAGATAAGCAAAAGGTAAGCATGAACTATCTGTGCTAATTAGGATAGTAAACATCTAGGATGAGGGAAATTAAGGCCTGTGAAATGGCGCGGCAGATAAAGGCTCAGTAGGTAAAATACTTGACTTGCAAGCAGGAGGACCCAAATTTGAACCCACATTTAAAAAGCCCGGTGTGGTGTCACAGCTTGTAGGATTAGCACTGTAGAGGAGAGATAAAAGGGACTTTATAGCTAGCAAGATCAGTGAGCTCTAGCTTCAGTGAGAGGATCTGTCTCAAAACAAGGCAGAGAGAGACGGCATTAGCCTATGACTCGGCATTCATGCATGCGCGCGCGCGCACGCGCACACACACACACACACACACACACACACACGAGCATACACACTAAGCTACATACACACAAATCAGTATTTCATTATTGTTTTAGATTTGTTTTCTTACTATAGAAACTTCTGACAATAGAACTGTGGGTCTCCCCACCCCCGTGGACCTTTGGCCTATACAGTCCATGAGGGCAGTGGGAACAGAGATGGTGAGGGGATGGGGTGGGGTTGGAAACCCCTATGAATATGTACAGTAAATGACCGCACCAGTTCAGCTTGTCAGTAGGCAGATCAACTTTACATAGGGTGATTGAAGGCTTATAAAGTTTTAGGGGACTGAGGGCAGGGACATCCAAGATGGGTAAAGGTCCTTGACTGGAAGCTTAGGGCACCTGGAATACTTCATTAGCATGGGAAGCATGTCGGGCATCTCAGGTGCTTAGAATCCCCCAGACAAGGTCAGAGAAGGAGAAAATCTGCTAACAAAGGAGTCTCCATTTTGTACCCAGCTCAGAGGCTATCCAATCATGGTGGACTTCAACCTTAATTAGCAGAGGTTTCCCACAAAAATTAGAGAAGAAATTAAAATCACCCATAAAGTCACCATTCATCACTCTTCCAGTCTTTATTCTAAATATTTTTTTTTTTCTCAGTAACTGGGACTTCTAATCTATATACCTGCTATTACAAAAAGGCTTTTAGCTGATGCAAGGTGGAAAAAATAAAAAATAATGGTTTATAATTTCCTAAAAGGAGCCCTTGGGGGTGGTTTTTAGGTGTTCATACCCCCAGCTCTTCCAGTGCCCAGAGGCCACCTGCTGCCACTTACCTCAGGCTCAGACAGAGAGTGTTATCTTAGGATGTGGTGAACTTTGCAAAACCAAATTAATTTTTAAAAGTAAATCTATGCTTGGCAGTTCCTCCAGCTCTCGGAGAAGGTAACTGCAGCACCGAGCAAACATGCAAATGCAGTGGGTTTCGAAACTCCCATGCCCAAGGCAGGGTCATCACGACGCAGGTGTGAGGACAGACCATCTGGCAAATCCGAGCTGGGGATCCTGCTTCTTCTGTGAGGAAACTCTTTAGACATCAATCCTAGCAAAAGTCTGCCTTAGCTGGTTGCACCAAAGCCTTAAAACCAGGTAATAAAAAGAGCAAATGTGAAAAACAACAAAACAAAAAATCCCAAAAACAACCCGGTATTTGGCTCATAATTCTGGTGGCTCAAAAGTCCAACAAGCATGGAGCCAGCCCTTCCCTACCCAGCAACATGACTACATGGTGGAGAAGCAGAAACGGAAATGACCACCCATGGAAGGGCCAAAACCTGTGAGACAGCCTCATGTGCTCCAGTGAGAACTGCATGAGTTCTTTGAGTGTGGTGACCTCTAAGAGGCCCCATCTCTTAAAGGCTCCACCCCATCAGCACCACCACACCGGAGAACAATTTTCTAGGATATGAACCATTTGGGGACACATTAAAACGTCATCAAGCTAGCAAGGTCCTTTCCTGAGTTTTTTTGTTGTTATTATTTGTGTGTGTGTGTGTGTGTGTGTGTGTGTGTGTGTGTGTGTGTGTAGCTTATTAATTTATTTGTTCTTTCAGAAATCTGCATATCACAGCAGATCAAGAAATACTCCTTTGGCTTTTTGTCTATACCAATATTGACCTTTGCAGTCCCCTGACTTCTTCGTCTGTTCTTGCATTCCTTTTGCTGTTTGGGGGAGGTCCTTTTCTTCTCTTAAAGGCCATGTCTTGCAAGTCTGTGTTTAGGCTTGTTCTTCTTTGTCATAGATCATGCCAAAGCCGGTTGTCTTCCCACCACCGAAGTGGGTTCTGAATCCAAATACAAAGATAACCTCTGGTGTGGTTTTGTACACTTTGGCCAGCTTTTCTCGAATTTCTGTCTTTGATACTGCTGCCTTCCCAGGATGAAGGACATCACTAACCATCTGTTTCCTCTGAAGCAGACAGTTTCTCATGAACTTCCTGGTCTGGATGGCTACTGTATCATTCATGATGGCTACAGTGCCTGAACTGCAGAAGAGGACTTTCCTAATATTTTAAAAAGAAGTTTATCTATCTATCTATCTATCTATCTATCTATCTATCTATCTATCTATCTATCATCTATTTACTATTTATCTATCATCTATTTACTATCTATCTATCTATCTATCTATCATCTATCTATCTATCTATCTATCATCTATTTACTATTTATCTATCATCTATTTACTATCTATCTATCTATCTATCTATCTATCTATCTATCTATCTATCTATCTATCATCTCTGTGTATGTGTGCATATGTACACTGTAGCACAACTGTAGAGCTCAGAGGGCAACTCATAGTAGTCAGTTCTTTCTTTCCATCAAGTGATTCTCAAGGATTGAGCTCAGGCTGTCAGAGTTGGTACCCAGTGCCTTTACCTGCTGAGCCATCTTGTCAGTCTGAGATTTTTCTTTTTAAAGACACAAATCAAAAGGTATTTTTAAAAGCTAAGGCTTTAAAGCTTGTGCCTTAAGACTTTGTCTCAGAAGTGGTATTTTAAGAATGGATTAGGTGAGATGCTCTGATGGTATTTTCAGACATTCCCCTATTTTGTGGACAAGGAAACAGAGGTAGGTTGCTCAAGGTCAACAGATCCTGGAACTGGAGGGTTTCTCTTTGGTTTCTTCCCATTTCATCAAACTAATGCTGGAGTTTGCTCCTGAGTATAAGCTGAATTGTATCTTTTCAAATACATACACTGGAGCCTCAGCTCCCTGCACCTCAGAATGTGACTGTATTTGGAAACATCATAACTAGTTGGGATGAGATGTTACTGAAGTACATGTGGTCACTAATCTAATCAGTCCTTAGGACTGATGTCCCTTACCAAAAAGAGGAACTCTGGACCCAGACATGCACATGGAGAGATAAGATGAAGGCAGAGGGCAGGATGATGCTGGTCCACACCAAAGAACAGCAAAGATGGTAGGGGCTGGAGCTGGTAGAGAGAGGCACAGAACAGGTTCTTCCTCTTTCTCCAGAAGGAACCAAGGTTGACACCTTGACTTTGGACATCTCCCCGGGCTAAGAGATGATGTATTTCTGTTGTTTGAGCTGTCAAGTTGTGGGGGCTTTGTTGTGGTACTCTTAGGAAAGAAAACTACTAATATCCCAGGAATGAACAGGGGGAGGTCTTGGTGGTCTTACTGAAACTATTCTCATCTCTTCATCCTTGGTTGATAATTTCATCAGAGAGGGCAAACTAGAAAGCCAGTGGTTTCCCTGCTGGTGGGGTATGTAGTTTAGAACAGAGCACAGGAATGTGAGAAAAAAATAGTAGTGACCTTAGTAACAAACATGTTAGTTGTCCTAAGGGCTAGAGTAGGAAACAGATTGGGTTAGCCAGAATTTGACAGGAAAGTCAGGAAATGAGACAGAGAGTCATAGCGAGTTTTGATATGCCCATGTACAATTGGTGGTCTTAAAAACCCTGTGCAGAAGCAGCTAACTATTTGTCCCTGGCTGAATATGAAATTTTGGTCCATCCAGAAGAGTCATAGAAAAGGAGACAGAGAAAGAGGTAGGAAATTTTTGACAAAAGAGGCTTAAAGCAATTTCAAATCTGATGGACAACATTAATCTATACAATCAAATGTTGAATAAGGCAAACAGACACAACGTGGTCAAGTGATTGAAGGCCAAAAATAATGAGAAAAATCTTGAATATTCTAAAGGAAAATGTCATATCAAGTCAAAGGAAAAACAATAAGATCAGCAGCAGACTTTTTACTTGGAATAATGATAGTCACAAGAATCTGGGGCACCATACTGGGAATACTAAAAAAAAAAGTTAAGCAGGAGAACGAATTTTATACCCAGCAAAACTAGTCTTTAAAGATGAAAGTAAAGACTTTATAGATAGTCTCTCTGTCTCTTTCTCTCTGCCTCTATCTCTCTGCCTCTGTCTCTCTGTGTCTGTCTGTCTTCTCATTTGTTTTGGAAGGATTTTACTACATAGCCCAGTCTGGTTTTAAACTCATGATACTTCTGCCTCAGTAATTACTGGCATGTACTAACATACCTAATGATTAACAATTTTGCCTTACAAGAACTATCAAAGTAAATACTTCAGAAGGAAATTTCTAGTTGGGTGCAGTGATATGCACTTGTAGTCCCACCCACCTGATAACACAGAAGTTCAAGGCCAGCCTTCGAAACATAATGAGACCTTGTCTCATAAAAACAAATGGTTTCACCTTCTCTATATTTAGTCTCTATTTTTTCTGTCTCTATTTCCCCAAGACCAGGAAATCATTGAGATGACATACTGAAAAATGGAGAGACCACACTGTCGTGAGTTGAATATGAAATGGCGCCCACATGGTCAAGTATTGGATATTGAATCTCCAGGTAATAGTGCTACTTTGAGAGGTTCTGGAAACTTCAGGATATTGGAGGAAGTAACTATGTAAGGGTTTCCAATACCTCCTCCCTATTTCCCCCATCATGAGGTAAAGAACTTTTGCCACAACACTCTTGCTTACATAACATTCTGCATGAGGCTAAGTAACCATGGACTGAACCCTCCCAAACCATGAGCAAAATAAACCCTTCCCCCTTTAAGTTCTTCTCTCAGGTATCTTAGTCACAGATACTCCAAAGTAACAAATATACATCACACAAGAGGGGCCTGGGACAATCACTGCTTAGAAGAAAGTCTCCCAGGCAGCACTGTCATGACACTTAGTCTTGATTATATGTGACTTAGAAGTAAGCATTAATTCCATCAATTCACAGACACTGGAGACTGTTACATTAGCCAATGCTAATCTGTCTTTAAAAAAACAGATATGTTACAAAGTAACTTTACATTTTAAAAATTTATCTACTCTTTGAGAATTTCATGTATACAATGTATTTTGATCTCCCCAACACCATTAAAACATCTCCACTCCTCTAAGATCATATGTCATATCATCTTGCTTACTTTTTTATTTATAACCCACTGAGTTCAGTTAGTGTTGCCTATTCATGCATGGATATAGGGCCATCCACTGGCTCATGGGCAACCTTGGGCAGGTCATAGCTCTGAAGAAAATGGATTCTTCTTTCTCCAGTAGCATCAGTGGCCAATTGCTCTTAGCTAGCAGTGGGGCCTCTTGACCTTTCTCTATCCATAGTGTTGTTGTTAGATCTTGTGTAGGTGTTGTACAGACAACCAGAGCTTCTGTGAGCTCATGAGTGCCACAGCTCTGTCATGTCCCAGACACATAGTTTAGAACGGCCCTCCTCCGCCCCTGGCTCTTATGGTCTTCGTGCCTCCTCTTCTGCAATGTTCCCTTAAGTTCCTCTTGAGGCATCAGTTATGAAGGCATTTTCAAGAACTAGAAGATTAGAAGAGGCTGGAAAAGAAAGAGCTCAGGTCTCATCCAGGGCTCCCAGGGAATTTTGGCTGCTTATTCTTTTCTTTAGTATGTCATTTGGAGTTGGATTGTGTGGGGTGTGTGTGTGTGTGTGTGTGTGTGTGTGTGTGTGTGTGTGTGTGTGTGTGTGTGACTGATTTGGGCACCTGAGGATATTTAATTATTGTGGATCCAATTTCCCTCTGATGAAAAGTTTTTTCTTCACTGAAAATGAGCACAATGGTTGAACTGACCTTATAGGGTGGCTGTAAAAATTGTGTGATTTAATATATTTAAAACACTTTAAATTGGGGTTGCTAGTGTCAGGCATCATTTCTATTCCTCCTTTGTCACTTAGTATCTCAACTCCCCCAAGTTTTGCAAGGAGGTGAAAGAATAAAAGAATTTTGTTTTTATTTTAAAAATTAAATTGGCCAAATACAATTAATGTTTATTTCTCAGTTATGCCAAGTTGAAAGCAGGTGTAGCAAAAAAGAGGCAAAACTGTGACAAAGGTCAACTGGAGGCTGATGTACTATAGCATGCTGGGAACTTCTCTCCATGTGTGTGCACACGTACATGTGACTGTGTGGGGACAACTTCAGATGTCCTTACATGGGCTGTAAATACTGTTGTTGATATTGATAGTGTCTATCCTAGCCCGGGGGTAGCCAAGGAGGCTGGCTGACTGGACAGTGAATCCAGACAGCTGCTTGTCTCTCCATTTCCAGTGCTAGTGTCACCATCCCTGCCTCCCTAACCACCAAGTCCAGTAGTTTTTGCTCTTCTCTTTTGTCTTTTTAAATCTGTGCTGTGGGGTTGAACTTAGGTCCTTGTGCATGCAAGTCAAGTGTTTTACGGACTGAGCCATCTCTCCCAGTCCTGTGCTGGAAATTCCTTTAGACACTTCTACATCAGATTCTAATCCTTTCTCTAGGTGTGAGATGTCATTCATTGCCAGCAAGGCAGAATAGGTGAGCTTGTCCAAAATATCATGTTCAATCAAGTTGACTATTTTGGTTGGCTTATTTGACACTTGCAAGTCAACATTGCAACATTATTATATATTTATCTTCTGATTTAAAAAAGGATGGGTGATGTGTTTTCATTTTAACCCTCTCTAGGAGACAAACATTGACCTCTTGAGTTGATAGACTTATTTTTTAAACACCCCATTGTACACGACGCTCTTTAACATCATATAAAACAAGTTAAATAAATATGACCCTTGCCCCCAGAAACTCACAAACACGAAATGAAACAGACTTTCCCTTTCTTGGTACACACTTTGGTGAAACCACAAGTTAGGAACAATGGTCAAATATTTACAAGACCCCTAAGCATCACAGTTAATAATTTTCATGTTGGGACTCACCGACATGTGGCAGTTGAATCAATAGATCAGCAAAAGCAGCAACTTTAAAAAAATAAGATGCATATAGTCCATTTTGGAGGATGGGTCCCTAGAATTTGAGGAAGCACTGATTTGTGTATGCACATGTATTCCTCTAACCATTACTTTATGTGGTGCTTTTTCAAAGAAAGGAGATCGGGCGCTCCCTGGAGAACTGGTATACCCATTGCTTGGATTTCTAATGACTGCTCTGACATCAGGCAGCATTCTGTCATCATCCATGTGTACTCTGGACAAGGGACTGTGTAGGAGAGTCCCCTAACTCTTTCCCATCATATTCCCAAGGGCTTAGTTCTTGCCTCAGTCACCTGATGCTCATCTGCAGTGGGCGAGGTAGGGCAGGTGAGGAGAGTGGATCCGTTGCTGTGAGGCACGCAATCAAGTGCAATAGTGAAGTCACTGAGCCGGACATTTCCCAATATTTGCTCTGGCAGAGGGAGGGAGGTAGAGCCAGTCTTTTGTTCTAAGGGACTGAAAACTCTTCTGGAAATCTAGGGGAGTGCATGGAGTCAGCATTGGGTCTGGAGGGCAGGAGGTCTGCTGGGCAGCATGTCCAGCCTTTTCTAGTGCTAGTCCACTTGGCAAATGGAGATTCCTGTTCAGGCGTCAGCTCAGGGGTGGATGAAGCCCCCTTTGCTTTTCTGGGCTCATCCTGAGCTTCCTATAGACCTCTGTATCAGCTGAACACTGATCTATAAGCCTCTCGCCTGTCCATGTGGAGCACCTGCCACGTCCATCCATTCTCAGGATCCAGCAGAGTGGTGTTCAGGAAAAGCACCCAATGGGTGTCAACACAATGGAGCCAACTGAAGAAGGGAGGAGCTGCCTTCCATTTTATATTTATTTTATTATTTTATTTGAGATAGAGTATGTCTATGTAGCCTTGGCTGGCCTGGAACTTTCTTTTTTTGAGCAGGTTCGCCTCAAACTCACAAGAATCATCTGGCTATATATCTCCTGAGTGCTAGGGTTAAAGGAGTGCACCACTGTAGCTGGCTTACTTTATTTATTTATTTAATCTATCGTGTGCGTGTGCGTGTGCGTGTGCGTGTTTTGAATAGTCTTGCTATGCAGCCCTATGCTCTTCCCAAACTTGTATTTATTTTGCCACAATTTACCCAGAGCTGAGATTTGCTTTCATATATACATATATATATATTAGAGAATATCAGGTTTCCATTATGAAATTTCCATAAATATTTACAACACGAGTGCCTTTTTACAGCACTGGCTATTGAGCCCAGAGCCTTGTGCCATGTTAGGCAAATGCTCTACCCCTGACCTACATCCTCAGCCCTATGTAATGCGCTTTGATGATATTCTTTTTTTTTTTTTTTAATTTAATCCAACGAAAGCATTTTAATACCCTGAAGCATCTCAGGGATCCACAGAGCAGTTTGAAGAGCACTGCATCTAGGTTTGCTATTACAAATCCACTGCTGCATCTCTGCATAGGTTATTTAATATTAATTTTTTATTTTTATTTTTTAAAAATCGATTTTCCAGGTCTTCCCTTTGGAAACCCCCTATTCCCTCCCCCTCCCCCTGCCTCTATGAGGGCGCTCACCTACCCACCTACCCACCCACTCCCGTCTTCCCTCCCTGGCATTTCCCAACACTAGGGCATCTAACACCCTCAGGCCCGAGGGCCTCTCCTCCCACTGATGGCCAACAAGGCCCTCCTCTGCCACATATGTGGCCAACACCATGGGTCCCTCCATGTGTATTCTTTGGTTGGTGGTCCAGTCTCTGGGGGCACCGGGAGGTCAGGCCAGTTGACACTGTTGCTCCCCCCATGGGGCTGCAAACTCCCTCAGCTCCTTTAGTCCTTTCTCCAACTCCTCCATCTGGGACCCCGCGCTCACTCCAGTGGTTGGCTGCGAGCATCCACTTCTGTATTTGTCAGGCTGTGGCCGAGCCTCTCAGGAGACAGCTCTGTTGCACTGTGGTCCCATTTTTCTCCTTCCTATTCTGAAATAGCTACTCTTCTGCCTTCAAGCCTTTCTCTTCTCTCTAAATCTAGATTCTACAGCTGAGTGAAAATATGAGATTTTGCCTTCCTCAGTCTGTCTTCTCTTTCGTAACACAATGCTCTGTCCATTTTACTGCGGATGGCATCATTCCGTCCCTTAGAACGAACAGTGTGTTATGTATATCGCATCTTTATCTACTTCTCTGTGGATGGACACTTAGCTGATTGCATATTCTGCCTATTATGAATACATCAAAGCAGATGCACAGGCATCTTGGCAGTATGCTGACTTCGGCTCCTCCCAGGGCCTACCTTCAGGTGGTATAGCTAGGTCACAGGGTGATCCTATTTTTAGAATCTATACTAATTTCCATGTGCCTACACTAGTTTACGTTCCCCCCAACAATATATGAAGGTTCTGTTCTGCCTGTATATTTATATTTTCTTTCTGTGTCTGTCTGTCTGTCTGTCTGTCTCTCTCTGCCTTAAGTATGCTAGGAAAGCATTTTTACTATTCAACCAACATTCCAAGCCCATTTATGGCTTTCTCTTTCTTGGTGATATCATTATGATCGGGGTGAGGTGAACGTTTCAGTGTAGTTGAGATTGGCATTTTCCTGATTCTATTTGCCTCCTGTTCATCAGGCAGACCGCTGAATAGCCTAAACATATGGGTCCCAGAGGATCTCTAGTTATAAAAGATAATGATTCTGGTTGCCTGATTGACTTAAGTAATAGTTAATCAAACACAGGGCCTCCTGGTTTACCGTTTATGAGGCAGAATAGCCCACAGCTTAACTACCCAGCTGTCAGAGGAGAGCACTTTGGCCTGAGGTTTGGTTCTGTTTCTTAGTGGCTGTGTAGCCTTTGGCAAGTTATTTAACCCTCCTGTGCCTGGGTTTCTGCATTTTTCAAATGGGATTATAGTAGTACTCACCACATGGTGGGAATTAGTGAAGTAAGATTTAGAATCGCCAAGTGCCAAGACCACAGATGCTTAACTTCTCATTCTCATAAAATATCCAACACCATTAAGGAGTTAATATAAACTCTGTGAACAATGCACATCACAGGTGCTCAGTAAAGATTTATTATATTACTGTGTCTGCCACTTACTCGTTCAAACGTATTTCTGAGCATCCACCATATGCTAGACACCAAGGCTATATCATGAAACAATGATAAATAAATATTCTGCTCTCATGGAATCAATCTTCTAACAGGGGTAAATAGACAATAATTAGAATACGTAAAATGTGTACTATATTTTACTGATTTTAAAACATTCATTTTCCCAGATGTTAAAGCTCAGAAGCCAGGTGTGGTGCCTCACATTTGTAATCCTTGTATTCAGGAGGCTGAGGTGGAAGGTTGCAGGTTCAAGGCTAGCCTAGACTCATTGCAAGACCTTGCCTCAAATTGAAAAAAAATTTTTTTCTTCAGGGCTAGGGATTATGTTACTTGGATGGTAGAATGCTTACCTAAGCATATATTAGACCCTGAGTTTGACTCTCAGTACTGCATAAAACCAGGTCTGGTGGTGCCCTAGGTGACGGAGGCAGGAGGATCAGAAGTTTAAAGTCACCTGGCTACATAGTGAGTTCCAAGACAGGTCAGTCACAACCTTGTCTAAAATAAATCCTCGTAATTGACATTCATTTCACACTGACCAGCATTTTTTTTCTTTTGAACAAAACCCAAACCAAAACAACAACAGACCAAGACAACAAATGTGTTTTGATGCTGGACACAGTTAACGGTTAGATACAGTCTCATCTGCCCGCCCCCTTGCTGGAAGGTATCCATAGATGATGCGTAGGCACTAGAAACCCACTTTCCTCTGGTAAAACTAATATCCTTTGGGTAACAAGACCCCACTACGCTCTCTCTGACTTTGTTTTGCTCATAGTCCCGTGGCAGGGAACTTGATGTCCTAGACTTGGGTAATTCACTGTGGTTTGACCCCCATTGATGGTCCTCTCTGCTCCGTAGATCCCACAGCGAATCTGGATAAAGATTGTTGACTTGCATAATCTCTGGCATTTGTTACCAGGCGGGGTAGGGAACCAGTGACCCTGAGGCTTCACTGGGGGGAGGTCAGCAGCAAAGCTCTGGAACATTCCATGTTTCTTGGCCAAGTGCCTGCTCCACGACTTACAGACCGTGGAGACTGACCTGGGACTTTCTGCAGCGAGAGGTCAGGTTCAGCCCCTGCCTTGTCTGGGTGGAAGACCGTGTATTAACCACTAAGCCACAGGACTGGGATGCTCATGGTTGCTGTGATCTAAGCAGGCAGTGAGAGGTGAGCGGCTGGCTCTTACCGCTTTGGGCTGTGATTTGTGGATGCTCAGCAGGAGACATGGTGCAGGTAACCTAGGCAATTTGAAGACAGTTTATGAAAGAGATTCTCACTTGTGTCTGTTCTAGCAGGGTTTGTCTGTGGCCTCTTGTGCTTCTGAATGGCGACTGGGAGTGATTACGTGGACCTCGCTTGGGGGTTCGCATACGGTCAGAGCCACAGGCTCAGATGGGATGGCCATCCAAGATGGCTTCTTTACCTGTTCAGCACCCCAATAGTTTTGCATCTCCTGTTTGGCAAAACACACTGCATTTATTTTTATTTTTATTTTTATTTTACCTTTATATTTTTTCTTTTTTTCTTTTTTCTTTTTTTTGGTTTTTCGAGACAGGGTTTCTCTGTGTAGCCCTGGCTGTCCTGGAACTCACTCTGTAGACCCGGCTGGCCTCTAACTCAGAAATCCGCCTGTCTCTGCCTCCCAAGTGCTGGGATTAAAGGCGTGCGCCACCACTGCCCGGCCCCTTTATATCTTTTCATCTTATTAGATCTTTCTCCCATTTTATTTATAGTCCCATATAGCGTTCCCCCCCCCCCATTCTGTATCCTGATTATGGTTTCCCCTCCCTGTACTCCTCCCAGGTGTTTCCTACCTCCCCTTCTATCTAGATCCACTCTCTTACTTTCTCTCATTAGAAAACAAACAGGCTTCTAAGGGATAATGATAAAATATAATACAACATAAGAAAACAAGTTCTAATACACTGGAATAGGACAAAATAAACAGAAGAAAAGAACATGAGAAAATGCACAAGAGACAGACATAGTCCCAGAGACCCACTGGGTCACACACTTAGGAATCCCACAAAAACACTAACCTGGAAGCCATAATATAGACACAAAGGACCTGTAGCATAAAAGGAGAAAAAAGTATAAATAAAATAATAAAATACAAAAAAATAGTCCTGGCATGACACCATGAAACAAGGCACCTCCAATGTTGAGCTGGTTTCCCGTTGGCCATTGAATGCTGGACATGCAGCCCGCCCACCCCTAAGAATAGTTTGTTTCTCCAGCGAGACTCCCTTGAAGAAAAGTAAATTTTTATTTTCCAGTGTTTATCAAGTGGTGATAACTTCTGGGTTAGGGATGGGGCATGTGTCCACCTCTCCTTTCAGCTCTAGGACCTAATCTGGTGCAGACCTGTGCCAGCCCTGGGCATGCTCCCAGTCTCTGTGAGTTCCTATGTGCATCAGTTTTGTCGACTTAGAGGGCTTGTTTTCTTGGTGTTCTCTATCTCCTCTGACTCTTACACTCTTTCTGCTTCCTCTTCTGCAGGGTTCCCAGAGCCCTGAGGGGAGGGATTTGATAGAAACACCCCATTTAAGGCTGGGTATTCCAAGGTTTCACACTCTCTGCATGCTGTCTGGCTGTGGGTCTCTGTATTTGTTCCCATCTGCTGAAGGAGGAAGCTTCTCTGATGACGGCTGATCAAGGCACTGATCTGCTTCCCTGGCTGAAGTACACACTGGATTTCTTTCATGAAAGCTCAGGATACCAAGAGAGGTCTGATAATGAACTGGCCTGTGTTCAGAACACTCAGAATCACTCCTCTGGCTCTCATCCGTCAACCCAGTTATGTCGAATTTATTTCCTGATAAAGTGCTTAGGATGAGGACTGGATTGCAGATGCAGCCACAAATAAAAGAACACAGAGTTCAACCTGGAGACAAATGGCTGAGGTAAGAGCCATGGCTGCCACAGTTATGCAAAACGCAAAACAAATAAGGTGGTGTTATTTGCTAAACTCCATGAGCGGGGCACCGGCAGGCACCTCAGTCTGCAAACAGACGAAGATTTTATTTAGCTTTTAAACGTTAGAGCATTGAGGTAGAGAGAAAACCCACAACCTTTAAAGGGTGAGCAGCCCTTCAAAAACCCACTGTCCCTTCAAACCATGAACAAAACAGCAGATCAATTGCTGACTCCTCCTTCCGTTATTACCCTCTCTCTTTTTTATGTGCTGTTCATTGCCAACTGGTGTCCATGTCCCAATGTGGCTTATACAGAGCGCCATGTAAAACAAGAAGGACATAATCGGAGAACAAGGAATTGAATGGCTCCTATGCAGTCAGCACCCAAGTCATACTGGCGATTATTCCAGATGGAAAGAGAATCACGTAGTTAGTGAGGAGATAGAAAAGGCATCTGCTTCCCTGGCTGAAGTACACACTGGATTTCTTTCATGAAAGCTCAGGATACCAAGAGAGGTCTGATAATGAACTGGCCTGTGTTCAGAACACTCAGAATCACTCCTGCATGTTTCCTGCATCCGCTGCAGAGTTAGTTGGTTATTTTTTTCTTAAAATTTTTTTTTGTTTGCATATGAGTGTTTTGCCTGCATCTTGTCTGTGAGCTACATGTGTGCAATGCTCAAGGAGGCCAGAAGAGGGCGCCAGATCCCCTGGAGCTGGTGTTGCAGATGGTACTGAGCCGCCATGAGGGTGCTGTGAATTGAACCCCTAGGAAGACCAGCTAGTGCACTGTGCCATCTCTTCAGCCCTAGTTCGTTATTTTCTTTAGGATTTCCCTGGTTATCTGTCTTTCTGGGGTCTACTATTCTGCTTTCCATAGGGATAGAGACGCATCTCAGCCCACTTAGCCCTTAATGAAGATTTCAGTTTGAGTCGTGAGATCTGGAGCCAGATTTTGAGACTCGAAATCCATCTCCACAGATGAGTTCTGGTGCTTACCTTTGATTGAGTTGAAGGTAGAGAAGCAAAGCTATACTTTGGGACTGATGTGCACCAACTCAGCTCCTGTACAGCCCACAGCACTTTGTTTGGGACAACTGTCCAACTGCACTAGTAGAGGGAGAAAAGGTGTGGGAACAGATTTAGAAAATGAAGACCTCAAGGTCGTAGGTGACCATTAAAAAGCAGACTAGCAAGAAGTTCATAGTCTCAGGAAAACGTCTTATAAAATATCCCAAAATGAGACCCATAGAGTACCGAGCCGAGAGAGTAAGGATATGGAATGCATGCCTGGAACAATAGACACATTTCAAAATGTTTATTATGAGCAGACATGATTGATATTGGTTGTCTCCAGAGGGTAGCATTATTAAAGGACTTTTAAAGGTTCATTTATTTTTATTTTATGTGTAGGAGTGTTTTTGCCTGTACGTATATGAGTGTGCTATGTGCATGTCTGTTCTTGGAGGGTGTCAGATTGCCAGGACTGAAGTTATAGTTGGTTGTGAGCCAACTGCGTAGGTCCTGGAAACCAAATCCCCATCCTCTGAAAGCAAGTCAAATAACTGCTAAGTCATCTCTCCAGCCGCCTGGTGGTAGGATTTTGCTTTTGTATGCCAAGCATGGTGGCTCGTACCTGTAAACCCAGAACTTGGGAGGTACATGCAGAATGATCAGCAGTTCAGGGTCATCATAGGCTACATTGTGCGTTTGAGGGTCTCAAAAACAAAAACAAAAACTACCCCAAAGATAAACAACAACAACAGACCCCAAGCAAACAACCCATTTCTTGTGGCAAAAGTGGTGGCGTACACTTAGAAAAGCTCACTAGAAGTCATTTGGTTTTTATTTTAATATGAGTTTTTACTTAGCTATTGATTCATTTACGTGTTTGGTTTTGCGACACCCCAGACTGTAGTTTGATGTTTTTCAAGGGAAGGATTTCACTGTACCTGTTGGTGTAACCTTTAGTGAGTGTCAAATCTTGCTGGGCCTTAACTCACAGTCTAGTTTATCTAGTGTCACGGAAACTTCCTATACAGCTCTGGGTCCTCTCACACACTCTCCCTCCCCACCTGGTCTGCTTTCTGCTGAGGGAAAACATTAGCTACCAGAGGCAAGTAGTACCTGAACTTGTTTGCTCTGCCTGTTTCCCCTCTGACCTTGATTCTGATGTTGGCTCCCAAGCACAGATGAAGGTGTGTCCGTGGCATTGACCTGATGATGCAGCTGTCCTGGCTCCCTTCACATGCCCCCTCTGCCCTGCAATTTCTGTGTCAGCGCCAGTATTTTCGGGACCATTTGCCAAACCCTGTGCTGCCTGCTGCTCTTTGATCTATAAACCTGAAGCCAAGCTAACTGGGCCTGCAAGCAGAGCAGCTGTCCTGGATGGAGCCTTGCAAACTGCATCCTAAGCCAAGGTCTCATCCAAGGAAAAAAAAGGGAGTTGTTTTCTACAGAGACAGGCGAGGGAGACACACAGATGCTTCAAAAACACAGGGGGCCGAGAAAAAGTGAACGATGGCCATCTTTGATTAAATGGTGGGGCAAAAAGCATCAACTTTCATATTATCATTCTGTCAATCATTTTGAGAAACGTTCATTTTAGAAAACAATTCCCAAAGGTTTTCAAAACACTGGATAGGAAAGGAATTAATTAGCCTTTCTGAAAATAAACCATCGAGGAGTGTAAGGAACTGTAAAGTCAGGGTGTGGCTCACACCTGTCCTCCCAGCACCTGGGAGGCAGAGACAAAGACAATGGAGAGTTGGAGGCCAGATTGTGGTACTTGAGATGTTCAAAACCAAAACAGAACTGTTTAAAAATTAAGACTCTTGTATAGAATATTCTAGAATCAAACATACCATAAACAGATTCAGGAGTATACAGAATTCAGTACAAGCTAAAGCAACTTTTTAAAATTATTAAGGGGAGCCAGCACATGGGAGCGGGGTGGGGGGGCAGGGAGATCTCTATGAGTTCAAGGGCAGCCTGGTCTACAGACTGAGTTCCAGGCCAGCCAGGGCAGCATAGTGAGGCTCTGCTTTAAAAAAAAAAAAATTAGTAAGGAGAGACACCCATTTCTAGCAATATTGAGAATAACCCAGAAAACCTTCAGTTTTTGAAAATAAAATACATATGTGAGTTAAGATGCAAAGGGAGCACCGTAGGGACCACTCAAGAAAGCACCAAGACTCCTGAGCAAAGGTGCGTTAACTCCAGAGTTCCTGGAGCAGGGCGGGGGACAGCCACCATGCTGACAGATGCCTGTTTGTGTGTGTGGGAAAGAGGAATTGGACCAGAGCCTCCAGAGGATTCTTGAAGTCTCTTCTCCGTGTTCTCTATCACAGGGAGAGCTGTCAGCCTCTGGAATGTGGTTCTACTTCTAGAAAACCATCCCATAAATAACAGGAAGCCTAAGATTTACCAACCTCTGTGGTACAGGATGTTCTATCTACTTTATTTGCAATAGAAAATCTGAAAGTTTCCCCATGTCCAACAAGAATAGAACAAACAAGTACTGTGTAGCCATCTGTCAGAAGAGAGGTTTTTTGGGTGTTGTGGTACATCCCTGTAACCCCAGCATTTGGGAAGCTGAGGTAGAAGGATCAGGAGTTCAAGGTCAGCTTGGGCTACATAGAAAGACCTTGTCTTAAAAAAAATGGAATAAAATTGATCTCTTTGTATGATAATAGGAAAATGTTCATACAATATATTAATATTAAAAACAGTCATGCCATAGAACAATTTTGTTCAATAAATGTACATAGCAACTTCAAATTTTAGAAGGAATAATTTTAAAGTCAGGGAGCATTAAAAAAGAGTGAGAAAATTAATTTAAAATTTTTAAAAAAAATTTACTTATTGGATTTTTGTCTATAGGTATTTTGCATGTATGTTATAATGAGCAACCTGTGTGTGTCTGGTTCCTATGGAGAACAGAAGAGGTTTTAGGTCTTCTGGGACTGGAGGCATGGATGGTTGTGAGTTACCATGTGGGTGCTAGGAACTGAACCCAGGTCTTCTGGAAGGGCAGCCAGTGCTCTTAACCTCTGAGCCATCTTGTCATCCCCAATAAAAATAGTTAATAAGTATTTATTATTATTATTATTGTTGTTAGTGTGTGTGTTCAGCAGTTGTTTCTCTCCTTCCACAGTGGCATCTAAGGATGGAATCTAGGCTAATCAATGGTCAGGTTTGTGCAACAAGTGATTTTACCAACTGAACAATCGCATCAGGCTTTGAAATTAGTTTTTATGGTTTTATTCAAAATGACAAACATGTAATCAGTATAAAATGAATGAGGTAGTAGGCATTTTTAACACCAAGTCTTCACAATGCGATGTCTATTTTATATCAACAATGCATCTCACTTTAGACCAGCTGCACGCATTTCAAGGATCAAAAGTCAATTATGACTATGGCTACTGTATGAGACTGCAATTATAAAGTGAGTGGAAAGGCTAGCGGTACAGCTCAGCGGAACAGCGTTTGCTTTGCTTCAGTTCCCTATATCAAAAAGGGATGTGGGCGGGGCGTGGCTGGAAAGCATCTGAGGAAGACCCCCAATGTCCTAATGTCAACAAGAAAGTCCACAGCAGGACTCTGGCCACACCTGTGTTCTATGAAGCATCTCTGCATGCTGTAGCTTTTATTGGAGGTTACAGTGATACGTGTCTTTGGGCACTAGAGCTCTGTCGTGCCCAGGGTGGTGTGAGCCTTGTGCATCTAAATCGCACTCCGCCTTTTCAGGCCCTTTTCTGGAAGTAGACGTAGTAGACCTGCCAAGTGCGGTGGTTGGAGCACTGCACATGCGCAGAGACGCTACTACGCAACTAACAATCTAGCACCTCTTGTGGATGGTGCTGTAGCTATGGTCTGTGCCTGTTGGGGGAGCAAGCAGCATGTGTGGCCCAGAAATCAGATTATGCGCTTTAGTATAGGAGAGAGATTCTACCACTCTTGTTGTTGGTTCCTTTGTTAACTTTGTGATCAGATACAAGCTGCTCTAGGAATTTCTCATTGTTTAAAGAAAAAATAAAAAGGACTTCAGATCCCTCAACTCACTTCACTCTTAAACAGTTTTGTGTCCTAATGAAAATGAAGCTGCAGAGATTTTGGCTGCCTTGTTTCTTGATTGATTATTAATTTGTTTTAACTGCCTAGTTTGTTTTAACTGGAGTCCACAACTCTGTGGTATGCCAAGTAAAGGAGATTAAGGCACTGGACAAAGTAATAATGACGATGACAACACTGATAAATGCCCATTTTCAAACGAGAGCATGATTCAATCTGTGCTTTGAAAATTTATTAAATTAGGTATGCGTTTATCTCTGTATTTCTATTTATCGATCCTATACTTACCTATTTTGGTGAATCGATGGAATTTTTAATTTTACTTGTTTTTCCTTGAAGTGTGGTTGAATTTTTGTGGAGATTACCGTTGTCCATAGCAAATTCCACATACCGTAGATGAATATTCAACCAAGCTCTTATCATTGTCTCCAGGAGTGAGACTAGAGTGCACAGAGAAAGGGGTACCAGAAGGACCCTCGTTTTAATGTACCTCTGTACTGTTAACACAAAAGGACAATAAAGTTAATCACTGTCACCCCAACTGCCCTCCACAGTTTCCTCAAACATCTCACCAAATGACCAGAAAGAGTTAACACAGAGAATTCCAGATACTTGATGTGAGGACAAATCTCAGATTGGATGGTGGCCCAGGGCTGGAGTGAGAAACAACAGAGTGTGGGGGAGGTCCAGGGGAGGGGCTTAGTTCTCACTCTCGACCAATAGCATAAGGGCTTCAGGCCCAACGCCCATTGGCTAAAACTATTTCAAGGGTCAGGATTGCACCTGACCTCATCATCAGAGGAGTTGGTGGAGGAGCATCCTGGGCTTATAGGTGTGGCTGCTTGGAGTCTGCTTAGCCTGGACGTGGAAGGTAATCCCTAAGGTTCTCTGCACTGTGATGGTGACCGCGGTGCTCCTGGCTTTCTTTCTGATAGTCTGACTTTTTCTGCCCAGGGCTGAGATGCTTATCTGACATTGCTTTAATTGGCATCAATATTCCTCTCTCTCCCTCCCTCTCTCCCTCTCTCCCTCTCTCCCTCTCTCCCTCTCTCCCTCCCTCCCTCTCCCTCCCTCCTTCCCTCCCTCTCTCCCCCCTCCCTCTCTCTTTCCTTAATGGTATTATGGAATGAACACAGGCCCTGGCCCTGCGAGGCAAGTGCTCCACTGCCTTAGCTTGACAGTTTTTGAGACATGGTCTTGCCAAGCTGCCCAGGTTAAAGGACCGGGAAGACCCTTTCTTTGGGGGTCTCTGTGTGGACAGATGGCAACCCACATGCTTTGATGAGTACTTTCCTGTCTTTTTTTCCTCTCTGTTTAACTTAGAGAACAGGGTCAGAGTGCGTACACACATCCCCACTTACACAGGCTGGGAGATGACTCAGCAGGGAAGCCCTTGTCACCCATGTGTGCGGATTAGAATTCGGATCTCTAGGACCCCTGTGAAGTCAAATGTGGCGGTGCACATCTGTAATCCCAGAACCCACAGCGAGATGAGGCAGAGATCCTGCCTCAGACAAGGTGGATGGTGAGGACTGACCCCTGAGGCTGTCCTCTTATCTCCACATACTTGTAGTGGAACGAGCTAGCCCTCACAGGGACATGCACAAGTACACATGCATGCCAAAGACAAGAGGGAAAAAGATCCCACTTGTAGTAAATAAATGTTTAATTAAACGCTCCCTGCTGATTTTGGTAAGCTCCTTTATTTTCCATCTCCGAAAGACATTCTTAATCCCCCCTATTCAGGGCAAAGCTACCTTACAAGTGAAAGCATATAAAAGTATTAGAGAGATGCATGTGTAAAGCCACCTCTGCTTAGGTCTAAACGTAGCTCCCCAACTCAAAGAGCACCATCTGAGTCTTCACAGGGACGGCTCTCTTTCCCTGTAGGCTTCATGAGCCATGGACTCCTACGTGATTCAGACAAATGTCAATGACAGCCTGCCGTCAGTTGTGGATGTACATGTCAATATCGGTGGGAGAAGCTCAGTGCAAGGAAGAGTGAAAGGCAGGAAGGCCAGGTGGAATGTGAGGCCCTCCGACATGTCCAATAAAACCTTTAATCCCATCCGAGCCATCGTGGACAACATGAAGGTGAAGCCAAATCCGAACAAAACCGTGATTTCTCTGTCAATCGGTGAGTTTGGGCCACTTGACAGAAGGGTGACATTACCTGCCCCCCTCCCCCTGTCATGGGCTGGCTGGAAGAGAGGAGAGGAGAGGAGACCCGAATGTGGGGATGTAAACTCTTGGTTCTTTTGCTTTCCTCTTCCATGAACAGGGGACCCTACTGTGTTTGGGAACCTGCCTACAGACCCTGAAGTGGTCCAAGCCATGAAAGATGCCCTGGACTCGGGGAAGTACAATGGCTATGCCCCATCCATTGGTAAGCTTGCCCAGAGACGCTCAAAGTGCCTTTTGGACATTGCTATATAACACAGTCTGATCTCAAACTAGTGATTCTCCTGCCTTGGCCTTTCAAGGGCTGGGATTATAGGCATGTGCTCTCATGCCTGACTTTTAATGTTGTTTTTGTTTTTAAAATTAAGTGTATTTATTTGGGTGTGAGTAAGTGAGTGTGTGTGTGTCATACACACAGAGATGGAGAGTGATAGACAGAGAAAGAAAGAGAGAATCAGGCAGACACACAGACAACAGGCAGTCAGACTGACAGACAGACAGAGGTAGGGGGAGCAAGAGTGCATGGTGTGTGGCCACAGTATGTGTGTATGTGTCAGTTAAAGGACAACTGTGGAGACTGGACTTCTCTTTCCATCATGTGTGTCCTGAGGATTGAACTCAGGTCGCCAGACTTGGCGGCAAGCGCCTTTACCCACAGAGCCACCTCACTTGCTTCCTACCGAGCTTTTTAAATAGGACTCCAATCTATAATAATGTCGATTTCCTGATCTGTGGTTCTGAAGAAGAGACCAAGATAAAACAACCCTTTAGATTAGGGAAAGGGTCCCACTCTGAATTCTTAAGCACAGCCACTGAGGTCTAACTTCTCCTGATTTCGTCTGCTGGCCGACACTTCCTCCTTAGGTGCTCAAACAGAGTTATCCCTCGAAGGCGAGTCTGGCCGCACTCAGTCCTAAGCTCATCATTTATTTATCCCCTGTAATTAGCTCCTTTATTTCCTTATGGTTTAAAGCTCTGGTTTCATTCTGGCCTTGATCTCTTTGAACTGCACTGATAATGGGTTAGGAGGGGATGCAACAAAGAGTGGCTGATACATTGTGGGCAGAAGTTATTCCTGAGAGCAAGATGCTTCCCTACTTAGGAAAATTCCATCTGTCAGAAACGTCTCTCCTAAAGATTTTGGCAAAATAATTAATTCCCCGGCTTTATCGGCATGTTGTTTCTCTTCCACTGGGTATTGTATACATTGTATACATTATCTCCCACAAAGCATTGGGTACATTGATCCCTTCTTAATGCAGAATTAATTAAAAAAAAAACTAATTCTCATACTAACATCAGATTCAAAAGCTTTTCTAAGAGGGACGAGAGGCACGGCTTCCTGCGGATTACATTACATATTAGAAAATTACTTACGTATTAGAAAGTTGCATATAACAACAATCAAATTCAAGGCTCAAAATTAGGCTATAGAATATTATAACAAGGACCAGTAAGATGCCTTCTGGGTAAGAATGCTTGCTGCCAAGCCTGGTGATCTGAATTCAATCCCTGGGACCCCCATAGTAGAGGGAAAGAACTGACCCCCCAAAGTTGTCCTCCAGCCGCCACACGTGCACGCCTACACAATACCCAAGTAAATAATTTCATTATCCAAAGTATTAGGAAACTAATGGAGTTTGGAAACTGGAATCGAACCTTTATCTGACAAAGGTTCAAAGGGTCTGAGCATGGCCCAGAAAGGAGGGAAGGTGATGGTCATCTCCAGGAATCCATTCTTCCTCATTAATAAAGTAGGAAAAGTTGATCACTGTTGCTTGAAAGACCCATTTGTAAACTGTTGATGGAATTTCAGAAAGTAGACCCTATGTGAAGGGACTTAAGGCGTGAGTCCTTATTTAAAGCAGAATAAAATGCAATTATAGCATTCACAATTTGCAGTGGATTTATGCTTCTGGTTGTCGTCATACAGTTGCACTTTAAATAAAACAGCAATAGGAAATTAATTCCCTTTACACATGACTGAGCGTACAGAATGAAGTGGCCCTAAGCAAGGGCAGAGGGTGGCTGGAAGCTGTGCCGAAGTCCGGGACACAACTGTCAATCAAGGCATGAGAACCTCCAACTTCCTCTCCTATGTCTTGTCTCAGGCTATCTATCCAGTCGGGAGGAGGTCGCTTCCTATTACCATTGTCCTAAGGCTCCACTGGAAGCTAAGGTGAGCCGGGGTACCAGCTCAGAGGCCGCTGAGGGCAAGCACACTCCTTGCTTCTGTCCCACAGAGGTGATGGTTGGGGGGGGGGGGGTGCTAGCTGAGGAGAATCCCTGTGCAGCAAGTTATAGCAAGTTGAGGACTTCTGACACAGCTGGGGTCATTGATCAGTAATTGTGATCAATGTCACTATGATATAAGAGGTGTCTTCTAGCATGGATACACTGTTGTCCTAAAGTCTCAAAGGACCCCCGGGGTCATCCTAGATCATTGGGGAACTATTCATAAATAGTAAATCATTTAATTTAAAGTAATTTCTCATTAGGAAGTGCTTATGCATGTATCTGCCTTCACTCATGTTGGAGTGATGACAGAACATTAGGAATCTCACAGCATACTGGATTGGTGGCAGGGCCAGTCTTGGATGCTGCCCTCCTCTCTGGTTGTCTACCTCCTAATCTAAGAGGTGTCTCTCATCTGTGTTCAGAGAAGAGTCAGGCTTCAAACCTCTGGTCAAAAGTAAATAAATAACCTGGTGGAAAAGAGTCCAAGGCCAATCGAAGATCTCCCTTGAGAGTTGGTTGAGCCCTAGCCAGCTTGTCCTTTTCAAAGTGATTTTGCTTAATTTTTTAAAGTGGCCACCATTTTCAACAACATTTATAGATAGCTGATAGATGGTTCAAAGAGAGATAGACACACACACGGATGATAGATAGACAGTAGATAAAGGATAGATAGATGGTAGATAGAAATATAGATGATACATGATAGATAGATGATGGATAGATAGATGATAGATAAATGATAGATTTTAGATAGATAGATAGATAGATAGATAGATAGATAGATAGATAGATAGACAGACAAGATAGATTTGGCTGGGCTTAGCATAATCCTTTTTATTTCTTTGGGACTTAGTAAAATAAGTTCATTAATACTTCCAACTCGCACACATGATGAGCTCTCTCCCAAGTCCACCCTTTCTGTCTTCACAGGATGTCATTCTGACAAGTGGTTGCAGTCAGGCCATTGAGCTATGTCTAGCTGTGCTGGCCAATCCTGGACAAAACATTCTCATTCCGAGGCCTGGGTTTTCCCTCTACAGGACTTTGGCTGAGTCTATGGGAATTGAGGTCAAACTCTACAATCTATTGGTAATTAAAAACATTTTAAATGTTTATTTTATCTTATATGTATGGGTGTTTTTGTCTGCATACTACATGTGTGCCAGACAGAAGAGGATGTCAAAGTCCCTGGAACTGGAGCTATAGATTGCTGTGAGCCATCGTGTGGGTGCTGGGAATTGAGCCTGGATCCTTTGCAAGAACAGCAAGTGCTCTTAACCCATGAGCCATAACTTCATGTTTGACTCAAGTTCTCAGTTACTAACATGTAAAAAAGAAATGACCATTGTCTGCAGGTGGGAAGCTGGAGCTGAAGGCAGATTTCATTCTTTTAAAACTTTTTATATTCCTCTATTTTGTGTGTATGTTTGTGCGTGTGATTGGGGCAGTGAGTTTAGTGTGTGCATGCAATGGACCGTGTGTGGGGGTCAAAGACAGATTCTGCGTTCAGTTCTCTCCTCCCGCCATGTGGCTTCCAGAGTTGGAACTCAGACCGTCAGGCTTGGTGGCTCCTTGTTTTATTCTTTACACTGAATTCTTGGGCTGAGTATTACCCCTCAATTGTTCAGAAACATCCTAGGCTCACTTTTTTCTTTCTTAGCCCGAGAAGTCTTGGGAAATTGACCTAAAACAACTGGAATCTCTGATTGACAAAAACACAGCCTGTCTTGTTGTCAACAACCCGTCCAACCCCTGTGGCTCCGTGTTCAATAAGAGGCACCTTCAGAAGATTTTGGCAGGTAAGTGTGGAAGACCACCCACACTGGGAGGGGGCGACAACAGCATCCTTTAGCTGCTCCCCGAGAGGCAGCTCCCCGAGAGGCAGCTCCCCGAGAGCAGAATGTCCTGGGTCTGGAATGGAGATGGAGAAACGCCAGCACTGCCTCTAGCTGATGTGTCATGGTGCTTAGGACTTGTCTAAAAGAAGGGGGAAATGAGACGAGCATTACTAATCCAAAACTGGCAAGCAATTCATTTTAGCAGATTTTGTATTTCAGATTAGAATTGTTCAAATGGCAAGTCTATATAAACATCCTCAAATCACTCCTTTTAAAACCAGAAACAAACAAGCAAGCAAACAACCCCTCCCCAACAAAGCATAATGAGACAAAATATTCAAGTCTGAAATACCCAGATCCCAGGCACTTTGGTTAAAAGGTAGTTCACCCGTGTTTGCCTTTCCCCACTACTACCCTATGGAAGAGAGAATTCGGAACGTGCAGTTAAATGGCACAGTTAGGCTAGACATCCTGGGAGAACATCAGAAGTACTTAGTTCCCGTAGGATGACCCTGAGCACGAATGCAGAGCACAGAGGGCCAGGCATGAAGGAAACGATGACGTAATCCGAACTGAAAATGATTCCAGCATTGTTTTCGTTATTTTCAGTGGCTGAAAGGCAATATGTCCCCATCTTAGCCGATGAGATCTATGGTGACATGGTAAGTCTAGGTTGGGTTATATCATAATAGGAGTCTCAATACCATCTTGTTTTCTGGGACGTGGCGAGTGGGCTAATGGATTGGTCAGATGCGGCTGGTCACTCTGTGTAGGTATTCTCAACATGTACACAGACCCCTTAGCTTAGCTCCTCATTAATTAAATTATTTAATTAAAAAAGCTGGGAAAAGGCAAATGTTCTTGGAATTCCCTTGAACGTAGATGCCAAGGAGATAGGATATCGAGGTACTTGTGGATTTCTTGTTTATAACTCCTATGGATGTGTGTTTTGAGTAGTTGTTGGGGAGAGGGGTCCTGAAAATGTTGCTCAGTGGTTGAGGACATGCCCAGCTAGCATGCTCAAGTCTGGGTCTAATTTCTGGCATCAGAAATTGGATTATGGATTCCCCCTTTTATTTTTAAATTTATAATTCAACCTACTGAAATTCCATAGTCCAAGTTTCCGGAAGTTGTACACTCTATTAGGACTAGCATCATTGCCTGAATGCCAGGCTTCCTTTAAATGCCTTTGGATAAGTTCCCCTAAACTATGTGGGACCCAGTCATGTCTGAGGGTGGGAAGGAGCCTGTCAATCCTTACCCTGTCCCTCAATATCTAAGAAAAGGGATAGGAGGAAGGCACAGGGTCCAGAGGAAAGCATTGAAGGACGCCTCTCTTCCTCAGGTGTTTTCAGATTGCAAATATGAGCCACTGGCCACCCTCAGCGCCAATGTTCCCATCCTGTCCTGTGGTGGGCTGGCCAAGCGCTGGCTGGTTCCTGGCTGGAGGTTGGGCTGGATCCTCATCCACGATCGGAGAGACATTTTTGGCAATGAGGTGAGAACAATATGGTGGAATGATGTGAGTAGTTTAGTATACGTTTTCAGTTTTGAATGCTCAGTGTTGTGGAGGGAGGGTCTCCTCCCCTTCCTGACTGTGTTGTTTGCGATGTCTGGAAATTAAATTGATGAAGATGTACATAGATATTCCTCATCCAAACCCAGCTTTCTCATATTTAGGTCTCTGGGTCTTTGAAGACATTCCACCTGCCTCCAAATTTAAGGCTATAAAAGGCAAACAACCACAGCAAGGATGGCACTATTATTCATGTTTTATGAACCTATTTTTATTTTACCTTCTTAACACCCTATGAGAGCATTTTATAGTCAAGGCAAACATTATCTGCCCATGGCCACGCACAGGTTTGTGACAGAGAAGGACTGTAAACCCAGGTGGTCTAATGTAAGAAGGTCACTAGGTACCATCTTTCCTGAGGTTAAAAACATGATAGAAAGGTTAGAATAGAGCCACAGCACAAGGATATTTAAGAAAGGCTAACTAATTTGTCTCCCGGGGGATTCTAGATTCGAGACGGCCTAGCGAAACTGAGTCAGCGGATCCTGGGGCCGTGCACCATTGTCCAAGGTGCTCTGAAGAGCATCCTTCAGCGTACCCCTCAGGAGTTCTACCATGACACCTTAAGCTTCCTTAAGGTAAAGGATAGCTTGTAGCCTTTCACTTGAGGACTTTGGGAGCCAGAGAACATGTCAGCAGAATTAGGAACGATGGTCCTTCATTTCTGCAGCCCTGTGCAACTGGGACTTCCTAATCAGAAGGCAATGTGAGAGTCATTCTTCATAGGCAGCTTTCTCCACTTCTTGTAATTCACTCCATCTTGCAAAGAACTTTAAGTGATGGGGTTTTGTTCTTGTTGGCTCTTTGTACTATAACATTCAGCCTAGGTCTGTGGCCTTCAATGAAGGTTCTATCTTCAATAATGTTTTTGTTTCTTTTTTAAAAATTGCTTTATTACATAAAATATTACATATGAAAGTCAAAATTTTCTTTCACTTAAAATTTGGTCCTTGATTTTTTTGTTTCTCTCTGCCTCTTCTTGTAGTCCAATGCGGACCTCTGCTATGGAGCCTTGGCTGCCATTCCTGGTCTCCAGCCAGTCCGCCCTTCTGGAGCCATGTACCTTATGGTAAGTGTGTGTGTGTGTGTGTGTGTGTGTGTGTGTAGAAATGTGATAAAGCACAGGAGATGGCTTGCCAGGAACGTCATGGGTGGTCATGCAGGGTCTGCCTCCGTCTACAAAGACGAGTTAGGCACTGGTCTCCATCATTTGAGAAACTGTCTTGTTATGAATAGTCCCAGTGCTTCGAGTGAACTGTGTTCACGACAGCCTCTCAATAACTTCAGTACAGCCACTCATGTCATGTGCAGATACAGAGGCATGCTTTGTGCTTCATGACTAACAGTCATGTTGGTTCCTTCCGAGGTTGGGGGACCACACAGAGATTTTGTTTATCTTCAGTATCACTAGTACCCCTTGTGGCCCAGGGATGCTAACTGTCCTGCAATGAGTGGGATAGACCCCACAAAGTGAAAAATAACCTAGTCCTGATGCTAACTATGGCGAGAGAGAGAGAAAGAGAGAAAGAGAGAGAGAGAGAGAGAGAGAGAGAGAGAGAGAGAGAGAGGGAGAGAGAATATGAATGAGAATTCCTTTCCCTATTTTCTCTTATCAATATCCAGGAAGGAATCTTCAATAAACTAAAATAGAGATATAACCCTGTCCTCTTCCCCGCATGCTGGTTTTCTCAGTTATGGGCGGCAGAGTTTCCAGACAGCTCCAGGGACTCCTTGCCCTCATTTATGGCATAGGAAGCTGTTCTGTATTCCTCCAGTGACACTCTGGCCTTCTCTTTTATTGTGGCTTCAGGTGGGAATTGAGATGGAGCATTTCCCAGAATTTGAGAATGATGTGGAGTTCACAGAGAGGTTAATTGCAGAGCAGGCTGTCCACTGCCTCCCAGCAACCGTGAGTACTGGTGTGGGTCTCTGCAGACATTCCCAACAACCCCTGCAGCCCCCAGAGGGCTTCCTGAGCGGTGTTTTAGCCTGACATTTTCTCCCAGACCAAGCATTCTCCCTCCTTCGTCATTGTCCCCTTCGAACAGGAAGAAAAGTTGGAAACACTCACTGTGGGTGGGAGGAGAGGAGTCTTTTTCAAGATGAATGACCTCCGTTGCCAAGGACACCCCTAGTGGAATGGCATTACTCTGTCTTGCACGCTAGAGGCCTGGCTAGGTTAAGGTGAGCCAGTATCAGACTCGGTTGGCCTGGAGATAACAGGTCTTTTTTTTTTTTTTTTTTCCTGCAGTGCTTCGAGTACCCAAATTTCTTCCGGGTGGTCATTACAGTCCCCGAAGTGATGATGCTGGAGGCTTGTAGCCGGATCCAGGAGTTCTGTGAACAGCATTACCACTGTGCTGAAGGCAGCCAGGAGGAGTGTGACAAATAGGCCCTCACGAATCCTCCTGAAGACATGTCCCACACTAGGAGGGCTGGACTGGGCTGCTCAGGAAGACAGATGTCCCTTCTGGGAGAGGGACCTCCAAAGCACCACATCAAGACTTGAGGATTATTTCTTCTTCCCCCAGTCACATCCAACACGTGCCTGGAACCCCAGATTCTTCCCTCACTCAGCTCTGCTGGAGCAACTCATTGAGCTCATTACCCCCACCTACACACGCGCACACGCACATGAACATGCACACACATATACTTCCTTATCTTGAGGGTACCAGGTGAATAGTTTACCAGAGAGAAACTGGGATGGGAAAAGCGAAGCTCAGGATGAGAGAAGCAGATGGCAAAGGATGCCTCCCCGCCCACTTCCTCGAGCTGACGCTGACGTCAGAGTCGGAAGTCAGCTCCTCCGCTGCCTCACTTCAGCAATACCTCACTCCCTGCGGTAGAGCTACACCAGAGAGAAGAGAGAGGACTTGCGAATTTGGTTAATTATATTCTAAACACATTAGGAAGCTTGATATTCAAAGGATCCTTGACAGATTTTTTTTTTTTTTTTTTTTGTAAAGAATTATTTTGCGGTGCAAATAAATTCCAGCTTCCTAAACTGATCAGCGTTCTAACTGATTAGATCTGCTTGCATCAGGTCTTCTTAAAACAGGGGCACACCTCATTGAAGGAGAAAGAAGGGACGGGAGGCCTTTCCAGAGACGCTGCTGTGTGCGGGACAGCATCTTCCTCCTCGTCTTCTTGTAGAATCATTGCCACTTTTGCTGTCATGTGAATATTGATTTCTTAATATTTGTAATATTATCTTTTCATATATTTTCTAAGAAACATTTATATTATAAGATCTTTTATTTTGTCAAGGTCATAAATTATTTTTTCTTTTTTTTTTTAAATAAAATTTTATCAAGTATGCTTCTCTGTGATGTGTTTTCTGGGGCAGGGTTCAGTTCATTCCATTATCTTCTAGGTCTCTGCCTTAGTTACTTCTCATTGCTGTAACAGAGCACCTGACGTAAGGAAGGGTTTATTCTGGCTCACAGTTTCAGAGGGTGCAGTCCATCCCGGAGGGGAGGCACAGAGAGAGGAATGCTTGCTGTGCTCAGATCGTTGTCTCCTTTTTATTCATTCCAGGGCCCCAGCCCATGGCATGGTGCTGCCTACAGTTAGGATGGATAGCTCCATCTCAGTCAGCACTCTATAAAATCCCTCACAGGCATATGCTTCTGTCCTGGATTACTCTAGATTGTTATGTTAACAATGAATACCAACCATCCTGGTATCATCTATTTCTTTGTAGAGGTACTGTTTTAGAAGGTACTTATGGAACAAATGTCTGTGTGAATGCGTATGTGGCACAGGGTGCTGCCTTTCTTCCCTGGCGTTGTCTGGGTGCTGACTACTCACTGGCTCAGAGAGAAGGCAGGGCAAAATCCGGAACAGGGAGTCCACAGCCTGTGTTTCCCTTCGGGGCATCAAATGAAGAAGCATGTCAGAATGGAAGACGAACTGTCGGATCTGGGGCAAACGCTGTGGTTCCCAGCCTTCTCTCTGGGTACCCAGGTGCCACCAGTATAGCACTGGGAGAGGAAGCCAGGAGCAGGTATCCTTGGCTCACCCTTCCCATCGGGGCTTCTGCACACTAGGCAGAAAGGGGGAAGGTAGAGCCTGGGATGAGTGGGGTCTGGTCTGATTGGGAGCAGGTGCTGATTACCAGAGGGGAGGGAGAAGAGAAAAGCCTTCTTCAGGAGTCTCAGGCCTGGCTCTTTTAAGCGAAGGCCTTCCCTGTGGCAATCTTTAATGAAGCAGCTCTCTGTGATGATCCTTGCTTGTTCATATTGCTTTATTGGGGGTGGATGTGGACGCACACACGTTATTCAGGTGAACCGGGGATTATATCCCTCTTGGGTGAAGGACATGAGAATACCCAGGAAAGGAAGGTCACTGGCCGAAGGCTCAAGGCTATCTAGATACCTCATTAACATACCGAAGAGGAGTCGTGTTATGCTCCGTGGCTGACTGCCCATGGTCCTCTCAGCTGGGTGTCATGGTTACACGTTCCAGAGCCGGTACAGAGATGGGTGGGGAATGGCTCCACTCCCGCTGTTCTCAAATCTCTGAGATTCCTAGGGTTTGAGCTCACTCAACCTTACCAGTTCTTATGCCTGTCTGTTAGCACCATCCCACACGCCCTACATACGTACATGATGTCTATGTGTAGCTTCACACTTTCAGTATTTTGGCTTCAAAGCCTCCGGTACCAATCACCTTCCCTTGCCTAAATCCTGTAGCTCCTCAGTGGAACTACTTTCATTTGACCTAGGGATGAGAGGTGCTGGGGTCTCTCAGTACTTCGTCTGCAAACCTTCTGAGGTGCAGTTGCCTATTTCCGATTTTTCCTCAGCACCTCTCTTAGAGAAGGGCAGGAGGAATCTTGCAAGGCTGGCCTGGGACTGTATTAGATCATCACAGTCTGGAGATGGCTCACCAAGGCAGGTTTTCTTAATTAGAAGAGGAATTTAGGGTCTCAGTCCTGCTGGTCACACCCATAGAATTATCTTTACAAAAATAAATAATAATAATAAGCACCAAACGCCCCTTCTAACCTGTGTTTCAGTTCAGTGAGCTCTCAGAAATTTTGTGCCTTAAATTTCCCTATCAAATCCATAATAAAGGAACGTATGATAACTAAGATGACAAAAACGTCCATTTCCTGTATGCCACCAGAGTGGACGTTTCCCAAAAATGTCTGGCTCCTCTTTTCCTGTCTCCTGCCCCCCCAAAATAAACAGGAAGATGGTGCTTTACACAAGACTCTTAGCTTCCCCTGCACAGATAATTCCACCTGGCATTACTAACAGAATTCTGCCTGGACTCTGTAACTCTATGGTTTCTCTGGTGTCTACATTTTGATAAACGTGCCAGCTGCACAGTCAGACATCTTGGGGAAGTGACTGGGTGTAGCTCAGTGGTACAGCACTTGGCTAGTAGGTACGGGAGCCTGGGTTCATCCCTACCATTGTGGTGGGGTGGGAGAAGTGAGGGGTGCGGAAGAGTGGAGGTGGGTGGTGAGGGATGTGTGCACACTGGATACATTCCAAAGCACACGTATAAACATCCCGTGCTTTATACAAAGGACCATCCGAGTTCTTCTCCGGTGAGGAAATGAGTGTTTAGCGGTCCACACTTCGGCAATGTTCTAAGCAGATGTAAGTGGCTGTGTACGCATGGGTAGGCACAGTTTCCCTTTTAAAAACCAACTTAACTTTACAGTTCTGAGCTCTATCTAGGTCGAAATAGGGGTGACATATATCTGAAGTGTTCATCAAGTCCTGGGTGACTCCAAAAATTCTTCCCTGTCCCTAAGCTTAACATTCCAGAATGCTTTTCTGTCAGTGTCTGAGTCTCTGAATAAAAGTTGGGGACAAGGGCTGCAAGCTGTGGCTTCACCTCTCTAGGTCTGAGCACAGCCTACCTGCTGGCAGGCCTGTCGGATTAGGCCGCACACTGTTCATACTTCATCCTGTTTCTAAACGCCCCAGCAACTGCACATGCGCAGATGAACGACCCCGTGGGGTTGGCTAAGGGCCACAAGAGCTGCATGTGAGCAAATTTTGACAGTAGCTCTGCTTTTTCTCCATTTTGTTTACACCTCCAGTTTGAACTTGACCCCCTGCCCTGTGTGAGATTCTCTTCCTCCTGTGTGCCTTAAGGGTCCATGAACTTGACAAATCATCTCTGGGCATCATAAACACCGGCTGAGCGTTCCCGGCTCTAGATCAGTCCCGGCAGCTGGGAAGCAGAGTGCGGCGTTAGGTGGTGTCAAAAATATGACCCTTTGGAACGTTTCTTCAATGAATCATGCCCTTCATGGTCCTGCGTTCCCGCTGCTGGAAGAAACGAATCGGTTCCAACGGTCTTGTCGGAGCTGAAACTGGACACGAGCGCTGAGACAAGGGCAGGCTTGAACCAGCAATGTGTTGCTTGTCATGGGGAGCAGCCAGCACGAAATAAAGGGAACTTTAATTTTTACAGACGTGGTAGTGAAGGAAACAGGTTGGGGGCAACAAGAGGGAGCCTCCACGGAGTGAAGACGAAAAATTAGGGAAAAAAAAGAAAAGAAGTTGGCTCGTGTAAAATGCACCCAGGTGTGTTGCTAAATGACACATGGGGAAGTTAGGGGAGGCTCGCTCTCCAAGTTTCCAGTGGAGGCTGGGAGACAGGGACACTGGAGTCAGACAGTGTCTGGATCAAACAGTAAATTCTTTGGGCAGCTGCTTTAATATGTGGACCATCCTAGGGAGGTGAGTTTGGTTTGTCGAAAACTGTGTTCCTGCTCAGTTCAAGTCTTGTTGAAGTCATTGATAGTTGAGAAAGGGCTCAGAGAATCCTGGCAAGAGTTTGGTCAAGGAGAGACTCTGTCAACTCAATGCCTTCTGGAGACTACTGAGGACTGACTGACTGTAAGTACCCTACAGTTGAATGATCTTGTGGGGTACTCTCACTGACTGTGAACAATCTAAATATGCTTGCAGTCACATCGACGTAAGAGTGTGAGGCTAGACCCCAGCCTCTGTTCAGGCCACACATCTGTCAGCTTCCTTGGCTCCTTTCACAGATACACATAGGCACCCTCCTGAGACATGACCTGTAAGTTCCCACCCAGAGTCCGATGCCCGGACACTTCACCTGGGAAGAGACTTAACATCAAAGAGAGTCCTGACTTGTGGGGCACATTCTTCTACCTGTGGGCAGGGGTTGGAAGAATTAATATTAAGATGTTCATGGAGTCCAAAGGGAGCTATAGATTCATAATAGCCTCCATCCAAATCAATGACTTGTCTTAGTATAAAAAGTATCTAATTCCCTCTTAAAGCATTCAGGCACATCACAGCACTGTAGCCAAATTGGGGGGGGAGGAGTGACTCAAGTTTCTATTAATGGAATTACAATAGAATTATATAATAGAATAGTATTTAGAAGTACAAGGGACAAGTGGGGAGATGGCTCAGCAGTTAAGAGCACTGGTTGTTCTTTCAGGGGACCCAGGTTCAATTCCTAGCACCCACAAGGCAGCTCATAACCACCTGTAATTCCAGAGGATTCAACGCCCCCTACTGGCCTCCATGGGTACTACTTACATATATGTGATTCACATAGATAAATGGAGGCAAAGACACTTCTACATACATTAAAAATTAAAGTAAATCTTAAAACATTTCACAGCAAAAAGAAATAAAGTAGCAAGCAATACAAGCCTCAGCATTGGTGGGCCTTAAGAGTATTAGGCTGAGTGAAAGATATCAGTCAAAAATACCACGTGTGTGATTCTGTTGATACCAAATAACTAGCAAAGGCAAACTTACGGAGCCTGAAGCATGATCCACTAGCTGCCTGAGGCTGGGAGTGAGGGTCAGGGGAGGAAAGGGAATGTTTGCCGGCGTGTACAGAGTGTGTTCTGGGGTGAGGGGTGTGTTCTAATTGATCATGGCGCTGCTTGCAGAACCCTTAAAATACTAAAACGATCAAGTACACACTGTGAGGTGAGCTAGGTGGTAAGAGGACACGTTTATTTATTTATTTATTTTTAATTTTTTTTAAATTTTTGATATTTTATTTACATTTCCAATGTTTCCCCTTTTCTGGGTCTCCTCTTTGGAAACCCCCTATCTCCTCCCCAACCCGCCTCTATGAGGGAATTCCACCTCCCACCCACCCGCCCACCCATCCCCATATTCCCGCCTTGACATTCCCCTTTACTGGAGCCTCTAACATCCTCAGGCCCAAGGGCCTCTCAAGAGGACACGTTTAAAACAGGCAGAAGGGAGTGAGACCTTCAGAAGCCCAACTTGAATATGCGTTGGCATTTAAAGGAAGTTCACGCTGTTTTTTTAATTAGCTTTTGTACTGGCTGGTTTTGTGTCAACTTGACACCAGCTGGAGTTATCACAGAGAAAGGAGCTTCCGTTGAGAAAATGCCTCCATGAGATCCAGCGGTAAGACATTTTCTCAATTAGTGATCAAGGGGGGAGGGCCCCTTGTGGGTGGTACAATCTGTGGGCTGGTAGTCTTGGGCTCTATAAGAAAGCAGACTGAGCAAGCCAGGAGAAGCAAGCAAGCCAGTAAGGAACATCCCTCCATGGCCTCTGCATCAGTTCCTACTTCCTGACCTGCTTGAGTTCCAGTCCTGACTTCCTTTAGTGATGAACAGCAGTGTGGAAGTGTAAGCTCAATAAACCCTTTCCTCCCCAACTTGCTTCTTGGTCATGATGTTTGTGCAGGAATAGAAACCCTGACTTAGACAACTTTGTCTTAAGACAAGGTCTTCCTGTGTTCTTCAGGCTGGCCTCAAACCTACAATCCTCACCATGCTTCGATTCCAGGTGCCCACCATCATGCCCAGATAGAAAAGTCAAACATTTAAAAGAAAACAAAAGCAGAAAACAAAACAAAATGAAACAAAAAGTCCTACAAGATGATCAGTTTACATTTATCTGTTCACAGTGGAAATCTATTTTCTCAAGAGTGTGGCATTATTTCAGACTTTAGCATTCTGAAATGGAAAACATTTTTTTCTCTCTTAAAGAAAAAAAAATGTGTATTTTATGTGTGTGCATGGGAGGAGGGCATACATGTCAGAGTACACTTTCCTTCCACCCTGTGAAATGCTGGGTACAATTCAGGGCACCAGGTGTGGGGACAGGTGCTTTCACCTGCAGAGCCACCTGGAAGAGTCACCTGGAAGAGCCACCTGGAAGGCCTGATTTTTTTTTTTTTTTTTTTTGAAGGCTACATTTACAGGAATTAGTTTGGGAAGAACTGGATGTAGTGACCTTGCTATCACTGGCTCCTCTCAGGGTACAAAGGGCTTATTTTTTTCCTGACTTGGGCATTTCATAATGGAAGCAGGGCAAATGTCAACTAGGCTCCAACACTTCAGCTTTCTCATTACAGTTCTAGGAAACCAACTGGTATTTCTGTAAGAGCGGAATTAGCGTGTGTGCCAGACAAGTTCATTGTCTTTGGATCTTGAATTGTTCATTATGAAACATAAATAAAACTATAAACGAGAATGTAATCCACACTAACGTGTGAACTTATTTCAGGATTCCAGTGTTTTACCATATTGGTCCTTTCTTCTTTTCTTCCTGTTTTCTTTGCTGAGATATTACAAAGCAATTCCTAGACATCACCTTTCCCTCCAAACACTTCAGGAAATATCTAAAACTATTATTTGTAGGCAGGCACAATAGTGATTACAGAACCTAGCAGGCTAAGGCAGGACGATGGCTGGGAATTGATGGCTAACCTGAGCTATGTAGTGAGTTCAAGTCAACCTGGAATACATAGCAAAATCTTATGTAGGCAACAACAACAACAAGAACACACACACACACACAGATTTAAGCCACCAAACTTAGTTTTTCCTTCCTTCTTTCCTTCCTTTCTTTTTCTCTTTCTGTGTGTGCATGTGGGTGCCAGAAGACAACCTTGGGTATTCTTTTTTTTTTGTTTTTTATAAAGGACAACATTTAATTGGGGCTGGCTTACAGGTTCAGAGGTTCAGTCCATTATCATCAAGGTGGGAGCATCCAGGCAGGCATGGTGCAGGGAGAGCTGAGAGTTCTACATCTTCATCTGAAGGCTGCTAGTGGAAGACTGACTTCCACGAAGCTAGGGTGAGGGTCTTAAGCCCATTGCCCACAGTGACATAACCTACTTCAACTGGGCCACACCTCCTAATAGTGCTACTCCCTGGGCTAAGCATATACAAACCACATTCCACTCCCTGGCCCCCATAGGCTTGTTCAGACATGAGTCTATGGGGGCCTACCTAAACATAGCATAATGCAAAATACATTTAGTCCAACTTCCAAAGTCCCCATAGTCCATAGCAGTCTCAACAACATTAACAGTCCAAAGTTCAAGGCCTCTTCTGAGATTCATCCAGTCACTTAACTGTAATCCCCAAAGCAAGATGGGAAACCAGCTGGACAAAGTCCAAACCAAATCTCCATGGCTGATGTCAAAATGGTCTTCGGATCTCCAACTCCTTTTTCTTCTTTGCTGACTGCAACAAACTTCTTTCTCCTGGACTGGTTCCACTCCCCATTAGCAGCTTTCCTTAGCAGATAGCCCATGGATCTAGCATCTCAAACATCTTGGGGTCTCCAAGGCAACCTCAATGTTACAGCTTCTTGTTTCAATTTCTGGGATCCACACCTAATCTGGGCTTCTCCAAAGGGCTGGAGTCACTTCTCCAGCTCTGCTTTCTGTAGCACTCTAAGCTCAGGTTGATCCACTCCACTGCCGCTGCTGTTATTGGTGATCATCCCATGGTACTGGCATCTCCAATACACTGGGGTCTTCCGCTGCAGCTAGGCTTCACCAACAGCCTCTCATAGGCTCTCTTCACGGTGCCAAGCCTCAAATCCTTTGCATGATCCCTTCAGTCCTGAGCAGTCAACTATGACTGAGGTTGCACCGTCACCAATGGTCTTCCGCAGTGCCCAGGCCTCAGCTGCTCTTCACAATCCCTTCATGCCTTCAAAACCAGTACCACCTGGTGACTCTTACACATTACCAAGTACAGCTGCTGTAGGAGGTACAGCCTTGGCTATCTCTGGAACACAGCTTCTTTGTACTCTCAGAAAACACTTCCCAGAAGATTTCACCACAGTGATGTTGGTCTCCTCTTAATCACCACTAATTTCTTAGCTCCAGCTGACCAGCATCAATTGTCCTAGTAGTCCCTTTTATTTTTCACTCTAAAGCCAGAGCCACAGTGTTCTGCTGTTTTCTGGGACTGGAACATGGCCCCCTTGTTCTATTACATCATCACGAGCTTCCTCTTTTCCAACTCCCTCACTGCTTAAGCTTGGCTGTCCTGGGTCTTACCCTGCAGATTGACCTTGTACTTAGAGATCTGCATGGCTGTCTCCTGTAATGCTGGGATTAAAGGCCTGTACCACCAGGTCTGGATTTAAGCTTTTCTTCATCTAGAACCTGCTTTGTCCCAGGCTGGTCTTGAACTCAGGGATCTGTTTGCTTTTGTCTTCTGGGATTAAAGGTGTATACCACAATGCCTGGATCCAAACTTAGCTGGGTAGGATCTTGCCCCCAAATCCCTTAATCTATTATCTTCTAGAAGATGGGATTCAGCTCCATTTCACTTCCTGGTGCCCCTTTAATACTTGAACTATGTATTTTATCTTTTTCCTGTCTCGGCTTGCTAGGCTTGTTTACAACGCTCTTCATGAGACTTAATCAGAGAACAAAGTCTATGATGGGTGTTTCTGAGACTTTCTTTGTCAATGCAATTAATCTGAGTCTCTTCACCTTAGCCTCAGGCACACTCTTCAGATAAGGGCAAAAAGTAGCCACATTCTTTACCAAAATACCACAAAACAGTTTCTAGGCCACATACTGAAGTTTTTCTCTACTGAAACCTCTTGAGCCAGGTCCACACAGTTCAAATCACTCTCAGTAACAAAGTCTTCCATATTCTTACTAGGATAGCCCTTTAAGCCCCATTTAAAACATTTCATGGCTTTCCAAATCCGAAGTCTTCCAAACAAAAACATGGTCAGGCCTATCACAGCGATACCCCACTGCTGGTACCAACTTCTGTCTTAGTTAGGGTTTTACTGCTGTGAACAAACACCATGACCAAGGCAAGTCTTATAAAGGACAACATTTAATTGGGGCTGGCTTACAGGTTCAGAGGTTCAGTCCATTATCATCCAGGTAGGAGCAGGGCAGCATCCAGGCAGACATGGTGCAGGCAGAGCTGAGTGTTCTACATCTTCATCTGAAGGCTGCTAGTGGAAGACTGCTTGGTTATTCTTTCTCAGGCACTGTTCACCTTATTTTCCAAGACAAAGCCTTGCATTGGCCGGAAACTCACCAAGATGTCTAGGCAGGTGCTAGTCCCAAGTGCTAGGATTACAATATTTGCCACAGTGTCTGGTGTTCTAAAAAATGGGTTCTGAGGGGTGTGTGTGTGTGTGTGTGTGTGTGTGTGTGTGTGTGTGTGTGTGTGCAAGTGCATCACACATGTCTGTGGGTACCTCTGGAGGAAGGAAGAGGGCATCAGATCTCCCAAAGCTAGAGTTTCAGGAAGCACGCATCTCTGATATGGATGCTGGAAATTTAACTCAGGTCCTGGCTCTGAGCCACTGAGCCATCTCTCTGGTCCTGTGTTTGTTTTGGTACAGGGTCATACTCGGTAGCTTAGGCTAACTTTGAACTCACAGCAGTTCTCCTGCCTCGTAATCCAACTAGCATTGGGATTATGGATGTAAACCATCACACATGGCTGAGAGTTCTCTTTTGAGCCCATCTTTTTATTCAAGGTTAACTTTCGGACAGGGTTGGATTTATCTAGGCTTTTAAACTCCCTACTTTACCTGGGTCTAAACCTTCTTTCCTAGGGCTGAGCTGCACACCAGTTGGCTATTGTCACGTTTCAAGCATATTCTTATTCTTGTTTCTGATCCTTGGGAAATTACCTTTCTCTCCTTTGAGACTGATTGCAAATCTGAAAATATTTGTTGGTTAAAATTTTTTTTCTTACATTTATTTACGTGTGGAGGGCATGGTGTACATGGGAGGTCAGAGGACAACGGGTGAGAACTGGTTCTCTCCTTCCACCCCGTGGGTCTCAGGGATTGAACTCAGGTTATCAGGCGTGGCGGTGAGCGTCTTTGCCTACGGGTCTAGTTGTTGGCTTTGATTCCTAGCTGGGTGTTTCGAATCTTAGATGGTTTCATGTTATTTGCTTTGCTTTGTTACCATGGAAACCCCACAGCCTTCTGCTCCCCTTCTCTACCCCAGAATCTCCAGCCCATGCAGATGACATTTAATGCTATTACTAAGCTCCCCAAAACAATTCTTCCATCTTTTCTTTTTTTTTTTTCTTTCTTTTTTTTGCCGCACCACCATTGTGGCAGTCAGCCTGAAACTTTCTTGTTTATAGCGTAGACTCTGACTAACCTTCTTCTAGGGCTTCTACTCCTGCTCTTTGAAACACTCTGTGACCTTTCTCTATTCTGCCTTTTATTTTCTTGGGGCCTTCACACATGGGAGATTTATCTTTCAGCACACCCTGGCCAGCATCCTAACCTCATAGCCTGTCTCCTACTGTGAACCTGCGGAGCTACGGTGGGTGAGGCAGACAGACTCCCCACGGAACCCCGCCACTACTCACTTCAGCGTTTGCATTAAGAACCACTGAGTCCAAGGGGTTCAGTTTCTACCCACTTTCAGGTCTGCCTTATGCACAAGTTGATGCTTCTCAAATGTGTATCTCCAGGCTAGACCTCTCTCCTGAACTTCAGACCTATAGCTGACTGCCTCCTCTGTCTTCCATGTGAAGATCTTAAAAAGCAGCACCAGTCTATAGTTTCTGAGGTCCCGCTCAGAATGGAGCTGCCTACGTCCAGTCTTCTTCCAGTGAACCCTCCCTTCTCAGAGACTGACCAGCACCTCCGATTCCTACTTTTTGCCATGTCCAGCCTTCCAAATATCTCTTAGATCCGGCTCCTCCTTCCCGACTTACCAACGTCTGAGTTCTCCTCACCCTCTTAACTGGCTTCACCATATCTGGTCCCAACTGCCTTTAACCCCAGGATGATCTAAACAATCACCACAGTGATTTAAAACCAAACCCAACCATATCACGTTTCTAATCTCCTTATTAACTTCCTGTTGGTGTTGGGGACTCGTGGAGGGGAGAGGCCAGCTCTCTTCTTCTACCATGCAGGTTCCAGGGGTCAAACTCAAGTCATCCATCAAGTATGGCAGCGAACATTATTGCCTGCTGAGCCACCTCGCGGGCCTGCTTCACTTAGTGTTAAAGGCAGGGTGTTCTGGTTAGTTTTTGTGGAACAAACACGGAACTCATTTGACACAAACCTGACGTATGTAGGGAGGGCGGTCTCAGGCGAGGCTGTCCTGTGAAGCATGTTTGTGGGCATTTTTGCCTTTAATTTTTAAAAAAGATTTATTTATTTTATGTATATGAACGTCTTGCCTGCTTGTATGTAAATGCACTGCAGGAACGGTTGTTGGATCCCTAGGAATTAGAATTATAGAGATAGTTGTGAGCCACCCTGTGAAGAAGTGAACCAGGGTCCTCTATAAAAGTAACATGTACTTTTCTTTTCTTAAATACAGGGTTTCTTCCTGTGTAGCCCTGGTTGTCTTAGGGCCCCCCTATGTAGTCCAGGCTGGCCTTGAACTCACAGAGGTCCTCCTGTCTCTGCCTCACAAGTGCTGGATCAAAGGCATGTGCCTCCAGGACCATGATCTTTATTGCTGAGCCGCCTCTTAAGGATGATGTGGGCAAGGCCAGCCCACTGTGGTGATGTTCCCCGCGCAGGTGGTCTTGGGTAGTATGAGAAAGTAAGCTGAGCAAACGGTGAAGAGCAATCAAGTAAGCAGAAGTCTTCCATGCTGCCTGCCTCTGCTCCTGCTTGAGTCCCGCCCAGACTTTACTCAGAGATGGACTGTGATCGGAAGAGGTAAGCCAAGTAGACCTTTTTCTTCCCTAGTTGCTTTTGGTCATGGTTTTTATTATAACAGCGGATAGCAAACCAGGACAGAGTCTCTCACTGAACCCAGAGCTCAGGGATTCAGCTAGACTGTCTGGCTAGCGAGCCACAAGCACCCTACCTCGCTAGCACTGGGATCACAGTCACAACACTGGGCCTGGCTTTTTACATGGGTTCTGGGGTCCTGGCTCGGGTCCTGCTTCCCGCCGCCCACCCCCATCCCCCAACCCCGTTCTTATCTTGCATCATGCACCTGCCGGGCACTTGGAACCTTCTTACTGTAAGGCCACGCTTCCTCCGACCCAGGCATGCGCTCAAACTCTCCCCTCTGTCTCCGTATTATCTCTTACTTACTCTTTGGACCGCAGCTCAGGGAAACCTGCTGCTGCCCTTCAGCTTCGGTCAGTTCCCTTTCCCTCGCTGCTTTTTTAACTCATTTGGTAGTTACGAAGATTGGACTGACTCCAGGAGTTAATGAGCCTCTACCTCCTCCGCCAGCGTGTGGAGTCTATGGCTGTGGCTGTTTGTTTATTATTGTCTCCTGGCATTTTGTGTTGAATAAATGAATGAGTGCTGATACGAGGAGAATAGTAAGGGGCCCTTTACCGCCCGGGTTACTGCTGCACCCTGGGGATGTTGTGGGTCTCAGCCCTGTCTCTTGCTTCCTGTGGATGCGGCAGAGGAAGGAGCACACAGCACAATGCACAGGCTCTGGAGGCAGACAGACCTGGGCCGCCCCTGCCCACTGCTGCTGCTGGCTGTGATTCCTAGGCAAGTTCCTTTTCCTCTTTGGACATGAGTTTCTTGCTCTTTAATAGAGGTACCGTACTTCTTTCTGTTAAGTTTTGGGGCTGGAGAGATGTCTCAGCAGTTTTAAAAAATGTACGTTTGACGCTGGGCAGTGGTGGCGCACGCCTTTAATCCCAGCACTTGGGAGGCGGAGGCAGGTGGATTTCTGAATTCGAGGCCAGCCTGGTCTACAGAGTGAGTTCAAGGACAGCCAGGGCTACACAGAGAAACCCTGTCTCGAAAAACCAAGAAAAATAAAATAAAATAAATAAATAAATAAATAAATAAATAAATAAATAAAATGTACGTTTGTAGAGGACCTGAGTTTGGTTCCAAGACCTACACGGGTAGGGTGGCTCACAACTTCCAGTAGCCCTAACTCCTGAAGAGCTGACCTTTGACCTCTGTGGGCACCTGCACACACGTGCACATAGTTACACATTGATACACAATTTTAAAAAAATCTTAAATAGGTTTCTTTTTGCCACAGTTAATGTTTTCTAAAACACTATTTGTGAATATCATTGAATACATAATTTATCAAAATTTTGAATTTTCTCCACAATAATTCTCTGTGTGTGTTCATGCGTGGGTGGGTGAATAGGAGTGTGCATACACAGGGCAGTTGTGGGTGGGTGCACATGTGTGTATGGGTGCAGGTGTGTATATATATATGTGTGTGAAAAGTGTGGGTAGGGGCATGTGTAAAGGGGTGCACATGTATGTGCGGATGTACATGAGTAGATAGGAACATGCGTGTGTGTGTACGTTTGGAAGTCGTGAGTAGGTGCATGTATGTGTGTGTGCAAGTGTGTGTGTGCACGAGCTTGTGTGTGGGGTGCACATGTGTGCCTGTGGGTGCATATGTAGAAGTTGGTGGTCAGCTTTGGGTGGTGTTCCCCAGAGACCACCCATTTTGGTTCTTACAGGATCCCTCGCAGCTTAGAGTTTGCTGCTTAGGAAGGACTAGCTTGGGGTCCACCTTGCCTGCCAGTGCTGGACTTACAAATGAGTACTACCACACGTAGCATCTTTGCTCGGATGCTGGGGTCACACTCAGGTCCTAATGCTTGAGCAGCAAGCATGTCACCCACTGAGCCCTCCACAGCTCCATGATAATTGTTTTAGCCTTTCTTTTTGAATCTGGGATCCGGATTTCACGCTTTATATTTAGATATCATTAGCTATCATTTAGTTTAGATATCATATATCCCTAGTCTCACTTAAGTTAAAAACTCGCCTGACTTTTGAAACCACACCTTTATTTCATGCCAGGGATCGAGTTTACAGCATGTCACTCTAGGCAGGGGCTCTACCACTGAGTGACATCCCCTGCCCTCTTTTTCGATTGTGATTGAGACAGGGTGTCACTGGCTACCTTGGCCAAACTTGAACTCACTCTGTAGCCTAAACAGGATTTGAACTTAAGTCCCAGCCTCCCAACTATGTAGGCAGCAGGCCTACTCCAGCAGATTAGGTTCCTATTTTGTCTTTCATGGTGTTGACAGTTTTGGAGAGTTCAGACTAGTCTTCTGTCCCACATCCCATAGTTGATTGATGTCCCTGATGGAACATTTTAGACAAGAGGACAGTGGTGACAAAATGCACTTCCTAATGCATCCACTAGGGGGCGAACAGTGCCGTAGTCCCAGATTGACGTCGCTAAATTCAATCTCTTGGTTAAGAGGGAGTCACTGGGCAGAAGTGTGAGGGGGAATTCAACGATGTCAAGGACCTAAGGGCTGGGTTCATGACTGTTCATGTCCATTCCTCTTCAGTGTCGCCTCCGGGCAGACACAAGCCCTCCATCTACCTGAGCTGGCTAGTGCCCTATGCATCCGTGGCAACTGCTCTACCACAGAGCTATAACCAGCCCTCCGTCTCCAGTATCAACGGGTGAAACTAATTTAGGGATACTTCTAAAAAATGTGAGTGGGGACCTTAAAACATACAAAACTAGAAACAGTAGCATCACGAATGAGTCTTAGCATACTTACCCACCATCCGTGTGCAATTACCACTGTGTGGCCAGGAGCTTTATATTTTTTCTAGTGTGTTTTTAAAGCAAATATAAATCTCATACAGTTTATCCCATACATTCTTTTATATGCAAAATAGCTTATTTTCCTTAAATATCTCTGTTATATTCTTGGAAAAAAATCTGTGCATAGAAGAGACAGAGCAGATCACAATTGACTTATGCCCACTTAATTAGTAAGAGTCAGGGTCTGTCAGTTACACTGAAACTCAGATTCTGGGAGTATGGCATGCTGGGTGGCTATAAGGAATATAATACATAATGATATATATCAATTATATCTAATACTACATACATAATAATATCATATATATAATTGATATATTATTATGTATTATATTCCTTATATATGTATATATGCATATAATATATACATATATATATATTATATAAATTCTCCATCTCCACTCTCTCCATCAAGAATGTCCACCCCTGCTCCTACTCTCTAGGTAGCCATGTTCTACGGGTCTCAAGACTTCTCCTCCTGCCACGCCCTCACGCACGTGTCATGAGCCCGACTGTGGTTCAAAGGAGCCCAGGTCTCAGCAGTGCTGTAGTGTTGAGCCTGCTCACCAGTTGCTCCCTCCTTGTCCAGGTCTCTGCCAGCTACCACAGTGGGAAGCCATGACTAATAACAACCTGGACACCAGGTCACAAACTGGATGTTTTGTTTGGAGCCAATGGTGGCGATGGCAGCGTGGATGTCTTTGAGAGCCGTGTCACCAGAACACAACAGGCAGTAAGTCAGGGGTCTGTCACAGTAAAGGTCGAATTTCACCATCTGGTTGGCTGTCTCAAGGCGAGGATTAGTGATCTCTGCTACATGGATGTGTTCTCAGCAGAGATGACGACAACAGAGGCATGGCCAGGGGGAAGTGAGTGAAAAGAAGGGTATCAGGTTGCTCTGGAATTCTGTCAGACTAACATTCAGGGTTCCATCAAATGTAAGAGAAGTGTCAGTAGAAGGTGTGATCCAGATAAGGAGGTAACAAGGATCAGTGTAGACTGATTTCTCAGTATTGTGACTTCTATAGCGATATCATAGGTGGCCTCCCTTCTACCACGGAGGGACAGTCAGAGTGCTCTGGGGAGGGGTGGGTGGTGAGGATGGAGTTTTACGGATCATCTAGAATTGTCAAAATATGGGGGGCAGGCTAAGTGGAGAACCCCATCTTGGACCTACTGGGATCAACAGACAATCTGCCACCAGGGAGGTAAATCCATAGCAGTTCCCTTACCAAAGCGTCAGAAAGTCAAGGTGCCCTGAAGACCTGCACGTTGGTCTGAGATGAAGACCACGGTCTTCTTGCCTGGGTATCGTGCCCACACGTGTATCAGCAGCACCCTCCTTGCCTGTGAGACTCCCTAGATAGAAGAGCTGGCAGTGGGTATCAGTAGGAGCTTTATTAGCCATCATGGGTCCCAGGTCTGCAAATGCTACCTTGGTCACATGCTTGTTAGCATCCGTCTATGCTGGGGCTGTTTCAAAACCCACAGGAGGATGTTCAGAATAGGCAAAAGAAGACTTTAACCGAGAGGCGCAGCTCACGCACTCTGGCACTGAGACACCTCAGGCCACCTTTATTTAGACATCTATTTTTTAACAGCGGAAAGGTTTTACATCCATTTCCTCATTTCCTCACGTACAACCTCTTTGAAGAACTTTCTACGTTTAACAATAATGTGCACACTGTCCTTTTCCCTTCCTTCTCCTCCTCAGTCTCCATGGTTTCCTGCTAACCCATAAACTGTAACAAGAAAGAAGAAACCTGCTTCAGCAAGCAGTTAATATCTAACCCAGCACATTGGTACTAACCAAGTAACTGTGGTTGGTAGTAATTACGGTTACAGTATAGAGAGGGGAGAGACTACATACCCAGCAAATTCTGATTTAATTATTAGTACCAAGTATCTCCCCATATCCTAACCTAATTCTTCTGATGCCAAGGCTTTCAGCAGATTAGTGACCTGAGTCAGTTCCTGGTCCTTGCTTGGCTCACCTCTGAATGTCAGAACTAAGTT
>CM052707.1:38802119-38856478 GCA_028551405.1 Uromys caudimaculatus
GTATTCCCCCCCCCCCCCCCCCCCGAGGTGTGTGCCGTCTCTGATGTTACCGCATGGGATGTGGAACTCTCCTTAGGGAGGGGAACCCTGTCAGCCACCGTCCCTGGAGATCTGAGATGAATGCTGCTTTAATGGAACTCTCTTTGCCTCCCCTTCTTTTGTCTCCTGTCAGAGCTCCCGGCCTAATGTCCCCGATGTTACTCAGTAGCATACCCAGGTGTTAGCTCTAGTCACCAGGACCTGATTGCTTTATTGTTTTTAATAACGACCAGATACAGGCAGTCTTAAATACTGGCTGAGATCCCAGGAAGGATTCTCTTAGTTCTTTCTTCCCATAGTTCCTTTAAGCTAAGCCAACTACAGACAAACTTTTCTGCATTATTGCCTTCAGGTACTTTCAGACACACTCAGCCTGATCTAATGGACAGGACTCTTGAAATGGGAAGAGCTTTATGAAAAAGGAAAACTTGGTTTTCTGCCACAAGTGACAATGTTTTGAAACATTTCATTGTTGCTACTAATTTAATGTCACCAAGTCCTTCTAATTGTCTCTCGTCAAGATCTCCATTTATTTCTCTTTAAATATTTGTGTGCACGTGTGCATATTTATAGAACGTGTGCAGGGAGGCCCAATTGCATGAGAAGGCCATGGTGTGATAACGGTGCCTTCCATTGCTCTTCACCTTATTTATTTATTTATTTATTTATTTATTTATTTATTTATTTATCCCAGCAGTCTAGAGGCAGAGGCAGGTAGATCGCTGTGGGTTGGAGGCCAGCCTGATCTACTTAGTAACTTCCAGGGTAACTAGGGATATGTAGTGAGACCCTGCCTCAAAAAGAATTTTAAAAAAAGTATGTGTATGTTTGTGTGCCCGCTTGTCTGTACATGTACAATGTGTGTGCGGGTGTCTGATGAGGCCAGTGGGGGTTTCAGAAGCCCTAGCACCCGACTTACATGTGAGTCCTGAGAACTGCTCTGAGGTCCTCTGGAAGAACACCAGCCTTCTTGGCCATGCAGCCATCTCTCCAAACCCTCTGTCTTAAGTTTGAGACAGTCTTATGGTTCAACCTGGAGCTTACCAGTGTAGCAAGACTAACAGCCCAGCAGGTCCCAGGGCATCCTCAGGTCTCTACGGAGGCAGCCTTGGGTTGCAGGCATATGCTGTGCTGAGACTTTTACATAGGTGCTGGGGATCTCAGCTCAGATCTCAGCCTTGTGTAGCAAGTGCTTTACCAACTGAGCCGTCTCCCTGGATCCTGCTACTGCTTCTGACAATGCATTGAGGCACTAATGTCATGTGTTTTCTTTGAAGTAAGTTATCTTAGGTAGAGCTTCCCCATCTCACTGAAGAGAATCTTTGTTACTATGTCATCATACGGTGCTCTTCTGAAGTGACACACCTGCCTTGGCACACAAGTGGGACACTGGAATGTACCCAGTAGCCTCTGGCCTTTCTATCTTGCTTCTCCCGATGTGGAACCTAGGAACGCACCCAGTAGAAGCATTTGGGACCCAACACTCTTGGACTTTTCTGGCTAAGGCAGGCTTCTAATCCAGAAGTGAGACCCAGGTTTTGGAAGGAAGTTCCAGTCCTGTCTCTTGCCTGGGAAAGAGCTGGGAATAGCCCCAAGAGATGTTAGCTACCTGTCCCCTCCTAGAGTGAAACCTTGATTTTAGACTAGAAGCCGGCAGGAGAGGGAGCCCCATCTTCCTGGTTACCCTGCCTAGATTAGAATTTCCCTCTCACTGAACTGGGTTGGCGATTAAGATCAGATTGTGGTTCAAATGCCAGATTTTTTTCTATTCTTAAAGGATTGAGTAATTCTTCTTGAACAAATATTTCTCTAGTTGTTGTATTAGGATATTATCCAGAGGCTTTAGGCTTTATGGTATCCATTTAAAGTTTGAGAATTTGTCATAATTATTACTAGCTAAATGCTTGTTTTAGTCAGGTCAGTTTCTCACAGTGGATTTAAAAAGTGTGGACATCCTAGAGGCTTTTATCCCCACTCCTCATTGTTATATCTTGTTTATTTTATTTTAATTTTTGAGGCAGTCCTAATATGTAGTCGAGGTTAGCCTTGAACTCATGGTCCTCTTGCCTCTGACTCCTGACTGTGGGTTAGTGGAGCTCCCACCAGGTTTGACTCTTCTCAAATCTGTTTTTGCACTCAAATGTACAGTGTTGGCTCTTTTCACCATGGCTGACTCTTCTCAAATCTGTTTTTGCACTCAAATGTACTTGTAAAATGGAGTCTCTCAGGGCAAGGTACAGCCTGAAAAACCACTGTCTTATACAACATTGAGTAACTTAGAGTAGGGCTCAGCTTGATGTCAATGGAGAACCAAGAAAACAAAACAACAACTTTCTGCTAGGTTTGGCAAGAACCAAGTTGTAATCAGTCTCCAGGGAATTGTTGGACGCACGTGAGCAATGCTTTAATAATTCACATTTTTGGAAAATGTGGGAATTCTCAACCTTTGGGGCCGAAATCCTATCACCATTGAAATATAAGTCAACTCAGTGTTTGAATCTATTATGTTAGGAAGCCACCCCCATTCCACTTGACCTGTGACTTTCTAAGCCCTTAGCTTTAAGATCCAATTTCCTCTATTTCTATCAAACAGGAAGCATGTTAAGTGTTGGTTCTTTTTGTTTTTCTTTCTGGATCTTCAAACGTGTCACTGTATTTTCCAGAATGGAAGCTTCTATAATTGATTACATGTGCTTTCCCTTCCCTAAATGGTCCATGAAGAAGGAGCCCTTTGAGCATAAGGAAAGCCCTCTGGAAGCTTTCGCCACCGTGGCCCTCTTCACTAGTTATCGTTCTTGCTGATTCAGGGTGGTGGTGGTGGTGGTGGTGGTGGTGGTGGTGGTGGTGGTGGTGGTGGTGTTGGTGGTGGTGGTGCCTCATTGAAGTCAGATTCGGAAGTGTGGCCATTCTAGAGACCTGGTTTACCTCATGGTTCTAGTCTGCTGTTTTATTTTAATCTTTGAGATAAGGTCTTAATATGTAGCCTCAGTTAGACTTGAACTGGCCTTAGTTACTCCTGCTTAGTTTCTGTCCTCTGAGTGTATTAAACAAGTATTTATTGAAGTGCTTGCTATGCTGATATATCACAGTAGGTAAGACAATCCCTTCCATGGAAGGATTCAAAGCTCACCTGACCTGGATGGTTTTACTACAGAGAATGCTCGCTGTGACAGTCGGAAGTTCACTGCACTGGCACACAGCAAGGACGTGGGGGTGTGGTGGTTAATACTGTCAATTTGACAGGATCTAGAGTCACCTAGGAGACAAGCTTCTGGGTGTATTTGTGAGGTATTAGCTCCGTCTTAAGGTACTCCTGTAAAGGCTTACTAACTTTAGCTTAGCTGGGATAGGAAGATCCAATTTTACTGGGGGCAGCACCATCCCGCGGGCTGCGGGGTCCCCGCACTGAGTCAGCAAGGGTGGTAACTCATGAAGAGCTTCTCTTGGAACCTGAAGGAAAACAATACCTTAAAAGCCACAGAAGCTGGTAGTAGAAGACAGTGGTTTATTCCATGTGGGAGAGAGAAAGTGAAATGACAGCCATTGGATGATGTTTTATGTGGCATAAATATCATGGTTCAAAACCGGAAGGAAGATACGTATGTGGCCTACTGGATGAGCCACAGATTGAAGATTGAAGAGTTGAGAGAATGTGTGAGGGGGAAACACCCTCAAGGATCAGTCTGTGAGGCTTTCTAACTACACCGTAGGATTTGGACAATCTGATTTTTCCCCTACAGTGCAGTTATTGGATTGTACAGATCTAGTGCTATGGGGTGTGTGGGCCAGGGCTGGATATGTGTAAGTCACCTACAATTTTCTGGCACAGATGAGGTAGATTGCAAGCCCCGGGTGAGAATGAACCTAGGGACTCCAATATTTAGCAGCTAGGAAAAGAGAACATTACACAGAAAGCTGAGAGGAAGCAGAGAGGCCGAGAGATGTCTAGAGCAGCCGTTTAAAGGGAGGTGGAGAGGCAAGCACCAGACTGCGTCACTTGGACTGATCGAACAACGCGGAATTTGATGTTTTGTGGTCAGTGAGAGCTGGCTCCGTGGAAGGGAAGGTGGTGAATCTAGATTGTGGCAGGCTAAGGAGCAAGCAGAAACTAATGGAATATGGATTACACACACCCCAGGGCAGTGTGGCCCGGCAGGTGAGGAGCCCGGCTAGTCTTTAGACATGGAAACAAGGGACAATTTTTATGTTTTATTTTTTATTTTCTACTTTTTCCCAAAAAGGGAAAAAGAGCATTGTGGACACTGAACCAAAGAGGAAGATTTAGTTGAAGAAAATTTGAGGTTTAGAAGAGAGTAAACTTGAAGAACAGATAGTTCTTTGGAAGGTGGGAAGGGCTAGGATTGGCACCTCCAAGGGTGGGCGTGGCCTTGGAAGGGAAAGGAGGGGATGCGCAGACACTTGGTGCGGGAGGGAGTTGAGGAGTTCATTAGCCATGGGTTTCTTTGGGGAGGAAGGGTGAGTGTACAGTCAGAGAAGGGATGTGACAGTTTTGTCAAGTGGGGGAGGAGGTCTGGCAGTCTCATGCTGAAGCAGACTGTTATAAACGGCATATGAAGGCAGCTGTCCTGCTCTGTGACCTTTCTCCATTCAGCACTTGCTGACTGGGGTCTAGGAGCAGGCAAGGAGAAAGCAGGGTGTGAGCCCATCCATGCTTGTCAGGGCCAAAGACATTCAGTACTTCCAGCCTGGCTTTTCCCCTACCACTCTCCTGGTAGACACGATGTTCTAAGAAAATGAAGTCTTCCCGGTCAGATGAGCTTGGGTGACCCTTTATGTGTGTGTGTTCTTTTCTTTCTGTGCACAATGGCATAGCTGAGGTTCTCAGAGACAGACTCCAGTTACATTCAGCATAATCGAAATTTCAGCTAATTGTTTCCAGAATTGTTCCTTCTCCATCTCACTCTGTCTCATCCATAAAGTTCTCATAGTTTGGTTCCCTCCCTGCAACCCAGTCCCAGGTAAAAGAACAGACATCTCTATTGTGTTTTGTCTAGTGTTTATCTTCCCTACAGTTACTCATCTCAGTTATTGATTAGGGGTGGAGCAAGACTAACTCTGGTATGACCTTTGATTTTATGAATTGTAGCTCTAGGTACCCATGGCTCCTACTGTTTCCTGTCATAAAGTTAAAACACAAACAATAACGCAGTTTCCTTATGGTTTTCTCAGGATTAGTAAGAAGCCAACTTGGAAACTGGCAGAAAGGTCAGTATGAGCAACCCAGAGGGTTAGCGCTCAGTTTTGTAGAGCCTAGGTAGAGGGAAGGCACAGTTAGAGTCCTTTGTTTATTTATTGCTTGTGTATGTGTACAAGTGTGTACGTATTTGCAAGTATGTGGCCACGTGTGTGCATGTACATGTGTGCATGCGTCTACTTGTATACACGCGTGTGCATGCGTGTGCATATGTGTGTACGCGTGTACATGCGTGTGTGCATGTGCAAAGTGGGAGACAGGGGTTGTCATCATTCTCAGCCATTACTAACAATCAACATTTTTCATAGTTTTTTTTTTTTCTTCAGGTTAAAATTGCTTTCGTTTCTGGGTTTATCTCATCACATTTAACCGATGTTGCCTAGGGGATACAATTTGGGCAGATGACAAATGAGAGAAAAAGAGAGAGGCTGGGAAGGGTGGAGAAAGGGTTAAGGGTAGCCGGTTAAGCATGCATTGTCGGAGGTGATGTCACAGCCAAGGGGATGGAAATGAATTCTGGGAAGGGAACCGGAAATTTAGAAATAATAGTATTCTGTGTGCCGCAAGGGGCTGCCACAGAACATGGCAGATAGATGAGTCTGAGATCTTAGCATTTCATAGGGGAGTGAAGATTAGGAAAAACGTGTTTAGGAAGTTGCCGATGGGCCAGCAAAATGACTTAGTGGGCAAGGGTGCTTGTGGCCAAGCTGGTGATCTGCGTTCAATCCCTGGAGTCCACGTGGTGGGAGGAGAGAACCGACTGACTTCACAAGTTGCCCTCTGACCTCCATGTGCAGTAGCATGACTGCATCCACATGCCCTTATCTACCTGCCCACGTATCCATGCACACACAAATAACTGTATATAAAAGGAACATTTTAAGAGTCAAGCTCTAAAGGTTGCTGAGAGGGTCACTGAAGGGGGATGACAGTGAACAAAGAAGCCAAAACACAGGAGGATGAGCCCAGGTCTCGTGGGGCCCAGGGAGCCTGCTGACACCCAGGACCGAGTCCCTTGTCCTCAACATGTCAGCTAGTCTCCCTGAGCCACCTGCTTCAGTCCGTTTTACTCAGTGCTCTGAATGGTCATGGCTGCCTGAATTAATATGGACAGGAGCCTCAGGTTAGGGACAGAGCCTACCTGTGAGTGACAGAGTGACAGATCCCAAGCAGTGTGCCTGCATATCTCTCTTAAACGCCTGTCTCTTTACTTCCCACGACACAGCTCTGTACTTCAAATGGAGAAAATCAGTTTTTGAGAATTCCAAACATATATATATATATATATCCTCTAATTCCTTCTCGATCTCCCCATGTAACCATCCCAACTTCGTCTTCACCCCTACCCCCATAGTCTCCCTGACCCACTGATATCACAGGGTTTTTGAGACAGGGTTTCTCTGTGTAGCCCTGGCTGTCCTGGAACTCACTCTGTAGACCAGGCTGGCCTCGAACTCAGAAATCCACCTGCCTCTGCCTCCCGAGTGCTGGGATTAATAGTGTGCATCATCATTCCAATCTCTCTCTCTCTCTCTCTCTCTCTCTCTCTCTCTCTCTCTCTCTCTCACCGAGTTTATAATTAATGGCACCCAAATGTTTATGGGTGTGAAGGCACCGCACAAACTGTGTAGCTGGTCAGGATCCATAGTCCAGAAGAAAACTGACTTTCCCTCCCCAGCCTATTCTACCACTCCACTGACTGCGAAAGGGTTCAAAGCCTCAGGTATGACTTCTCCCCAGTTGAGACCTGCGGGCTGGTAGCACATTCATTTGGATCAGAGTGAAGAGATCAAGATCTCCCTGTGGGGGGAGAGTTTTTCAGTGGCTGCATGCTACTTGGGACGGGATGGTTCTGCTTTGGGAAGCTTCCCTGACCACCGCTTTTAGTGTCCCACTAACACCAGCAGCACCTCTACCTAACTGTGACAACACCAAATTCCACAGAGAAAAATGCACAATCACTGTTCGCCAACTAAAAAAAACACTAAAACAGCCATGGTGGCGCACACCTTTAATCCAAGCACAGGGGAGGCGGAGGTAGATGGATATCTATGAGTTCAAGGCCAGCTTGGTCTACAAAGTGAGTTCCAGGACAGCCAGGGCACAGAGAAACCCTGTCTCAAAACAAAACAAAACAAAACAAAAACAAAACAAACAATCCCCCCCAAACAAAAACACACAAACAACAAACAAAACCCAAACCACCTAAAACATGTGGTGAGGAGGCTACAACCATGTTCTGTTGTGAGCCACTGATGCAGAAGACCCAGGGAGTGAGCATCAGTCCCCTCATCCTGTCCATGTGATTGACAACACCAGGAAGGGGTGCTGCTGCAGCGATCAGCAAGGATTCACTATTACCTGAGCTGCCTGGCGCTGTGCTAGTCACATGTCATTCCCAGTATTCACAGTTAGGGCTGGAGAGATGGCTCAGTGGTTAAGAGCACTGATTGCTTTTCCAGAGGTCCTGAGTTCAATTCCCAGTAACCACATGGTGGCTCACAACCATCTGTAGTGGGATCCAATGCCCTTTTCTAGTGTGTCTGAAGACAGCTACAGTATATATAAACAAAGAGCTCACTAAGGATGCCCTCTGTTTGCCCACCAATCTTCCCAGTAATTCCTGGGAAGCTGTGATTTGGTTATCCTGCCCACCCTGTGCTTATGAACGAGAACAGGGAGACACGAGGAAACCCAGCTAGCAGTAGTGGAGTCACCAGGCAGTACAATTCCATGGGTTCATGACCTCTCTTGGTTTATTATCTCTGCTGTCATGCCTGTGCTTTTTGTCTTTTGTGTGACTCTCCTGAGAGCAGCGTAGCCCTCGTAGACCCTTTATGGCTTTGTCTTTGCTGACTCTGGCATTTGTCTGGGCATTCATTTCCAGGTCTCTCAATGGCATGCTCCCTTATTTCTAGAGAGACTCTTCCTCAGAGATAATGACTCTCTGACTTCTGTAACATAGCATCCTCCTCGTTTCTGGACCCCATTTCCTGCTCTAATACAGAGCCAGAAACAGGCTAACATGTCCTCCACACCAACCCCCAGCATCTTCCTTGGCATATTGTAAAGACTGTTAGACATATGGAATGAATAAAGACTTGACAGAAAGTCACATCCAGACTCAAGCTATTGGCGACCATTTTTCTGTAATACTATGTTTAGAAAACATTCTTCCTCTGGTGGGCCAGCGATGTCTGTGAGGAGAGGGCTACAATCCCAAGCCTGTTGGCCGGCAGAAGGGACGGCACACCGGGGCTTCCTGACCAGCGACTGTCAGAGATTCGTCACTAAGTGGCCCTCATCACTCACACATACTCATTTGATGACCTTTGCTTTCTTAGCCTGTGAAAATAATTCAATAGAATTAGAATAATACACACATAGACATTATGTTTAGGATTAGCCACAACAAACCATAGAGTAAATTGTTAACTTTAACTTGAAAAAAAGACTACAGATTAACACCAGGTCAGATTTTGTACAATCACCAGAAATTGATTCTACCTTTCTATAGCTACTATTCACAGGTTTAAAAAACATAGTTGTAATTAAGCTTCATTAAAATGTTAGCAGCTGCTGTCATTACACAGAAAGTGAGACCACACAGGAATTATAGATAGAAATAATTAAATTGTAGTTAGTTCCCATTGCTCTCTACCTTATTTTTCAAAATTTATTTATTGATTATGCATATGGGTGTTTTGCTTGCATGTATGTTTGTGTACCATGCATGCCCTGGAGGCAAGAAGAAGATGCTAGGTTGGAGTTTCAGACAGTTGTAGGCCATCATGTGGGCGTTAGGAAGTAAACCCAGGTCTTTTGGAAGATCAGCCATCTCTCCAGCCCCTATGCATTATGTTTTGAGATGAGGTCTCTCTTTGAAGCTAGAGTGCATGCATTTGGCCAGACTAGCTGGCCAATGAGCTTCAGGAATCCCACCTCTCCTCTCCTGTATAGCCAAGCTGAGATCTTAGATGCACACCACCACGCCCAGCTTTTTAACATGGGTTCTGGCATCTGTGGCAATCAATTGCCCAGCTAAGCCATCTCTCCAGCTCCATGTCATAAGCACTTGAGAGTTGCTTGGGTTTGGCATTCGAATACGTTTTCTCCTTTGCAGTAGTATATACGTTAATGTTAACCAATCCTGCTAGCAAGGGCACAGCTGTCCAAGTCTCTCAGGTGACGGAGCACTTGGTTGCTGCTCAGAATAATGGAGGGGGAGAATTCTGACCTGACATTGAGGAAGCTCTATGAAGCAAGGAACAATAGCAAGTGGAAAGGAAATTCAAAATGGTGGAACCTGCCTGATTTGTACTAAATGAGTTCTTTTTAAAAAAAGTCAACTAGGAGGTTCATGAAATCCCAGACCTTTATGGATACTATCTCTCTGTCTCTCTCTCTGTCTCTCTGTCTCTCTCTGTCCTCTGTGTGTGTGTGTCGGTCTGTCTTGTCTGTCTGTGTACATGTGCAACATATGTGCATGCACCTATGGATGCCAGAAAAGAGAGTCAGATCCTCAACTTGAAGTTACCAGTGACTGTGAGCCATAAGACAGGTGCTGGGAACTAAACTTGGGTCCTCTCCAAGAGGAAACTTGGCCACCTCTCCAGACCCTTAAGTAGACATCTATCTTTGTTCTTTTCACCCCAGTGGTAGTAGTGATAGCAAGACATGTGCTCAGCATGTCTTGGAGCCAGGAGGTGAATTTCATTGCTGCCTAACATAGCAGACACCTTGTGCCAGAAGTCACTAGGCCCTGGAGAGCCCACTGAGCAGTGTGGTGAGCATCCAGAATCCCGCACTGAGAGGCTCTGATCCCACTAGACTTGAGGAAGCGACTGGCAATGTACGTTTGTACCAGCTGGTCTTGAAGCACAGCTGAATCTGGTGACATCTACAGAGACTGGGAGAAACAACTCCCCTTATTAGGGGAGGCAACTACTAGAAGCAGGAGATATCTACTAGAACTGAGATCTTCTGGCTGAGGAAGTAGAATAAAAGAATTAAGCACAGAGACCCCAGAGTGATGCACACATTGTTACAGTGTGTGTATGCTTCATGAAAGGGCTGATTTGCTGATTGTCAGCTGTTGTTGTTTGAATGTACAACGTCCCACACAAGCCCGTGCATTTCAACACGTTGTCCCAGTCAGTGGTGGTGTTTCAGAAAGTTATGGAACGTTCAGAAGGCAGGGCCTCCCTGGAGAAGTACGTCACTGGGGGTGGGCTTTAGGTTTTACAGCCTGGCCTGACTTCCTGTTCTTTCTGTCTGTTTCTTGTGTGTGGGTGAAATGTGGTCTGCCAGCTTCACACTGCTGCTGCTATTGCTGCTGCTGCTACCGTGCCTTTCCCGCCATGGTGGACTGTAACCTGGCTAGGATTATAAGCCAAAATTAACCTCTTCTCCCCAAAGTTGCTTCCTGAAATGGCAGTCTATTGCAGGCAAGTTGCTAATGCATCTGCCTTCCATCAACTGTGAAGACAACTGAGACTCAGTTTATCATCTGACTCCAAAAGGGGTAGTGATATTTATCCATGTGTTAGATAACAGTAAAAGACAATAATAACAAGCTCTATAAAGATGATTGTGTCTGTTGCTAGAACCCCATGGGAATGAGTACCCGGCGATGAGTAGTTATAAAGCATACATGGGAACTCAGAAGCTGAGGGTATAATTTTCGTATTCCTGGAGGGCAGTTCCACAGGTCGGAGTCATGTGTGCCAGCAAAACATGGTGGAGAGATGCCGTCCATTCCAGACACACCTTGAACTTGAGCTCTGGCCCTATTGTGCGGGGACTTTGCTTCCTGTTTCTGATTATTGATAGTGTGTTGGGCAGACTCACAGATAAGCACCCGCCCCCGCTCCTTCTTTCTTGAATCCTCTGAAAACTCTGAGGGTCCACGTCTCTGTGGAGGTTGCTGGGAGCTCTTTGGTGAAAGCCCCGTTTCCCTGGTTCTCTTTCTCCCCTTTCTCATCGGGAAGACATGGACAGGGAGGTTTATGGGCTCGTTCTATGGATGCTGCTTGCTGTGTCCAGTAGGCCTCCAGACCATAGTCTCTGAGGTATGCACAGGTAGGAAGGGTAAGTCTTGCTTGATGGGTCAAAGGGGCTGTTCAAGGTTCCGAAGTATTTTCAAGACAGAAAGATATTGTTTCTTGGTGTTTTAGGCTCAGTTGTAGGGTAGACTGAGTATAGACACAAAGACTCCTCTGCTTGGGGCTAAGGAGAATTGGGCACTCAGTTTGTTTATACCTTAAGGCTTCCCTGTGTTTAATGGTGACTGAGACTGGAACCAAGGAGTGCAGACAGACCTCCTTAACCTTCTTGGAAGACCTGCCCCAAGACATGGGAAGAGGACAGAAGATTCAGGGACAGGTTACCTTGCTCTTGTTGGGATTTGACCTTCAGGTATCCCAGCAAATCCATAGCCTCACCACAGGTATCTTGAAGCTGAGAAACCTTTTTATAAGGTAAGGACCAACGCCATGCCTGGGAGACGTTGAGGGCGTTCCTGGCATTAGTATGGAAGGCATGCTTACCCGTGCCCTTGCCACGGGTGACATTGTGAACCCAGGTTTGGAGATGAGGCAAAAAATTCAACCCCACGAATTTATATAGTCTGGAAGTCTGGGCCTGGGGTGCCCGAACCAGGTCCTCATACCTCAGGAGCAGGTAGCGCTGCTGCAGAGCTTCAGGTAGGGTTTGGATAGCCTTGACTATGTCCACATGGCTTTTGCAGATGATCTTCATGGCATAATAGGGCTGATCTTCCTTGCTGATCGTTTTCAAATGCTGTCCTAGCAAAATACGACTGTCAGTCATGAGTTCTGCTGTGGTGTGTTCCCGAGATCGGAACACAGCCCGGGGGTCTCGGACCAGGTGCACAATGTGCAGGTTGAGGGAAGGGTCTGTAAGCAGTGGGTAGAGGGCCTGCAGGCTGAGGAAACGCACCTCTTTGAGTACCACGTAGCTGTGAGAACGGCAGGCCTTCTCCACCATATCAAAGGGCTGCTGACTGCAGAGCAACTTGCAATTCTTGGGTGAGCTGATCTGGTCAGCAGAGAAGAAATCACAAACAGGCGATGAGCACAGGGCCCGGCTTTGCTCCCACTGGAAGAGGCTCGACTGTTTTCGGGGGCCTGGGTTCATGTAGGCATCAAAGACGCTCATGTCACACAGGAAGACGGACCGCAGAAGATCTCGCACAGCCATGTGTAGCTTCCAGGCCGTGCCGCTCGTGAAAGTCATCCACACGTGCCAGGCAGGCTCCATCAGGTAGAACACATTCGGGTGCTGCCCAAAAAGCTGTCCCACAAAAGAGGAACCCGACCGCCAGGAAGACAGGACCAGCACATGCACGGGCCTCTGGGACTCCTCCCTCTGGAACAAGTGTCTATGGCTGGACATGTGGATGAAGAGAGCTACAACTATCATCTGGAAACCCAGGAGCATCAGCAGCCTCCCTTTCTTAAGCAGCATCATCCTGCAGAGGTAGAAGACCTTTAAGGGGCAAGCAGAGGGAATGGGGCTGAGTTAGGTTGTTACAGCATCTACCTTCTGACTTCTCCTGGACCCCCTCCAAGGAGCAATGTAAAAAAATTCAGAAACTTCCTGCGAGTACTCTGCAGAGTAATTCTGGTTGGATCACTGCGTTCTATTTTACAGTCTTTAAAGCTCCCCCTTCTGGTCCTTCTCATCCATTGAGCCACCAAGAATATCTCTGCTCAGCTATATTTAATCAATATAGGGGGGTACTGCCACACCTCACACCTACACCCCTGACAGAGAGTGGCCTTGTAGGCAAAGCTGTCTGTCTGACCAAGTGCTGGTTAGATGCCTTGTGGTCCTCCCCAAGCCAAGGAAAGTGAGACACTTAGCCACGGGCTCCTCACCCATTCCTTCCTGTGAAGGGGAGCCCCACAAGACCATTCCTCATCCCGTCCCCATTTTGATGAGGCCCAGGACCTTCCCACTGCAATTTCTGAAGGTTAGGGCTGTTGGCTGCCAAGCTGCCTGGCCTTAGAGTCATCTCCTTAGTGGCGGAGCCACACACTGCATTTCGCACTGGGTTCCTTCTGACTTAACCTCATCCCACGGGACTAAGAACACGGGGAAGCTGATCCAAACCTAACCTTGTGTCTACACAGGAGAGAGTAGAGTGTCTACACATGATCTGAGTACACACGAGCCGAACCATTGTCTCCACAGAAGTGTGGTGAGCCAGCCTAGGAGCTGTGTTAGTGAAAGCTGTGGCTGTTTGGTCATAGGGTGTCAACTCGGGAAAAGCCTGGCTGCTTTGCTAATCTACTCAGGGCGACTTAGCATGGTTGGGCAAGTCATACTGCACAGTACCAGAGAATGTCACCTCATCATAATTCCGATGTTTGTTACACAGGTGATGATAGAGGAAGGTGTTCAGAGGCTATCCCAGGAGCTAGACATTCAATATTTAAAGAATGTGTTTCCATTTCTAAGTCACATTAAAAAAAATCACAAAGACTGATGGGACAGCTGACCTTATTCTTTTCACAATGCGGACTTATTTCACATAAAGAGACCCTCAGGTGGAGATGTTGGTAGTTCAACAATGCTCCTGGGGATGACCTTGTGCTCCTGAGTTTGTGGGTAGCACACATTGGACATGGTGTGTTAAAAAAACAAAAACAAAAAAGAAATGAAATTGGGGGTGTGGGGGAGGGATAAGGATGTGAGGGTGGATCTGAGAAAAGTCAGGGGAGGATTGTATGCATGTATGAAATTCTCAAAGAACTAATAAAATATATTCAAAACCATATGATAATGAAAAGTATATGTTTCAATGCAGAGAGGGGGGATGAGAGAGGGCGAGGGAAATAGAGAGAGGAAGAAGGAAAGAGAGAGAGGGAGAGGGAAAGAGCACACCCCTGGATCAGCAAGAGGGCTTAGCACAGGACAGTACTTACTGGTAAACCTGAGGTTGATCACTGAGATCAACATGGCGGAAGGAGAAAATCAGCCCTTCTGACCCCTATAGACGCACGTACACATGTACAATCACATTCATATGCGTGTGCGCATGTGCATGCATGCGCGCGCGCATGCGCGCGCGTGCACACACACACACACACACACACACACACACACACACACACACACACACACACACACACACACACACACACCTAGGTCTCTGCAAGCAAGGGGAGATCTTGCTGCCAGCAGCTGGGTCTGCAGGGGAAGTTACAGCACTCCTAGAGTGAACTGTAGCAGGGTACGTGGCACATCTTCAAACAGGTCACAGTGCTTTCCTAGGGGAAAGAAAACATAAGAATCCTCCTAGCTGGTGACTTGGTGAACTTGTCCCTCTTTGTAAGAGCCAGTGTTGATTGTCGTTGGTACACAGGAAAAACCCACCTCTAGCCCAGTTATCAACTCTCCTCTATACAATGGTGGTTCGTTCTATTAAACCATTTCAGTTGCTTTCTGTACACACAGGAGATTCAAGTGTTTATACACCCTTAATATTTTCCCTCTTAAAAAGCAAAACATAGTAAGGTCTCTCTACCCAGAGTGCTTTGCCTTTTTTTTCTTTTTTCTTTTTCTTTTCTCCTCCTGTAAGCATGTTTTGGGAGATGCAGAACACACAAAGCATTTCCTTGTTTCTTTTTACCACACAGAATTCTATTGTATGGACACCCAACAATTTGTCTAACCAAGGGCCCCTGGGTTGTTTCTAAGCTCCCTTGTTGCAAAGGCTTCAGTCACAAGCTTCTTGTCTACACACATGTAAGATTAAACGTGCGGCCAAGCGAATTGTTGAGTCAAAAAGTACATATGTGTGTGTGCATGTGTATTGTGCGCTTGCATGTGTGTATGTGTGTATATATGTGTGAGTGCTTGTGTATGTGTGTGTGCATATGTGTGTGTGTACTTTGTGCACATGTGTGCATGTGTGTGTGTGTGTGTGTGTGTGTGTGTGTGTGCACATCATGTGTGTATGTCGTGGCCAGGCAGCTTTCATGCTTCCTGTGAACATGGAAGGAGGTATTAGAGAGTGGGTTGAGGAGAAGGCAGCCACAGAGGTGATTCTTGGAGTCTGTAACTTGTTTCCTCAAGAGGTCAGGCATGCTCTGCCAGCTCTCAGTCTTCCCTTGGAAGTCCCCTTGAACATTCTGGAAGTGTGTCATGATCCTCAGCAGACTTTGTGTGGCAGAGACATCCCACACCCACCCATTCCCCCGGCCATCTCTGCAATTCACTGCCAGTCTTGTTTTTCCTTTGGATGCTAAAAAGGGATCAGATTAGGATCAATCTTCTTTCTTACTTTTTGTGTATGTGTGTGTATGTGTGTGTCCACTTGTGTGATGGCCACAATAAACTTTTATGCTATTTCTTTCTTCATTCTCTCTCTCTCTCTCTCTCTCTCTCTCTCTCTCTCTCTCTCCCTCTCTCTCTCTCTCCCCTCCCCTTAGGGTCTCTCACTGGCCTAATAGGCTAGGCTGGCTGGTCAATGAGCCCCCAGGATCTCTAGTTCTGGGATTCCAAGTGCATGCTGCCATGCCTGGCTTTTTAAAATGTGAGTTCTGATAATCCAACAAAGGTCTTGGTGTTCTCAAGGCAAGTGGGCCTGTGGATCTGTCTCTCTAGCCCTCATCTCTTCCTTGTGGCCAAAATATTCCAGCACTTTGCCAGGCTCAGTAGTTAAGAGCACATGCTGCCCAAGCAGGGGGACATGAGTTCATATCCCCAGGACCCAGAGAAAAGCAAGGAGGAGCCATCTAACTGCGTGCACCCTGTGTTGCAGGAGAATGCTTTGGGCTTGCCGGCCCCAATGTCCAGTGAGAGGTCCAATCTGAAAGGAATACTGCAGAGGGTAATGGACTCACATGTGCACATATAGTCCCCCTCTGTACCCATGATGCTAGCACAGGGGAGTGTGCCGGTGAATGGTACTTCCTGTCTTGTTGCCTGAGCCCCATGGCTTAGGAGATGACCAGTTTATTGACTGTGGTTTAAGTGTGGTTTTTCCTGCTCCACTACCCCAAGACAGAGCTTCTCCCCGGGACAATCGGAGAAATGTTGTAGGAAAAGATAGGAAGCAATAGAGTATCGGGGAGAGAGATACTCTCCCGTGACCATGCAGAGACTGGACTAGAATTTTACAGGCAGATCCTGTAACTGCTTCTTCCCAAAGCTGACATCCCTTGGCACTAGGAAAGCAGGACTTTCCTTCCATCCCAGCCCTGGGCCAACTCCGTCCTGCAGGGTTTGATGGCTCTGTGCCTTCCTCGTGTGCCAGCTGTCCCTGGCCTCGAGCCAGGCCTTTTTTTGTGTTTTCTTTCCTTTTTTTTCCCAGGGTGGTAGGGTGGGTGTGGTAGAGTGGGTGTGGTAGGGTGGGTGTTGGGAGGGACCTGGCACCTCATTCCTGCTGTTTATCATGAAGCCATGGCTCCAGGCCTCTGTTTTCCTTTTGCATGAACCCTGGCCAGAAAGAGCAAGCTTTTATGAAGCTGGTGCAGTCTCTGGTCACCAGGCTCTGAGCAGCACATGCTGGGGCTGCCCAGCCCACTAGTAAGTACTCCAGTGCACAGCTCAGGCAAAATGTATCTTTATAATCAACAGTAGAGGCAGGGGACACTCCTGGGCTGGTGGACATGCGGGTGCTGGTTACCTGGTGCTCAAGGAGGCTCACTGGGGAGAGGAAAACCCTCCAGGTCCAGCCTGAGTCATACCCTCCTGCTGCTGGACTTCCTCTTCGCTTGAGGCCTTGGCATTTCCCTCCTGTCCCTCAGGCCTCCCTATCAACCATGGTCACACCTCTTTCTAAAGCATCTCCTGTTACTCTCTTGGTCTAAAATCTCTTGGATTAACATACTAACACACACAGGCTGAAACCCAAATCCCCAGGCCTTGTGCCCAGGGCCCCACTCTGCCTGCCTGTCCTTTAATCCCTTGCTTCTATGCCGTTAGCCTCAGATTCTACTTTCAGGTCTTCTCAACCTGTCTGTTGCTGAGGAGCACAGAGACATTAGGGGGACTACCATTTTTCCTTCAACAGAGTAGCTACAAGCCCTCCCCTCCCCAAAAGAATGCTATCCCCTGTCTCTCAAATGTACATGAGTACCCTGCCAATTACACAGGGCACAACTGCAGAATTCCCACTGAGCTGTGCAGAGTTACTGAAGAGGCAGCCGTGTCTTATCTGGCTCGCTGTGCGCAATACTTCCACAGCTGATTAGGACGCCTTAAGCCTCCTGGACCAATGAAGACCATGGCTAGCTGGATGAAACGAGAAGAGTCACATTGCTAGGAAGCAGAAAGGCCTTTGAGCTTTGTTTGATACAAGGCTCAGACTGACCTCCAGACTGGTCAGGGATCCAGGAATGACCCGGAACTTCTGATCCTCCTCCCTCCACCCCTTGAGTGTTGAGATTATAGGTGTGCACTAGAAGTCACAGTGACAGGTGCCTAACATCTGCTTGGGAATGAAACAGCATGAAAACATACAGATCTTGAGAACCGTCATCAGAGGGATGTTGGTGAGGGGGACCTAGGTCAGGTACAGGGACCACAGAGGCACCAGGGTTGGGGGCTTCCTTCTATGGTTTGACTACAAAGGCCTGGATTACAGATCCTCCCCCACCAATCAGGAACACATAAGCTTTTGGAAGCAAAATGGGAAATCCTGACCAAAATCAACTAAACAAACAGACAAACATCCTGGATATCAATCTAAGAGGCCAGCATTCTAAAAACTGGCACAGCTCACTTTAGATTCTTTAGGGAAACGATGTCAGCAAATATAAGGTAGAGACAGCAGAAAGTCGCTGTGCACAGAGAATGGAGGTGGACTGGGGACACTGCTGCACCACAGATAGCCTACTGCCCCTGGAAACTCTTGGGGTTAAGTTCCCAGATAAAAGCGACCACAAAACACACTTTGTTTAAGACAGTGTCTCACACTGCATCCAAAGCTGACCTTGAACCCAACCAAACAGCAATTCCGCTGTTTCTGCCTCCCAAGTGCCAGGATTATACACTTAGCTACCACACTCTGATGAACAAACTCAGCAAGTGAGAAAGACAGAGGGACTGCACCCTCCTGCATGCCCACGGACAGTGCTGGGCACACAGCTCAGGAAAACACCTGTTCATGAATGTCTGAGTGAACCAATATCTGTGGGGACAGTCTTGCCACTTGGGGTGCCCTTGTTGACTTGAGGGGAGTGGGCAAGATGTCGCACTTATTTTATACATATAAAACTATTCCGGCCCTAATGAAACAGAACTATCCAGGGCCATTTGAGGCAGAGGTCCCCTCCACCTCAGCCGATATGCTTGCTCCATAAACGCCATTATATTTCACATCTAAAATACGCTTCTGGACTTCCAAAGCCCTTTGTGGGGCAGTTATAAAATACAATCCAATTAGACACAATGAGACTGTCTACAGTGCTGGCCAATTCCCTATTCTTAAATTTCACACTTTACGTATGTAGTGTATGTGTCCTATCATGTGTGTGAAGGTCAGAGGACAGCTGTGGAAACTGAGTCCCTCCCACCAAATGGCTCGGACTGGAGCTCAGATCTTCTGGCTTGGTGGCAAGCACCCTTAGCCACTGAGCCATCTCACTGGCCCCCGCTTTCTTATTTTTCAAAAGGAACAACCGAGGACTGATTGATGTCTAGTTGCAAAGCCCTGCCCATTAGATCTGATGACTGGCTATGCGCCACTCTGCCTGAGATGGATGAAGCCTGCAGTTCCCTGCTCAGGAGAGTCTGGACGGTCAGATTACAGTAGGCTCCATTACAACATCCTACCAAGGTTTGAGGCTCTTTCTTATCTCTGGTGGGGTTCAGCGTCTGGTAAACAGCTTGAGTTTTTTTCTTGGTGATTCAGAGTGTCCCCCAACACCATCCCCTTTTTTCCTAGCCCTCTTCCTCCAGCCGTCAGAATCTCCAGCTTAGATGTCAGGGCTACCTGATACTCTGATCCTGTCATTGGGATAATGCCCTTCATGGCAGCTGCTCCCCCAAGGAATTCTCTTCTTACCTTAGGCTTCCCCAGTGCCCACGATGACTGAGCGACTCACTGCCTGCCAGGCTGAGCACCAGGCTGAGCAACGTTCTCTCTGACTCATGAACTCCTCCTCCTTGCATTTTGCATACTGAACCATTTTGCTTGCCCTCCCTTACAGTGAAACAACACCCCACTTTGCAAGACAGGCTCCAGGAGGCTCTGGCTCCAGGAAAGCTGAGGGGTGAAGGAATGGGGTGACGGTCAGGGTGAGGAGCCTCCCTTTAGGCAGGCTTAAGCCGAGGAGGATGACGGATGCTATTGGAATGTCCACTCTTCTTAGGCAGCCAGATGGTCAGGTCCCTTTAAGGCATTATGGAAGGAGAAGAGACCCCTGGAGCTCCAGAAGGTGAGGTTGGAAGCGGTGTTGTCAGACAGTTACACATCCCATAAGGTTTTGTAAGCCTTTCTCCCGCCTGTATTTTGCTCTTATCTCTAAGGAGGCTGTATAAAGATTATTTTCCAGGCATCACACCTGTTTCATCACCCCGCCCTAGGGAGGTAACATTTCTTAGCTCCTATGTTATGTCCATTATCCTCACTCTGCTTGCAAGAGGTAACAAACATGTTCTCGGTGAGGAGAATATAGATCTACTGGTGTTTGGTTTGATTAAAGGGGGAGAATTTGCCTTTTATGGCAAAAGCAAAGTTATCGAAAAGTATAACTTCTCAATAACGGTGTGTCCGTGGGCAAGTCATATACCCACTCTGGGCTACTTTATCTGGTTGTCCACAGTCTATAACAATGGATACATCTGGAAAAACGTAAACTGCCATGGAGTACAGAGGCTGAGGTTTGACTGGAAAATCAATATAAAATAAGGGGTGACAGTAGCTAACTTACATTTTGTGAATATTGGGATTAGTGTGCTCAGAGCCCCTTGTCCAATTTTATGACAATAAGCATTTAAAAGTGTTAGTTACGGGGGCTACAGAGATGACTCTGTGGTTAGGAGCAATACTGCCTTTGCAGAGGGTCCTAGATCAGGTCTTGCCTCCACATCAGGTGTAATTCCAGCTCCAGGGGCCCTGAAGCCTCTGGCCTCTGTGGGCATTGGCGCTCACGTGCAAGCGTGCGCACGCGCGCGCACACACACACACACACACACACACACACACACACACCCACACACACACCCACATAAATAAAATAAATCCGGAGAAAGTGTTAGCTATTATTTAATAATGACCGTACCTCTTCTTAATCAGCCGCTGAGGTATTTTCCAGGCTTCACAAAAGAGCAGCCAGGCTGTGTGGGAGTGAGTCACACCCAGGTCTGGCAGATTCCCATCAGCCGCGTCTCCGAAGGCCTTATCTTTGTGCAAATGACCAGAACCTGAGGAGTCCCCCTGGTATTGCTTTCAGTCGGGTCCCTCCCTCCCTTCCTGTTTCCTCCTGGCACCGAGGAGACAAAGTTCTCTTCTTCCAAGTGGCTGCTGAGAGATGAATACTGAAGAACTAGAAATGAGCAGCAGTGCTCTGCTCTTGTTCTCGGGTTAGGAGTGGTCCCTGCCAAGTGTCAAAGAACTGAAGAATCCAGTATGTGTAAGGAAGGGAGTACAACTCCCCCGCCATGCCACTGTCCAGAAGAAGCCATTTACCTTTCCTTCCATGCACGTAGAAGTCTGTAAAATTAGCCAGCCAAGGTTCATGCCTCTCACAGCACACAGAGGTTTGTGTATTGTTCTCTCTCTCTGTCTGTCTGTCTCTGCCTCTGCCTCTGTGTGTCTTTGTCTCTTTCTTTCTCTCTGTGTGTCTCTGTCTCTCTCTGTGTGTCTATTTCTCTGTCTCTCTGTCTCTGTCTCTCTCTGTGTGTCTGTCTCTGTCTGTGTGTGTGATTGTGTGCAAGCACGCGTATGCATGTGTGTGTGTGTGTGTGTGTGTGTGTGTGTGTGTGTGTATAGACCAAAAGTGGATGTCTGGTGCTCTCTTCTATTGTCTTCCACTTATTTATTTTTTGAAACAAGGTCTCTCACTGAGCTCAGAACTCATGACTTTGGTCACCAAGTCCTAGAAATCGCCCTGTCTTTGTCTCTCCAGCACCAGAATTAAGAACATTTGACACCATGCTCAGCTTCTTTATGTGAATGCTGGAAACAAAACTCTGCCCCACAGGTTTGCAAAGCAAGCACTTCCCTAAATCATCTCAGCGCTTTGTTTTTGCTTTAAGATAATTTAAGTTCCTATGTACAATTCAGACACAAAGCATCCTTGTAAGATTCATCTCACTGTCTCATGCCTTGTTTTCTTGCTATGTAGTGTTCTCTATGTAGCTGCTGATACTGTCTCGTGGACACTAGAGCTCTTTACAGTTATGACTCGAGAGGATTGGCATACACACTGGCAGAGGGTGACTTCAGAGTCTCCTTCACGTTATATCAGTAACATTTACCCCTGTCAGCTAATCCGTATTTCTTCAAGATGGGGGCCTCATTCTTTAGCCCAGGCTGGCCTGGGAATCACTCTGTAGACCAGGCTGGCCTCAAACTCAGAAATCCACCTGCCTCTGCCTCCCAAGTGCTGGGATTAAAGGTGTGCGCCACCACTGCCCAGCAGGGGGGCCTCATTCTTTAGCCCAGGCTGCCCTGGGAATCACTATGTAGCCAAGGCTAGCCTGGAGTTGTGATGACCCCTCTTGCCTCAGCTTTCCAAGTGCTAGGATCACAGGCTTGAGCTGCTATACCTGGCTACAGTTAATGCTTTTTGGATGATGTCTTTTTATTATTATTATTTATTATTATTATTAAAGTTAGGCAGGTATCCACAGGCTTTTAAAATTATTATTAAAGTTTTTGATGCGGTCACCCTCCCGTCTTGGTATGTAGATCAACCTCAGTATGCTGATGAATCAATAAATTTCTCTTGCATTTTGCATTAAAATTTTTTTTTTTTGATGCTAGCTGAGATTCCTTAAAGTCTCCTCATAAAAACATATGAGGAGACCCCTGAATTCAGTTGATTTTTCTCTCCCAGTGGTGTTATCTGTAGGGATGAGTCAGGGCACTACTGAACATGTAACTCCCTTAGGAAGCACGGGGAACATGACCTCCATTGATGTGTCACCCTGTAGGGTGTATACTGGTAACAGTTCAGTCTCTTTGGAGACCAAATGGCCTTCTGATCTAGACAATAGGTGACTTACAGAGGCATCCCATCATTCCTTATGTCTCAGATCATCGCGGATGACAATGGCCACAATATTGGCAGTCCTTTATGATCCTCTTATCGTTGGTAGTGAGGTCATCAGACTTTGGTTGTTGAACACCCGGAAACATGGCCTTAACCAATCTTGTAATTTTAACTTTGGTGTAACATTTAGATTTATTTTAGACAACAAAACCAAACACTTTTTGTAAAAAAAGAAATCCTTTCAAGACTCAGTTTTCCCAAGTGATTGAAGCTTTAAAAAGTTAGTAAAACAAGCAATTGTATTGATCATACACACATTTGATTTAAGCTAAGTTTTGTAAAGAAGTAAATCATCATTTTAAGAGTACCTCCCATTGGTTTATCAATCTTGTCATCTTGAACTCTGAACTTTTTATAATCTTTCACCACAGAGCATATGTCATCCTTAAGTCTTATCTGCCACAAGTGTTCTGTGACTTAGATTAAAACTTTCTATGTTTTATGTTGTTTTCTTTTATGTTTTATTCTCAGGATGAAATCTTATTTTATCACAGTGTCATGAGTGACTGTCCTCTGAGCCAAGCAACTATGATTTGGGGGAGCTCAGGGTTTCAGTCTTTCTTGATTGGCTATGTCAGTGATCCCTCAAGTCTCCTTTCACCTCCCATTCCATCCCTTCTAGTCGTCACTCAGCTGCTGGTATGATCACTTTCTGTACAACTCTAAGCTCTAGCGCTTCCTAGATTCAAACGCTGCTTTGGAACACATTACAGATGAGACTCTAACTCCTTGGCTTGGCATGAAGTTCCTTTTCAGAGCTGGTGTCTCTATGGTCTATCATAACCTCTTCCATGTTAAAGGTCCAATATATCTGTGGAGCATCTATTATAGACCAGGCTCTGCTTTGGGTATGGTGAACATCTGTGAGGCAAACACAGGTGAAGCTCTCTGTGGTGGTTTCAACATACTTGGCCTAGGGAGTGGCACTATTAGGGGTGTGGCCTTGTTGGAGTGGGTGTGGCCTTGTTGGAGGAAGTGCGTCATTGTGGGCATGGGTTTAGAGACCCTCATCCTAGGTCCTTGGAAGGCAGTCTTCTCCAGTTTTGACTTCAGAACAAGATGTAGAACTCTCAGCTCCTCCTGCACCAGGCCTGCCTGGATGCTGCCATGCTTCCGCCTTGATAACAAACTGAACTTCTGAACCTGTAAGCCAGCCCCAATTAAATGTTGTCCTTGGTCATGGTGTCTGTTCACAGCAGTAAAACCCTAATTAAGACACCTTCTTTGTAGAGTGTTGTCAGATATATTGTTGTTGTGTTTCTCACTCACCCAACATGAAAGCTGTAAGAGAAGACAGACTGTGGCTGTGTTTTGGGGGTCTGCTTTCACGACTGAAAGGTAGAGGAAAATAACATTTGAGAGGAGAGACAAAGAAAGTGAAGGCTAAGAAAATATCTGAAGAAAGACAGTAGATAAAGGGAAGAGAAAAATGCAAAGGCTCTTAGGGAATACAGGACGCCCATGGGAATGGCTACATGGGCTACACCCACTGAAGAACAGTAATGATTAGGTGGGGCACAATGCCTTTTTCATTATTAGTGAAACTTTAGTCTTAAGTTAAACTCAGAAGCTTCTGAGGGGCAGGGATTTAGAGATGACATTGCAGGAACCATTGTGGATAACTGAGTGGCACACATTGTAAGAGGACCAGGGTAGAGTCCCGGAGATCAGTTAGATGGAAGGGCAGAAGTGAAGGTCTCAGGATGGCATATTGATGGGTTACTAGATACTACTATGACAATTTAAAATATACAGCTAAAAGGTAGAGTCAAATCATGCACCTATTCACCAGATGTGAAGACTGACTCAGAGATACGCTGTCAAAGGAAAGAGTTAGGTTTGAGGATTGGAAATCAGGAATTGAATTCTGGAAGAGTCAAGTTCAAGTTGCCTAGTGGACATCCACGTAGAAATATCAAGTGGGTGGTTGTATGCACCAATCCAGAGATTGGAGGAGCCCTCTAGCTGACAGTATACATTTAAAAGTTAACACAGAGATGGTATGTTGGGCCAGTGTGGGGTCCTGCAATCCAAGGAAAGAAATCACGCAATGGAGAAAGAAATAGTCAACTGTGTTCAAAACCTCAAAACTGGCCAGGTGTAGTAGTATACTCCTGTGATTCCAATGTCTCAAGTGCTGGGATTAAAGATGTATGCCACCAAGCCTGGTTATGTGGCAGAAGGACTGAGCTTCAGGTATGGGCTACATAGTGAGACCCTTTCTTATCACCCCCCTCCAAAAATAGACAAAGGTTTTGTATTAAAGCATGATGTCATCAATGGCCTTGATGAGAAGTTAATGCTGTGGGGTCCTGAGTATGAAGATATGACCAGAGGAATGGGAGCTAAGAAAGGCAACCTGCTCTTATAATCTACCCGCATACATATACACGCCGATGTATATTCATATATCCGTACATATGTAGATGGGTAGATGGATAGATAGATAGATAATCTTGCATTTTTAATTTTCTCTAGCTTGGACATGTCAACAAACAACAGATAAGGTATTATCTATCTCCTTATCTTTAGGAAAAGCCAGGCATGGTGGCACACTAGGCAGGTGGAGGCAGTCAGGAGGGTCAAGAGTTCAAGGTCAAGCTACACTATATAGTGAGTCTGAGGTGAGTCTGGTCTCAAAAGAACAAACAAAAAGAACAACAAGAAGCTAGGGATGAGGGTTGGTGAGACCGGATCAGTGATGCAGATAAAACAGACATGTAGCGCTAGAAGTCGTTTTGGGGGTGAGGAGCCCTAATCTTAAAATGACAGGAGTAGTCACAGGAGGTAGTCTTTTTCAGCCTTGTGCAGCTGCTACCCTTGGGCAGAGTAGGACTTATGTGCAACTGGTTGTTTTTCAGAAGAGTGCAGCAGAGACACAGAGGAGCCGAGAGCCAAGCCAGCCTTCCCTGGGGTAACTGTCAGGATGACTGAGGAGCTGAGGCTGGGTTAGAGGAGGAACAAATGGACAAGGGGTTGCAGAGCTAACATGGAGGACAAGCTCTAAGAAGCAAGGATGCCAAGGAATTTAGGCATGATGGGTCAAGAACAGTGGTTCTCAACCTGTGGGTCTCAACCTGTGGGTCTTGACCTGTGGGTCTCGACCCCTTTGAGAGTCAAATTACCCTTTCTCAGGGGTCACATCAGATATCCTGCGTGTCAGATATTTACATTTCATAACAGTAGCAAAATTATGGCTCTGAAGTAGCAAGGGGATCATTTTATGGTTGGGGGTTACCACAACATGAAGAACTGTATTAAACAGTTATAGCATCAGGAAGGTTGAGAACTAGAAAGATCACCTATAGGATATTGAGTCCATGCAGAGTTGCCCCATAAGCAGGACTGAAGTGTGACAACAGCCATATGGTCACAATCAAGGTAAGAAGCCTGGTTAACATCAGCGTCAAGGCCAGGCACATTTAGGAAAGCAGAGTCAGAATGGTGTGCAGGCAGCCGTGAGGAGCAAGGGGGACAACTGTCCTACTGCGGTGCTGTCACTTAAGACAAGGCAGAAGAAGCTGTGTCCATAGATATGACCCATGTTTCCTTTAGGGCAGAAAGCTGAAGGATGTAATATGCTGTTCTCAACAGTGAGATGGCAGGCAAGGGGCAGAGAACCATCTATACATGAACTCAGTCTTCTTGTATAACCCGGATAAACCAGGAAGAAAAAAGCAATGCAAACAGAAAACCATGATCTTGATCTTGGGGCAACAAATAGATAAACCCTCATGCCATTTAGGGTTGGTGCAGTGTCTCAAGGATAGCATTTGGTACCATCTCTCCAAAGACCTTCAATAGCATGGTTTTTGTTTTAATTAATTAATTAATTAATTAATTAATTGGTTTTTTTCGAGACAGGGTTTCTCTGTGTAGACCTGGCTGTCCTGGAACTCACTCTGTAGACCAGGCTGGCCTCGAACTCAGAAATCCACCTGCCTCTGCCTCCCACGTGCTGGGATTAAAGGCGTGCGCCAGGGCTGCTCCATGCCTCTGTAAGTGAGCTCCACCCATGGTCAGGCAAGCAACCCTGATTAAAATCACTGGTCACAAAGAAGGGCAGGAAAATAGGAAGGGAGATTTTTGGGAAGAGAGGGTTCAGAGGGAGTGGAGCAGGGGTAGAGGGCAAAGAGGAGTGAATGTATAAAAATATATTACATACATGGATGAAATTGTCAAAAAATAAATAAAAAGATAGCTTGTGCATCAGTTGGGTGTATGACACATATCTATAATCCTAACGATTGGCAGACAGAAACAGAAGGGTCACTGCAGAGTTCAAGGCCAGCCTGGGCTACAGAGGAAGAGCCTGTCTCAAATAAAAACAAAGAAAAATCATGTATACAGTCAGGCCTGTGTCTAAGCTGCTTCCATGAGAATCTGCTAGCTAGAGTACGAGGGCAGATCCAAATTACCATGGTTGTCCTAGCTGAGGCCATCATTGATTAGCCAGTAGCAGCCAGAAGGACCACGACCACATCACTCCCGATGCATGGGCAATTACCAGTTATTATATACCACTGAAGCCATTGGTTGGTCGTTATCCAGCATTATTGTAGCTCCAGAGCACTGGCGCAGTCTCCCAGGCAGACTCTGACACAAGCCTCACCCCTGTGTCCCCAGCTCATCTAGAGCGAGACCCCTCTCATTTGCAAATGTCCAGCACTCGGTAGACCTATAGAAGGTTTTCAGCAAAAGCCCGAGAAAAGAATGATTGAGTGAACCTTTGTTCAACCCTGAGGAACTCACCGCTCCATGTGCAGCAGGTGCCATGTCCAACGACCAAACAGTGTAATCAAATGAATGGACCTGAAGCAAACCCAGTTCAATAAGATCTGTGAAGCACCCACCACAGATAAGCACCCTTTCACCTCAAGCACAGTGGTTAAGTTTCCAACACTGGTCACTAGTTTTACATTTTATTACGTTGTGTGGATCAAGTTAAAGATAATCTAAATCCTAGAACACCCTTTCAAGGATAGAGTGTAAATAAGTGGGTATGACTCAGTCTAAATATCCTTACCATTATCTTTAGTACACACTATCAAACCATTGTGACTACTGACATTTCCTAAATTATATCAAGAGGCTTGCGTTTCTGAAAAGGAAAACATTATTTGCATTGATATAGAAAAGAAATCGAGAAAGAGAAAAGCATTATGCAGTAGGAGGGTGGAGGTGGGTTGAGTGTGCCAGCTATGGATGTCTTCCAGGGAGTGCTTATGGGAGTTCTAAGCCCTGTACTCACTGTGAAGTAAGAGGAATGAATGAGCCGTTGGCTCAGATGCCAGACTCAAGGGACGTGCCATAAGAAAGATTTTTGTCAAACGTGTTTTAACAATTCTAGCAAATAATCGAATTCTAAGTACAACCGTGTGAATACTGTGTTCATTTCTTTTTAAACCTTTAGGGAAGTTGCTGATGAGCAAGGCGTCATCCTGAGAGGACAGTGCTGGGTGCCATCTTTCTAACAGTCAGTTTGCCTTTGCTCCATGAATTATTTTCCTGTGGATATTTGATCTTGTTTTCCTTTTGAATCTTCCCTGTCCAGTCCTGTCCAAAAAAAGTAAGCCAGGAGTACAAATCGGATATAAGCATGAGTGAACCTCAGTTTAGCCAAAATAGGAACCAACACTGAGGATTAGCCATGCTAAGCTCCTCTTCCAAGAACACGGCTCACCTGAATTGTGGCAACATTTACCTTCTGGGTGTGAGCGTATCACTTTATATAATCCACTAGCTGGCCATCAACTGCCACACTGGGGTCACCGTTTCTTTTATTTACAAGTAGCTTGGCGTCAGGAAAGGTAACCAAGTTCTTACGTCATATTAACAACAAGCATTTGGTTTTTAAAATTGTTCTTTTTTTTCCCCTTTTAAAATTAATTATATTTTTATGTGCATGAATGATGCATGCATGCATGTGTGCCACGTGTGTGCCTGGTACCCAGAGAAGTCAGAGGACCCAGGCTTTGGGTCCCCTGGAACTAGAGTTGTAGACACTTGTGAGCCACAATATATGTGCTTAACAGCACTGAACCTGAATCCTCTGCAGAGGCAGCAAGTCTCTTAACCAATTAACCGCCGAGTCAGTCCTGAGCAGTTTTTACATAGCACGCCTCCGTCTTTCTGTTTCCTCTAGAATCTTCTCCTTACCCTGCTCCCGTTCTATATGATAAACTCCTATTTTGCTATCTCAGCTCTGTATAAGCACGCCTTTTTTTTGTGAGACTCTTGCCCACCCACCCTGCTGTCTCCTTCCCATCTATGCTGGCTAGCTTTAGGTCAACTTGACCCAAGTCAGAGTCACCTGAGAGGAGGGAACTCAAGTTCCCCAAGTATAATTTGTGTTGCCTATAAAGCATGGTCAACCTTCCAGTGACCAGTCCTTCAAGGATAACTGAGGTCTTTACCACCCCCACCCCCACCTCCAGAAGCCATCAACTGTGAAGAGCTACACTTTAGAGTTTTTAAGAACTCTCTTCAATAGCTTTCTGTCTAAACTGTTTCTTTGGGGAGGGGCAGGTTGCTGTAGATGCCTTCGATGTCTCTCATTCTCAATCATGAGTTTGGAGTAATTAACACCACTACAGCTGACGCTTCCTTGCCCACAACAGCCTGTAGCAGCATGGATCATGGACGTCCACATGGTTTCTGAACAGACCTGAACAGACCATGAGGGCCACATGGTCTCTGGTGGCAGCAAGGATTGAGTACATCAATATGGCCTCTGGCAGTTAATACCAGCCATGACATCTCAGACCATGGACACTAACATGGCCTTAGGGGGCAGCATGAGCCACAGACCCCAGCATGGCTCCCAGCTGTAGCACAGGCCACATCCAGCAACATGGCCTCTGGGAGCAGCATGGAGCATGGAGGGTTTCCAAGGAGACTCAATCCAGAAAATAAACTGTTCTCCATCTTGAACATCTGCCTGCTTGAGCTCCAGGCTGTGGCTCACCATCCTGCCAGCCCTACCTGGCAATGACATGCCACCTAGTCCTCAGCTGCTGAGCTTCTACATCTGTCACCACCCCATGCCTCCAGCTTTGCCTCTCTGCCATGTACGGGACAGTCCGTCTCACCTCTCCATCACACCTTTATTCATCAAAGTGGCACTGCAAATTGCAGTGTGTCACACAGTGTGTGCGTGTGCGTGTGAGTGTGCGTGCGTGTGTCTATGTGTGTGTGTATTCAAATAGCTTTACATGCAAATACTTATTGCAACAAGTCATTGGTCTGGTTCAAGGTCTCTGGTTTCCGAAGCACTATAAATATTGGACTCATCTCAGATATCCTCTTGTTGACTAGAGTCGGGCTGATCTTTTGGTTAGGCAGGGTATCCAGGGACAGGATACAAAAGAGCTCCAGGCTGCTGTCCACCTCTCTGCCCCCAGTCAAGGCTGGCCCACCTGCTCACAGAGTAAGACATTCTGAGGCCCTTGGGCAGCCATGCCAGCCTGAGCTCTCCTCTCCCAGTAGGGAGAGCAGCAATAGCCAGAGCATTGGCAGTCCCATGCTGTGTGCTGGGTCTGTTGCCCAAGCCTCAAGAGCGACTGAGGCCCACCCAAAGAGTTGCTCAATGGTCTTGCGAGTGAAAGCCGGTGGCTTCTGCCATCTTAAATTGATCTTCAAATTTTTTAAAAAGATTCTGATAATGGAAATTCCAGATGTTCCAGGGCACATTTACAGGAGATACAGCCTATATCTCTGATGTTCTTCTTTGAGTTTCTTGACCCTGGGGCAGTGCACCAGTTTTGGCAGCTTCGGATCCTCCATGGCTCTGCAGGGGATATGGGGAAGGGGGAAGGGGAAAGGGGAAAGGGGACACCTGGGTGGTGGTGGCGTCTCTCATCTGTGTACTGAGCCCTGAATGGCCGAGTTGGGTTGTCAGCTGTGGCCTGGTGCTGGATACCCGGAGCTTTGGGGTGTGGGAGAGACTCCACTCCACTGCAGCTTCTGGCTCTCCCAGTGCGGCGCTGGGCCAACTTGACTCTGTCCTTTCTCTCCTTTCTTTCAGGGCATTTTCTGAGTGATTGATGTAGGAGGACCCAGCCAATGACATGTTTACCATAATTGCATATTTTCCTGCAAACTATATATGACTGTATCTTCCTCATTTATTTCTCTGGCCACCCTGGTTGGAGCTACAACTTCCATATTGTGAATACTGCTGCAGCAAACACCGATGGGCTGGCACCTCTGTGATACATTGACATGGAGTCTATCAGGTAAATAAATACCCAGGAGTGCTATAGCTGGCTCTCAGGGTAGATCTAGTCATAGATTTTTTTTTTTGAGGACTTCCCACACTGATTTCCAGTTTGCACTCCCACCAGTCCTGTGTAAATGCCCCCTTCTATCTTAGCAATGTCAGGGACTGGGAGGGCTCACAGTAGTCCCTAAGGAGACCCATGCTTACCAGTTCTCCCAAAGGCTCCTGCAGCATCCTGCATCTCTGCCCTGGGTATTGACAGAGCTAACACAATCCCGCTGGCATCCACTTGACCGTGACTTTCCCCCGGTTCCTGTCTTTGCACACTGGACACTCAGGCCTCTCTTCCTCTTGCCCTTGTTTTCTACCTTCCTCCCCACATCCCCCTCCACCCACCACCTCCAGGCACGGGGTTTCCACCCCTGAACACCAGATGAGAAGACTCCTTTCAAAGTTTGTAGTCAGGTGTGCAAAGACCTCTGGAGATGAAGTCAGAATGAACTGGAGCATGGCTAAGTTAGGAGGGTGGGGGAGGAAGTCGACCTGGCAGAACCCTGGGTTCATCCATAAGCCAGGCCTCAGGTGCCAAAGGAGTAGGGTGCCAGCTGAGCCTGGGGAAGGATCAGCTCCCAGACACTGGAGTGGTGACATGCAGAGACAGGAAGGAGACAGGGAGATGACCATAACCACACCATAACGTGATGTGGCCAGGCTATTTTAAATTCTTCAACAAAGTATGGTCCAAGCAGTCTGGTTTTTCTGCTGTAAGGTCAGCTTAGTGAGCAAAATGCTTGCCAGTCGAGCATGGACATGAATTTGGACCGCCAGCACCCCCCCAAAACCCCCAAAATCCCACACTATTGCCTTACAAACAACAGAACAAACCTGCTAGGCTCCTCCTAACAGTGACCTAGCAATAACTTATGTCATCGCCTGCTGCCAGCATCTAAGAGGACTGCTCACTACCCCCCCTCCTTCCTTCCTTCCTCCTCCTCCTCTTCTTCCTCCTCCTCCTCTTCCTCTTCCTCCTCTTCTTCTTCCTCTTCCTCTTCCTCCTCTCTTCCTCCTCTTCTTCCTCCTCTTCCACTACCACCTCCTCCTCCTCTTCCTCCTCTTCCTCCTCCTCTTCCTCCTCTTCATTCTCCTCTTCCTCCTCCTCCCTCTCTTTCTTCCCCCTTTCGCACCTCACTCTCTTTCTCTGTTCCCATGTGTTCTTGGCTGGCCTCTCTTTCTCTTTCTGTTCTTCTCTGTTCCCCCCTTTCCCTGCCTCTACCCCTTTCCCAGGTCCCCACTTGCCAGGTACTTCCTTACTGCTGCCACACCAGGGTTATCTTACTTCATACATGGTTTTCCAGCCCTAGTTAGATTTTGCATATTTCTTTATTTTTATAATTGGATAAAATTCCAATGAATTCCAATTACAAATGCAATTTCATTGTATTCCAGTGTTCCACATTTTCATTAATCACTCACCTTCCACCTCTATATTAACATAACCCACACTTACAGGAATCTACTTCATCATTAAACAGGGACTTTCTATTGTTAGCTCTATTTTAGTGCTGAGGAAATTAAGATTCCAGAGGAAGTTAATGTGCCCTGGTCACACTGATAATAAATGGCATTACAGGGAAGTACACTAAAATCTGTATGATTCATCGGCTTCAGAGGACAGTCCCGTGCCTGCTGGGTTCTACAAGCCTCTTGGGGGGGGGGTGTCTTTAAGTGCAGAGTGATTTTCATCAGCAGTATTCGCTTTTTTCCTGCTCTTGTGTATGTGTTGTAGTGTTTTCCGGGTGTGTAGTATGATCTTGGAATACCTTGAAGACAGGAAAAGGATTGTAGCTCTTTTCTATCAAGCCAGCCATGAAGTGCATTTCCAGGAATATAAACTGATGCCAATAGTTTCACCTTTTTTTTCCTGTCTAGCAAATATTCTTCATAAGTGTCGCTCATATTGACATGTAATGTGCTTTATTGCTGTTGTTTTTAAATAAATGGACAGATACATGTTTGAAGTGGTCAGTTTCAATTCTGAATATGGTAAACGCTAACAGGTGGGAGCACACAAACTCTTTAGGATCTCAGTATCTCCCAGCACCAGAGAACAGATGTCTTAGGCAATATTTTAAGAAGCTAGCTTGTTTTCATTTTATGTCTATGATTTGTCTTCATAGAGGTATATGCACTATATGCATGCCTGGTGCCTGCTGAGGCCAGAAGTAGGTGTTGGGTCCTCTGGAATTGGAGTTATAGATAATCGTAAGCTACCCGGTGGGTACTAGAAACCAAGCCCTGGTCCTCTGCAAGACCAGTAAGTGCTCTAAAGCACGGCTTCATCTTTCCAGCCCTGTGTCTTACAGGGCATTCATGTTTTCTTCCAGATCTATATTTTAGCTCTTCTGGCAGTCTTGGTCAGATGCTAAATTCTGGAAGACGAAGAGACAGGCTGAGGATCACAGATCCATTCAAACTCAGCTCAGAAAGGAATGATGCCCTTAGAAACCTGTCTCCATGTCGGATCTTGGTTGCCTAGATTTGCCTTTGTCTTACCTGCTCTTTGAACCTCTGGACACGTCTATTCCTGTTTTGGGCACATACATAACTCTCAGTCATGACTCAGCTCCCTAAGACTCATTTCATTCTGCTGTCTCCTGTTCTCTTTCATGCCTTTGTGATGTGTCTGGATTTTTGTTTGTTTGTTTGTTTGTTTGGTTGGTTGGCTTTTGGTTGTTTTGTTTTCTCTCAGACGTTGGTAGAGCTTCTCTCAATTTTTAATGCTAAATTTAACAAAAGTGTTCGACAGTAGTCGAATACTTTCTGGAGGAGGGATTATGATGACATTGAGTTGGTTTCTTATATATTACCCACAGCACATACAGGACTGTAAGATGTTTCATGTGTTGGATTCACTGGCATTTGAGTACTGCCAGGGAAAGGAACTGGGGAGGGGTGAAGAGAGAGGGAAAGCAGAACGCTCCACACTTTGTAACAGCTTCAGACTTAATAATTGGAAATTAGATAAAAGCCCAGTGTGTTGGCTCAGGCCTTTGATTCCAGCGCTCGGGAGGCAGAGGCAGGTGGATCTCTTAAGTCTGAGGCCAGTCTGGTGTACAAAGCAAACAACAGGACAGTCCAGACAGTGCTATACAGAGAAACTGTCTCAAAAAAACAACCAAGGAACCACCACTAACAACAACAGCAGAGGGGGTGGTGGTGGAAAGAGAATTAAATAAAACTAAACTTTGTTTCAAATAAGACAAAAAAAGTAACTCCAGCCCGTTCACGAGTCTTCCTTGCTGTGATGGTTTCTGAGTACTTTCTGGCTGGCTGGCTATTCTTCCCTCAGGCTAAGTTCATCAAGTGGAATCCATAGAGAAGAAGGAAGCACACCTTCGCGCACTGGGCGTTCAGAAATGAATGTTGTTTAGGAAGGAGAGTTCAGAAACAGGAGTCATAGTCTGGTGGGTTAAAACTATGAACGTGTTCATCCGTTATCTGCATTCCTATCAAGGATGCTGTTTAGTGCCACAACTCAGTTTTCAGTCTGCCTGTTTGCTTTCTTGCTTGGTGTTTCCAGGTCTTTGTTCTGGACACCACCCCTCTGCCAGATGTTTATCTCATAATGTTTTGTTTGTCTCCTATTTCTTTTTTTCAGGTTGCCTCTTCCCTAGAATGATGGTGTTTGGGGCTGTTCAGAAGCTTTTCATTTTTAGTTTCTGGGGTCCCCTCTTGTCAGTTGTCCTGCATTACTGGAATCCGGCTTAGAAAATCCTTTCCTGTGCCTGTAGGCTAGACAGAATTGTCTTAAGTTCTCCTCTAGCGGATTCAGAGTACCGATCGGTCAGGCTGTATGTTGAGATCCTTGAGCCACTGAGTTTTGTGTGTGGTGAGCTATGAGGGTCTGGTTTCACTCTTTTGTACTTAGCTAATTCAGTTTGACCACTCCATTTGTTGAAGAAGGGCTGGCTGGAGAGATTTTGTATTCACTTCGAGTGACTTGTGTTTCCTAAAGAAAGGTTCTTTTGATGACAGCTAAGAGGAGACTATAGGAAAATTTGAAAAAAGAAAAGGAATTTAAAGATATGGAAATAATATAAAAATATGTATTACTGTACACACAGACACACTAGATATGCGATCCATACTGGCTTCTCATACTTTTTTTTTTTTATTTGATGGTATTTATTTGATGGGAGGGGGGTATGGGTGGGGGAGGGGGAGTTGGGTGTGAATGAAGTTGCTATCCTAACCAGGCCACTTATTTGCTGTATGATATTTGATAAGTGACTACGTCTTGCCTTTGGTCTTCATGACCCAAATCTATTACACAGATACATTTGATAGAAAAATGCCAGATCTACACACCAGCACATTTGGAAAAATAAAAACCGTATTCGGGATCTAAGTTATTAACTGTATTCCTCAGGCTGATTCCTCGGGATACCAGGTAAATACACCAGGGGTTGGCTCCATGTTCTAGATCAGAGTAACACTGAGGAATATCCTTGGTGTTGCAAAGTTAATCAGTGGTGGAACCAGCTGCCCCCTCATTTTCCCATGCTGAGGTAAAACCTTCAAGATGACAGGTCAGTGCTTTCTCAGCCCGGACAGCAGGGTAGTTTTAAAGATTTTTTGTTTGTTTAACAATATTATCATTATCAGTTTTGTTCCTTCTTAGTGTGTGCGCATGTGTGTGTGTACGCCATGGCACAGGTGTGGAGGTCAGAGGACAACTTGCAGGAGATGATTCCACCCATTATGTGGGTCCTAAGGACAGAACTTGGCGTGCACCTTTATCCACTGGGCCACCTCACTGGCCTAGTTCAGACAGTTGTAAGGAGCTCATGTTTAGATGCTCACTCGTTTATGCCACCGCCCGAGTGTGCACCTGATTACTGCCACCGCCCGAATGTACGCCTGATTGCTGCCACCGCCCGAGTGTGCGCCCGATTGCTGCCACCGCCCGAGTGTGCACCTGATTACTGCCACCGCCCGAATGTGCGCCTGATTGCTGCCACCGCCCGAGTGTGCGCCTGATTACTGCCACCGCCCGAGTGTGCGCCTGATTACTGCCACCGCCCGAATGTACGCCCTATTGCTGCCACCGCCGGAGTGTGCGCCCGATTGCTGACACCGCCCGAGTATGCGCCCGATCGCATGTTCCCTTACTTTCTCAAGCCCACGTCATCTGCCTTTCTCTCCCTGCACAGGAAGAATGTACACTCAGTCCTCTTGAATGGCCACACATTTAAACTCCAAACAAAGGGGCACTTTATAGCAGGGAATTCTAAATGGCTTCTTTAATAATTAATCAAAGAGGGAGGGGTCATCTTCCACAGTTTGCACATACACAGCTCTTTGGGAAGAGGGGCAGCACAAGAGCGTTTGGCATTGGGTACTGAGAAGCAGTGTAAGGCAGGAGATGTCATTCTCTCCCCGGTCTAGTTTACTCTGTCAGAAATCTTTGCTGCTTGCAAAAGCCCCCAGAAAGCAAAGCTAGCATCAAATCTAAAAACAGCAAAAGAACAAACAAAAAAACAAACAAACAAAAAAAGAACCAACCAAACCAAAACCAAAACAGAGCAAAACAAAAAATACCCCAAAACCCCAAACCAAACCCAAACATAACAAGTCTTTTGCTCTACATATTTGAGACAAACCATTCTGTTTAGTACATTCTCCTCACATGCCAGGACTTTGGGAGAGCAAAGTACCCCCAAAGAGAAATAGGAAGATGAGGAAAAATCTTTTTTCTTTTTAATTTTAAGTCAAGGGTGGTGGTGCACACCTTTAATCCCAGCGCTCAGGAGGCAGAGGCAGGCAGATCTCTGTGAGTTACAGGCTCTGGGCTACAGAGCAAGCTCCAGGACAGTCCGGGCTGTTACATAGAGAAACACTGTCTCTAAAAAAAAAAAAAACAAAAAACAAAAAAACCAAAAACTAAAACAAAACAAAACAAAACAAAACAAAAAACCCGGACAAACGAATCAACAAACCAACAAAAAAATTTAAAGATAGGATCTTATGTAGCCCATGCTATCCTGGAAATCACTATGTAGCACAGGCTGGCCTTCAAATCCTGCCTCAGCCTCCTAAAAGCTACAATTACAGATATGAGCCACCAAGCTTGATTGACACTTGCATTTTCTTCAAGCAAACTTGAAAACTTGACTGTGTTTTGGGTCTAACACGTTATCCAATATCCATGGAATAAACTCACTAACAAAAGTTTTACAGTTTCTTTCACATCTTCCTGTGCATTAAACAATAGTTAACATGGTGGGTAGTTTTTGTTGTTGTTGTTTTCCAAATCTTATCTTGCGGTATTTATTCCAATAGCAATCAACCATCACCTTAGCTTCTTTTGTAATGTTTAACGGCACAGGCTAAACCAGTAAGCACAGCATCTTTGCTTTCCTGCATAGGAAAAGTTCAGGCTCAACCTTGCCTAGCAAGGCTGTGATTTTATAGATCTCTGATTCAGTTGCTTTTGAAAAGCCGAACTCTATTTTGATACGCGCAGAGCACATGGCTAGCATAGCTTCTGTTACATTTCTTACTCTATAAATAATTTACGGTTTTGGCTATACAGTAATTGAGAGTATTATGATTGAATGATGATAAATTAAATAATTATTTGATAAATTATTCCAAATAAAAATAAGCTATTTATGAGCTGCACTGTTTGAATACTGCCTATTTCAACAATATAGCTTATAAGATCTGTTAGTACATTCTCTTAATTTTTTTATTGAAGTCTTCAGAAATGCCTATTAAAATATCTATTTCAGTGCATATAAAAATTAACTTTGGTTTCCTTAATTGACAATGAGGATTAGAATCACCAATTAGGTATTTTGAGATTTTCTGTGAGTGGACTGAGATAAATCTTTTAAGATTTGTGTGTGTCTGTCTGTGTGTCTGTGTCTCTCTCTGTGTGCATATGTGCATATGTGTGTGTGCATGTGTACATATGTATATATGGGTGTGTGCATGTGTTTCTGTGTGTGTGCATGTGTGTCTGCATGTGTGTCTGTGCACACATGTGGAGACCTGAGCTTACATCAAGTGTCTTCCTCTTTGCTCTCCATTTCTACTTTGTGATGAGGTCTCTCACTGAACTTGGAGCCTGCTTTTTTGGCTAGACTGGCTGGCGAGCCTGCCTGTGTAAATCTACCTCTCCCCATTCCTTCAAGCTCTAGGTTACAGGTCTGAGCTGCCATGCCTGGCTCTTGTGTGGAATCTGGGGAACTACACTCAGGTCTTCATGCTGTGACCCCCCTTCTAAGGTCTACAAGAAGATAAGACCTCCAATACAACAAAGGACTCTACCTGGACTGTGGTATGCTAACCACTGAACTAGACTGCCCCATTGATTCGCCTACTGCTAGGGCCCAGCCTGAACTGTAGACAAACAGGACACCCAGAGAGTTAATTGCCCCACGTTGCTTAAGACAAGGTGAGGTCGGTCTCTCCCATATGCTTCCTCCACAGAAAAAGCCTCTCATCTTCTGGGCCCAATAGCCAAAGACTACCTCTGCCTGTGGTGCTATGGAGACCACAGGAGCCTGGGACAATGATCTAGGCAGTGGATTTTGGATCAGTTAGTCTCTGTCACTTTAATTGATACATAGGCCATTTTGATTATACTTCCTGCTTACTCATGTAAAACTTATCCTTCTCAGGATTTGAAGACTAGACCAGGCAAAGAAATAACTTTTTATGATTCCTTTACCTAAGGAAATTCAATTTACAAGGACTCCTCCCAGTAATCAAGCACTTGTGTCTCATGGTAACTAACAGGACCGGAAAAAGTGGAAAGTTTAAGGTTTAGGTAAGCTCTGAGGATCCAAAAGCTTCTAAGAAAATGTTTAAAGATCAAAAGAAGTGTTGGGTGAGGGTCTAGGAAGTGTTTTAAGGTTACTAAATGTAAGTAATGAAGACTGGAGGACATCAAAACTTAAATGTGATAAATGATTTAAGGTGCATAAAAGGAATGAAAAAGGCTTCAGATTTCTTCCCCTTGCTTTACTATTGTCGGGTTAAGATGTCAGAGCTTAGAGCTTTAACATTAAGCAGTGGTTATACTAACATATCTAAAATTTATCTCTTTTGGTGTAAGCTTCAGAGAATCTACTTGTACCTACCTATCACAGGTCAAATGGACTCCAGGTAAGCACTGTCAACCAATAGTCTTCTTGAGGGTGGGATTTATTCCCCTTTCCCTGGTCCTGTCCCCCCACATTCAATTACCAAGACCAGGGGCCTAAAAGTTTCAAATGTACACTCAAGAAATTTTTTTCTCTCTAAACTCCTTAACTGTAGGCTTAGATTTTTCAAAACCTACTTTAATAAGGGTTCTTAAACACTTTAACCTCCCTCTAGACCACCACCCACCAGAGGTAGTGGAAAGAAGAGGTTAATAAGGCAAAGGGGGTGTGCTTCTGCTTATAAACAGTTCTTGGGGGGAGATTCCAGTCTTTGTTGTCAGGATATCAGCAGTTTGGTTCACACGAATCAGCAGCGGCAGCTTGATCCACTCGCAAAGCCCCATTCATGAATCAGTAACAGCAGTTCGATCCAGAAGAAACCTCAAGGCTCTGCCATCAGCAGGAATATCACGAGAAGTTCTTTGGTGCATTTCTCTCTATGAAGTCACAACAAGCGATGGATCAGGGCAAGGTGAACCAATGCCACAGGGTCGTCTGCAAAGACTAGCAAAACAAAGCAAGGCAAACCAAGGCCAGAGCATCATCCACTGTCTGTTGGGTTATACTTAATACCCTTCCCAAATGTCACGTGTCCTCTCAAGCGTCTGCTCCAACAAAACATCACATGCCCTTTCACCAGGCAACTTCCAGGAAAGGCCATGTGTCTGTTCTCAGCAAAACAGCCTCTCATAAGACAGCCTCCTGAAAAACATCACATGACACAACTGAGTCTCCGAAAGAAACCAGAAATTTCCACTTCACTTAACTTTATCTTCTGCCCCTAATATAAATATCTGTCACAGCGTCCTGCCAAGTCTAGGTGTTTCCTGCATCCAGGACAGCTCCGGAGTGGCTCCCCACAGGTGTTCCAGTCCAGCCTCACAGACTGCTTCAACTGGGCTTTCATGTCCCTAGCCCCAGATGGCTGTGCAGGGCTTGGACAGCAGCCCACTCTTCCTGAACCTGGCCAACATTCCAGCCTTGGGATCCTCAATAATGATGCCTTGATGCTAGCAGGAAGTAGTCTAGGTGATTATGTCACCCTGATTCATTTATTATCAACCAAGTCTGCTATGTTGGGTTTCAGACATGGGACAAGTGGCTAACATACCAAAGTGGACCTTGTCTCCAGATTCTCCAGCATCCTTTGGTACCCCAGCATGGCTGGCAGATCCCACCCGCTATGCTGAACTTTCCAGCCCAGGGGCTGGGCTTCCCATCCCCCAGAATCTCTTCCTTATCTAATGCAGACTTTCCTCCTTCTCTCTCCCTGTATACATGTGATCTCTCTCTCCTCCCCTTCCCCTCCTTTCCGTCTCCCTCCCCATGGCAACTTCCCCGGCCTCATTCCTTGGAACAGTAGAACCCTCCCAAGAGAGGCTTTCCAATAAACTTGCGTTTATTTATTTTAATTTGGCTTGAATTGGCTCATTTCACCATCGGAGAATAACTTATCAGATATGTAGATCTCTGGGCTCAGTCTTACAGAGTTTCAAGTGTCTTTTGGGCATGGATAATTTTGAAAAATTGTTTTGCACTGTTCTACTCTACTGAGAAGGCTGGATCTAGACTTGGAATTTAACCGTCCCAGACCCAAGCATGTTTGTTTACAAGTTTCCTCCAAAGTCTCTGTCCTGAGTCAGGCTGGCCACCTGAGTATGTGACAATAAATAGGAGAGAAAAACAGAACAGCCAGGAAAAGACACTATTGCTGTCGTTTCAATATTGATTTCGTTTACTATTTTCAGAAATGGCAAAATGAACTGTCTGATGGTGGTACATACCTTTAATCCCAGCACTCAAGAGGCAGAAGCAGGCAGATCTTTTTGACCAGCCTGGTGTACAGGGTGAGTTGCAGGACAGCCAAGGCTACACAAAGAATCCCTGTCTTGGGGTGGAAAAGGAAGAAAAAAAACTGACGTTTATGTAATCACAGATGTTTCACTCTGTAAATACTGCTCCCTCTTCTGTCTCTAAAACTTTGCTAAAGTATGAATCTTATCTCAGAACCTGTAATTGTGGTTTTAAAAGGCTGTAAAATTCTAAGCAACAGGGTCTTGCTATGTAATTCAGGCTAGCTCTGGTCTCTCAGTCCTCTTGCCTCTGCCCACCAAGTGCTGGTGGATCACCACCGTGTACCATCACACCTGGCTAGAGTATATTAATTTCTAGGAATTAAGGGACCACATGACTCTAGTAAATAGTCAACAGAATATTCTGCATGTTTCTAATTATCAATTTCTATCAAAATTGAAGGAGACTCATGTTGTCAGGCTTGGTGACAAATGCCTTTATCCACTGAGTAATCTCTCTGGCCATATGTTTTAAAAATATTTGATCAGTTATAAGTAGCTGAGTATATTTAGAAGATAGATATAACAGTTTAATTTCAATGTATATCTTTATAACTACTTTTATGTTAGTAATGTTAAATATTAGCTAAAATAATAAAAACTTTCTTTCATGGATTTTTCATATGCTATTAAATGGGTCACTATTTCAAAGAATACTGCTCAGTGGTATCATCATGCTGTTCTACCATCTATTTATTTCCGAGATCTTTTTTATCACCCTAACAGGACACTCTGTACCCATTAAGTATTCTCCCTCCATTTTCTCTTTCCCATATGACCCCTCTGGGAAACACTGGACTGACTCCCACCCCCAAAAGACTTATTTTTAAATTATTATACATTTGTTTATCTATATGGGTGTACACACACGAGTTCAGGTGCCTCCCAGAGGCCAGAAGAGAGTGTCAGATCTCCTAGAGCTGGAGTTACAGGTGGTTTTGAGCCCCCTTGGTGGGCTGGGAACTAAACTTAGGTACTTACGAGAGCAATACATGCTTTTTTTTGTTGGTTTTTTTTTTTTTTTTTTTTTGTGGTTTTTCAAGACAGGGTTTCTCTGTGTAGCCCTGGCTGTCCTGGAACTCACTCTGTAGACCAGGCTGGCCTGGAACTCAGAAATCCACCTGCCTCTGCTTCCCATAGTGCTGGGATTAAAGGCGTGGGCCATCACTGCCTTTTAAAGATTTATTTATTCATTACATATACAGCATTCTGCCTGCATGTATGCCTGCAGGCCAGAAGAGGGCACCAGATCCCATTACAGATGGTTGTGAGCCACTATGTGGTTGCTGGGAATTGAACTCAGGACCTCTGGAAGAGCAGTCAGTGCTCTTAACCTCTGAGCCATCTCTCCAGCTCGCAATACATGTTTTTAAGCACTGAGCCATCTCTCCAGCCCCCCTCCTTAATTTCTGTGGGTTTAGACCCTTTTTAAGATGGAAGATAACACACAAATGGGAGTCATTTGTACCTGGCTTCTCTTACTTCCTATGTTTTCAAGGTTCCCAGGGATGGCTTTGTTTGACTGTGGTTAATGAACCTCCTAAATTGTGGCAGGAAGGCCAAGTCCCAAGGTGAGTGATAAGCCACAGAACTTTTATTGGAGGAGATATCATGTATGTTGTGGGACACCTTGGCTTGATCACAAAGAACAACAGACTAGTTTCTTTTCAAACGCCTTCAACTCCCCACCCAAGCTCCCACAGAAAGCTCCTCAGTTCAAACCTCAGTGGAGCCGGTGGAAGTTAGCTACGTACTAGAATATTCTCTAGCAACAGGTGTTAGCCGTGGATTCTCAAGCTTGACTGCATGTTAAAATTCCCTGGGGAAGATTTTTTAAAATGCAGTGCCTAGGCTGGATTCATATCTAATGAGCTGGGACTTGGGGCAGCTTTTCTTAACCAGGGAACTATTGGCATTTGGGTCTGTGTAAATTGGCTGTCCTGGGCTCCGACGGATACTTAACAACATCTTGGAGTCTAGATACCACCAGATGCCAGTAACACTCGCTCTTAGCCATAGCTTAAGGCTTTCCAAGGAGGGGTGTGTGTGTGTGTGTGTGTGTGTGTGTGTGTGTGTGTGTGTGTGTGTGTGTGTGTGTGTGTGTGCAAATCACGTGGTTGAAAGTTTAGTGTTCTCTGGGTAAGATGAAACCATCATAGTTTTGAAAAGCTTCTCAGCTGGTTCTGATGCAGCCAGCTTGAGAACCAATGTTCCAATAGCATTTCCTTTCGGAGGTGGATCTTGTAGGAAGTCGCAGGCATTTTAGAGTTGTTTTTACTGAGCGTCATTTGACAGACTAGCAAGCATGGAGAGGTGCTGGGCTAGTGAGCACTTCCCATTCTCCCTCAGTCACCCTTTGTTCCTTTAGACCCTGGAAACTGGAAATCAGACTGTGAACAACTTCAGAGGCTGGCAAACAGGCTGAGCCTGTCACTTATCAAGTGTCTAGCATCTTTGTGATGAACAAGGCACTTGAGCTAATGAAAGGTCTAAGCAAGATGGATGATTGCAAAGTCTATGAAGCTGATATAATATGACCTTGCTTGGTGGTGTCATGTAGGTCAAGCCCCTGTGCTGGAGGATCTCTTTACATGCCCTTAGCAGATATTGAAGTCAGAAGTAATAGTAATGGTAATAATAATAATAATAATAATAATAATAATAATATATGATTGTGTTATGACTTGGATATGAAATGGACTCAGGGTTCATGTTCTTGGACATCTGCCCTTCCAGATGGTGGTGCTGTTGAGAGGGGATGTAGGACCTGGCTGGCTTCTGTAGGTCCTGGAGCTGACTCTCTGAGGATGATAGTTTGGCTTGCTTCCTTCCCCAGTCTCTCTGCCTCTACCCTCTGCTTCCTGATTTGCCAAGCTATGAGGAGCCTTGCCAACAAGCTCCCTCGGGCCCTGCCTTTACCATCATAACAGACCACACCCCTTTTAGAGTTAGCCATGAGGAATGAGTTTGTATTAAGAATAAAGCCCATGGCTGGCCCTGCCACGTGCCTGCATGAGGTGGCTGGGTGCAGGGGAGATGCCCTCACCCCTTCACCACCTGAGGCAGCTGGGAGAGCTGGCCCTGCACCTCACCAGCAGTATTTTGAAGAGTGGATCCTGCAGCACGCATGGGCACAGGGTAGAGCTGGTGTTTATGGTGAAGGTAGGGGGCCCTGAGCATGTGAGAGCAGGAGAGCTAGCTGGGGTAGTGCTGGAGAGTTTAACCTGGTGGCGCCCCTGCAGGAGAGCTGTTGGGCTGACCAGCTCAGCTACTACCCAGGCCCAGATCCAGGGCTTTGAGTTGGTCCACCCCAACATCTACCTCATCTATGAACTGCTGGAGTTTGTAAAAGGGCCAGTCTTGCAGATCCAAAGCTGCAGGTTCTCCACGACACAGGGCAAGAACAGGGTGACTGAGAGGAGTCCTGGTGAGGATCTGGTGTTGATAGTAGCTGAAGCCAGAGGTCTTGAACCAGACCAGTGACTCAGTGTGATGAAAATTTGCAAGTAAAGATATGTGGACAAAAGGGTACACTGTGTGACACACTGTGACACTCTACCACTTTCATGACAAAATGTTTTCTATGCTTTGTTTTGTTTATTTTAAAATTTTTGATTTTTATTTTCTTTTGGGAGGGGGTTTGCAAGGGCAGAGGGCAGATATGGAGGGGTGGGGAGATGAGTGGGACTGGGGTGCACGGTGTGAAACTCACAAAGAACCAATAAAAGGTTAAAAAAACAAGAATAAAGCTCATGGTGGTGTTTGGTGGCAGCGTCACCATAAAGGCCAGCTCTACTGTGTTGCCCATGCGAGGTGCAGGGTCTGCTCTCCCGAATACTGAAGTTGGTGAGGTGCAGAGTCAGCTCTGCCAACTGCCTCAGGTGGCAAAGGGGTGAAGGGCATCTCCCCTGTACCCAGCCATCTCATGCTGGCAAGTGGCAGGGCCAGCCATGAGCTTTATTCTTGATTTTTTTTTTTTTTTATTGCCTAGTACTCTGGAAGTGAGGCAGGAATTCAGGAGTTCAAGGCCAGCCTCAGCTATATAGTGAGGTAGGGGCTCACCTGGACTACACAAGACCCTGTCTCAAAAAATAAAAAAGAGTGGAGGTTCTATGCAGATAGAAGTCTGTTTTGTTCTCTGCTAGTCCAAACTCACTGATTTCTGCACCCTGAGGAGTGCCCAGCTTAGTAGGTGTTAGCTTTAGATTGACAATGTGAGAGATTAGCAGTGGAAAGAACAACATTTTCTGGAAGTCTCTGGAAGAAGTCAAGGTAATGATCCTGAGACCTAAACCTTCAGGTTAATAGAAAACTAGTTGAAGTTTCTCAATCTAGATGACATCACTGTATACCATAAAAGTAACTGCTTTCCAGAGATGCCAGTCAGTGCTGGAAGGTCATTATTTCTCTCCCACTGTCTCACCCCTAATACCATAACACAGTCTGATTTGACAGTGACAAGACTCGTTACGATACAAGAAAATTCCCCAAGGGAACAAATAAAATAATCACACCCAGTAAGTGAGACCACATGATTAAAGACCCGTGCCACACACATAGATTTGAGCTACATTGCAAAAGACCCCAAATCAAATATTTAAGATAAGCAGAACACAAATTTACAGAGCACAATCTAGATCTGCTCATGGGGAAGGTGGAAGGAAAGGCCTTGGGAATGAACCCAGAGAAAACGCGTGGCTTAGAATCCCACTGAGGGGCACTCAAATGCATCCAGCAAAAATCACCAAGACAATTCGTTACTATTTCAAGGAGAAAGCTTAGGGAGAAAAACAGAAGCTAAAACGCTGTGCTGATAATCTGAACCCAGATGCTGAGAGTTTGAACAAAGGCACAAGGAGCTCATGGGATTGAAGCCATCTGTGGAGAATCCTACACGAAATTTAGAAAACAGGTGAGAGCGACACGGGAGCTTGTTGCTCCTCCAGAGGGCTAGAGTTCAGTTCCTGGCATTCACAATGAGCAACTCACAACCACCTATAAATGCTCCAGGGGATCCAATGCCTTCTACAGGCCTCACAGACAGTTGCACACATGGACACACACACACACAGCCACATACAAAGACACAGAATAAATCTTTTAAAAAAGAAAACATAGCACCCTAACTGAAATCCAACTGTACAGGAGCCAGTGCTATGCATCCTGCCCGGACCTAAGGGGAGCCAGTCTCTCACATGCAGTTTGGTTTCTTTCTGAGCTAAGGGAGAATCCACCTCTCCCAGAGGCACGGTGTTGGCCTAACTGCATTGAGCAGGAAAACCCTCAGCTAAGTAGCCAGCTGGACTACCATGATGCCAGACCTGGCTGTTCGGAGTACTTTAATAACTTAAGGAAACTGCTCACTCTGGTTCCTGAAAGTGCAACCCCAGCCAGGCCCGTTACAGGTTGAACTGCCCTTTCTGCTACTACAAGTCCCGGAGACCTCTAGATAACACTGTAGCCATTTCTGCTTAAGCCCCAAAAGGGATCATCTCCCCTTGTGACTCGTGTCCAAGGAGGGTGCCATGATTGGCACAAACATAAACCTTCACTTATTTGCCTATGAAGTTAGCTGTTATTGGTTGCAAATGTGTCTCCTCTGGCTATGGAAGCAGGATGTTTGGCTCATTCGCACACTACCCCCTACAGTGTTAGGCCTAATGCAAGGCTTCTTTCCAGCAGGCCAAACACGAAGAAGCAACAACTGAGCAGATCAGCAAGGAATAGGCTGCACACTGAGCTGGAGAAAAGAGAGTGTGCAGAAGTGGTAAACTACAGAATCAGAGTGGGCTGTTACACATTGTTAGAAAGATACAATGAAAGGGAACAGCAAGGATGAGGTATAGATCACGTGAATGGGGCCAGAAGCCGTTTACTTCAGAGCTAACAAACAGGAACTTACTCTTAGCTTTTTGAGACAGGGTCTCTTCCGGGACCTGGTACCTGTGGCTCACTGATGAAGTGACCTGAAGCTGTCTGACCATGGAATTCCTGGGATCACCCAGTCTGCGCGTCCCCAGAGCCAACAAGACTCACACACCATTATACCCAGCATTATGTGAGTGACCTCAGGCCCTCCTAGAACACACAGAAACCTTAGCTCGCAAGGACTTAACATGGGACAATCAGGAATGTATTCTTTAACTACAAACAGAACCCTTAATCTGTAAAGTATATTGTTCTTGCTTTGGTCTCACAAAAGATGGGGTAGAGTTGAGAAGCCGGCAGCTTCTGTGGTAGATGTGGTGCCAGAGATGGGCTCCAGGCAGGAGCAGCCGCCGCAGCACTGAGAAAGTGGCCACAGCTGTTCCCCAGATGGTGGAACAGTAGCTGCAGCAATAAGGGACAGCCAAAACAATTCAAGAGGGCATCCAGAATGGGAGCAAGAAGGATGGTGGAAGTAGAGAGAAGTGAAGGCTGTGAGGAGGGGCTGGGGAGATCCCTCAGTCAGTCACAGATCTTGCTATGTGTGCGTGAGGGCCTGAGGGACTCACAAAATGCTGAGCATGATGGTGTGTGCTGGTTGTGTGAGCGTGGGGAGGCGGAGACTGGGAGATCCCATGAGTTCTGTGGTCAGACAGCCTAACTTCATCAGTGAGCCCCAGGTCCCGGCAAAGAGACCCTGTCTCAAAAAGTGAGGTGGATGATTGCTAAGAAATGATGCCTAAGGTTGGCCATATATATGCACACATACACAAATTAACTAACTAACTAACTAACTAACTAACTAACTAACTAACTAACTAAAGAATTAGAGAAGAGAAACTGTGGCTCTGGTCACTGGAGGAGCTTCGGAGAGCAGCCAAGCTCCAAGGGCCAAGGGTCTCATGAGCCAGGCCTGTGATCTGGCTACTGTCAAAAGTTGGGGAGTCCTAAGCCTACCAGGAAGCTGTTGTGCCAGCCACTGCTAAGGGTTCTATGTCTGCACAAGAGCTCTAAACACCTGTAGAACTAAGGAGTCCAGCTACCAGTCTTTTGTGATAGCTGTAATACTAGAGGGTGTTGCCTGCTGCTGATACCTTCTGCCTGTGGCTGTCACTCACTGCTATCAAAGTCTATGAAACACAGCAAGCTGCCAAAAACTAGCATTTGATATTTCTATTTGAACAGAGTAGAAGGCCCATCTGGTCAACTGGCCACAGATAAAAAGTGAAAATGAAATGTAGAAGATTAGGATTTCAAACTGTAGTGGTTTGAATAAGAGTGGCCCCCATAGGCACATAAATTTGTGTGCTTAATTATCAGGGAGTGGCACTACTTGAGAAGGATTAGGAGGCGTGGCTTTGTTGGAGGAGGTGTGTCACTGGGGGTGGGCTTTGAGGTTTCAAAAGGTCAAGCCAAGCCAAGACCAGTGTCACTTTCTCTTTCTGCTGCCTGTGGATCCAGATGCAGATTTCTCAGCTACTTTTCCAGAATCACGTCTGTCTGCCTGCCTCCCTGCTCCCTGCTATGTTGATACTAGACTAACCCTCATAAACTGTAATCAAGGCTCATCAAGTGCTTTCTTTAATAAGAGTTTCCTTGGTCATGGTGTCTCTTCACAACAATAGGACAATGTCCAAGATACAACAAAACAAAAATTCCCGAGGCTAGTTTTGCAGAGCGGTCGCCAAGTATGTATGGGCCATGTAATCAATCCTCAACAGTGTGTAAACTGGGAACATGCCTGTAGTCTCTGAATCCCAGAGGTGGATGCAGGAGGATTCGTTCCATGATATCCTTGGCTACATAGCTCTGCACCACCACAGCCAGTAGAGAAATGATTCGAGGGAGGCAAGAAGGTAGCTCAGCTCAACATGACTAAATGGCTGGAGTTGATTCAGACTTCAGGAGTCTGACTGTGAGTGGTTTATTTTAGTCATATTTAAGCACAGCACAATTTAGTGAAAACTTTCCTGGTGATAACCCGTTCTCACATGCACAGCAAAGCTTAAGACATAACTAACTCTTATGTTCATCAAAGAGACATCAAAACTCTTTGTAAAATACCTGTGACATTCCCCATAATGATGGGTTCTACAGATTGAAAAGCTCACAACAAGGGTCTGGGGAAGGATCCAGAATGGTCTTGCTCACACAGTGCAAAGATCACTAGGCTATTAACCACATCTGCCCCAGCTTGCTGGGTGGATAACAGGTCAGGCATCTCTTCTTTTGAAGGAACAACATTGCGTGTTTAACATTCCAGGATCCCCCATCTGTGAGCATAAGGACCTTCATACTTCCCACATCCTACACATAGCAAGTTCAAGGCCAGCCTGGGCTATATGAAACGTAATCACCATTTCAGATGAGTTTTCAATGAAAAAAAAATTAGCTTTTTAAGTTGTAAAAAAAAAATCCACTTTCAAATTAACTTTAGAAGATAACTATCAGTTTTATAAGGACTTACTAAAATCTATGTTTTCAACATCTAACTAAAATCTCAAGTTAATTAAAGGATTAAATATAAACAATGAAGTGAGATAGTAGAATTATTTTCTCTTTCTGATGAATATGCTCCTAAGTCTTCTTCTATGGGCTGGAACAAAGCCTCTATGGTTAAGACACACATTGCTCTTGTAGAGGACCTTGGTTCATTTCCCAGCACCCATGTTAGGTGGCTCACAACTGCCCATAACTCCAGCTCCAGGCGATCCAGGGCCTCTGCCCACAACAGGCACCTGCACTCACATGCACGTTACCACTTCCCACAGTACACACATTAAAAAACAACAACAACAACAACAACAACAACAACAACAACAAAAACTATGTGAAATCCTCTACAATGACTGGAAAGATGGCTCAGGTGCTTGCCACCTAACCTGACTGCCTGAGTTTGATCCCCAGAGTCTCCATGGTGCATGGGGTAAACATACTCCTGAGGATTGCTAACAGGCACACTGGACTACTCATCTAGTCTTGTAGAAATCACTGACAACATTGTCTCCTCATCAGACATTTTCGAGACTGCTAATTGATGCCTTTCTTCTCCCTGGAGAGAGACCACCTCCATCTTTCCCACGTCTCCCACCCCACATTTAGAGTTATTCCTTTTGTAGGACTGTGTGTGCAGATTTCTCCAGATGGTTTCTCTGTATGTAAGCTTGTGGCTTTCATAGCTGTCTGCTTACCATCTGACAAAAACAGTCTCCTGGTCCTGGGTTTTAGCCTGTAATCCGGGTTTCTTAGATGTCACTATGCACCAAGGGTCACCTGGAGGGCTCTGAACAGCCTTGTAAATTCCTTTCTCACATGTTCCTAACAAGAATCACTGACTTTAATATTGATTCACTCAAGAATTTTTTAAAAAAGACTTGACAGGGACTTGTCATCAGCTGGGCAGAAGATACATTCAGTGTAGTACTACATTAGAGCTGGTAAATTTCTGCAGGTGTTGAACCAGAGCAGTTTTTTCTAAGGTAAAGGGAAGTTGGATTCCAGGAATATTTAGGTGATGTTATCAAGAATTTGAGTAGTGATGTCTGTCATAAGTGGACAGGGGCAGGGACAAGCTGTTCCAGAGTAAACTTTAAATTTCTAGCCCTGGGGATTGGGCTGAAATAGAGTCTGTTAGCAGAGAGCAGAATATACTTGTCTCTGCCAGTTGGTCACGAATGAAAAAGAACCAGTTAGTAGGGACGCGGAATGGGATGGAAGTTCTGCTATGCAGCATCAACCAAGTCCAGGGTAGTGAGGAAGCGCAGAGCCCACCAGGCAGGAGGGGCTGTGAATGCCCTTCTCATACTCATAACTGACCAGGCACCAGAGCCTGAGAAATGACTAGACTCTGAGCCAGATGCTAGAGTTTATGAGAAGATGGAGTTGGGATGCCTTAGAAGGTAGGAAAGGGTCACTATTACAAAAACACGAGGTTTGATGGGCAGAAGTTACTGTGGGTTGTCTGGAGGAATAAAAGATAGGCTACCCAAGGAGCTATCCAGCCGCAACCATCAGATTCTAGGCGAGTGCTTTCTCAGGAAGAATATCAAGATGCAGACTGTACTGCCCCAGCCTCGTGGGTAGTGAGTGCCCTCTGCTGGGCATCTTTAAACACAAACAGCATGGTCCTTAACTTTGGGGTTCGGTGGAGGGTTGGATCAAGTTGATCAGATCAACCTGGACACCAGTGCCTATGCTATGTAGGCTGAGGTATGGGGCAGAGTGAGCATGCATGTGTAGTGGCTCTGCTGGACACCGGCAGCAGCACAGTGGGAGCTGGGAGCTGGGGAGTATCTAAATGGATTGTCCCCTTGACAGTGAAAGATGGGAGTGGTATTTACAGAACCAAAGAGGTTTCATTCTAGAAGCCTAACTAATGAGAAGGCTTGGTCTGAAGTGGCAGTACATTTTGTTCCCTGGTGGAAGCTCTCTTGGTGGTGAACAAAGTTCTAGATGCTTGGTTGATGGGCAGTCAGTTAACGACTAATGCCCAGCTTTGATCGATGACACCAAACAATCCAACAAGCACAGACCACAGAGTCTCAAGTGCCTTGGCTGTTCCTCTTCAGACTGTTGTTTACTAGCCTTATTGCATGCCCAGATCTTTTTCTCTACACTGACCTGCCTTCTGGGGTCCTGGACTCATCCACTTACCCTCAAAGTGAGAAATTGATTAACATCAGAGGAGTCTTAGGTAACCTGGATGCTGAAATTAAGTTAATCTAACAGTTTATATACAAGAGGTCAATGTTAAGTGTGTTGCAATGTATTCTGGATAATTTTATGTAAATTTGATACTAACTAGAGTTATCTGAAAGGAGGGAACCCCAACTGAGAAAATGCCTCCATAAGATCAGGCTGTAGGCAAGTCTGTAGGGCATTTTCTTAATTAGCTATTGATATGGGGGCCTGTCCTTTGTGGGTGGGACCATCCATGGGCTGGGGGGACCTGAGTTCTATAAGAAAGTAGGCTGAGCAAGTCATGAGGAGCAAGCCAGTAAGCAGCATCCCTCTATGGCCTCTGCATCAGCTCCAGCCTTCAGGTTCCCGCATCTCAGGGGTGCTTGTGTAAGAGAGCAATTACCATTTCTACTTCTTATGTTCTAGCCTTCTGAATATTACATTCAGCTTCCTTATATGACAAGACATCTATGTCTCACACTCCTTTTGGCTCCTTAAACCAAATCAACACTTTGTTAGGTTTTAGTTCCTTATTCATTTTTTGATATGAGGTTGTACTTTCCTGTCCAATAAGTCCTTAGAATGAGGTCGTGTGTTCTCACTTCTCCTAAACTCCTAGGTGCTAATTAGCATCAATCACTTCATTATATGATTTTAGTCTTAAAATCATTTTTGCAAGATATTAACGTAGGCATACCACTTTCTTTAACTTAATTCCTGTCTCTGGAATATATTTCCATTTCTAAACTTTCAATTCTTGTGTGTTCCTAAATTTTAGGCACACCTCATAAATGTCTAACATTCTCCCACAGGTGACCTTCAGAATCATTTTCAGAAATTCCAAAATCAGTCCAGTTGGATTTTATTTGACACAGCATTGACTGTATACAACAAATCAAGAATACCTTTCCTACTAAAGTGATTTTACACCTATCCTTGTAAGTTTCTTTGTTTGGTTAATCCTGAGTAATTAAACACATATTACATACACACACACACACACACACACAGAGAGAGAGAGAGAGAGAGAGAGAGAGAGAGAGAGAGAGAGAGAGAGAGAAATCGCACACACATGCCCCTTAAACACTTATTAAGGTTACTCTTTATATAGATTTGCTTTGTGTACGACCTTGCCTGCTCTGGTATATATTTTTTCCACATAGTAGGCTAATAATCCATTAAATTAATTAACACTATCAAGAAGTACAGGAGCAAGACATAGTGACATATACCTGTAATCCTAGCACTCAATGGGCCATGAGAAGTAGATCATGGGTTCAAAAGCAGCCTGAAGTATACAAAGTGAGACTAAGCAGTAAGTGTTGTGTGACAAAACTTTTACTGGGAGATGCCACACACACATATACTTACGTCAGATAGGGAACTCATGATACACCAAAGTATAGATACCACCAAAGCCCAATTTGGTCAACCGAAGAGTTTTATTAGGGTTAAGGAAGAGCTACTGTCTTTTGCTGGTGTTTCCAAAAATCACAAGAGCGTGATTTAAAACGTTGAATGCTCTTTTGACAACGTTCTGGTGAAACACAGGATGGTTCTTCTCTTTATGATGCTGTAGTTAGATTCCTAGAATTACTGCATGGTAAAATGTGTGAACATGCATTGTGTAAGTCCTAGATCGGGTCAAGGTTTTCACTTACATGAATGACCAGCCACACATTAGCAAGTCTTCCTCTGTAGTAGGTGCATGTGTACGTATAATCCATGCTTTTTAGAACCACCAGAAAAGACAAATAGTTAAGTAACTATGTACATTAACTAGGCAAAACTGTGCCAAATGCTGAGAAGTACAGGGTGCTGTAATGGCATATAAGTGGGGGCTCCCCCTTTGTTCTAGGTGGTTAGGGAAGGCTTGCTTTCTGTGAGAAATAGGATTCCAGCTGACATTTCATGCAACAGCCAAGATGAAGGGTAGGACTGATGAGGGGAAAGCATTCTGTGAACGGTGCTCATTTAGAAAAGAGTATGTGTGCAAGTGCAGGAAGAGAAAAGAAAACGGGCGTGGTGAGAGCCAGGAGGGATAGGTGGGGCCAACCAGCACCATCAGGTACAGCAGGATGGGGGTGAGCCAAGCTGCAAGGAAGAACTATGTTACCGGAGTCAGGAAGGGGATTCATTTTCAATACTTGAGAATTTTATATACACATGTAATGGTTTTGACAACTCTCCCATCCCCTCCCCTTCAGTTTCTCTCCTCCCTTCCAGCTTCTCTCCTCCCCTCCAGCTTCTCCCCTCCCCTTCCTATCCCTTTCCCTCCAACTTCATGCGTTTCTTTTAGAACTCACTGAGTCCTCTTAGTGTGTGGAGCATGGGTAGCCTCTCAGGGACCATATCCCATTCCTGAAGAAAATAGACTCCCTTTTCCACCAGCAGTCATCAATTCTCAATAGCTCCCCACTGAGGGGTGGGATTTTGTGAGCATCTCCAGGAAGGAGTTTTTTGTTTTTTGTTTTTTTGTTTTTTTTCCCGAGACAGGGTTTCTCTGTGTAGCCCTGGCTGTCCTGGAACTCACTCTGTAGACCAGGCTGGCCTCGAACTTAGAAATCTGCCTGCCTCTACCTTGTGAGTGCTGGGATCAAAGGCATGTGCCACCACTGCCCGGCAGGAAAGAGAATTTTTAAAGAGGGTCCAACTAAGTAGTTTTTAGTACTGTCTACCCTCCCCCAGGGTTCATTCTGGGACTTTATGTGGGGTAATTTTCTTACCTTTGATGGTGATGGTAAAGAGTTAAAAGAAGAATGCAGGCAGCCCGGACACTCTCGCCCTCCCCCTTCCCTCCTCTCAACCCAGACTAGCCCAGACACTCCCAGCTTCCCCCTCCCCTTTTTCATTCTAGTCAGCACATTTTACATCGTTACTCCCCTGACACAGGGGCAGCTTAATTCAAGGGCAGTTTTAACCAAGGACGCCCTGTCTCCTCTGCTACAAGATAAGGAT
>CM052707.1:38856978-38920285 GCA_028551405.1 Uromys caudimaculatus
TTCTATAAATACTCTTAATTTTAGCTGGTCGAGGTCGACTCCTCTGGTCTCTGCATAGGCTATGAGTCGGCCCTAGTGCACTAGATTAGGCTCAAATAAACCTCTTGTATTTACATCAAGAACGGTCTCTCGTGCGTTACTGGGGGAGTTCGCTATCCCGAGGCTTGAGTGAGGATCCCCCCGGATCGGGGGTCCTACAATGGTGATGGTTAGCCTTGTGGATGAAAGTCAGAAGTGCCACAAAGCCTGCAATGTAGGGCAATCTTGGTTACAGAGGAAGACTTGCTAATGTGTGGCTGGTCATTCATGCAAGTGAAAACCTTGACCCGATCTAGGACTTACACAATGCATGTTCACACGTTTTACCATGCAGTAATTCTAGGAATCTAACTACAGCATCATGAAGAGAAAAACCATCTCTTCACTCAAAACTTTGTCAAAAGAGCATTCAACATTTTAGATCACACTTATGATTTTTGGAAACACCAGCCTAAGGCAGCAGCTCTGTGGCTGTGACATCCGAATTCCATGTGTGACAATGGCAAATATGTATGCCCTTAGATCAAAGTAGTATTGTTACTATAAATCACTTTCATGTATCCTTCACGATGTATGGTATTATTCGTGTGTCTCTAGGCAATACCAACTTTCAATTCCCAAACAGAAGCTGTCTACAAAGACTGACTTATTAGAACTATAGCTGTGCTGAGACGTTGGAGTGCTCCAGGGGCAGAGGCTAATTACTTATCTTATTTTGGGCTCGTGTTACCACTCTGAATAACCATTTCTTGCTTATTTTTCTGTAAGAACTAACATCCGTAGTAATAAACACCTGTTGGGATCTTACCACAGGCCACCAACACAAAAGCCAAGAAGGTATTATATAGCATCCATCTGACCTATAGAAAAACGTCCCCTATCTTGCTGTAACCACCTCCCTAATGCACTCAACCAATGTATTTTAAACTTTGATTTAGGACTTTTTTGATCTGTAAAACTATAAAACTGCTTCCTCGTTGGAACGTGGAATTTGGGGTAACCTAAATCTGCGTTCCTGGGCTGTGATCACTCAAGTTTGGTTTGAGACGAAACTACCTACTATTCCCTCTAAGGTAAGAGTTGTTTTGTTCTGTCAACAACAGGTAGTTATGAATTTCATGATAAGAATAAAGTGGTTATTATTATTATTTGCCCTGGTGTTTGAATTCAGAGTGCCAGACAAGCAGTGTATCACTAAACTCCATCGCCAGCCTCAGCTTCCAGAACAGCTGCAATCAAGGCCCAGCAGGCCTGCAGGACGTTATGTAACATTTATTTTTAAAGTGGACCCCGGGTCCTCCAGCCTGTGACGCACTGCACTGGCACAGTCCACCTGCTGGCACCTGCCGCTTTACCAAGACACAAGCTCGGGCGGCCTTTTTCGGGTGAGCCTATCCAGGCCCCCAGGAGTAAGGATCCTCGGGCGTCAGATCCCACCGCCCGCGACAAAGGGCTTGAGCCCTAGTGGACAGAGGGGAACCGCAGAGGCCCGGTTGGGCACCCCGAGTGGGAGGGCAACACTCCTAGAGGGGCGGGGCGGATTGGTGACGCACTTCCGGTCGCGCCGCAGACCCTGCTGTGCAGGTGAGTGCGGTCTCCTTGCGGTTCGCGGTCAGCACGCAGGGTCTCCCGCAGCCAGCCTCGCGACCCTTCAAGTCTCGGTGCCCACAGCGGTGACGCTTGGGTGGCGACCACCATCAGGCCCAGAGAACTTAGCAGGTGGCGGATCGGGGAAGCTGTGTCACTTCACAGAGGGTGACGGCGTGCGGGGGCGAAGCGGCTCGAGGTGACATCCCAAGTCTTTTGACGCGCTGTGGCCCTGCAGGTGCTTCAGGTATATGTACAGCTTGTCCCGGGCTCCAGACAGAGTGAGGGGCACGAGGCACCCCAGGAAAAGCAGGGCCACTTCTCAGCCACTAGGGACAGACGGCTTGAGGCCTGATCTGCTGCATCGACGTCAGGCCTCACACATGCACACGTGATTACGACATAGCAAGAGTCCACACAGAATAGTTTCAGAATTGCTATTTCATACCACGTAGAAGACAGTACGATATTTGGATAGATGTAGGTCTCTTTGGTTATGGCCTTTACGTAGTCAAAACCACTATTTTTTCCAAGGGGGAGGGGGAGACAGAGAGTTTTAAGAAAAAGAACAGTAACAAATGTTTACCAGTGAGCAGCCAGTTAAGAAAAAAATCTGGTTCTTACTGCTGCATCCATCAGTGTAATCGTCCTTTATCTGACTCTCAGGCTCTCCCGCTGTCAGAGGTAACAACTATTTTGAAATTTTGTGGTAATCACAGCCTATTTTTAAAAGTGTATCCATATGCTCTGATATGTAAACAGTTTAACCTTTGTTGCTGTTGTTGTTTTGAGCATCTTAGTGTACTTGGTTAATTTCTAAGTAGTGTATATGCCAGCTGGGTAATATACAGCTATAAGACAAAACAGAAACTTGTATTTTCAGTGGATAGGTGGGTTGTTTTCAGGCTGGTTATGTATCAAGAATAGCCCTGATGATGGATATTTTGTGCATGTCTCTTATATATGAGAATATCTATAGGAATATATTTTTCAAGTTTTTTTTTAATTCATTGAGTATTTCATACAAATATAAAATGCATTTGATTCATTTCACCCCTCTCCTGCCCCCCCCCCGTAGACATTTTTAAAATTTGATGTGAATACTGAGTTTTCCAAACTCCTTTGGCATCAAGGGGGACCATAAATTGACTTGCTGTCCTCAAATTGAATTACATATTCTTCATTGTAGAATAAGTTTTTTTTAAATACCGAAGGATATTTTAAGGAAAGATAGGCATCACACATAAAATGAACAAACAAAAACAAAACAAAACTCTTAAAAAAAATCTGTAAAGAATAATAGACCAGGGAATTTCAGCATACAGTGATGAAAGCAGAGCTTATTAGTGGGAAGGCATGAGAAGCACCAATGTATTTTAAACAGCTGTTACGTCAGAGACAAGACAGTTACTGAGCTCTAAAGTAGAAATTAAAATGTAGAACATGAGAAGCTCTGAGCATTCTTGGTTGAGGCTTAATTCTGAGCCAGCGGAAAATTTACGGCCTGATAGTTTTTAATTGCCAGATAAGATATAATGAAAATAACTGAAAAAACTCCTGCAATTTGAAGAGGTAGAACAATTTAAAAATCTTTTTGTAGTCTAGGTTTTTCCAGATGTAGAACATAGGATAGAGGGTTTTGTTTTGTTTTGTTTGTGGGAATTTAACTATGAATGTAGTCACCTGGACATAATGAAGGACAAAGATAGCACAATAGAAAAAAATATATAGACAAATTAAATATAACAGTTCAGTTGAGCAAAGAATGATTTGTCATCACAACAATTTGTGAGAACGGGGATGCCATGGGGCTGGATATTTATAGACAGGAAAAGGCATGTGCCTTACTGAAGAGCTAGCTCAGTTGGTTTGTGCCTGCTGCTTGCCTTATTTGAACCTAGTTTGATCAGCGTGGCCACTATGATTGGCTGAGACTCAGTTCTGAAGTTAGGTTTTGAATTTGTTTATATACTGAGTTTCGTTGCAATTCTCTACAGGTGAGAACTCTGGTATATAAGTAGGAAGGCTTTCTTAGGCCAATTTAGTTTGCTTTAATAAAATACTTACAAGATTGCCTTACCAAGTTTGGCCCTCAACAGGTTCTGTCTTGCAGGGTCTCTGAGGAGCCTTGGAGTCTCAACAATGTCCTTCTAGGGCTAATGGGAAAAGCACTTACCTATCAAATTCTGCCCCCTGGTGGTCAAGGGTGGCCTCACAGTCTGCCGCAGCAGGCATCTCGCTCAGAATCTGGGAGAAGCTGGACAGCAGGAATGAGGTATATAAGGTATAAGTCCTTGTGAAGGTTGGCCACAGCTTTGTAAAGCTGTTCTCTGCCTGGGAGAGCTGCAGAAAGCCGCCACTTGGCATGTCTGTGATCCAAAGTGGACAGTTCAGATTGAGAACTGAAAGGCAGCCTGATACCTCACTTTTAGCCCAGCTTTCTTAAGGTTAGCTTAGGCCATGGAAGAAGCCAGCCTGCTGAGACCTGCACAAAAGCCTCAGGGTTCATCTGTTTGTTTGTGTGCACTCCCTCCCCACCATGGTTTGTTGAGATAAGATTCCTGTATGGTTCAAGGTAGCCTTGAACTTTGAATTCAGGAGCTTGCCTTGGCCTCCTGAGTGCTGGGGTTACAAGTATGCATTACTATGCCCTGGATTCATCAAGATCGTTCTGTTGTTTTAGACAGGGTCTTTTGAAGCCCAGGCTGGCCTCCAACTCTGATCCTCATGCCCCAGCTTCCAGGTCCTGGGATTATGGGTATGCACCATCACTCCTGGCAAGCCTGAGGAGTCTTGACCCCAAGAATGAGAGAACTGGCAGGAGGTAGAGGAGCAGCTGCCCCCTACCCACGTGGTGTCTTCCTGCAGCCTGACTCCCAGATCCCATGATGAGGCTGCTGCCTAGCTGGCCTTTCTTTTCTTACGGTATAATTGCAAATGATGCTCAGTTGCAGAAAGAGAAACGAGCTAGGTTTGATAATGTTATCTCTTGAACTGAATCTTCCATTCCTGCTCTGTTATTCTTTAGGCTCTGCCTACGTTTTATAAATACTTTTGTATGATGCTTGTAAGAATTGTCAAATCACAGGCTTCTTGGCAGCCAACTTCAGAGCATCAGCATCCTGGGAAGAATACAGGGCACCTGAACCAGTGAGGGAGTCACTCCATCTTCTCTGGCAGCTCCTATTCCTGTCTGGAAACCAGCTGCCTGTGCCTCAGATCTTAACTGTGCTCCTGATTGGGGCAGCTTGCCTCACACCCTACCTTTACCCTCTGTTTCTCCTCAGCTCCAGTCCTTCCTTGAGAGGGAGACCAGTGATGGCAGCCATGATCCCATCGGTTTGGCCCCAGGTGAGCTGTGGGTCCCTCATCCCTTTTTCTGGGCATTTCAGATTGAGAGCTGAGAGCTGGCAAGACTTCGAAGGAAAAGCACTTCTACCTGCCAGCCGGATCTCATGAGAAAGGTGGGCAGACAGGTGGCAGAGACTCGGGCAGTGACCAGTGAAGGTGGCAAGACAGTGTGCTCAGTAGATGGAGTCACACAAGGGTCTGTATGGCACTGCAGTTGAGCACCCTGGCAGGGGGCTTCTAGAACAATGTTGCCATGGAAACCACCCATGTGGTACTTTGAGGAGTTGCAGAGGTTTGGGATGATTGATAGCTGGGGTGGAAAAAGAAGAGCTGCAGACCAGTAAGAAGGAAGCTCTGCCTCTGCCTAGGAGGGAAGGAGGGTCAGGGTAGAAAGTGGGAGCAAGCAAGGGAGAGACAGCAGACCCGTGAGTCCTGGGTTGGGGGTCTCTGGGGGGTCGGGTAGCAGATGGGTTAGAAGCCAGGCTACCCTTGGAAAGATGAGGGAGATGGGGGGAGTGGAACTGGGGGCTGAGGTAAACCATAGAGGAGCTAAGACACCTGGCAGGGATGCAGTGGGAACAGCAGTGCTTCCAGCAGTGTGCCAGTGAGGGAGAGCCTGTCTAAGGGCAGAGGTGTGCAGTAGAATTTGCTCATGGGAATTCTTTTTCTTTCAGCCCAGTGTGAAAATGACATGCGATTTCTCTGCTGTAAGAGGAGGAGGATATTCTATAGTTGGCTTTCCTGGTGTCTTTTTTTCTTCAATTTCTCTTGTTACTAACTTTGTGCTCTTCACAAGCTCTCTCCCCAAGCCCTTACTTTGCCCTCTGCCCCTTACTTAGGGCCTGAGCCATGGAATTGGCCCTAGGGCAGCAAGAACCTGTTGTTTCAGAAGTTGGTGACCTTTGAGGATGTGGCTGTGTACTTCACCCAGATGGAGTGGGATGGTCTGTCCTTTGAACAGAGAGCATTGTACAGGGATGTCATGCTGGAGAATTATAGGAACTTGGCCTCTGTAGGTAAGGCTTCTCTCCCTGGGACTCAGACTCTGCCATTTTGGATTTCTTAGCTCCTTTCTTCCTAAGGAGTGTTGGGTGGGGATTTGGTAATCCTTTTTCCTAATCTCCTTATGTGTAGATTGCTGGAAGAGCAAATCTAAGGCTGTTTAGGGGCAAACATAGAACTTTGCTAAGACTCAGGCATGCTTCTGAAGAACCCTAGAGAAGCTATATATTGGACATGGTTTGAAAACTAGAAACTTGCTGTTCTTCAGAGGCACCTTCAGATTGCCCCTCACCTTGCTATCTGAGTCCTTTTAAGAATTTCAATGAACTCTGGGTATTTCAGGCCAAGATTAAGAAGTGGTATCCCTTTTGGGCAGATTCTCCCAGCTTTCTCTGCATGTGGTCCCTGGCTCACCTGACCCTTCTTATCCTCATCCGCCTCCTTTCTGAGGACCTTCCCTACTCCCCCCATGGCCGAGGCAGTCTCAGGAGAAGTTAGGAACGTACATGTGGGAGAGTTTTCATTCTCTTCTGTTTTCTTTTGTCAAATCAGGATTTCCACTTCTCAAACCTGTTGTGATCTCACAGCTAGAGGAAGGAAAGGATCTGGAAGACCTGTCTCAGCTGGCCCCTGGAACAGACTCCCAGGGCCTCTGGACTGGTAAGGGAGGCACACACTGCCCAACAACATAAGTGTGTGCCACGTGTCTGCAGTATGGCGCTGCCTTTTTCTGTATTCTATCTCCGACCCCACCATTTTCAGACAACACTGTGGATTTCGTGTTGGGGTGGAAGTCCTTAACATTTTTGAGCAGTGGAGAGTATAGCCTTAACCTTTTTGCACAGAGGAAGACATAGCTAAAGCTACAGGCTTTGCTGTGGTAGGACACCATCTGTGTTGTGAGGAAACTGTTTCTTTCTAGTCATAGGACCGAGCCGGTCAGTTATTTGAGGTCTCTAGTGTCCAGTGAACTCATCTCTGCAACGGTGGCAATGAAGTGAAGCAATGGTGCCACTCCGTGGGCTCAAGGCCAGCTTGGTAGCTTACTTCAAGGGCCTAGCTTAGGTAGATTATGATTATCTGTGCACTGAGTATAAATAGACGTGCCCCTGGTCATGCATCTCGGATGTAACGTACATTTAATGATGCGTACCTTGTTACTAGGGATTCTCAGAGGTACACAGACTGCAGGAGGTCGTGGGCCCAGCCAAGTGTCTGCATTTACTGCATCCACACTGTGAGATCCTTAATCAAAGGTGCTCAGTTCTCATTCTGTATGCCACAGGTTCTGTATGCCACAGGTAATCTCATTTGCTGGCAAGAAGTGAGACAGGCTCTGTGTGGGCAGAGGGGAAGGTGGGTACATTAGGACTGTGGTAGAGTTAAAGTGTACACCACAAAACAAAAGGCCTTTTCATAGCTCAGCCAGTGGTTTCTAGGAAGTCTTACTTGCTGGACCTTAGGTCCTTTATGAAAGAGAAGCTGGAAAATAAGATTTGGGTGTGCAGCTCAGTACTTCAAAACGTTAAGTGGAAGGCACGTTAGTAAAGACGAAATGGACACGATAGTAACATCTGCCATACTATGGCCTTGGGAGGCCACTAATAAAATTGGTAACGAGTAAGTTGTTGATCTCCGTGACACCTACAAATGTTAATCAATCAGAAAAATGTCTGTCCTTAGTAGAAACCAAAGACAAACAAGTCCTAATGATGCAGGGAGGGGGGAGATGCAGTGTAGTGGAAGAGTGTGTCCGTAGAGTGCATGAGACCCTGCGGTTGTTCTTCACTGTACAAAAGCTGGGATGGTGAGAGATAGCTTACCTGTCAGAGACCCGAGTGCTGTCGGATGTCAGCGAGGTAGCAAGACAGAGACAGGACTTGAGGAGTAGGGGTGAATCGGTAGTCTTTTAGAAGAAAAGCTGGTGCCTGGTAACCTGGATACTGTCTTCTGGAGCTGAAGACTTGTAAGTAATAAGACTTTTCTCAGAGATGCCTTGATGCACTCGAGCATCAAGACAGTGAAAACAATCTCAGTTTTTTGTATTTTAAAGAGAAGGACTAAGTTGAGGTACCTCTACGGGCTGAAAGATTATTTAGCGATTAAACTATTATATTTTTGCAGACTTTAAAAAATATTAGAAAATGTTTACCATTAAAGGAAGGAAAAAATATATTTTTGAAAAAGTAAAAAAAAAAAAGTTCTTTAAGACTAGCATAAGTTCATTTTAGGCACCTGGTAACTCATGTTTAAATAACTGAATTTTTAAGTTTCTATTAACTATGGATATCTTTGTCTTATTGATCTATTGGAACAGAGTATAGATTGAGTGGTTTATAAACAACATAATTTGCATCTTTCATATGCCTTAGTTTGGGCTGCGATAACAGAGTACCTTGGATGGTTTTTAAGAACATAAGTGTATTCTTCCGGTTTTGGAGGTCGGAAGTTCAAGATCCAGGTGCAGGTGGATTGTGTGCTTGGCAAGGACCTGTCTGCAGATCAGTAGGCAGCTGTTTCTCTTCTCGCTAAGCCCTTGTATGGTGGAAGGGAAAAGAGCTTTACCAGCTCTCTTAGAACACATTAAGTCCACCATGAGCATTCTGCCGAAGGTTCTCCCTCCAATAGTGAATGGTAGGGACGGACAGCAATAAACACAGGTCCATAGCAACATTGTTTTAGCTTTGAAAAGGCTCTCGTTGTTTTAAAAGTCCTTTCTAGAGGAGCCCACATTTCTTGTGTTGTTGAGAATAATTTTAAGGAAGTAATAAGGCAAGGGCATTATCCTTCTTTTCTTTTTATTGAGTCTTCTCTTACACAGCACATCCCAACTGCAGCCTCCCCCCCTCCCCTCCTCCCAGCCCCTCCCCACATCCATTGCTCATTTGTTTCTCTTCAGAAAAGAGCAGGCCTCCCAGTGATAGCAAGCAAACATGGCATAGCAAGATGCAATAAGAGTAAGCACAAACCCTCACATCAAGGCTGGATGAGGCAACCCAGTAGAAGAAAAAGGGTTCCAAGAGCAAGCCAAGAGCCAGAAACAGCCATGTTCCCACTGTTAGGAGTCCCACAAAACCCCCAAGCTAAACAACCACAGCATATATGTAGAGGACCCAGCGCAGACCCATCCAGGAGCTGTGATTGCCAATTTAATCTCTGAACCTCCAGGAGCAATGCTTAGTTGATTCTGTGGGCTGTGTTCTCCTGGTGTCCTCAACCCCTCTGGCTCCTAGCATCCTTCTTCCTCATCTGCTGGGTTTCTTCCCGAGCTCTGCCTAATGTTTAGCTATGGGTCTCTGCATCTGCCAGAGGAAGCCTCTGATGACGATGGGGCTAGGCACCACCTATGAGTATAGCAGAATAGTATTAGAAATTACTTCATTGACTTTTTTTTTTTTTTTTTTGCCAGTCATGTTTGTTTCTACCTAGGTCTCAGAGCCATCCAACTTCCAGTTCCTGGCTATCCAGGTAGTGTTGGGCATGGGCTCCATCTCAAGGCTTGGACTTCAAGTTAGACCAGTCATTGGTTGGCCACTCCCACAAGTTCTGAGCCACCGTTGCCCCAGTATATCTTACAGGCAGGACAGGTGTGTGTCAAAGGTTTTATGGCTGGGTTGGTGTCCCAGTCCCACTGCTGGGCCTTGCCTGGTTACAGAAGATCACAACAGTATTTTAGAAAAGATAGGAAGAGGTATGGTCAGGGGGGCCTTAGCAGAGCTTTGCAGGAAAGCTCGAGTGAGGTTTTAGGGAGACAAAACCCAGTTCTTCTGCTTTCTCTGCTGATACCTGTCAGACCCAGCCTTGTAGCACGTCCTTAGGTCCTCTACCTTTCCTTTGTCAATCATCTTTTATAAGGAGCTAGATCCATAGGGACAACCAAGAAGGAGCTGTAGAGTGTAGGAAGGCACGAGGTGCTGGGGACACACTGATCTGATGGGCAAGACTGAGTTTTCTTCACCGCTGCTACCTTTGTTTAACCTGTTACCGCTGCTACCTTTGCAGTGCCCTTGCCCTGCAAGAGTCAGTAGTTCAAAGCCAGCCTAGGCAACACATTGAGACCCTATATATAATAAATAGCTTTCTAATTATTCTCTTCCAACATGGTTATATGACATATTTTATCATTTTCTACTTCTTTTGGTAGAATGTACTGCTATCTGGACTGGCAATAATTTGACAGAAGAAGTGTATGAAGAAAAAAAGAATACATTATTTGAACTTCAGAAGGACTTTTCTCAGGAAACAAACTTTTCAAAAACTTATATTGTTGGCCAACAACAGGAAATCCAGTCAGCAGGAAGTGAGAGGGAGAGTGTCAGTGCCCCTGATGGAAGAGTTAAGACAAGCTCCATGGAAGGGTGTTTGTTTAGTCAGACTCCACACTTGTTCCAGGTTCATACCAGCTCCACTGGAGAGGAATACTCTGATACCAAACTTACTAAGAATGAAAGAATTACTACAGGGGAAAGACCTTTGAAACACAAAGAATTAGCAGAGGCTTCTCAAGGTAGCTCTCAAGTTAATCAGCTTCCAGAAATCTATGATGTGGAGAAGAAGCCCTATCAGTGTACAGAATGTGGCAAAGTCTTCACTGTTAAAGCCAAGTTTGTTTGGCATCAAAGACTTCATAATGGAGAGAAGCCTTTCAAATGTGTGGAGTGTGGGAAATGTTTCAGCTACAGTTCACACTATATCACCCATCAGACAATCCACAGTGGAGAAAAGCCTTATCAGTGTAAGGTATGTGGCAAAGCCTTCAGTGTTAATGGAAGTCTCGTTAGACACCAGAGGACACACACAGGAGAGAAGCCCTATCAGTGCAAGGAGTGTGGGGCTGGCTTCGGCTGTAGTTCTGCATACATCACTCATCAGAGAACCCACACTGGGGAGAAACCTTACGAGTGTAGCGACTGTGGCAAAGCTTTCAATGTTAACGCAAAACTGATTCAGCATCAAAGAATTCACACTGGAGAGAAGCCTTATGAGTGTGGTGTGTGTGGGAAGGGCTTCCGGTGCAGCACCCAGCTTCGGCAGCATCAGAGCATACATACCGGAGAGAAGCCGCATCGCTGCAGTGAGTGTGGGAAAGGCTTCACTAAAAATGCAAAGCTCATTCAACATCAGAGAGTGCACACGGGTGAGAAGCCCTATGCATGCAGCGACTGTGGAAAGACTTTTAGTGCCAAAGGGAAGTTAATCCAGCACCAGAGAATCCACACGGGTGAGAGACCTTATGAATGTAGTGAATGTGGGAAGTCTTTTAGGTGTAACTCCCAGCTTCGGCAGCATCTGAGAATCCATACTGGGGAGAAGCCGTACAAGTGCAGTGAGTGTGGAAAGGCCTTCAACGTTAATGCAAAGCTAATGCAGCACCGGAGAACTCACACCGGGGAGAAGCCGTTTGAATGTAATGAATGTGGCAAGTGCTTTACTTCTAAAAGAAACCTGCTTGATCACCAGCGAACCCATACTGGAGAAAAGCCGTATCAGTGTAAGGAGTGTGGGAAAGCCTTCAGTATCAACGCCAAGTTAACTAGACATCGGCAAATACATACCAGGGAGAAACCTTTCAAGTGCATGGAGTGCGAGAAGGCATTCAGCTGTAGTTCTGACTATATTGTGCACCAGAGAATCCATACTGGAGAGAAACCCTTTCAGTGCAGTGAGTGTGGCAAAGCCTTCCATGTCAATGCTCATTTAATCAGACACCAGAGGAGCCATACTGGGGAAAAGCCTTTCCGATGCATGGAGTGTGGCAAGGGCTTCAGTCTTAGTTCTGACTGTATTATACATCAGACTGTCCATACTTGGAAGAAACCCTATGTATGTAATGTATGTGGGAAAACTTTCAGGTTTAGCTTCCAACTAAGTCAGCACCAAGATGTTCACAATGAAGATAAATCCTAATGAAAACAACAACAAAACTAAAAAACCAAAAAGAAACACACACACACACACACACACCATCAACAGACAAACCAAAAAAACCCAAAAAAACAAAAAAACCAAACCAAACCTATGTTTAATAAGAAACGGATCATGGCTCATCAGTTATTACCCGGAGGGAACCCATGGGAGGGAAATGAATGCGGCAGTCTTCATTTGGAAACAATTTTTCTCTTTTTAATCAGGAGCTTTTTTTTTTTTTTTTTTTTTAATGAATTTTTGTTTTTTTAAGACAGGGTTTCTCTGTGTCGCTCTGGCTGTCCTGGAACTTGCTGTGTAGACCGGGCAACTCAGATTCACCTGCCTCTGCCTCCCGAGTGCTGGTGTTAAAGGTGTGTTTCACCACCGCCCAACTAATAACCTGATTTATACCAATAACTAGTCCGGAAATATAATGAAAGAAAACATCCTATTCCCAGCAGCATGAAGAAAAGTAGATTTTCTAGGAATTTTGTGGGGCTGAAGAAAATGAAGGATTCTCAACTGGGGGAGACCAAAGGAAACAAGTACTAGAAGAAGGAGAGAACTAATGTATTTCTGCTTCGTTTTGACAACAAGAATGCATTACATTTCCTTTAAAAGGGAAAAGCAAACATTAAAAAAAAATTGTTAGAAGAAGCCTTTAAAAACATCAGATCCAAAGTGGAGATGAACAATAAGGAGAATGTTGGCAAATGACCACTCAAAAATAAACAAACCCGTGTGTTTTGTTGTAAATACTTTTGAGTTGTAAAGCACAGACACACACACACAAATGGGAAGACCTTTGTAAAATTTGTGATATAAAGTGTAATATGTAGTACTCAGATTTTAACAAAAGATAACTTAAAAATCAACAATGACATTAACAGGCAGTGCTCTATTATCACAAGTGTTCTAAAGAAGTGTCCCGCTTCAGTACAGCAAGGAGTGCAAATTAGTGAAGACTTTTTTTACATGTCACATTGAGTATATGATACGCATACCCCCCAATACTCTGCAGCCCTCAGTGACTGTAGATGCTATATTTGCTGTAGGTGCCTGTCATACAAGCACACAGTATACTACAACCAGCATGTTAGAGTTCCTATTTTGTAGTGACTGGACTCTACAGACATGGCTATGCCCTGAAGAAAGGTGTCTGCTTTGATTTCCATGCTTTGTGATACTGGGCTCCGTGAAAATGTTGGAATTCTTAAAATACTTTTTGAAATCTCTTACCCCCTTTAAGAAAAATGTAAGCCATTAATAAGATCACTTGAGCTGCCAAGAAGCTAAGAAACAGCAGTTATTTCTGTGTTGTCAACTGGTAATGAGAGAGGAAAAGTTTTTCTACTTAAAACACCTCTAGTACCAAATATTCAGGTTTCCACACCAGTTGTTTGTAGACACCAACAGGATGTCCTCCAATCTATCAGTTTAGTCCCCGCCCATAATAAACATCCTACTGGTGAAATGGGCACAGTCTGAGAAGACTGCCTCTCTCCTCCCCCCACATTCAGACAATAGTGATCAGTCCTACATTACTGATTTGGCTACAAATTGAACCCCCTGGGATCAGTAATTTGCTATGGTAACTCACCAAACATAAACAGACAATTTAAAGTTACTATTTACTCTAAATGATATCATGAATGTCATAGGAACAGCCAGATGAAGAGATGGAGCAAGATCCAAAGGGTTCCCTTGTGAAGGTGCGTTTGTCCCCACAGAGTGAAGTGCCTCATCCTGCTGAGCCTTGTTGTTTAGTGCTTTTATGGAGATTACAGTGTGTGCCCGTGATTGATGAAGTCCTTGGCTGTTAGATAAGTTTCCTCTTTCAGAAGTCAATAGGGGTTGCTGAAAGTTTCAACTCTCAGCACATGGTTGGCTCCTTTGACAACCAGCCCCAATCCTGGAGCTATCGAGGAGTCTAGCAACATGTCACATTAGTATAAACAGATGACTGCAAAAGACCTTAGGAGTAACCAAAGGTTTTAGAAGTTTTTGTGCTGGAAACTGGAGAGAGATCAAACACACTTAACCCACAGGCAGAAACCCATTTACTTGGTTCACATCCCCTTACGTCTGTTTGGGGAATTTGGGGTTTTGTTTGTCTTTGGTTCAGTAGTAAGTAGGATAAAATGAAAACCCAGCACTGTGGAAGCCATCAATCTAGGAACACAGGCAAACATTAGGCAGTACAGACTATTAGTGCTTTCCCATATAGCAGTTCTTTCCAAAATGTTTTCATTTAAAAGTTGTGGAATGGCTAGTGACATGGCTCATCAGGTAAAGGCCAAGCCTGACCCAAGTTTTCAATCTCTAGAGCCCACATGGTGGGAAGGACAGACTGACACGCAGTTGTCCTCTGGTCTCTGTGCATGCATGAAAATAATAAAGGTCATTTTAAAAAACCTATAATGAAATTAAGCATTTTGATCATCTTAAAGTGTGCAATTCGTCTATTCAAATAAATCTAATAAACTGCAAAATTACTGAAACTTGCTATATATATTTAAATCAGGGCCATTTTTATTTTGAGACTACAGTTAGCCTGGGGAAGTAACTGGGTTTAAATATCAGAGGGTTTGAGATGGGGAAAATCAAGTTCTAGTGGGATAATTGCTCCTTAATCTAGCCATGAAGTTATAAGAAAATAAAGGTGACATTCACAATAGAAGACTGAGGTGAACTGGTCCAGTTTGCTTTTTAAATTTTTTATGTTTTTAGATACAAATGTAGATCTGAGTTCACTGAGCTGAGGTAGAATATTATAGCCCAGCAAGTTTTGGACACTTGGGAAGAGTTCTCTACAGGGAAGAGAGCAATGGGAAAAGCAATACCTGGATTTCTATGATCTTGTTGGATTTTTAATGAGGAAGCGTAGCCCTAGTATTTCTTGTTCACACAGCACAATGAGAATGTACTTTTAATAGAATTAGCCTGGGGAAGAGCTGACGGTCTGGAAAGGCTGTTGAGATGCAGCATCTACTGTGCAGGTTGCAGTGTCTCAGATCAAGTCTGTGTTGGTATTGGTGTAGAAAGAGAAGCCATGCTGGTAAGTATACTAGGGCACCTGCCATGTTTGCATAGGATGAAGTGAGGGCAGACGGCGTTCCTAACAGGTTCCCTTGTTTGGGTGTGGATCTTTCCAAAGGAATTCATGTTACATTCTTAGTAACTTCTATTGCTGTGAAGAGACACCATAACTAAGGCAGCTCATACTCTTTATATGTTCTCTTTAGTACTTAATTGAGGGCTTATTTACAGTTTTGGCAGGTTATTTATGGTGGGGAGTGTAGCAGCAGGTAGGCAGGCATGGTGCTGGACAAGTAACTGAGAGCTTAATGTCCTGATTGCAGGCAGCAGGCAGAGACACTGGGCCTGGAACTGGCTTTTGAAACCTCAAACCCACCCCCAGTGACTACCTTCCTCTAATAAGGTCACATCTAATCTTTCTCAAACAGTTCAGCCAACTGGAGACAAAGCATGCAAATATGAGGGGCATTTTCATTCAGATGACTATACCCAATGTTAAGAAATTGTGTGGCATGTGTCCTTGGTAGCTTATTTAAGTGGAGTAGAGAGGTCGGGAATAAGATCCCATACTGGAGAAAAACTGAGCCTGGAGTTGCAGTCTGGACAATGAGCAGAACACAGCAGTCACTGTGGAGTGGAGCAGGTGCGTGACCCCTGCCTGGGTACTGTGAAGAGTTCCAGAGACTCCAGGGGTGTCACGAGGGATTTCTTTTCCTGCCAGCTGCTGGAGAAACCTGAGGGTCCTGGGAAATGTCCCTCGTGCTTGGCTGAACTGGCTTCCTATGTGTGTGAGAGAATGGTCCTCTGAAGTCCTGAGCAGACAGTGGGGGAACTTTTAGTCTAGGTACATGGTTCCTTCTCAGCCTCAATCTCAAGCTACCAAGAGCAGCAGTGCTCCTCCCTTGCTTTCTCTGCCTGAAGTATGTTACCTCACTGACTCATCTGAAAGGGAGAGAGGGTTCTGACAGTAGGGAAGCTGTAACACAAACCCCTGGAGGAAGCTTCCAGCACATTCAAATGCATACAGAGCAGGGCCTCTTTGAGCCTATAGAATGGTCACGTTTGAACAAGATGCATGACATGACCAACAGGAGGATATGTCCCTTTGTGCTTTCTGTCCCACCTATCTGCACAACATACAGCCTGTTCCCATATACCTGCACAACTGTACATGGCATGCATCCCCACAGACACCCACACAGGGAGTCCCTGCCCAATACAGACTCGCATATCAACCCACAGGCTGTGGGGACCAAGGGGACACCTCCAAAAGAGGCAGCCTCTCCCTTCTCTCCCAGGGCTCTGCTTCTCAGTAGCTTTCTACCTTCTCCTGTCCAGCACCTTTCTTTTCATCTCTTTCTTACGAGCTCCTTTCACTCAGGATCAGGGTGAACGTGGGGGTTAGTAGGAGCAGAGTTAAGACTTATGTAAGTGACATAATCCCTAGAGAAACACAAAACTATAGCTATGAGGGAGGCAGACCTAAGACTCCACTCCTCCCACATCCACAGTCCTGGCCAGACTCTCCTAGATAACACAAAGTTGGCTCTTCAGGGAATATTCCTGTGGCCCATCATCTCATGCTGAGGCAAAGTTTAGACCAGGTGCTATAGGCCACACACCTGCCTGACAGAACAGAGGCCCATGTATGGCCTGCCGAGGTCACACAGAGAGTAAATGTGGTGCCCAGGGAACATCCCATGAAAAATTTGGCTTTTTAGAAGGGGGGCTTTAGAGTGGCATTGATGAAGGGCTAGTTAGCCTCCAGAGCTCACAGCTAAGCTCTGTAGGGGAGGAGGGCAGTGCTGTTCTCATCTACCCTCTGAGTGTCTCAGTGCTCTGTGACACTCAGGATCGTGAGAGGGTCATCACCCTCACTGCATTGAAATGGACACTCTGACTCAGGAGCTTGGAGTCAATCATCAAACAGACCCAAGTTTTAGGGTACCAATGTTACCTGAGAGGCACTGACAAGTGCATCGGCTCACCTGTGAGAGCAGAATGCATCGGCCCCTGTCCATAACTGGGCACCCCCAAGAAGCAAACAAAACTCAAAGTCCAGATAACTGGACTGTAGCTGTCTTCTGAATTCTCATGAGGTCCAGGAGCCTGATGCTCAGGTCACCCTCTGTACCTCACCTCTACCTGCCTTTTTCTCTCTGTAAGCATCTCCTCTCCATCTCTGTTCTTCCTCCCTTGCAGCCCTCCTGCTTGCTCGCTCACAACCCTCCTTGTCTGTTCTCTCTCATCTCAGTTCCAAGTGGTCTGAACTGTTTGCAGAGCTGACTCTCAGAGGACCAGGGGGTGGCAGGGCCAGGCATCTCATCCTCCTGAGGCCATACAGGCTCCTGAGTGAATGACATGCCACTCTGTCTGGTGGCTGGTAGGGATGGCTGTATGCTGAGGGGTGGAGGAGGGTAAGGACATGTGACAAGTCTCCTGTACATCACATGGAAACTTCTTAGGGCCCACACATCCTGGACCCTGACCAGATGTTTATTCCAGATGCCTGGGTGTATCTTCATTAAACACGAGATCTCCTTTCTGCAAGGTGTCTTCAGATTCTTTCCGTTTTGAGATCTTGTCTTGGGGTTAATATTGCTGTGATGAGACACTATGACTAAAAGCAACTTAGGGAGGGTTTATTCCACTTACACAATCCATCATGGAGAGAATTCAGGCAAAGAAGTCAAACAGAGCAGGAACCCAGAGTCAGGAGCTGATGTAGGGGCCATGGTGCTGCTTACTGGCTGGCTCCTCAAGGTTTGCTCAGCTTGCTTTCTTCTAGTACTGCACCCACGACCACAAGCCCAGGGGTTCCACTACCCCTAATGGACTTAGCTCTCACCTGTCAATCAGTAACTAAGAAAGTACCCCACAGGCTTGCCTGTAACCCAGTCTTATGGAGGCACTTTCTCAATTGAAGTCCCCTCCTCTCAGACAACTCTAGTTTGTATTAAGTTGGCATAAAAACTAGACAGGACAGACATCTGGACAGGATAGAGTCTAAGTTCCCTTGGTCTCTTATGGTCCAGAGCCCAGCTCAGGAGTGGATACCCAATCTGTTTTTTAGGCATCTTGCTTTCAGACAGAGATAAAGCTTTGGACCCCACCCCCACCCAACCCCAGACATTTCTTTATGTTTCACCCAATAGTTTCTCTACAATGTTGAATATCCCAGTTCTAAGCCTTGTTCATGGTTCCTAGTCAGGACCCTCTCTCCTGCCCCAGCCTTATTTGACTATCTACTACCTATCTTGACCCCAGGCTCAAGCTTGATGGCAGCTGCCCACACCCCCCACCCAGAGACACAGCTATTGGTTAATCCGCTTTAAGATATACAGCTGGTTTACTTTTGCTGATAGAGCTTCCAAAGAATCTCCCCTCTGAAGGAGCCACAGTTCATGATTGTTACACTGTCCCCAGATGAGTTGTCCATTCTTTGGGAGACCACAAATAGTTCATGACTGGCCTCTAACAGAATCAACTGGATTCTCCATTGTGGACTGGGCAGATAGGGCCTGTGGGAGGAACATCTGTCCCCAGCCCTGAGGGCCTTCCCTGGACTCCTGGCACTGTGACATCTGTAGATGCTTCTTTGCTCACTTGCTTCCTGGGGCCTCTTCTGCACCATGCCCAAGTAGGTGAGACCTAGAGGGTGTGGTCTGAAGGGGTCCCCAGGCACTGGGAGCCCAGGACAACTCAGGCAATTCACCAGGCTCTATCTGTGCCCACTAAGGATTCTATGGGGCTGTAGCAAAAAAGATCGCAAGGGAGCCAATCCAAGGAAAGGCAACAATGGTACCTCCCAGCAAACAGGAAACAATACTTTTTTGCATCCCATAGTGTGATTTGAGCCCTGCCTGATGATAGCAAAGATAGGAACTGCATCGGTTTCTTATTTCTAAGAAAGTTTCTCAGAACCATTGTTAGCATCTGTTTTATTCTGGAGTAGGTATGTAGATAGATATTCAGACAGAAACAAGAGGTAGGGGTGAGCCAGCAGAAAGACAGGATTCTAGGAGCATAAGCACCAGTAAACAGCCATACCCAGCTGTACAGGAAGGTCAAAGGCAGGTTGCTGTTCTCGAGAGCAGTCGGTGGTTGTCACCAGGAACTGCCACCATGTAGGCATTGTCTAAACTGGGCAGACAATGTAGCACCCTCCCCCTGCCCCCCCCCCCCCCGCTAGCTTCACGTATGTAGGGCCATGAAAAGATTGAGTTCCAACTGATTCTAGACAGTCGTCAAACTATTCCCCCACGAGAGTCAGAGGACAATTAGGGGGAAACATTTAAAAACTCAGCAAAAGCATTGTTTTCCCTGTATCCTACCTTCTGGATATCGAATTTCTTTGTACACGATGCGGTTGGAGGTGTCTCCATGTGTTCAGGCTCTCATTGTAGCGTGTGCTAAATGGGGTGGTGGTAGGGTCTACTTCTTAAGTGTGGGGGTGAAGACTGATTATCTGCTGCACAGTTGTGCATGCACACAAATGTGTACATGTACGTACACACACACACCACACACATGTGCACTCCTGCAAAGTCAAGCATCCAAGTCTCTCTTCTAATGACATAGAGGTGTACACATAAACTCTGCCATTGACAATGTCCTTGTCAGCTCCCTCTCCCACAGACTCCCAGAAGCATACGTAACGCATGCATAATACACATCTTAGCCCCAAAGCTCGCCTATTCTGCTCTTACAACTCCCGACATCAGTGTTAGCCAGGAGTACTGCACTGAGCCTTCAAAGAAGTCATCCTTATCAGCTGGTGGCATATATAGGACCTCAGTGGAGTGTCCCATGGATGCCGTTGTATAAATTTACCCTCTCCTGGGGCTCCTGGGAGCTAAGTATAGATAGAGGCAAGCCTTGCCCCCTCCATTATACCTTGAAGAGAGAAAAGAGAAGAACCCATTCCTTCTCTTGGCCACATGTAATGCTAGCCTGAGTAGTTTCAAACCATACACTATGAGACTCAGAAAAGTCCCTAGCCGTGGGTCCAAGTCCTCAGTTTACTTATGGAGAAACTGAGGTCCAGGGATGTATGGGGACGCCCTCTTATTACACAGCAAATCAATGGCTCACTTATCTCTAATCCCAAGCAGGGGAGAGGTCAGATCCTGCAGGCAGCTCCTTAAGCGGGAAGATCCACAACTCAAAGTACTTTTAGGAAGTCCCTAAAGCTGATCAGATTCACTAGGCCTCTCCCTGTCAGAGTAAGTAATAAAAGTTGAGAGTCCCTTTAGTCAGAAGGAAGCTGAACTGCAAAGAAGGTTCTGAGACCAGACTAGTTGCCTGGAAGAAGCAGAAACAAACTGTCTGGAGGAGGCTAAGAACAACTGAGGTACCTGGAAAGGACACTCCAACCTGTTGAGCTGCCTGCAGGTTGTGCACTGTGCTCCGGGTTCCCAGCTTTATAAACTGTGATGGATATGAGGTGGGTTTTGGTGATGTAGCTGTCTTTGGGTCATTTCTGCTCCTGTAAGTAACCCTTCACCCACATTTCTGTAAATAACCCCAATAAAACTCATTGGCTCACCAAGTTGAACTTTGGTGGTATTCATGCTTTGATCTACCTTGGGCCCCGATCTGGTGTGTGCTGCATCTCCCCAGGAAACTGTGGGGCAATTTATGACCAGGGGGAGGCGCTGGGGGGAGCAGGTCAGGAGCAAGAGTAAAGTCAAGGCATGTCTAAACCCCGAAAATATCATCTTGAGACTAGCGGGAATAAGGATCACACTCTCCTTGTTCTGGGCCTGCATGCCCTTGGGTACGTAGCCCTATGACCCCCACCTTTACAACCTTAAAGTTATGTAGCCCGAATGCCAAATTACAGGTTTAATTCTCTCTCTCCCTACTTTTCCAGCAAGCACCTAGAATTCCTCCTCACGAAAAGAAAGCATTTCCAGCACCCAGCACGAGCCAATAATGTACACTCACCTCAAAAACCCTACCCACTCCCCAAGGTTTATATAACCCTTAATACCCCTGAATAAAGAAAGCTGTAACACTGAAAACCTCTCAGAGAAGGCTTCTTTCTTCTCCCATCTCCCCCAACCCCCTGTGAACCCACCCACCAGAACAAGCTTTGTTCCTTTCCGGCCTGGTGCTAGACAGTGCCTGAACACCCCAAAGGCAGGAGCAGAGCTAGGTCCACAGAAAACATTCTGTCTCACAACAGATGGCCAGGGTTTGCTCCACCTGTCTTAGCTCATGGTCAGCTGCTGCTGTCTTAGGATGAAGTCAAAGAGCAGTTCCCCAGCTCTGCTTCCTGCTCTCTCAACAGTATTGAGACACAAATCCAAGAGCATTCAAATCAGAAGGTCTGATGTTCCAAATCTGCCACCACTGGGAACCTGTGTAAACTCTGGCTCAGAGTCTTGGCCAATATGAGTTAGTGGCTGGTGGGCCAGTGGTATTTTCTTCCTCTGTAGGACTGTTACTGTCCAGGACTCATCTCTCTGCTCAGACCCCAAAGACCGGCAGGTGAAGAAAGCTATTTGACACCTGCCAAACCTCGAGCCATTAAGCCTCATCACCAGACAGAGTATCCCAACCACAGCAGCCCAAGTCCAGGAGATGCCTTACAGTGACAAAGGAGGAGCCTCGGCCCCAAAGACTATTTTTTTCTACACTGTAACATTTCTCACCTGGAGCTTTAAGCCCAGATGGGCACCTGTTACAATCTTTTTCTTTCAGTCTGGATCAGTACATTTGTCTCAGGAGTGGAGGGTACTCTCCCATCCAAAACCCGTCACCCTCAGAAAACACCTGGGCATACCTGAGTCTGAGAGGGCCTTCTCTTCGGCCTCTCTGCCTCTGAAATCTCCCCACCCTCCAGACCACTTTTCCACTTCTGTCTGTTGTTGTCCTGCCTGACCAGGAACCGAGGAGCATTCCGTTCTATTCCAGAATGCCTGCCAGCCCCTTCCGCTTAGTCAAGAATCGGACAACCGGAGATGAGCTGATCTTGGCCTTTTCAGGGATAAGCACGCAGCCATTGGGTTCGGCAAGGTCCCAGTTTCCTTTAGTTCCACACAGTACAGCTCAGGTGGAGCACCTTCCAGGCCTCCTGGGGGCTCCCTGCCGAGGCCTGAACCAGTTGGGTAGGCGGGAGTCATCGGCCTACTCTTTCATCTGCCTCCTTCCTGCTCCAGTTTCATCTACCATAGCAGGGCGGGTCTTCAAATGGCTGCCATGTTCTTGAGGTGTGGCTCCCACCCCCTATCGGCCGCGGAAATCCCACCCACCCTCTGTCCAAGTCCAGCCTCCAGGAAGCCTCCCTCAACTGCACACTGCGCCAAGTGTCTCCTGTGGCGGCCCCCGGGTCCCCCCAGAGACTCGCAGCCAGTCACGGTAAGAGACTAGTCTGTCGCCGTCGACCCCTGTGTGTCCTCCAGTCTTTCCCTCACCCGGGCTGGGGCCGCCCATTTGTCACCAGGACGTGGGCCTCCGAGGGCTCCTCCTAGCGCAGGCCCGAGCTTCATGCACCCAGCTGCACAGATCCCGCCATTCTCGGGGGAGCCTCGTGCAGGGCTGTCTGGGCCTGCAGCTGGCGTCTGGTGCAAGGGGACAGGGACATGAGCGCTATATGCAGGTCTGGGGGTGCCCTGCATGGGGAGGAGGGTGGGCAAAGCAGCCATCAGGAGTCCTCGTCCGCTCCTGCTGCCTCCTTGTGGAGCAACTGGCCGCTTCCAGCAAGGCGGGAAACAAATCGTCGCCAAGAGACCAGGGTGAGGCCACCGGGTCCCCTCGGCCACACGAAGGCTTTCTCTGCTCGGAACCTGAGGAGAAGCCCTTCGCCAGCTGCCTCAGATCCAGGACTCCAGAGCAGCTGGGGCTGAGGTGCTGGTGGGAAAAATGTCCCCGGCATCTCCTAGGGGAGCCTGAAGAGATGGTGGAGACCAGAGGGCTGCAAGGGTGGCAGAGGGGAGCGCACCCATTAGCCCACCAAATCCTCTTTAAAGAGGGCTAGCAGTCCAGTGATGGACCAGCTCCCAGTCAGAGGAGCTCACAAGAAGAGCTGTGGGGAGGCATGTCACCCCCAAACCCTAATAGTGACAATTAAAGGCTTAGCTCAAAGCTCCCTGGGAAGAAAACGGAGAATTCTGGACAGAAACTGAACTGTAGGATTCAGAATGCAAGTGTTCAATCTCGGGGTGGGTAAGGACAGCACCTAGTGTGAGAGGTGACTGCCATCATCACGCTTCTCTGAAAGGAGACCCGATAAGACTTGGAGAGTTGGAGGTTCCCAGTGACATCAAAGGACCAGATGAATATGGAGATGAATAATGAGATGTGGCCTGGTCCATTGTCGTCCCTTCCTCTTGGAAGGACCCTCCTGTATACTGCTCAGAGCAAAAGTCACCTCTTCTTTGCGGCTCCCCCATCCCCCATTCTGTGACCTCAACCTACTCTTTACCGCCCTCTGCTCTTTGGGCTTGGAACTACAGGTCTTCTCACTGTATAAGGCAGACAGGAAGTGAGTGTTTGGTACCTGTGGATATTATCGTTTATACGTTTTCATCAACGAATGTCTAGGTGACTCTCTCGGGGGCACTTTGTTGAAAGAGAAGCTACTGGAGTGGGGAACAGAAGAGGGGTGGGGGATCAATGCTCTGAGCATAGCTCTCTAGTGAACTGCCTAGGAACTGCAAGGGCCTTATGAGTGGAAATTAGATTTGAGTTGCTTGTCCACCAGAGAGCACAGCCTCAAATAAAGGTGTGCAGGCCAATGCTCTTGGTTCTGGTACCACCTAGGTGCTGACCCACCAGCTGGGGTACACCTTTGCCTCCCTGTGCCTCAGTTGATGTATTCCCTGGGCAAGGGGACATCTACAGCTGACTGGCCCTCCTAGGGTCATAAAGGTAAGAAACCACAGGCTAAACTATGTGGAATTTACTGGATGGAGAGGAAGAAGGCTCATGATACTGGGACTTTCAGGCCTTTAATTCTTTATTGCTTTTTTCCCCTTGAAAAATACACAAAAATAACAACACAAAACCCATCATTTTAACGCTATAAAATTCAGTGACATCCCAGCGTGGAGCAACTCCCATCATTTTCCAGTTTTAGAACGTTTTTGTCACCACATGTTACCAGCTTGGACCTCAGCTTCCTCATCAGACAGTGGAGCTAATAATAAACGGCTTTCCTAAGACGGGAGGAGATGTAATCAGACTTCTGTTTCTGTAGTAAGAATTGGCTTGCTTTTCAGTGGATAATGAGGGAAGTGGGCAGGAGCCTGAGCTCACTGAGAGCATCACTGGTGCTATATGTCAAGTAGATAAATGTTCATTTGGGGCTCAGCGATCCTCAGAGGGCCTCAGAGAGGCAGATGCTCCTGTGGGGAGGCCCCCTAGGATCGCTGAGTGCAGCCTTGAGGTGAGGATTTTCAGACAGGGCAGAGTCTGGATCATGATGCTCTGTCAGCTGCTCCAGCCCACGCTTATAGCTACCTTGTGGGGAAGCTCGTATGTCAGCAAACTGAGGCTCCAGAAGGAGCTGAGTCTGCTCACAATCACAAACCGGGAAGTGCTGGAGGTAGGGCTAATCTTCCCTTAGCAGAAGTGGAGGAGGAGGAAGAGAAAGAATTAGGGGCATTTGACTCCAGCAACCTGGATAGGGTGATTTCTGTGCACTTGAGCTAAATGATAGATCGATAAGAACTGAGCTGACAATAGCTGAGATCATATAGAAATGGAGGGGGGGGTTAGAATACTGAACTGGGACATTTGAACAGAGGACGACAAGGGGGAGAAGTGCAAACACACACACACACACACACACACACACACACACACACACACTCATACACACCCCAGCTCGGATATACAGAATGTATAAGGAACTCTGATAGCTCAATAAAGCTCTTTCTTTTAAATAGTCATATGCTGGGGGTGGAGGGGAGGACTGAAGAGATGGCTCAGTAGTTAAGGACACTGGCTGATCTCTTCTAGAGGACTTAGGCTTGATTCCCATTACCCACATGGAGGCTCACAATCATCTAATAACTTTAGTCCCAGAGGATCTGATGTCCTCTTCTGGCCTTTGGGTACTGCGTACATGTGGTACACAGGCACATATGCAACCAAAATACCCAAACACATCATTAAAAATAGCTCACAGGGCAAGAACTAGACTACCACTCCAATGGAAATGACCCAACAAGGCATAGCTTTACTCTTAATCAAGATGGTGTGCTTGGAAGAGCAAGAACCTTAAGACAGTAAGCACACTTGGTTTTTATTGTAATGCAGGAGTGACTGTGTCTTTTCCCTAATGGCTAGGGTCTGATCTCACAGTACTCTGAGATTGGCTAGTTTTAAACAGTGCAAAGGAAACAAAGGGGGAAGAGGATCAGTTTATTTAATCTGAGAATGCAGCAGGGTCTTTGTGTAAACAAAGGTTTTTACCAGGTTGGGGGGTGGTGATCAAAACATTGGCATAAAAGTCTTAAAAGGTAGTAATGAACCTTGAATTCCAGCTCTCTGTAGGCAGAGGCAAGTGGATCTCTATGAGTTCAAAGCTAGCCTGATCTAATTCTGGACCAACCAAGGCTTCACAGGGACACCTTGTCTCACAAGTTGAGAATCATTCAAATGTCTTTCAATAAGAAATATAACTATATCCAGGCATGGTGGGCACCCATCCTTAATCCCAGAACTCAGTAAACAGAGGCAAGTGGTCAGCCAGGCCAACCAGGGCTACACAGTGAGACCCTGTCCCAAAGAAACAAAACAAGCTGGAAAAGATTTGAATTCCTTGTCCTAAATACAGGTTTTGTAGTATTTGATAGAAAAAGATTCATATTTAATACTTCTCACAACATTAGAAATAGTCATCTGGCCTTGGGTTTGTATTCTGGTCTTAGACAAGAATCTGTGGGATTCTATCCCTCTTCCCCCATTAATTCTTATGGTTCCAAATTAGGGACAAAGCCCAGGCCCTGTATCCCTCATTGTGTATTCCCTGTGAGAATCAATAAAGAGATATTCACCAAAAGATGGATTGTGTCAGGACAGGGATTTATGTGAAGTTCCCCCCTGGGTAGTTACACAGCAGGCTGCAATAAACAGTTAACCACTTCACGGAAAACCTAGTAACCCTTTGAGAAGTTCTTTCCCCCAAAGGCTGCAGTGACTACAGGCACCGTCTCCCCTTTTCTGCAGGAGTTCCTCAAGGATGTAGGCTTGGCTTTGGCCTGGTCTCGGGTCCTTGGCCCAGACTTGGCTCAGTGCAAGGAAGCATCAATGCATCTGTTTGATATACAAATGGCCAGGGAACACCATTCCTAGATAAGGGACAAGCAGGAACCAAAGCCCAAGGGTGGGAGCATGCTGCCTAGAAAACTGTGGGTTGGGTATGGCAGAAACAGGGAGCAAATAGGAGGAGAGCTGATGTACTTGAATCTTAAACACCAGGCTTCGAAAGTCTTGGGGACAAGAAGAGGAGGGAGAGGAAGGGTTGGGATTTTGGAGAAGGGAGGGAAAGGATTTCTAAGCAGCAGCCATTGCAGGGTTTTGCTTCAAAAGAAGAAAGTCAAGGGATGAAAAGGAAAACCAGAGTAGAGAGTTTGGTAAGGGGAGAGGTCAAGGGGCAGATGAGGGCAGGAGAGGAGTGTTCAGACTCACCAGCAACTGTCCTTCTGTGGGAAGGAACCAGGGGTAGAAGGGTTGTGTGGAGCTTCTCATACATGATGCTCTAACCAACAGAAGCAGCAGCGGCGCCTAACATCAGTAAGCTCACCAACCACCACTGATATCACCATCACTACCACATCACCCAAACCTACAATACCATTATCACTATCATTACCACTAACACCACCATCACCGTTACCACAGAAACATCATCATCTACAATCACCCCCTCATCACCATCTAAATTGCCACCTCTGCCACGTTACCATCACCATCACCAATCCACCCCCATCACCACCCCCATCTCTATCGCTACGCTCATCTTGACTTTACCCATCTTCTCCGTCATCCCCATCTTGACAACCCCCACCATCCCCACATCACTACAGTTCCAGCCAACACAACCATTTCTCCTAAGCCACGATCTTCATCACCAAGCACCCAGTGAGAAGTACAGATTCTCAGCTCCAGACCTCTTGCATCAGAATTTCTGGGACATGGGAGATCAAGCCCTCCAGAGGACTCTGAAGGATGCTCAAATTTAAGAATTTCTAGACAAGACAGCCACAGAAATGCAAGGCTTCTCTAGTGGTTAACTTCAGACCAAATACTGGCTCTTATGGTCAGCTGAAACCCAGAGGCTTATGCCTCTAAAGTTTCTCATTCTATCCACTGAACATATATGGAGAGATCTCTGCCTCAATCTTCTCCCAAAGACACAAGAGCTCTGCACGAGTGTGGCCACACCCTGAGAGTATTTTGAGTGCAGGATTGCTCGCTCTTGGAGAGAAGAGAGGTGAACCTGTGGCTTGGCTCCTTCAAAAGTCTTTTGTCTTTATGATGGAAGCCTAGTTACCTTGAAGTAAAAAACTCTGGTTAAGGAGTCTCATTGGCTTTAAGTTTTACTCAACTTTTACAAGAGGACTTGAAAGCGGGGCACTTCACTCTTAGGGATCCTGAAGGTGCAGACGGCCTGTACCCCTCTGCTCGGTCTCACCAGAGCTGAAGCTAGCTGCCCCCTACCCCACCCCATGTCCCGAGTTAAAGGATGCCCAATGCCTCTCAGAGAAAATATGCTAACTGAACAAACGATGTAACCAAGAAGCACGAGGACAATGATTTGGGGAATATGAAAAGTCATTTGACCTCGGTTCAACAGTTTTTAACATGGCCTGAAGCACTCCCCAGGAAGAGAAAGCAATATCCGGTCTTCTTGTGACTAACCCCTTCCCATTCCTTGTTCCTATTTTCCAATTTCTATATTGGAAACACAGCTTTTCTTCTTTATCTCTTGTACATATGTGAATGTATATGAAAATAAATTCTAATTTCTATCCTTATACAAAGTTAGTAATATTTTGAACATTGCTCTGAGCTTTGTAAACTGCCCCCTCTAATATTATACCATGTCAATGAATATATACTTGTGGTTTTGTTTTTATTTTTTAAACTACTGTGTACTATTCCACTGTAGGATGGGCTATAGCTTACATCACCAGTCTTTACCTGTGCTGTTTGGGGTTTGCTCCAACTTATACATATACCGTTTTGTATCTATCCAATTGTGGGTACAGGGTAGCTCTGTGGGGGTGGGAGGTGGGAAAGTGAGCCAGAGGGAACACAGTGTGAGGTGGTTCTGTGCTTTCTAGCCACTTGACCTGGGACCCCGGGCTCACTTGTTCTACACTTCACTTTTAAGTCTGTGAAATGTGCCCTTGCACTTGAGAGGCTGAGGCAGAAGGATAGTCAGAAGTTTGAGTGCAGCCTGGGCTACAGGATGAGATCTTGTCTCAAAACAATATCTATAAAATGGTTCAGAAAGGCTAGCAGTTTAGTTCAGTGATAAAGTGGTTTCCTATCATATGTGGGGAAGGCCTTGGGTTTGGTCTGCAGCACCCCCAAACCAACAATCATAAATATAGAACATAAACATAGAGCATACAGTGGTGAGGATCAAATGAGATCGTCTATGTGAAACATTTAGTTTGGGGTCACATATACAGCTAGCCATTAGCAGGCTGCTGGGTTTCTGTCGAAGTCCTGCATGAGCCTTTTACGAGAGACATGGATTGAACCTGGCTGTCAAAACCATTGTTCTGAATGGAAGATTCCCTCTCCATGGCTACCCATGTCTCCAAGGTTTCTGTTAGGTCTCTTAACAGAAAACATGGAGTTTCCCAGGGACATTTCTAGGGTTAGCTGTTGGGTAGGTGGGAGTGGAATCTTTCTAAATGGGGCACTGGCTTGTCTTAAATTCACTGATTCTCCGGAACACGGTCTTCCGTGTATCATTTGCTACTAGCCTTCTATAATGTCCCACAGCCTGCAAGGGTGACTCCGTTCTCATCTTAGAATTATCAATGTGCAGCAAATATCAATTACTGGCAGACCACGCCTTCAGCATCTGCATCCTGTTCTCACCAGACAGTGCCATATATTTGAGTTCATGGTCCCAAGGTCCTCTCTGCTGTCTCCTGTAGTGGGTGGAAACCTCATGGCCTGCATGTGCTTTTCCTATTGCCTCAGCGTTTGGGTACATTGGCGATGAGCCACATTTGAAATGGTTATGCCCAAATTAAAGGGTGAGTTTGATTTTGTCTATGCAGAAACACACTCCGTTTCTGCAAAAGTTAGTTGACAGTCAATCTTTTGAGGCTTTACATTGAAAGAGCTGTTTTCAGAACATTCTGAACAGTCTTCATGTGTGTGTGTGTGTGTGTGTGTGTGTGTATACTCCTCTGGGTGGATATGTGTGGGCACCCGTGTGTGCATGTATGTGTGAGCCAGAGATTGAAACCAGCTGTCTTCCTTAACCACACACCGCCATTTTTGAAACTGTTTTTTGGGGGGTGAGTGTGTGTGTGTGTGCCTATGAATGTGAGTGTGTACATACCACAGAGCACACAAGGAGGCCAGAGGGCGGCTTTGCAGCCGCTGCTTCTCTTCTTCTGCCTTATTTTGAGGCAGGGGTTCTCTGTGTCTGTTGCTGAGCTGCATACTCCAGGGCAGCTGGTCTTCGGGCTTTTGAATAACTCTATTCCCACTTCCTATCTTGTACAAGTGCTGAGATTATAGATGTGTGCTACCACATCTGGATTTTTACTCAGGCTTGGGGATTGAAGTCAGGCCACTGGCTCGTGGAGGCATCCCTGGCCCTTTGCCTTATCCTTATTTCTTTTGAGGCAGAGTCTCTCATTAAACCCAGAGCTTAGTCATTCAGAGTGGCCGACCAACAAGCCCCAGGCATCCTGCCTCCACCTTCCCGGCGTGAGGATGACAGATACCTAGCAGCCTGGGAATCTGCACTCAGATTCTCATGCTTGTGCAACAAGTGTTGTTTACCAACAGAGCTCTTTTCCCAGCCCTTTTCTGTTCTCTTCTATAGTACAGGATGACTTGGGCACCCACGATCTGTTTGCTGGGTCCCTAGAGCCAGATGGTTCATTAACTTGATTGACCCAAGAACATGAGTGAAGAGAAAGAGGACTCATTCAGGACACTCAGAATTTATGATGAAACAGAGGAGATAAAGAAGATGCCAGAAAGCTCTGGTGTTTTTTCTCATCCTGGGCAACGAGAGCAACACCAAGTGGACGGTGCACAGGGAATGCTCCAGCTGCCCCCATGTCCCTCAATACAGCGTGACCCTGTTTGTCAGGAGATGCACAGTATGACCCAGCAGCCGTGGGATCCTCAAGCCCAGGACGCATCTGGGCTCCAGCCCATGTGGTTTTCAGAGGCAGAACCAGAAGGAGGAACTGGTTCAAGGTGAGGCTACAATGAGCAAGGCTGGGCAGTGATGGACTGTCCTGGGCAGAGAAGGCCCAGCACCAAGTTCTGTACCTCACACCATCTTCTCTCTCCTCCCTTCTGTCACAGCTTTCAACCAGGAGACACAGTTGGTAAGTTCTGGCTGTGACAGTGTGGGTGGGGAGGGGGAGTGGCCCAAGCTGGATCCAAGATGGCGGATGAGGTACCTGGTTTGGTGTTACGAGAGTTTGTGTCTCTCTGTTGCTGTGATACCCTGTCCATGAGAGGTGGGTGTGGCTGTTTCCCTGCAGGCCAGTTCTCTTCTTCATCCTTGCCCAACAGAGAAGTCTGGTCATTCCTCAAAGCCATTGTAAGTACCTTAATATTATGTTTTCAATGCCCAGGCATCAGCCTTCTTTCTTACCTACCTTGTAATGGAGAAGTGGCGTGTTTGCACACCTCTCTTCCCTTTCCCTTAGGTAGTGGTGGCCTGTGATGCCACCTTCTTATCGAGGTCGCCCTACTTCTTCCACTGTTCTGATAAGTAGGGCCTTTACTCCACAGTGTCATATCTACAGGAGATGTGACTTGGGGGTGTGTGTGTCCCTGAGCCAAACTCTTTTGAGAAAGCTTAGGAATTTGGGGATAAGGAGCAGAGCAGGCTTCCCCCTTGGTGGACCAGTCCTGTCCTCTCTCCAGCCTCCCATTCCGGATGAGGCAGTGGTCAAGCGGAAGTCCCCACGTGGTTCCTGGAGAGTTGGCACTCTCCGTCATGGGAAGCGAGTCAACGCCATTGCCATCAGCAGTGCCCCCCGCCATGTGTACACGTGTGGCACAGGCTACATCAGGGTGTGGGGTGAAGATGCACTGCACGCCTCAGACAAGGCACCTCAGGCCCAGCTGGACTTCCAGGTGAGGGGCTCCATCTGGTTTGGAGAAGTCAGCCAGGGCCTCTATCCCCAGCATTGCCAAGTGTATTGACGGCGTGTGCTCTTCCCCCAGGACCCTCGGAATCGTGTCCTTGCATGCAAGCTGTTCCCGGATGAGCAGAGTCTCATCACAGGGGGAATGGCCAGGGCTCTGACTCTCTGGGACCTGGCACCCACTCCCCAAATCAGGGCTCAGATGGCTTCCACGGGCTCCATATGCTACTCCTTGGCCCTTTCCTCTGATGCTCACATCTGCTTGGCTTCTTTCAAAGGATTTGTGGAGATTTGGGATGTGCAGAACCAAATCTTGATCAGGTAGGACTTCTCTCCAGAGTCACTCAGGTCTCTCTTGGGAAAGGCTTGAACATGAGACCCATTTTCCCTTCTTGGCAGTAGGGCTATGCCGAGCAGCCTGGAAGGTGCATCTAGGGGATTCTTAACCCTGTAACTTCTGGGTTGGGGGGCAAAAATTTCTGAAGACCTCTGAGTCATTTTCCCACCAGGAAACACGAAGTCCCTCCCTATGGGTCCCGGTGTGTGGACATCACAGGCTTTAAGTTCTGGACAGGTGGTGAAGACACCACCCTATATTCCTGGGACCTGAGGAGCTACCAGAAGCTGCAGCAACACAACTTATGCCATGAGGTGCCTGCTTGGTTGTCTTCAGGACCCCGTTAGACCCCAGGGTGGGGGCTTGGATGTGGGTGTGGGTTGGTGAATATGAATTTGAGGCTGGGTCTTGAGTTGTGGCACTGGCCATCTTGAATGCTGACTCAAATCTTCCCACAGATCCTTAGCATCACCCATGACCCCAGTGAGGAATGGGTGCTAGCTGGCTTGAAGATGAGTGACATTGTCATCCTGCACGCTCATCGGGAGGAGAAGTATAAAGCTGTTGTCCAAAGATACACACAACACCACAACCTCAAGTTTGCCTCTTGTGGTGAGTTAGAAGCCAGACGATGGCCGTGGCTCCCTATCTCCTTTCTTGCTCACCCCCTTTCCTTATGCCTCCCTCACAGGGCTTCCCATATAGAGAGAAGCAGGAAGGTACAGGGAGACAGATGCTTCAGGAGTTCCATCTCATGGGCCCGTTGTTCAGTAATAACTCACCATGTCCTGAGTATGGAAAGAGGGTGGCATCAGATGAAGGGGTAGTTTGGGCCATGTGTCTGATTCTCACGAGGCAGGGAAACTGAGGCAGAGAAGATAGTTGCTCTCTCCTAGTCTACTTGAGGACAGCTGGAATTAGAACAGAGGTTCTGCTCATAGTCTGAACCTCTACGAGCCCCGCCCCCATTCTTTCCCTTGCCAGGGACCTATTTCATGGCCACGCTGGATGAGATGATCCACTGCTTAGCCGCACCCTCTCTAAGAAGGTTGTTCCAGGTATGGAGGTAGGGAGTCAGGGGGAGGGGGAGGGTGTATGCACTGAAATGCTCAGAGCGTGTGGCCCCAGATCTCTACTTGATGGGTCCCAGAAAGCACTGGAAAATACCACTGAGATGGCCTTCTGTAGTGGGAGGGACCGAGGACAGATTCTGTGAACCTATGGTCTTCACTTTGAGCTTTGTCCATGACACAGTGAAGCCTTGGGTCTACATAAACCTAGGACCATGAAGTCCTCATGTCTGGCTCAAGCCCCACCACCCCCATGTGCTTCTCCTCTCTTTCTAGGCAGAGGAATGCTATGACATTCTGTGCTGTGATGTGTCCTCTGATAATCGGTATCTGGTCACGGGTTCCAAGGAGAGTGCCACCGTATATCAGCTCTTATATTGAAGGTTGTGGGCTACGGTCTTGCCAGTTTAGAACCACGATGATCAGACCGCATGAGCTCACAGTACCGGACATCTACAACCTGCCTCCCTCTACTTGAGCCTTGATGGCTGGCTGGCTGCACTCCCAGGCTTTGGTTAGATGGCTTGGGGGCTTTTATTTTTGTTTCATCCCCTATCACTGATTTCTGTGTTTGGCAGGTAACTATGAGATATGGCTTTGGAATTAATAAAATAGAGCAAAACTCAGAATACTGTTTGTGTGTTCCAGATAACCAAGCTAGAGTAATGGTTTATTTCTGTATTTAGCAAGTGCAGGCACGCCATTCTCCCAGGGTGGGGCCGGTTAGTCACTTTTATGTTCCTGTGACAGAATACCCTGACAAAAGGCAACGTAGAGAAGAAAGGGTTGATTTTTGGATTACAGTTCCAGAGGGGTAGTCTCTCATGACAAGAAAGTCATGGTAGTGGAAGTATGGGACCAGATGGATAGTGGATAGATGGGAAGCCGAGTGATCACATTTCATCCATCTCATGATGAGAGAGAGAGAGAGAGAGAGAGAGAGAGAGAGAGAGAGAGAGAGAGAGAGGAGAGAACCCAGGTGCATCCTTCCTGTCCTTCTATAGTGGGAGGGACTGAGGATTGATCCTATGAACCCATGGTCTTCACTTGGAGCTTTCTCCATGACACAGTGGAACCCTGAGTCTACATAAACCTTGGACCTTTTCCAACACATGTCTGCCTGCATGCCACCATGCTTCCGCCATGAAATTAATGGACTAAACCTCTGAAACTGTAAACCAGCCCCTATTAAATGTTTTCTTATAGAGTTGCTGTGGTCGTGGTGTCTCTTCACAGCAGTAAAACCCCAACTAAGATACCATTAAAGACAAATAAACTTGTATTTCCACTTTATTAATGTTGAGGTCATATGTTACTATAGCTCTGGAAAGAGCATACATTTACTTAAAGGGCTGAGTGGTGAAAATTTTAGGTTTTATTATAATTGATGTTACTGCTCTTCAGCTTTGCTGCTGTGGCATGCAGACAGCCATAGATAAGTATATAAATAAGTGAGTATGAATTTCATCAATGAAACTTTATAGATAACAAGTAGGGAACCGTTTGGCCTTCTGGGCATAGTTAGTTTGTCAAGCCCTATCAATATTCCTTTAAGTAATACAGGTAATTTTTAAAAAATCTATTAAAAAGGTATAGAATTAGCTTATGTGGTGGAGCCTGCTTTTAATTCCAGCACTTAGGAGGCAGAGGCAGGCAAATCTCTAAGTTCAAGACCAGTCTGGTCTACAGAGCAAGTTCTAGAGCAATTGGTGCGCCACAGAGAAGCCCTGTCTTGGAAAAAACCTACATCTCTCTCTCTCTCTCCGTCTCTGTCTCTCTGACTGTCTGTCTCTGTCTCTCTCTGACTCTGTCTGTCTCTCTGTCTCTGTCTCTGTCTGTCTGTCTCTCTCTCTCTCTCTCTCTCACACACACACTCACACACACACACACACACACACACACACACACACGGGGCAAGGGAGAGGTTACTAGTGAAGCTATTCAGTGAGGCCATAGGATCACATAGGCTTTAAAATTAATGTGTTCATTAAAGATGAATGAATAAGCCAGCTGTGGCATTACCACATAGGGACACACTATGCTGCATCAAAATGGAAGAGAACTCTTACACATACATAGTCTGGATGAATTTCACGACAGCCATAAAAGGATAAGCACTGCACTGTCCCGTTCATGAGGCCTTTAGAGTCGTTGATTCATAGAGATAGAAACGAGAATGGTCATCATCTGGCTGAGGGGCGGGGTATAAGGGGGTTACTGGTTGAATGAATACAGATGTTTGGAGTTTTTGTTTGTTTTGAGACAGGGTCTTATGCTCCCCAGGATGGCCTTGAACTCACCAAGACAGTGACTATTTTGGAGATAAACTGCATTTCAAAGTGTCTGCATCATCTTGCCGTCCCACCAGCAATGAATGCAGATCCTATTTTCTCCACATTCTCACTAAAACTTTGTTACTATGCCCTGGCTTGAACTCCTGGCCCTCCAGCCTCCTGTGTGCTGAGTTTATGGGCAGCACCGACATGCCTGGCCTCAGATGTTCGGTTTTGTGACATGAAAACCTGAAATTGCACAGTGACGATAGTTAGATACCACCACATGCATGCACGTCCCTGGTAGCTGAATGGGACAAGAAACTCTTCCTTAGTTGCCTTTTGTTGGGGATTTTGCCCCAGTAGTGAGACGAGTAACTGATCTATATAGGGGGGGAGGAATCTTGGACACTGTTTGGTTAACAGTGACTAGGTTTTGCTGTTGTTTTGCATTCCCCTGCAGAATCGTGGTTCTTTGTTAGATACTTGGGGAACAAGACTTGTATCATTAAAGATCTGGTGTCAGCATGCATCAGTATCGGGTCTGGGCAATGACCCCGAGGGTATAGGCACATCTTCCACACTGTTTTCTTATGAAATGGTTTTCTAGGGAAACAGTCTTCTTTCCTTTCTTAAAAAAGCAGCACAGGCTGGAGACACGGTTCAGAGGTTCAGAACACTGGCTGCTCTTCCAGGGGCCCTGGGTCTCCAGCACTCACATGGTGGCTCACAATCACCTGTACCTACAGATGCTCTCCTCTGGCTGCTGTGGGTTACTATGCCTTGTGGCAGAGGCTGGCTTGAACTCCTAGTCCTCCAGCCACAGCCTCCTGTGTGCACGTGGTGCTGTTACAAGCAGGCAAAAACACAACACACAACATAAAGATAAGGAAATCTTGGGAAAAAAAAAACCCCTCTCATTTGGAAATTCACACATTGGACTCCTCCAGGGTCATGAACAGTTCAGTTTTTAGCATGTTTATGCTGTTAGCTCTCAGTGTTGTGACAAGTACCCGAGAAAAACAACTTGAGGGAAGAAAGGTTTTGGCTCACATTTTCAGTCCCTACTCAGCTGCCTCCATTGCTTTGGGCCTGGAGTGAGTCAGAGCATCAGGTGGGGAGGAAGTTAGTGGAGCACAGCCCTTCACCTCATGGCCTCTGGTAGTGAAATCTAGAAATAGCATGGAAGGGCTGGGAACAGGATGTGCCTTCCAGGTTCCCCTTGTCCACCCCTCCCCTGCCTTGACCACAGTTCTTCATCCTGATTTTATTGATTTGCCTATTTACATATGCATGTGTGTGTGCACACACACACCCTGCACCCTTTCAAGCCAGCTCATTCCAGTGATTACCAATTGCTCCAGGCAAGGAAGGAAATCTTCCTTTCATGCAACAAGAAGAACATGGACACTTAGGTGGTGTATGCAATGATGAGAGAACGAATCAACAACATTGCTTATAAATGTCAATGTGAAACACTGATAAAAGCGTTGGCATCGGATAGAATATGTACTAGCACATGGACTCTAACCCTGTATAAAGACAAGATACCATGAGCAAGTGGATGATCATAGGAAGTGACACTGAATCGATGTTAGTCCACGTGAACAGATTGTTTGCACTGAAATGAGGCACCTGTTCATGACTTTAAAATATTAAAGAATGTGGGAATTAACACTTTCCTAATGAATGCACATATGATATGCACAATCTATCTATCTACTAGTCTTAAACTTACTATTTTAGTAAGGGCGATGTTACAGCCACAAGACGTCTAGTACTATCAGGAACAAAATTTGCATGCGGTATTAGCTATTTTTTGTTGCTGTGATAAAACACTATGACCAGAAGTGACTTACGGAAGAAAGAAGGGAGAGGCTGCAACCTTGGAGAGGCATGGCAGCTGGCTGCTGGAGCGAGAAACTGAGAGAACACATCTTCAACTGTAACCAGAGAGGGCAAACTGGAAACAAAGTGAGACACTAAACTCAAAGTTCACGCCCTCATGGTATACTCCTTCCAGAAGGGCTGCGCCTCATAACTTCCCTCAAAGTACCACCAACTAGGGACCAAGGGTCCCAAGGCGTGAGCTGTTGGGGAACACAAACATGAGCCTCTAGGGGATATTTCTCATTCAGAGCCCACACGTGCTTCCTAATATAATAGTATCATTGCTAGCCAATGTAATCAGACTAGAAAAGTCAAGAGTCTTAGAATGGTTATGAGTTCTTCCCATTAGCAGGCGATGTGGGGGTATTACTAGGATTGTTGATATTCCAAAGTCCTTCTCTCTCTCTCTCTCTCTCTCTCTCTCTCTCTCTCTCTCTCTCTCTCTCTCTCTCTCTCATCCTTTATAGAAATAGCATTGTGGTGGTCTGAATGAAAATGGCCCTTATAGACTCAGTGAGTGGCATTATTGGAGGTGTGACCTTGTTGGAGAAAGAGTGTCACTGGAAGGCTTTGAGGTCTCAGAAACTCAAACCAGGTCTAATGGCTCACTTGCTCACTCTTCCTGCTGCCTGCGGATTAAGATGTAGACCTCTCAGTCACCTCTCCAGCACCACGTCTGCCTGGGTGCCATTGTGCTTCCCACTGTGACAATGAAGGACTAAACCTCTGAACCGTAAGGAAGCCCTAATCAAACACCTTATAAGAGTTTTCATGGCCATGGTATCTCTTCACGCAACAGAAACCCTCTCTAAGACAAGCATGCACTGTCAAAGGACAGAGAGGAAGCCTTGGGCAGAAGAACCACAGGGAAGGCTAAGCGATTAGGGAAGAGGAAAATCACCTGTAATTTCATCTATTTAGCAGGCTGAGGCAGGAGGATTGTAAATTTACAGCCTGTTTGAGCCACACAGACTGAATTCAAAGCCTGCCTGAACAACCTAGAATGTCTCTCCAAACAACAAGAAAAGAACAACCAAACTACAACCAAAACCACACAACAATCCCCAAACCGAAAAAGGACTGAGTGTGAATCACCCAGTGGGGAGTGGGGAGCTTGCCAGGGATACACAGGGCTCTGAGTTTAATTCCCAGGACAGAATAGAAAAATAAATCCAAAATGAAAAAAATTGACAGTGCCTTTGGGAGGCAGAAGCATGCTGAGTGAGGTCACCCTGTATCTGGGTCTCTCGGGTCAATATCATGAAGATGATAATTCTCGCTAAGGAAATATATAAGTTTAATGCACAGTGAAAATATCAACACACTTTGCTTCATGGAGTTGCTAAAATGTTATGGAAAACAAGTGTGTGAGAACAGTCAGGGGAGAACCAAGACAAAAAGAGATGCTAACCCTTCCAGACATCAAGGATAACTAAAATGCAGGTGATCTCCGGAACATGGGAAGGCCCTGATGGGTTTGTTGGTTAGTTTTTGCCAACTGGACACAAACTAGGGTCACCTGAAAGACGCAGCTTCTGTTGAAGAATTGCCTCCCTCAGATTGGCCCTTAGGCAAATCTGTAGCCATTTTCTTCTTTAATGATTGATATGGAAGGGCCCAGCCCACTGTGGGAGGTGTAACCATTGGGCAGGTGGTCCTGGGCTTTATAAGAAGGCCAGCTAAGCAAGCCATGGAAGGCAAGCTAGTGAGCAGCACTCGTCTGTGGTCTCTGCTTTCAGTTTTTGCCTCGGTTTCTTTTGGTTATGAACTGTAAGCTAAAAATAAGGAAGAGAGGAAGCCTTGGGCAGAAGAACCACAGTGAAGGTTGAGAAATCAGGGAGGAACCAATCACAGAACCTGTAATTTCAGCTCTTTAGCAGGCTGAGGCAGGAGGATTGTAAATGTAAGGCCTGTTTGAGCCACACAGACTGAATTCAAGGCCCTCCAGGTTGGTTTTGGTCAGCATTTTATCACAGCAACAGACAGCAGGTGGTGACAATGGGGGAACCTAGGTGGTCTGGAGTGTGATGTGAACTTTTTGACTTTGGTCTTTGTGTTATGGTTATGGGGGGTTGGGTAAAGGGTATGTAGGACCTTTATTATGTCTTACTGTTTTGTAAGGCTGAACATTAAAGTAAATGTTAAAACCAACGAGTAGATTCTCCATTGGCCAGTGGTTCTTAACCTGTGGGTCACAGCTCCCTTGGGGGTCCCATATCATATCTCCTGCAGATCAGATATTTACCTCAAAGTCCCCAACAGTAGCAAAATACAGTTGTAAAGTAGTAATGAAGATCATTTTGTGGTACGAGGTCGCCATAACATGAAGAGCTGTATTTACGGCTCCCAGCATTGGGAAGGTTGAGAAGCACTGGTTTAGGCCTTACCCCCGTCAGTCTTGGGGATCACCCTCCTACATTAAGAGCTAATCAGATGAATGATACACACTGGTGTTTCTGTGGGGTTGTGTCTTGAGAGAATTGCCATGTGGGACCATGCCTGGGGTTGGGATGAGAGGAAATTGGTCCCACTGTGGGTTGCACTGGGCAACAGCCAAAAGAAGACCCTGGAAAAAGCATGGTGGGTGCACATACCTGAACCAGTTAGCTTTCTTTCCTTCCTTCCTTCCTTCCTTCCTTCCTTCCTTCCTTCCTTCCTTCCTTCCTTCCTTCCTTCCTTCCCTCCCTCCCTCTTTCCTTTCTTCCCTCCCTTCTTCCCTCCCTCCTTCTCTTTCTCCCTTCCTTTTTAATCTTTAAAAATATTTTGAGACAGGGTCTTTCTATGTAGCCCCACACTGTCCCGGAATCCCCTATGTAAACAACCTGGCTTTGACCAGAGATCCACCTACTTCTGTCTCCTAAGTGCTGGGATTAAAGGTGTTTGTCCCCACATTTGGAATGAAGCACCCCTCTTTCTGAGGACCTTCTTCTATCCTCTGCTGTCAGACTCCAGCTTCCCGGGCCTTTCAGCATGGACTCAACAAGACTCTTCAGGGCTGTTCTAGCACCCTGACTGGGACCTGGACTGACCATCTTTGCTTCTTTAGTGGAGGGAGCACTGTTGACTCTTTGCTGCTATGGAAGGCAGTCTGATAAATCCCCGTACATGTTCTATTCCTCTAGAGAACCCTGCGAGGGTGAGTAAGTTTGTAAGATTCTGTGTCAAGAAGCACATTAATTTTAATTTAAAAAACCCAAATGCTCCTATGCTCAAAAGCCATTTTTGTTCAGCTAATTCTTCATATCAATTTACTTGGAATACAGTTAGTAATTCTGGATCACAGTTATTGTAATCAGTGTTGTGGGGATGAAATGTTAAGACAGCCCCTTTACCTAAGGAGCCTGTAACTGGGAAAGATGCGTCCTAGAAAATAACTCTAGTAAAAGGCATAGAATGGTCATGTCCCAATGGGGAGGGACCTGGTCCAAGCCTCTGCAGAGCAGGATGAGCAGTTGGTTTGTTGGAATGTATGGGGAGTGAACAATCCAGAGGCAGTTAGAAGGTGAGGGAGAGGGTCACGGTTGGTACGGAGACAGTTGGAGAGAGATAGGTCAAGGCAGACACCGGTCTCATGAGCAGAACAGGGCAACTGGTCAAGGATGCTGATTTGGAAAGAGGTAAGGCCTGTATCTGCCTGGTTTTGTAAGAGACACTGAGGGTATTCCCATCCCACAGGAGCTGAACTAACACAAACCAGGGCAGGAGACCCCATAGGGCCCCTATGAGCTAGAGCAGCAGAGCCATGAGGAGCTTGACCTTCTGGACAGCATGAACTTGCCTCCTCAATGAAGGACATAGGGAATAGCTGTCCAAGGCTCGAGAGTTAGGGGCTGGGAGTTGGGGCTGCTTGAGGTTCTGGGGGAGAAAGGCATGCATGTGTCCATAGCCCACTGATCTTTGGAGATGTGGGCCTGCTGGTCAAAGAAGAAGACTCACAATAAATAAGATTTGCCCCCACAACTGTGTGAGGATGAATTATGGAGGGAGAAAGGGTACCCTGAGGGTCACGGAGGGTCACAGAGTCCTAGGTAGTATCATGTTGGAAGCTATAGGAGAAGAGACATGCTTAAGCTGGCATCTGGTTTGGGGACATTTGCACTCAAACGCAAGTTGTATGCCTGTGAGCTATGTATGTATGTATATATGTATGCATGTATGTATGTTTGTGACAAACTCTCATATAGTCCTGGCTAGCTTCTAAATCTCTATGTGGCCAAGAATAGCACTGAACTTCTGACACCCCCCTTTGCTTCCTTAGTACTAGGATTGGCTTTATGTGCTCCTACCTCTAAAGTGGGGAGACACTAACATCCAAGCCTCACAGCAGGGTGAGATAAGCCTCTGTGTATGGGGCTGATGTAGAAAAAGCACTCAAACAACGTTGTCGTTAATAAGGGGCAAGAAGAAACTGAAAGGGAAACTCAAGGGGCCGCTGAGAATTCCATGATGGCGCAAACTCACCGAAACCCTGCTTGGGAACAGTGGGGAGCAAGCGGAGAAGAGGCATCATGGCTTGTGCGCCTGCCGAATGCCAGGTATGTAGCGCACAAGGTCACAGACCAATCTTATTGTATCCTTAGGTGGGAGTGTCTGTCTTTATCCCCACTCTACCATGTAGCAGGTCTGTGGTTAGGAGAGTACTATGTAATCTATGGATTGACCTAAGGCTGATTTCCCTCATTTTGCAGGGGTCCTTTTCAGAGGCCAAAGTTGGTGACCTCGAAATGAACCAACTCTGAGCTGTAGTCTCTGTGACCTTCCAACATAAGGGCACTTGCATACTCTGCCACCATGCAACATCTGATAAAGGATGGAGCCAACACCAGAAGGTCATTCAAAGGCCCAGATTCCCCATGTTCCCAAACAAAACACTTTCTATGGCTCCCCCATGGATTCTAAGAAACCCAGGATGTGAATTAGCTCTGTGTATCTGCTCTGAGCCTCCAGTTCGATCTAAACCTTCAGCTCCTGCTGCTTCCCTTAACCTGGTGCCTTGGTCACATGGATTCCCTTTTAGCCTTTAGGACTTAATACCATCCCCCTGTCTTTTTCTTTAGGTCCCTTCCACGGGCCACTGAAATCTAACCCACTTGCACAAACCCAGCCTGCTGTAATCTTCTCCACCCCACATCCATGCTGACTCTATTTCCCTAGGTGTCAGGATGGTTTCATAGCATGAGTCCATGTTAGAGGCTATACTTAGCTCATATCACATGTGTCTGGCCTGGGTTATATATGACCACAGAATCTCTTTGGGCTTGCCTGCAGGGAATAGGCTAACAGCTCATGGAATGTCCAAGACTCTGTTGTGTTGTAGGCACCATTTAATGGTGTTCTGTGCCGGGCCAAGCTTGGGGGTGGGGGGTAGTGCCCGTGAGTATGAGTGTGGGAATTCAGGGTACTTGTATGATGCTCGTGCCTTCCTTTCCCTCTGTGCCTGGATGCCCACATCTATTGGCTGTCAGTATAGCACAGGACCAGATGCTTTGGTAACAAGGACAGGATTTTCTCAATCTTTAATGGGTACAAGAATCCCCTGGAGAGTCTGTTAAAATGTGGTTTTGGAGAGTTTGAGGTGTGTGTATGTGTGTGTGTGTGTGTACATGCATGCGTGCAGGCCACAGCATGCAAGTAGGGGTCAGAGGACTGTTTGTACCAGTCGGTTCTGAAGGTTCGGAAGGGGGGCAGTTTGAACTTAGGTCCTCATGCTTGTATATCAAGCCTCTCTGGTCCCCACCCCCATCCTTTAAAAATCACATCCTGATCCTGTTCTCAACTTTAACCTCACTGTGATCAAACCACACCCCCATCCCATCCTGCCATGCCCTGTCCCCAAGCCTCCTGTTGAGCATTTGCTCTTAGTCTCTGCTTCTGACCCAACCTAGACAAAGCTGATCCAGTGCCCACAGAGCTCGCATCCCCTCCCCCACCTCAGCAGAGCTGTCTGAGACATGTCTCCAGGCACACCCCCTTGACTCCCTTATCAGAATCCCCTGCCGCAGGGATGCTCTCCATGTGTTCCATGTGAGGTTCCAGGTCTAGATGATGTGGGATCCAGGGCACCAATTCACTGGTGGTGTTGAAGTATAAGGTACTTGGGGACACTGTAGGAATCCCATCAGACACACATGTGGCCTAAGAGGGAGGCGGAGAGGCACACAGAGAGTAAGGAGGTTCCTTAGTGTGCTTTCTATTGCTGTGATGACCACCATGACCAAAAACAGCTTGGAGAAGGAAAGGGTTTATCTGGTTCACAAACCCCAGTCATCCTCCATCACCAAGGGAAGTCAGAGCAAGAAGTCCAGGCAGGAACTGAAATAGAGGCCAGGGAGGAGTGCTGCTTACTGGCTTAATTCTTGTGGCTTGCTCGGTCTGCTTTCTTGTACAGCCTAGGAGCACCTGCCCAGGGATGGCACCTCCCACAGTGGGATGCTGGGGTCCTCCAGCCTCCAGCATCAGTCGTACATAGAGAAAATGTCCCATAGACTTGCCTCCAGGCCAATCTTGTGGAGGCATTTTCTTAACTGAGGTCCTCTCTTCCAAGATAACTTCAGCAACATCTGATCAGCACACAGGAGCAAGACAGAGGAGACACCAAAGGCAAGGGGGGGGGGGGGGGAGTAAAGTGGCTGAGTCTGTTCCTTTTCCCAGAATGCACTTCCTTCTCTAACCTCATCTGCCTCCCTTTTCTCTTCAAAGCCAGGGGCTCAGCCACAAACAGACCCTACCTTTTGATTTCCTTGACCCTTGCTTTTCTATTTGAGCCCCAAGATACTTCAAGATCTTTGTCTTGTCAAATCTATACTGCCACTGGTTGTTTTTGTTTTGTTTGTTTGTTTGTTTGATTTGCATCTGCCTCACTCAAGAAACTCTACAGGGGGCTAAGAAGTCATTCCTGTTCCCCATAGTGCCATCGCTAGTGGCCATCATACAGGAAGTCACCAATGATGTGGGTGTGTTTGGAAATGCAGTAAGAGGGGAACAAGCCTTGATTTGTCCACCACCAGGGCTCCTGGGGCTTCAGAAGATTTGTAATGGAAGGAGCCTCTCTCCAGGATCCCTCACTCACTATGCCTAGTATCCAAGATTTGACTAGTCTAGTGGTTGGCCAGCAGAGGGCGCCCTGGCTTCAGCTGCAGTTTCTTGGGTTTCTGGCCCTCTCCCTCTTGATGGCAATTGATGGCCCTAGTAGCAGCAGTCTGGAGATAATTGCAGCACCAGGTTCCTCTCAGTCAGGGTGGAAGGGCAGTGGGATCTTCTCTGCGAAGCCTGCTCTCTGTGGGATGTGGAGCGGAGAAGGTTCCAAAGAAGCGGAATAGCCTAGGTCAAGAACACAGATCTAGTTGTGGCTTCACCCTTCGACCAGCGTATGATCGCAGGCACCACACATTTCTAGGCTCCTTACCCATCGGCATCAGTGGGGCTCATCTTTCCCTGCCTAAAGTAGGGCACATCAACTCTATAAACCATTCCGGGCTGAGATGCTACTGTTTAGACTAGTGAGGGCACTGGACCCCAGCTTTGGGGACTTCCATCACTCTTTTTTTTTTTTAAATTACACTGTAGCTGTCTTCAGACACCCCAGAAGAGGGCATCAGATCTCATTATGGATGGTTGTGAGTCACCAAGTGGTTGCTGGGATTTGAACTCACGACCTTCGGAAGAGCGGTCGGCGCTCTTAACCACTGAGCCATCTCTCCAGCCCCTTCCATTCACTCTTAAAGGATCAGAGTCATGGGAGCACATGATGTAGAGGGAGGCCCAGAGGTGGGCATTTCCCAGCCCCTTTCCAAGGCCATCTGTGCACAGCGACAGGGATGAAGCAGCCAGTCCAGAAGATATTGCTGCTTCCCAGAAAGACCCCTCAAGAGCACCCAGATAAGGACGGCAGGGGCGGGGGTGGGGGTGGGGGTGGAAGTGGGGTTCATGCAGTGCCTGTTAACTATCAGAATGCACCAGACAGCACACCATGTTGGTTCTGGTTACAATGACAGTCCCCTAGCTGTAAGAAATGCCTAGAGAAGGGCTGCACATTGGCCAGGGCCAGGGTCAGGGCCTGGTGATTGTTGAGTTGGGAGGCAGGACGTTTAGCTTCACAACATTAGACTCATTTAAAAATGAGAGATTGCTCAGAGGTTAAAAGCACTGAGCACTGTTTGAGAGTACCCTGGTTTGATCCCCAGCACCCACAGTGACCCACAAGTATCAGTACCACCAGTTCTAGTGGGTTGGACCCTTTTTTTTCGGGTGTCTATGTGCACTGCACACACATGGTGCATAGACATACAAGCATCTAAAACACTATTTGTTTATTATCTTTAAAGTTATACTTATTGATTGGTTGAGGGTGTGTAGACACACGTGTGGGCATGTGTATATGTATGTGGGGCACAGAGGACAGCTTTTCATGAGTTGGTCTTTCTTTCCACAACGTGGGTCTTGGAGATCAAACTCAGATCCTCAGACCTTATGTTAAGTGCCTTTCCTGGCTGAGCCATCTTACCTTCCCCTAAATCAAAATTTTAAAAAGTGAATCTGACAAGTATGTTCCCTCTGGCATGTCTGCCTGTTTGGATGTTGTTTTCTTTTCTTTTCTTTTCTTTTTTTTAAATTACATTATATGTGTGTGGTACAGGGTGTGGGGGACATGCTCGTGCACATGTGGAGACCAGGGGACTAACCGGAGGAGTTAGTTGTCTTCATCTACCATATAGTATCTGAGAACTTATGTCATCAGCCTGGCAGCAAGAATCTTCGCCCACCGAGCCATCTTGCCTGCCCAGTTTTTGTGTTCTGAGACAAACAAAAGTTAGATTTATCCAAATGTATCACCAAACTATCAGGAAAAAAAAAACATGCTTCTGAACGCAATTTGGATAAATGCAGCTTCCTGATTGTCACAGGCTTCCTGTGAACATAAGGGTAATGTGCCTGGTGGGTCTCAATAGCAAAGGGACTGAGGGAGAGACCATCAGGACGTAAAGAACAAGGTACAGCTCCTTGGGTTGGGATTCTCAAGCTCAGTACCAATTCCTGGCATGATAAGATTGGTTATTGCATAATCTGTAGCCTGTGTGGCCTACGAGTAGAGCCTCCCACTATGAAACAGAAGCAGAGAGAGGCCAAGGGACCCCAGCAACAGTTTGACTAAAGCAAAACAAGGGAACCTTGGGACTAATGGTTATTTTCTTTGTGTTCTTTCTAGAGAACGGCAGATTTCTAGCCTCAGGGGAAACACAGCAACAGGCCTGGCAGCTGGCAAGTCAGGGAGAATAAGTGAAACCTGCAGCTGGTTTGCTAATGTCACAAATCAGCCAGCAGCACTGTTGATCTACCAGCACAACAGGGTGGAGTGGAGGAGCTGACAGAGTCCCTGAAACATCATATTGGGAGCAGAGAGATGGCCAGGCTGAACCTAAAGATACCTGCTCCTCCACCCCCATCCCGTGGAGACTAGGGGAGTGGTAAGCTTCCATTAAGCCTCAAAGATGAATGCCTGGAACGCACCTCTGGGGCCCCATCCCTGTCAGACCTTCGAATGTCACCTGCTTGAAATGATGTCTTTCGGTTTGCTAGGCTCAGTGTTCATGCTTCATGTGTGTGAGCCAGACAGAGAGCTGCATGGAACCAGGGGGGCCTGGGTTCCCACCTCAGGGTCCACGAATGGTCTCCAAACTCAGAGTTCCTGGGTGCAGGGCTGTGTGTGTGGGTTAATGTCTATGGCTTTGCCACTTACTAGCTAGCTGTATTATCTTGGGAACCTTGTCTACATCTTTGTACCCCAGTCCTCTTTTCTGTCATATGGTGATAATGGTCCCGATCGGATACCCAGGAGGCTTAAATGAAGTCGAGTGTAGAAGCGGTTCATTCAAATGGGCTTCCTTTTAGTTATGGAGGTTTTTTTAAAAAAAGTCGAATTACTTGAAAAAAAAAAAAAAAGAGAGAGAACCCAACCTTGATAGCTGAGCATTTGGTATGACCAGTGGGCTCCTGAGTGGGCATGATGGGCTGCTAAGCCCCATCCCCAACAAGCCCGGGGATCTCCGTGTCTTGTGCCTGCATTTCTAGAGTCTACATTGTTCCCCACAATGGAGTCTACAGCTTAGTTGAGGTGCTCAGAAACGTCCTGGCCCCGGTTGGGTGCCTGGTGTGGGGTTCGAGGGCCTGTATTTAGAGGGGACCTCCTCAGCCTCAGAACTATTGACATTGGAACTGAATCCTTTGTGTGCGGGGAGTGGGGGGTAACTGGGGGGGGAGGGAGGCCGTCTGTCCGTCCTATGCATTGTAGGATGACTGGCACTATCCATCCATTAGATGCCAGAAGCACCTTCCATCCCATCTTGTCCCAGTGTTAACAAAGGAAACTATCTTTAGACCTTGATAAATGTCCGCCACTGCTCCCTGCCCAGGGAACGGAGGAGGGTCACCCTGGTGGAGAATCATGGCGTTTCTATGGTCCCTTTGGGGTGAACGTCTATAATTGGTTATAGCCAGCTGCGTTGTCGTTTGTTGAGATTTCTTAATCTTGCTGATCCCTGACTGAGCCTGCACACTGACTGGAGGTGTTTTTGAAGTTGAAGGACTGTAGACTTTCCGAATTCCCAGCCCCATTTGAAACAAATGGCTGGGTCCTGATCTAGGCAGCAGATCACCTGCTGCTCGGTTCTCGTAGTGCCTGTTGCTTATACCTAAAGGTTTGGGAAGCTTCGAAGCGACACATAGCCGTTTCCAGTCCTTTCCTGCTGGATAAAATATTAGTCACGGTTAAACAGTGAGTGTCATATGGGAAACAGGAACTTGATCTTCTTGTATATGAATATAGTTCTTTTTTTCTTTTAAACCACAAACCGGAGAGCAGGTGGTTCCTCCTTCAGATAGGCATCAGAACAAATAGTATATTCTTTTGACCGGTTGGTTGGGAGTCGAGATGGAAGCATCTGGAATCTCCATTATTTAGGAGATCTTTCTAAATCCTCAGAGGAGGCCTGTCTCCTGGACTTTTTGACTGTGATGAGGGCCTTTGGTGCTGTGGATGGTTGACCTTTTGTTTGCCATCCGCAGGCAAATGGGGTGTAGCCCCGCTTCTTGTTTGATGTCTCGGATGCCGACTCTAAGAGTCAGGGCAGATGCTGAGGACCCAAAGAAGCTCAGGACTGGGCTACACCCCGCCTGCCGTTTGGGTGTCGTTTCCGTCATTTCAGGAAAAGGGGGTGTCCCTCCTTGACATGTTTACGTTGTGGTTCCTTTGCACTTTCCTGAAGAAGAAAAAGTTTCCATCCAAGCACAGATCAAAGATCAGGGAAGGCTTCAGGTGGGGACAAGGTATAGTTTCCTTAGCAGGCAACCTTCAGGCAGGGCTGAGGTTGCCAGTGGGGGCTGAGGGGGTGGGCAAAGCAGTTTGACTCATTGCTGGCAGTTGGAAGAACCGGATTTTTGAAGGATATTTCTAGACAGGTCAAAGGGTTGCTTTTTTTTTTTTTTTTTTTAAATTTTATTTTATTTTGATGACCCAAGCCTCAGATTATGGCTTTTGTTACATCCTTTTGGACAAATAGAAGATCTAGTTTAGGTTATGTCTTCTCAAGGAAGTATAAGGGAACAGGCAATGGCAGAGTTAAGAGAGACGCAGGAAGCTCTGCTGGCTGCAGTGGTGGCCTCCTTGGTGGGGTCGGCATCTTTATCATAGAAATTACCAGTTACTTGTGTCCTGTAGCTAGCTTTTAAGGAGAGATGGAGGGGAGAGAGAGAGAGAGAGAGAGAGAGAGAGAGAGAGCGCTTGGACCAAGTAGGGGAGGCTGTGTGCTGTGTATGAGGCTTCCAGTAACCTTAGGATACGGTGTTGGAGGCTTCTGATCCAGATGAGACTCCTCAGAAGAGACAGCCCTGTGGGGTTGGCTGGTGGCTGTTTGTGACGCAGTGTTGCCCTGTTCTGGCAGTCAAGGGGTCAGGGAGAGCTCTGTGGTGGGTGGGTGGTGTCTTCAGGACATCTCTGCTGATTGCTGCTGCTCTGAGCTGTTTGGAGGGCTCTCTCTCTCTCTCTCTCTCTCCCTCTTTCTCTCTCTCTCCCTCCCTCCCTCTCTCCCTCTACTCCCTCCATTTGTTGGTTAGGGAATCGTGCTTTAGGCTAGCAGATTCCCACTTCTGTCCCAGAAGCGCTCTTTTAGCCTTGAAGGCTGGGAGGAAGGTTTGTCTGCAGACTGACAGTTCACCAAGGTCATCCTGTCCCATCCCTAGTCTTTAGGTTTTGGTCTTTGATTTGGTGTTGGTTCGCGCTCGCTTCCTCAAGCAGCTTCTTCTCTCCCTCCTTTCTGATCAGCCACCTGTCCACCAACAGGGCTTGCCGCCTGCCCACTGTCCCCCGCGAGGGCTGCTTGTGCTTTGTTTTGCTTTTCGTTTTCTAGACGTGCAGGGAATTGGGGGCCTCTTGTCCTGCTCGTCCAGATGAGTCACCTCCCCCAACCTCAACCCTCTTGATGTGAAACAAAGCTGGAAAAAGCCTGTCTTTCAAACTCCTCTCTTGCTGGCTTTGTCCGGTGGCAGAGCCTCGACTTGCTGCCACTAGCTTTCTGAAGGCTTGTGTGAGGTTCCTTCCTTCCTGACCTTCCAAAGACATTTTGGTGCCCTCTTCTTCCCCTTTTGGCAGGGTGGAGGACTGGCCAGCAATACTTTGTCTTGGAGATCACTTTCTGACTTGTCTGAGTTTCTGGGTTGTCACTGTGGGATTCAGCAGCTTCCTGACTCTTGGAGCATCGGTCTGACACTAAGGGTGGGTGTTTAGCATGGGGCTGGACTGGCAGGAGACATGTAAATGGCACCAAGAAGTTGTGGCATTTGTGTAACTCCTAAGCTTGTTGCAGGAACACCCTGGGAGGAAGGCCTAACACTCCAGGACTTGTGGTGTCAAATCTTTTGGATATTTCTTTCCTCTGTCCCTCTGTCCCTCCATCCCTCCCTCTGCCCATCCATCTATCCATCCATCTGTCCATCCATCTATCTGTCTACCCCTCCCTCCTTCCCTCCCTCCTTCCTTCCTTCCCCCTCTCCCTTTGACTGTGGCTTTTGGCTCCTTCTCAATGACCTGATTTCACCTTGCCTTTAGTGAAGCCTCCCGTCATCTGAGTGACTTTAGTGACTCATGAAACCAGAGGCTGAGAGAAGTCACACTGGAAAGGTATCCCTCCACAGTTTACACCCTCTTGCCTTTTCTAACAACAGGACGTCCCTCCTGGCATATGCCATTCCCCCATATAACCCCATGACACCTGCCTTGAGCTCCCAAGCCTCCAGGTCCCCCACAGCTGCAGTCACCCACACCCCAGGGAGTGAGGGGGCGGGGTGTCGTGGGTAACTATCTATGATCTAGAGCTCGGTTTTGTGCTCAGGAAGGGCTCTTAAGAAATGTGACTTTAGTTTTTAAAACAAGTACTTGGAACTTTTTCTATTCCTTAATCTTCCACTCCAGTTTGCATTTTGTGCTCTGGCCAATTGTAGCAATCAACCAAGAAAGATGATGAGAAATCGGGTTCTTCCCCAGCCACCTCTGAGGCAGCATGTCCCCTGCTTGTGACAAGTTGCTGGCACGGGCACTGTTGGCCTGCTCTGGCCCAGGCTTTGTTGAGGACTCCTTTCTCCCTCTGTATTTAAGAGGAGTTGGTCCGAAGGGCTTGATTGTGTGCCAGTGTGCTCACACATGGCTTTGGGTTTGGCTTGGGGGCTCTGTTCTTGCCATGTTGAAGTTCTTAATAAGTTTTTGAAATAGTTGGCTTTTTAGCACTGGACTCTACAGATCAGTTCCATGGTTCTGAAGAAGGGCCATGCCAGAGAAGTGTGCTGGTGTCAGAGTGGAGCTGTGCCCACAGGAGGTTCCTGCGTGGAGGGGAAGGGCAGCTAGAGGCTGCTAGTGAAGGGTGAGAAGACAGGACAAGGTAGGAAGACTCAAAGGCTTTCTAAACAGGAGGAGCAGGTCTGGGAGTTATACGGAATTCAGAAAAAGAAGTACTCTCCGTTAGGATGATCTGCCTACTTGTGAGACAGTTCTGCTTAGCAGGGCCACACCAGCCCTTGGCCTGGCAGTGTGGTACACAGCCTGCAACACTGTCCCAACATAGCTGTTAAACAGTGACCGCCTTCACTCTGAGTGCCAGTGTGGTGGGTTTTCTGACGAGCAGTGGGTTTTCCAAATCCATCCTTCCCTGGGGAGGGGGAGGGAAGCAGAAGCCAGTTGGTCAGGTGGCATTATCACAGAGCCATCAATGGCCTGTGTAAAGTAGGCCACACACACACACATATGTCAAGGCCAGAGGTTAATATCAGATGGTGTTCCTCAGGAGTGTCATCAGCGTTGTTGTCGTCGTTGTTTTGGGACAGGGTCTCTTATTGGCCTGGTTCTGGCTAGTGAGTCAGTCCCAGGGATCCACCTGTTTCTGCCTTCCCAGTGCTGAGACGGATTTTAAGAGTATGTCTCTGTGCTTGGCTTTTTTCTGTGAGTTCTAGGGATCAAACTCAGGTCCTCATGCTTGTCATACAAGCACTTTGTCTGTCCAGCCACCTTCTGGGTATGGTTAAACTTCCTACTGGGTGCTTATCTGTACGCTTTTGAACCCTGCCCCCACCCGGGATTCTTTGTGTCTCTGCCAAGTCTCATTTTCCTCTGTGTCCATTTGTCGGCGAGGCCGACTGTCCTTGATGTCTCTTGTTGGGTGGATCCTTCAGGACAGGCATCTTCAGGAAGGGGATCCAGGCTAGGGATCCAGGAGTAGTCCTTGGCATCACTGTTGCCATGGTCACCTGCAGCTACAGCAGGATCAGGAGCTGATGGTATTTCCCTTTGGGTGAGGGCATGGGAACTCTAGTACAGAGGGGCCAAATTGAGTGAGTGCTTCAGTTCCTGGCAGTTCTTCATTAATGGTTTAAGCTAGGACTTACTCTTGTTTTTTTTCCCCTTTGAGTGGGGTTTCTCAGTGCTATGCCTTACCCACCCACAGAATGCTATCCACTATGAAACTAATCAGTGCTTTAACACAGAGCCCCTGTGGTGCACCAGCACCTTTAATATACACAGGTGCCGTTCCGCATCTCCCGTCTTACTCCGAAGTGGCTTTTAAGAGACGGCTGTCCCTCCAAGCACTGAAAACTTACTGAGATGACCCAAAGAGCTTTTGTTTATGTGGGTTAAAGCTATTGGCAGTCACCATGCTTACAGCTTAAAACAGAGGCACCCAAAACACGTACAGACTCATTTGTAACACTGTGTGTTAACGCAGGTAACATGTTGGCGTTGCAATGAACATGGCCTTGTCCCAGCTGACTCCCCTTTCTAGATAGATGATGGTTTGTTCCACTGCGTGAAGGGGCCCCATGAACGACAGAAACTTAGAAAGTGAGTTTGGTTTGTGTGGTCTTATAATTTATGTGCTGGACTGGAAAAGAGGCCGGGGTGGATTAAATTTTAGCAAACTCTGCTTAGGATGGGTGGGTCTGAACCCTTAGCTTCTGAGTGATACCATTGCTTGTATTGAAAAGCTATGCTCCTTAGCAGATGTTCTGTGCCTTACCAGAATACTTCCTGGTGCGGTGTGTGGGATTTGTAGTGTCCCATACAAAACCCCTCATTTTAAAATGGTACGTGTCCATTTTACTATTTTGCAATTCTTGCTGCATAGGCTATTATAAATCCTGAGAGAGTCTTTGCCTCGCTAAAGAGTGTGGGCTGATGGTTTTTAGCACATTATCAAGGTGTCTAAATATCACCGCTACCTTGTCTTTTATTTTAATTCTAAAACATTTTTTTTTTCCCAAAGCGAGACTTCATATTCTTTCTACCTCTCCAGCCCAGGGGAACTCCTAATCCTCGTTTTGTCTGTATGGATTTGCCTATTCTGGATATTTCACGTAAATTTGATTTGTTTTCCCGGTATGTGTGGCCCCTTCTGATTGATCTCTTTCGCATCGCAGCCCGAGCTGGAGGTCCACCCGTGTTGTTGCCTGCAGCGGTACTCTAATTAGTGATTAAATTGTACCCTACTACAGGGATGCATGTGGCATTTAGGGATGGTTGGTGGCTATTTAAATTGCTTCCACTTTTGAACCATGACAAATGATGCTGTAAGCGTCTGTTGCCTGAGTTTTTATGTGGACGCACGTCTTCAGCACTCTTGGCCCCGTTTGCTTTTGAATGTCACCAATCCGGTAACCATAGCGTGCTGTCCTGGCACCTGCGACCGCTTGTTAATAACCCCCCCCCCCCCCCCGACTGTCTGTCGACAGCACTCCAACTCTTGCCTTCCCAAACTATGTAGCGAGAAGTGAAACAAACTGGCTCTTGGGACGTCTTTTGCACCTACAGTGGTCTTGGGGATTTCCTAGGGTGAGGCAGGGCTTGTAAAGGCAAAGAGAGTTTGTTCTCTCACTGTTAGATCTGTACAAGATGAACTGCCAGATCCAAAGAGATCTGCCCAGGATTCCTCAGGTTCACTTGTACAGACAAAATGGTGTTAAGAAATCCGTTTGAGCCGGGCCGTGGTGGCGCACGCCTTCAATCCCAGCACTCGGGAGGCAGAGGCAGGTGGATTTCTGAGTTCAAGGCCAGCCTGATCTACAGAGTGAGTTCCAGGACAGCCAGGGCTACACAGAGAAACCCTGTCTTGAAAAAAACAAACAAACAAAAAAAAACAAACAAAAAAAAAAGAAGAAAAAAAGAAAAAAGAAATCCGTTTGGATCATGGATGTTTGCCGGGAAGTCCCTGGCGGTATACCAAGGGTCTTCCTTGTGTCTCTTTGCCCATCTCTCCCTTCCTGATATGGTTGGTTATGGTAAGAATGCCACTAGAGCTCCGGAGGGAGGTCTCTGCCAGCAGGTGGCTCTGCTCCGTAGCCTGTGTTTTTCACTAGCAAGGATAGCCAACCTCCCAGTGAATGACTATGTGAGACTCCTCAGACCGACAAGAGGCAGCGCCAGCCCGGATCAAGTTGGTGTTCCGCGCATGACCTTTGCTGATCCAGAAGCAGGTGGCTTGCTGTAGGCGGACGTGATCCCTGGTACAGCAGGATGGGAAGTAATTATATAGAGGACCATGTGACGTAATAGGAGAGTGTCGCCGCCATCTCTTATTTATGTAAACTATTAGTAATGCTCTATTTATTTCTAGGCTACCTTGGGGAAGCTCCGCACCCCCCCCCCCCACCGCCCCCTATTTGCTCCTCTGTAAACCCCAACAATGAAATAGACTCTGCTTTTGTAAGCCAAGATAAAATATTTGAAAGTCATCGTTGTTTTCCACGTGTGCATCACTGGTTTTAACCTTGCTTTTCCCCAAAGTCCACTGGTGTCAGTCATTGTTCATTGCCAGTCACCCTCACACACTCTTTAGGAACCTGTCAGGGCGTGGTAATTTGAAGGACCCTGTGTGGGGACGGGAACTTGAGGTTCCAGAAAGTAAGCCCTACCAGAGGATGGTGGTCTTAGAATGGAAGCAAAAGGTGGATGTGGGGGAGACTTGGCACACTAAGGCAGGCCTTGGGGCAACTCCTAGGCCCTGCCCCTCTTAGCATCTCTATTGCCCTCGCCATGGGATGGGTGTGTGTATTTAGGTCCACAGGAGTGCTCTTGGAGCACGCCAGGTTCAGAGAAGCCCCATATTCTAAGCAGGGGTGCTACGGTTCATCTGAGGTGTAGTGTGTTCCCCAAAGGTTCATGTAACAGGGAAGTTGCTCCCCAGAGCAGTGCCAGAGCCTTTGAGAGCTATGGCCTAGTATGAGGTAATTAAGTCCTGGAGGGCCTGTGCCTTCACCACAGCCTGGGTTATCAGCTGTGTCATGGGTTGGGCGCAGTGTTGCAAGCCTTTCATGGATGCACCCAGGAGGCAGAGGCAGAGGGGCAGAGGGGCAGAGAGTCAGAGAGTCAGAGGGGCAGAGAGAGGCAGAGAGGGGCAGAGAGGCAGAGGGGCAGAGGGGCAGAGGGGCAGAGGGGCAGAGGGGCAGAGGTGGAGGGGAAGAGGCAGAGAGGTAGAGGCAGAGAGGCAGAGGGGCAGCAAAGCAGAGGGTCAGAGGGGCAGAGAGGCAGAGGGGGAGAGAGGCAGAGGGGCAGAGGGGGAGGGGTAGAAGGGCAGAGGGGCAGAGAGGTAGAGGTGCAGAGGGGCACAGGGGCAGAGGGGCAGAGAGGCAGAGGGGCAGAGAGGCAGAGGCAGAGGTACAGAGGAGCAGAGGGGTAGAGGCAGACACTTCTCTCTGAGTTCGAGGCCAGCCTGGTCTACATAGTGAATTCCAGGCCAGCCAGGACCACACAGTGAGATCAAAACCAAACAAAATAACACGACACAGGTTATTTTGTACTGTGCATACTGCCTGGAAAGGAAACACACCAACCCGCCTGAAGCATCTGTCTCCTCAGATCTGAGGTTATGGCAAGTTATGGACTGCACTGTTTTGATTGCATCATGGAAGATACCTGCTCTAATAGAAACATAGTAGTTTAGATATGGGAAACAAAAGACTTTTAATATTTTCCTACCACGGCTTCTCAGCACGTATCTAATTAGTACCCTTTGATTGTATGCTGTTAAACACACCCATCTTATTAGCATGCAGACTTCCTTCCACCTTTAATAAATGGTAAATTAATATGTACGCCAGAGCGCTGTTTAAAAATAAACCTTTCATTTCTAGTAAATGTTTGCTTTGCGTGTCTATTTTGTATATTTGAAGTTGTGTTAAGAGGTTTCTGGTTATGAAGGAGCTTTGGTTAGAGGGGGGTTTAAAGTCTTTGTGGTACATGGTGCTGTCATGCTCTGCTCCCTGTGTGGTTTTCCTGATCGGCCACTGGGACACTCCTCTCCCACAGTCTTGTGTTCAGCTCGGAAGTATTTCCAGCCAATATACACCTCCCTTCAGCATGCCAAGAGGCCCTGCCTACATGTGGCTCTGAGTTAGATCCTGTAGCACCACTGGCAACCACTTACTCTCAGGGCTGACTTCTCCAAGTAGCCTGCTCTCTGCAGGGCCCAGGACTCCGGTTACTTTAAGGCCCCCAAACTGCCATGTACTGGGTAGTTTTTGTCAGTTTGACACAAACTAGAATCATCTGGGGAGACAGACTCTCAGTGGAGGAATTATCTCTAACAGATTGTCCTGTCGACATGTCTCCGGGGGCATTTTATTGATTAATAACGAGGGCAGTGCCATCTCTGGTCAGGTCCTAGTCCTGGATTCTATAAGAAAGCAGACTGAACAAGCCAGTAAGAGGCACTACTCCATGACCTCTGCTTCAGTTCCCCCTTCCAGGGACCTACCTTGAATTCCTGCCCGGAGGACTTCCCTCTGGGAATCTCCAAGTAATGAACTTGGGACTGGAAGATGAAATTAACCCTTTCCTCCCCAAGTTGCTTCTCATCAGTGTTTTATCACAGCAACAGAAAGCCAACTAGGACAGGCCTGATGTTTGTTGGTTTGTTTGTTTTAAATCTGAAGAACAAAACTGACCATTTAGGCTGAAGGAAATGTTTTAGGGTCATGTCAGTGTGCCCCAGTCATGACAAGGTACCTGAGAAAAACAGGTGGGAAGGCTCATCTTGGACCTTAGCTTCAGAGATGCATGCAGTTGGCCCCATCCCTGGGGCTTCTGTGGTGGCCGGACATGACAGAGTATGTGTGGTAGAGCAAAGCCACTAACTTCACAGATGGCCAAGAAGCAGAGAGTAGAGGGGATCAGAGACCAGTTACTTATCCAGAAACCTCCTCCTTCCACTCAGTCCCCATCTTCCTTCTCCAGTTTCCACCAGCTTCCAATAGACGACCATGATTATCAGTGGATTAACCTATTGATTAGGTTAGCATCCCCATGTTCCAGTCACCCCCTCAAAGCCCACTTCTGAATATTGAACGGAAACCCTAACCAGTATATGATGATGATGGTGGTGGTGGTGATGGTGGTGATGATGTAATAATATCTTTTAAAACCAATGCATTCATAAAATATATTATCCAATATGGGGACTTGCTGGGTGACCCTGACCCCTGTTGTTTCTTTCTCTGGAACCTTCCACTCCTCCTTTGGGATTTCCTTTCTTTCCCACCCTTTCAGTTTAGTGAGGATCACAACCTGCTGGCCAGAGATTGCATCTAAGAAGGGTCAAACCTTTGCCATTTGGATCTGTAGCTACGGGAAACAGTACCTCTTCCTACCTGGAGCCAATTGGTTCACTCAACAAATGTTTATTGGGTATCTGCTATGTGTTGGCATGCTCTAGACCCTGGGGATGTGGCCAGTAGTGGACATGTTTCCCGATGTACGGAGGATATTAGTCTGAGAAAAATCAAGCCATCAGATTAGAGCAGAAACGGGAGACAGGAGGAGCGCTGGCACCATTTCAGTCTGTGGCCAGCTCAGCTTGTCCTGGGAGAGCTCCCGGCTAAATGAGGCAGTGTTTTGCCTGAGTTGGTTGGAGAAGTGAAGGACCATGTTCTACTCAAGGACCCGCCTCAAAGCTCCTGAGAGGCAGAAACGGGTGTGTGTGTGTGTGCGTGCGCGCGCGCGCCACGGTTGAATCATTTCCTACAAGCACTTTCTAAGCTGAGGCTGGCCCCTCCTCCCACCGGACGGTGGGCTTACTCATTCACTCATTGACTCTCGAGACCGCCATACGCTGCCCTAAGGACCCAGCCCCCACCCCAAGGAACTCCCATCGCCTTTTGGAGGATGTGACAAGGAAACAGGAAATGAGAGCGGCTTATCCCCTCAGCCCTTGCGTCTCAGCAGGATCTGAGAACTTCCATCCGGACTCGTCCACTAGCCTTTCAGGGGTCACCTTTCTTGGTTTTTCTCCACTCCCCAGCCAACCCTGCTCTTTTCCAGCTCTCTAGCCACGGGAGGCCGAGCGATGCTGTCTTCGAGGGTTCCCTCCCGTGGCTTCCCATGCGTTCTTCTTATCTCCCTGACTCCATCTTTCCACAGATGTTTTTCAGATTTTCATCTCCATCTCAATTCCTTCCAGAACTCTGAATTCATACCCCCAGGTACCCACGGATGCTTGTCTTTGTCTGAATGTGCTAGACATCTTCCAAGCCCCCTTTTCTTTGGTCTCCACCCTTCCCAGCCTTGCCTTTTGTCCTTGAGGCTGGCAGGTGTGGACTCTACAATAGGCCCCTGATCATCATCATCACCACCACCACCATCATCACCACCACCACCACCACCACCACCACCACCACCACCACCACCACCACCACCACCACCACCACCATCATCATCACCATCACCATCACCATCATCAACTGGTTAGGGTTTGCGTTCAATATTCAGTTCTAAACGTAGAGCTTAAAAGGAGATAGATGGGAACTGGAGGGCTGGGAATATAATATTTACCTTAACAGAGTTAACCTGGGGCGGGGACGTAGCGATGTAGTTTGGTGTAGAATGCTTGCTCACACAGGAGAGACCCAGGATTTGACTCCTGCCCCAGACAGATTTAACCTGGGACTGGCTGTGTACCTGAACCAATATGTGGCACGCTCTATAGGACTAGTCCCTCCTGTTCCTAGTGGCTTCTTATTCTTACTCCTGTGGCCTGAAACGTTAGCAGCCAAATCCACTGTCATGGTTCCCAGTTCTACACGGTACTCATGGGTCCCTTGTATTTCATCCACATGTTTGTAAAGGACCTCTGTAACAAATCCCCCTTGAACGATGCAATTTGAAGGCACCATCTGTTGTCTCATGGGACTGGGCTGAATTAGTAATTGTCACTGGAGATGGCCCCAGGAAACAACCTGAATATTCTGGGATTGGGTCAATTCATTATTCAAGAAGGGCAGAGGGAAGTGGAACATGGATTCTCCACTGCAGGCAGGGACAATCACAATTGTGGAGAGAATTAGCAGCAGTGGCGACAGTGATAATAGGCAGGTAGAAAAGAAAACAGATTTCAAATGGTTGCGGCCCCCGGTTTCTATGGCAACAAAAGAGGGTTTAAAGATTTTGGAGTCACCTGGATTCTTCAGAGAGCACACAGGAAAAAGGAGAATTTTCAAAGTGCAGACATTTCAGAGCACAGGGAGAATAAGAGGCCATCCCGGATTGCCTCAGAGGGTCTCTTATCTCCCAGGGGGCAAAAGGCAGAGATGACTGAGGTGAATCTTCCCTATTTACCCTTTCTTTGGGCGGGGGTGTGTGTGTGTGTATTTTTTTGTTTTCAAGTCAGAGTTTCTCTGTGTAGCTCTGGCCATCCTAGAACTTGCTCTGTAGACCAGGCGGCTTTGAACTCAGAGATTTGCCTGCCTCTGCCTCCCGAGTGCTGGGATTAAAGGCATAAGCGACCACTGACCAGCTTATTTACCCTTTCTTCAAAGCCCAAATGAAATAACCAAACCTGAACATTTGCAGAGGCAAATCCCCACATCTACACTGTGGGGAGAGAGTAGTCCCCTTGACTTACAAGGTAGGAAGGTATACGCAGACACAGAGAAGGCAGAGACATTTGAATCGATTTCTCTTGAATCCCATCCGTTTTACTGCCAGAGGCAACCATTTCCCATTCCCCCACCCCACATGTGAGAACCAGCCCTCCTTAGCTCTGGTCCTGGTTACTGATACCTATGGTTCCTCCAGGCCCCACCCACACTTGGTAAACAGTTCCCCTGTAAAGGAAGCGGCCTCCCCAAATTACCCTAATGCAAAGGTGCCACCCGTTTTCTGTCGGTATCCCGATGGAGCCAACAGGAGGCTAGGCAGCCTGTTCTAAATCTGAATTCCTCTCCTTGTCCCATTGAGCCAGGTGTCCTCTGAGGCTCAACTCTGTGATAGGCTCCCTGTTTCTTAAGTCACCAGCCTTATATTCAGCATAGATTGTCTTTCTCCTAGCCTCTGCTTAGCAAATACTTCCAATTCAACCTTATCCAGCACCAGTAGCTGATATTTAAAGATTTATTTTGAAGTATGCGTATTTGTAATATGTGAATAAATGCACGTGCTGGTGGAGGTGAGACGGTAGCATTAGATCCTCTGGAGCTAAAATTTCACATGGTTGTGAGCCTCCGGATGTGGGGTCTGGGACTGAACGTGGGTCTCCAGTGAGAGCAGTGTGAGATCTGAACCCCTCGGTCATCCTTCTGCTCCCAGGAAGCTGGTGTTTACTATGCTATGACTTCTACCATCTTGTTGGTCCAGGTCACAGCCTTTCCTGACGGCGTGGTATGTGGTACAGGCCCTGTAGCAGAGCCTCATCCTTCTACCTGCTCTCTGTTTTTTCTCTGGCCTCCTGAAACCACAACATCCCTCAAAATAAACGACCCTATCTCTGAGGTCTTCCCTTGACATTGAAAGACCTGAGCCCATTATAAGGAAGTTAGACCCCCCCTTAGAAAAATTAAAGCCAGAGATAATATAGCCATATTCTACCGCCTAATGGCTAACCTACACCTTTGTCTCAGGAAATTAGCTAACAGCAGGATTGTTATCGCAACCGCCTAATGGCTAACCTACACCTTTTGTCTCAGGAAATAGCTAACCGCAGGAATGATGAACTTAGGACATTCTAAACCTTCCCATGACGCATAGAATTTCCTTGCTTTATGGTTTTTTCTTTAAATACCCCTGACTTCAGCTGCTCAGGGTCGAACTCCTCTGAGTAGGTTACGAGCTCGACCCCAGTGCACTGGTTCCCCCCCCCCAAACCTCATGTGATTGTAGCAAGGACGGTCTTGGGGGGTCGCGCTGTCCCGAGACTTGAGTGAGGGTCTCCCCAGCTTGGGGGTCTTTCAACATTTCCAATGATATTCAAAGCCTTTTCTTTATCATCCCCAAGATACCGCACGAGCTGGCCTTGCCTGTTTCCCACAGTGTGATCTACTGTCCACATTTTTTTCCTTCTCCTCCAGGTCCTCCCCTTCAGCTCACCAACCCAGCAACCTTCCTGCACACTCGGAAGAGCTCCTCCACCTCAGCATTCTTGTGCCTACTGCATCTTTGCTTTCATGGTAGCCTGGCTAAGTCTCATGTTGGTTAGGTGTCTGCTTGAGTCTTTAATATTCCCCTTTACAGGGAATCTCAAAGAGCACCCCTGCTTCTATGTTTATCTTTCCCTTGAAACCCTAATGGCTCCTATACATATTTATTATATTCTTCCCAGCCATTCTCTCTTGCAGTATAGACATCACAAAGACACTTAATAAAGATGCATTGAATGAAGACAATGGTGCAAAATACATGATGTCTATCCCACCCCAGACACTTTGGTGCCAGCCAGGGGTTCCCAGAAGAAGTGATGGTGTCCCATGCCCATGGGCCACACATCCAAGGGCACTAAAGCACACCAAAGGACCATGGGATCATCTGACTGCTCAGAGCCTTGCTTCCCAAGCCACAAGACCTGTCCCCTCATCTTTGTCTTGTCACCATCTCCCCATGGTCAAAAGCCCATTGGGAAAATAGATTGTTAGCATTTTCTTCAAAGAACTACAGTGGAATTCACATTACAGAATTGTTCTTGGTGACTTGGCATGAGGTGAATGACCCGGCTTCCTCTAGCAACATCCCCATCTCGGCCTTGAGTGCTGTAGGATGCAACTAGTTCCGGCTAATTGTGGAATGTTCTGGGTACCATTCTCCTCCTCCTCTCCCCTCCTCCCCCTCCTCTCCCCCTCCTCCTCCCCCTCCTCCCCCTCCTCCCACTCCCCCTCCTCCTCCTCCCCCTCCTCCTCCTCCTCTTCCCCCTCCTCCTCTCCCTCCCCCTCCTCCCCCTCCCCCTCCTCCTCCTTCTCCCCCTCCTCCTTCTCCTCTTCCCTTCCTACCTAAATAAGAGTCGAAGTCTCTGGGTTCTTTTCTTTCCCCTAGGAGGGAGTTTCTCCTGCCCTCTGTTCGAAGCTGGGGCAGTTGGGAGCTAGTTGACATTAGAAAACATTTCAGTTCATTTTCTGTTGACATAACTGAATGCCACAGGCTAGGTTTACTCGACTGCATATTCTGGAGGCATCTGGCAAGGAGGACTCTTACTGTATAACATGGTAGAGGGCACCAAATCATGAGATACAAGTATGCCAACTTAGGCTTTCTTGGTTTTGTTGGTTTGTTTGGTTGGTTTTGGTTTGGTTTTTTAATATATGTGGTGTATGTGTTCATGTGTGTGCACATGTATGCATGTGTACATAGGGGGCCAGAGGTTAACATTGGTTGTTTTTCTTGATTGCTTTCCGCCTTAATTTTTTGAGGCAGGGTCTCTCACTGAACCTGGAACTTGCTAATTCAGTTAGTCTGGCTGGCCAGCAAGCTTCCAGGGGCTGCCTGTCTCCACCTTCCCAGCATTGTGACTAGAGACTTGTGCTTGACTTTTGACATGCGTGTTGGGAGTTCAAACTCAGGCCCTCATGCTTGTGGACTCGCATTTTACCAACTGAACCATCTTGCTAACCCGTCTTATCCTCTGTCCTCTTCTTGGATAGCAGAGCTCCATCTTCAAGGCTTTATGTGATCCTAATTACCTCTGAAGACCCTCCCTCAAAATACTGTTAACATAAGTACATTATCTGTTCTGGGGCACACATCCCAAACATAGAAAAAGGTCTCTCCTCTCCCTCTCTCTCTCTCTCTCTCTCTCTCTCTCTCTCTCTCTCTATCTGTCTCTCTGTCTCTCCCCCCATCTTTCCCCTCCTCTATCACTCCCTCAGTTCTGCTGAGGACTGATCTAAGGTCTCATTATATATGCCGTTCTACTACTGAGCTCTGCAAAACCTTAGTGTCCCAGGGGCTGGGAGATTCCCAGGGTGAGCCCTGCTCCTAAGGTTCCCCTCTGTAATAGGATTATATGGAGCAGTGCCAGGCTTTTGAAAAGCTTTCAAAGGGGGAACTTGCTGAGAGAGATTTCTTTAAGGTTGGGTCTGAATGTGGCTTCGTTACTGTCGATTTTCTATATGGGGTTTGAAGCTTCTCTTCTAGAGTCTTGTTACCTTTCTAGGACTCAGCTAGGATTTCTGACAGGCAGCCACAAAAGGAGAGAAATGGTCCAAATGAATCCCAGCCTAGCCCCTGTTAATTGATGTATCTCCCACACACAGAAGAGAATGAAGACCGCTACAGATGGCACCGGGTACCTGTGAGATTTCTTGTCCCTCCTTTTTGTCCTGGTGCACAGACACTTCGGCTCAGGGTTAACCAACAGAGCTCATTTCAGAAAGACCACAGCATCAGGAGAGCACAGCTTTTCCCTCTGGCCAGGGAGAATGCATGCCCCAGAGAAAGGGCTTCAGCAGCCAGGTGCACCAGCCAAACAGACAGGACCTGGTTCTATGCCCCATAGATCCTCAGCTATAGTATCTGCTCCGATCATCTTGCCCATGGTTGCAGTTTGGGTCCAAAGCTCAGAGCAAGGAGTGCTCCAGGTCACAGTGTGGACGACTTCTCATCCATGGAGACAGTAGCAGAAGACCAGAGGGCCGCAGGTACTGTTTGGTAGCTTGCCTCATGCCATGTTTTCCCTCCCTCCCTCCCTTCCTCCCTCCCTC